>JAUTXW010000070.1:52500-1252500 GCA_030620095.1 Kuschelorhynchus macadamiae
AATGGCGTCCAATAAAATTGTTTGAAAAGATAGTAAATATCTGTTACTATATAACTATGTACTTTATTAAATTAGGTTACACTTTACTATTCTTAATAAAGCGAAATATTTATAACGAGAAAAGTTCCGGGTAAAGGAAATTTACGGATGTTTCCTTACGTAACAGATTATATTTTAGCTAAATAGTTCCTGGAAGTGCTGCAGGTTTAGTGTGCAGACAAATTTTTCTGCTATTCGTTTTATTGTGCTTCTCCCTGTATTATAATGAGGAAAGGAAACATTCTAACACTTTCTTGCAGGAAATTTCCCTGCGTTTAAGTTTATGTAAATTGTAAATCGTTTATGTCCCAAGAGATCTAATATGTATAGAACATTAACAGAGGCAAATTTAAGGAGTGCAACACGAACAATAGTACCTTAAAAAAGTAATTTTGTTAATAAAGTGATATATATATATATATAGTATCAGATGTATTATTGTGCCTAATGAAAGAAATATTTATCTTCTTTTACATTTATTTTTATAAAATAGGACATAAAAGTATCTTTTTTCCGCACTAAAGCGTAAAGCTATGTCATTTTAAAACTAAAATGACAACCGAAATGTCAACTTTTCGATACTGTTGTCCAAGAATAACTATAAACAAGATATAATATAATATTATTCCTATTTACTTCACTACGTAGAATAGATTATTATTTAAGGCCCATTTAATGAACATATAATATACATGGTATTCTATTTAAGAAATTTAATTTTGTTTTGCTGTAACTTTATGACCAATCCTGGATATTTAATTTTTTTATTCCAGATCTTTAACAACATACAAATCATCAACTGTGTCCAATAATGACACAATGACTTTTATATATATTATCCGACTGCGCATGCAATGGAGGGTAACGTGCTTAACTGTCATATATGTATGTATTCATTGTTTATTATTACAACATGTCAACCGATTTTCATGAATACGGATAAAAAGATTTATGCCAGTGGCTTCCCTAAAAAATTAATAGCGGAAGTAGATATCATTTTGTCCAACATTGCCTGATATCTATATATATATATATATATATATATATATATATATATATATATATCTATATATATATATATATATATATATATATATATATATATATATATATATATATATATATATATATATATATATATATATATATATATATATATATATATATATATATATATATATATATATATATATATATATATATATATATATATATATATATATATATATATATATATATATATATATATATATATATATATATATAATATATATAAAGCTTATAAACGAGAGTTTTCATATGCCGCAAAAAGAGGTTTATAGATCTGTGGAGCACGCTGTCCAGGTGATAGGGCCTCCGCATCCAATCCAACGTCTTATAAAATTTTCATTTAGGTACTCACGGACAAGAAGTGAAAAATGATCAGGCGCTTCATCATAAGTTCTATTTAATTATTACTAATAATATTTAGTGACAGATCATGTAACAATTCAGTCAACACGTTTCTTAAAAAAAAACTAAGAAAAATAGTACCGGTTAAACGAGGAGGCAGCATGATCGGTCCAATTAATCGTTCTCTCACAATGCCGGCCCACATGTTGACCGAGAACCTATGTTGATATCCTCTTATATGAACAGCATGAGGGTTTTCCTCAGCCCACAGATTATCCGCGAATTAAAAATGCCTTCTTTTGTAAATACAGCCTTGTCAGTAAAAAATACATATTATGGAAATTGAAGTATTTTTGAACACCAGTCAAGAAACCACTATCTAGCGAAAGTGTATTCTTCCATGACTTAACCGAGGCATAAATTCTTGACAACAGCGAGTTTACCTTATTAATAAAATAAGGTAACATTTTATTATGCTGCATAAGTGCAGTGAATGTATGGAGCATGGTGGCCAGCATTTTCAGCAACTATTATTTTAAGTTTTTTTTGTACTACCTAGCATAATAATAACGCTGTTTAATTTATCTCTTGATCCCTAATAACTGTACTAAACCTCATTGCTTTTAAGTTTTAAAATTAACATTGTTCAACAGGCTCAAATAGATGAACATACTACAAGCAATATATGTCCTAAAATTGGAACTATAAAACGAAAACTAATTTATGAAGACCATCTTCAAAAAACCTCTAGCTCCCTGAGGAAGCGTTTCCGGTATTCTATCTACCCTAAAAGTTTGTAACATGATCACATTAACACCCTGTATATCAATATCTTTACATAGAAATCTGTCATAGAAGATTAAATTATGTAAACATATATCGAAAATTGCTTCGTTAGGAGGTTATACCCCCGAGAATGAACCGTTCTGAAGTTGGTTTTTCATAAATATTTTTGAAGACTAGGTTAAGTAAGACCTTTGGGTATTTGGGTAATTGGTATACACGTCATCAAATGCTGAAGTCAAAAATATCAATACTAAATCAGGGGCGTCCCGAATGGGTTGGACAAGTCGTCCTATCTTTTATCTGCGTTTCTGTTTTTATTTATTTATGTTACTAAAGAGAAATAAATAAATCGTTTTACAATTATACGTATATACGCTAAAAATCTGTAGCGTACATTACTACATTTAAAATTGACGGTACATACATTAAAACACATTAAGTATATAAAAAAAAACGCACGATGTATATGGCACAACACAGTTAATATACGATAGGATTTAAATAAGGATAAAGTAAATTTAGAATAAAATGAATGTGAACTAGCAGGCATTGCCATAAGTATGTAAATGTAGAAATATACGCTAAATCTCTATGTGCGGAACTAAATTGGGTCACAATTCACTATCCCTAATAAAAGGAAACATTCATTACGAGGGAAGTTACAGGTAAAAGAAATTTACCGATTTTTTTAAATTAAATCAATATTTTTACTGTGCACTTTCTTGCTTTTAAAATTTCAGATACTAACAGAGCTGTAAGACAAAATTCAATTAGAGTTTACTGTGCTGTTTAAGATATCTATCCAGTGAATTGCACTTTCATAGCTTGGGCTTAATTGGTGGACCTAAACAGAAGTAAAATATTATTTAATCATTTTTAAACCGCTCATATAAAAAGAAATTCGCAGCGTAATATTCCGATTTTGCTTTCTTTAAACTCATTCTCATTTCTGTTAACAGTAAATATTATTACACAATTTATTATCTAACCTAGAATAAAGTTTTCTTACATCAGTATTCACTTATGTTATCGATTTATGATGAAATAGCAACTACAGGACAAATTCTTTTTGTAACTGTCACAATTGCATAAAGGGTGTTCAAAAATAGCCTAGTATTTGGAAGGTTAAGCCTTAGGAAAATTAGAAAGTAAGCCAGGTTTTTACTGTAGCTTTTAGTAGCTCTTTTAAACAAGTTTACATTAAGAAATAATGGTTCTTGGGGTTAGACCGTGTCAAATTGCAATTACTATCTGACGTTTTGCCTTCGATTGCACGAGACATCTTCAGGGATCTTTACTCCACGAGATCTGAACCCTGAATGAGTTCGAAGAGATTCAGGCGGGCTTTTATACCCAACTTGTGCTCGCCGAACCGTAATTCTGTGTTAAGGTTGGTTTCCACGTGTGATGTAGACCGTAACCCGTGTCTCTATTGAAATTTTTTGTATGTTTAAATATTTCAATAGATTCTCTAACTTTTCGTTTATAAAAACCTGAAACCGATGCTAGAACCTTGGCTTCCTTTACATTTATGAAATGGCCAGTGTTTTGCTGGTGTTCAGCTACAACAGATTGAACAATTTGTTTCTTTTTAATACATCGTTTTCATTTTTTCAATAGAGACATTGGTTACGGTCTACATTACACGAGGAAACCGATCTTAACACAGGGTCACGGTTCGGCGAGCACAAGTCGGGTATAAAAGCCCGTCTGAATCTCTTCGAACTCATTCAGTGTTCAGATCTCGTGGAGTAAAGATCCCTGAAGATGCCTCGTGCAATCGAAGGCGAAACGTCCAATTCCAATTTGACACGGTCTAATCCCAAGAACCACGATTTTTTAATTGACCAAAGCCGTGAAAGCTTCCGTTCTAAGTTTACATTAAAAGACACTCAGCAAACCGAAAAAAAATCGAAAGAATTGAAAAAATTCTTTTGGTTTCTAAGTAAAAATTAAGGTCAGGATATACAATATGAACTAAATTGGCAAACTCAGTTTTCGCAAAAACTACGCGAACTGCAGAAAAAAAAAACGTTAATAATCTGCCCTATATTTTTACTTCCCTAGTAAAAGGGACGTATTGTAATAGTGAAAAAAATCACCCTCCGAGATTTTTTCAGATCTTGTTTTCTCAATTCCATCGGTCTGTCTAGCGGACGGTCTGTCTGTTCGCGACACAACTAAAAAACTCCTTCACTGACTGACTTCATATAAAAATCTAATATCGCAAAACAAAATGGCGGTTTAGTTAAATGTTAAAAAAATTATTACTAAAGAACTACTTATTTAATTTATTCAAATTTAGCATAAAGATCAAGTACTATGTAGGAATTAACTGGTAAAATTATATTACGAATCCAAGATGACGAAACAAAATAGCGGCTTATTAAAATATTTAAAAATTTTGCTTGAAAAAACTACTTAATGGGTTGATTTCAAAATTTGTGCAGTAATTATTTGCGGTATGGAGATGAACTGGTATAATTGCAGTACGCATTTAAGATGGTGGAACAAAATTGCGGTAAATAAAATGTTTGTAATCGTGAAAAAAATAACCTTATTTCATATATTCACGTTTTAACGTCCCTAAATACCAAATACTATTTTTTAACAAATCTGTCGGTCTGCCTGTCTGTCTGGTAGTTTTCATTTGGGGATGACCTGGTAATATTTTGGTAAAAATTTAATATGGCAAATATATATATATATATATATATATATATATATATATATATATATATATATATATATATATATATATATATATATATATATATATATATATATATTTGTGTGTGTTTGAATATGTACCGAACTAATTTGGATCGCATTTTACTATTTCTAATACAGGAAGGAAACATTCATAATGAGGGAAGTTTCGGGTAAAGGAAAAGGAAATAATTTAATTAAATAAAACGGTTTTTTTAATTAAACAGTTTTACTCTCTCTGCGATAATTTGGAAGATATTGCTTTTTTTTGGCCGTTTTTAATTTGTCAGCCGAACCGCTTACATATGAACACTCTTCACATTCCTAAATAGCCCCTCGAGAGTTACTATTAGCAAAAAAAAGTTTTATATTATTATATTATTCTAGTGACAGCCTCCAAAACTTTCTTAAAAATATTTGCTCGGAAACTATAATAGTTAATTTTCTGCCAGTGACATCTATTGTCAAGAAAAAATGTGAAAACTGTGATCGCGTCGCGAGGGGAACTAAATTTGCAATGACTGCACTAAAAACTATTTTTCGATATTTCAAAAATGAATTTGAGGATGGAAATCCGTGTCTATAATATTTTTACACGATTTTTTTACGATTTTACGGATTAAGTCGACCTTTTAACTAATTGTTTATTTCCTTTAACGTATGATATTATCTTCTTTAAACGACTTAGAATAATATGATTGTATTGCAAACATCGCTTTCTTTATAAGCATTACCAGATTATTATCAACCGCAAACAAAACCTTTGGAAGTTGAGATATTCGTTCTCATTTAGTAAATCATCAGTGGCGGATTTAAAAACGGGTGAAGCGCAGCGTAGCCAGATGCCCAGAGCAGCATGAAAAAATAGCGCCGTAGGCGAAACTTTTTCTGGGTGCCACGGGAATGCTGGGAATTTTTTCACCTTTTTATGATGTTAATTATTCATAGCTTTGGAGCGTTTTTAATACTTTAATACTGCCATAACAACTGCCGTAAACAAATCTAAGCGTGAAAGCCGGCGTGCGGTGGGAGTCTGAAGCAGAATTTGTTACTGCTGATTGTGATTCCTAAACGGGTCGCTCTTATGAAAAGGTGTTCAGCGCGCTACGTTTTTAAATCATTATTATTTTTTGAGTATATAACGCACTAGTTTTGATAGAAAATAATGGCATAATTAAGTAATTAATGTGAATCCATATAATACATACGACATTCTTATAATAGAAATGTAGATTATAAAACGCTTAGTATTTTAAAAATATTTTTATTTTTAAATTAATTGACTGGAAAATGTAGGTGAAGCCGTGCTTCGACCGCGCCCCCCGGCGAGCCGCCATTGAGTATCACTGGAAAACTTGAAACTTCTACTTAATCAGAGAACACTTTAGCAGCTGCCTCCTTGTTTACGCGCGCTGCCATATATGCCCAGATTGCAAGTAAATACTAATTATTATTTTTTAATTTCAAATTAGTAAGTTTATGAAAAAAATAAAAGAGGTAAAAAAGTTATTAAATAAACCAAGTTATCCAAATTTAGTCGTTGCATAAGCTTTTCTTTAAATTTAGTTAACGAGAATAATAGGGGTAGTATATTTCAACCCCTTCCAGTCATTTTAAAAAAGTGAAGAAATATGCAGATAGTGTGTTTTTACAGTACTAATACTCCTATAAAATTTCATTATTCTATCGTTTTTCGTTTTTAAGATAAAAAATAAAGCTATTATTTTTCCGCTATCTTTGTACCGGATATCTCCGTAATTGTTGTCTTTTGACTCAACGTTTACAACAAACCAAACTGCGCTTTATTTTGAACAAGAAATATCAAATTCAAATTCCCTATTCTGCTCCCTTACTTAGTCTTTCTACGGTTTAGAAGTTATTTGGCAAAATGATCATTCGTGCATAGCCAATTTTGCTTAACAAAACTCCAAAAATTCCCACATTTTGCTAAATAACTTTTAAAAGGTACATCTGACGATGCAATGCAAATCCCGCACGCCACTGGTAGAAATTTAAGAAAAATGTTGTACACCAGAAAATGTCCCTTGATGCGTATAAAATGTGTACCAAATTTCACGAGGATATCTATAATGGTACCCCAAATATTATATAAATTTTTTTTTCTGAAAACTTTAAGACATAAGTTCATAGAAAGTTGTTTTCTTAAAATAAAGCCAAGGATCACCCCATTATAATTTTATTGCATTTGTTTAGAAACACCCTGTATATTGTAACCAATATTTTTTGTAGAATATCCTGACCTTGATTTATCATATTTACGCAATTGTTCTGTGAATATTTGACAAAAAAATAACTTTTGCATCTATTTGCAATTTTTTTTTGAACTTCTATACACCTCAATTAAAAAAGGCCCCTTTTCTCATTCTCTTAAGATCGGATTCCAGAAACGATTCTGTGTCCTGGACTTAAAAGAAACAGTCGTCTACAATTTTTTTACTTATAATCGTATTATGCTCTTATCGATTTGTTTTTAATTACAGATATTTTACCAAAAAAACTCTCTGCAAAAAAAAAACACCAATTCTAAAAAGTTATTACCAATCAAAATTGTACAGTTTTTTTTGGAGACCGGATGTAACAGTGACAAAAATAATACATAATAGTCCAGTACAGTTGCTTTGGTTGTAAAAATATGAGTGAGAGCTCACTTGATTCGGAATGCAAGAAAAATGTGCAAAACTTTCAAACCTGCACATAAACATTTTCACAAGTTAGTAACAAATTAATATTTAAAAAAGGGGTTTAGTTTTTTGCAATAGTTTCGGAAACTATTAACGCTTAGGTATTAAAAAAAATCTTAAGGAAAACATTTGCAATAAAAAGTTTCGAGTCCTGGAATTCTATCTCTGTTATTAATAGTTTTTATTTAATGTTGAAGATAGAGCTCCGCCCGGCAAGCGATTAAGCGTTACGATGCCCCAAAACCCACTCTAAAAGTAAATAAATTATTTTTTGCTATTAAATACTAATTTAGTTTTCAAAAAAAATTTAGTTCTATCTAGACACTTGATGGAACAATACCCCGCTGAAAAATAAATGTTTTACAGTTTTTGCATAAAATGAACCTATTTTTAATTAACAATTTTGTTTAGAGTTTTGGTTTATATTTCGGTTATTGTTAAACCAAAGCCACTAAAATTATTTCGCTTCGTAGACTTTATCACCATTATACTATAGGAGATTATGACATTGCAATTTTTAAGTGTCATAATTTATTAATTATTAATAATTTAAACAAACAAAAAACATTAATTTTTTAGTTTTTTGGTTAGCTTGAATAATTAAAAACTAATTGATTAAAGCAATTAAAAACATCGCAATGGCATATAGTATAGTTGTGATAAAATCTCCACGAAGCGAAATAATAAAATAAAAGACTTCCTCCATGGGATATTGTTCCTTCAAGTATCTAGATAATACCATTAATTTCCCAAAATATTAAATTAATATTTAATAGTATAAATATTTTCCTTTAATTTGTTACGGCCGGTTCTGTGGCTTCGGCGTCGTAAGGGCTTAGCGCTCGCCGCGAGGAGCTCTATTTTCAACAAAAAATAAAAATTATTAGTAATAGAGATAGAGTTCCCGGAGTCGGAACTTGCATTGGAAATGTTTTCCAAATAATTTAAAAATTTTTAAAAATAATTTTTTAAAAATTCCTAAATATTAATAATTTTTGAGTTATTTGCAAAAAAATTAATTCCTTTTTTTAAATCTTAATTTGTTACCTTTTGAATTTGTTTATGTGAGGGTTTGAAACTTTTGCACATTTTTTTAAGTGTCCCTCCGAATCTAATGAGCCCTGAGCATTAGCAAAGTCAATGGCAGTAGGAACAATTAACGCTATTTTAAGTTTGGGAACTAGACTATAACTATCGTGACAATTAGCCAATCATGTCAAAGGCCCAACTTCTAAACTTATTTGGTTAATCTGAGAGTTAGCGATTACTTACAACTTATGAATGGTATATTTAACTTTAGAATATATTTAACCTATAATTTGCATAACCGCTACATAAATTTCCTTTTAACAGATCTGTCATGGCCTGCATACTTATTTTAAAGGCAATATGAGTTGAGGTCCGAGGAAAGGTTTCGATTCAATTAGGGGGGTCTGTACTTTCCATTGATAGGACTGTCTCTTCGGACAAGGTATAATTTGTCTTTGCTACTAATGAAATTACGGCATATATATTGGATATTATAGTTTATGGCCTAGTATTGGATTTGCAGTAAAGAGCTAAATATTCCTTTCTGTTGTCCTTTTTGTGTAATTTAAGCATTAATCGTTATAAAAGCTTTCCTAATCACAAGAAAACATAATTTAAATATTTTATTCTATGGATTCTTTGAATCACTTAAATATAGTGTCAAGGCCATAAAAACCAATGCGATCGTTAACGTGCTTAATGGTAAAAAGGATGTGCTCGCCGGGTCGTAACAGTGTTTTCAAAAATAACGCTTTTTCTTTAGTATTCCTTGCGTGATGGGTTTTTAAAACCGTCATCATATCTTCCCAATGACTTAGTTCTTGTAAATAATGAGGTTATATTTTCTTTTATTGCATCGTTACGATTATGTTATATTCGACTCGTATTTTTAACCTTTAAACAAGGGGATTTGTAACGTCCCTGATGTCACAAATATAACAATATCTTTATTATTGACTAACATCTCTTCCAGGAGAAATAACGTGTTTTAGTTTTGTGAAAATACGATCGTGTTTATATATATATATATATATATATATATATATATATATATATATATATA
Organism: Kuschelorhynchus macadamiae; assembly: GCA_030620095.1. Lineage (NCBI taxonomy): Eukaryota > Metazoa > Arthropoda > Insecta > Coleoptera > Curculionidae > Kuschelorhynchus > Kuschelorhynchus macadamiae. Next base: position 62,221 of record JAUTXW010000070.1, read on the forward strand.
TATATATATATATATATATATATATATATATATATATATATATATATATATATATATATATATATATATATATATATATATGTATATTATTCTATGGATTCTTTGAATCACTTTTATTAAATATAGTGTCAAGGCCATAAAAACCAATGCGATCGTTAACGTGCTTAATGGTAAAAAGGATGTGCTCGCCGGGTCGTAACAGTGAATACGTGTTTTCAAAAATAACGCTTTTTCTTTAGTATTCCTTGCGTGATGGGTTTTTAAAACCGTCATCATATCTTCCCAATGACTTAGTTCTTGTAAATAATACTGAGGTTATATTTTCTTTTATTGCATCGTTACGATTATGTTATATTCGACTCGTATTTTTAACCTTTAAACAAGGGGATTTGTAACGTCCCTGATGTCACAAATATAACAATATCTTTATTATTGACTAACATCTCTTCCAGGAGAAATAACGTGTTTTAGTTTTGTGAAAATACGATCGCTGTTAACCACTTCATATATATATATATATATATATATATATATATATATATATATATATATATATATATATATATATATATATATATATATATATATATATATATATATATATATATATATATATATATATATATATATATATATATATATATATATATATATATATATATATATATATATATATATATATATATATACACTCACAGGCAAAATAATCGAACCACGCAAATTTTTGGCGAATTTCAATTGCAAATAACTTTTTTATTTAATGCAGGATTTTAATGAGTTTTGAAGAATATTTGAGATGAACTAATTGAGAATCGCCCACATGTTAAACATTTTTATATAAAATAGACCAATGTATATAATATACAGGACTAAACAAAAAGACGTTTTTTACAATAAGTTTAAGAGGCTCTATGGAGTGGAGTAGTAGTAAATTGGTCGAAATGAAATTTTGGTTTTAAAGTCGCATCTATTCTCACCATTTTTGTTTTTGGTTCACATCGATATGTGATGTTGCAATTTTTATTAATCTTTTTGTGCGAACAACTAAGGTGAACTAAGGTATAAATCAAGGTGGCTGTGACAGTTTCGTGAAATAACGCCATACCTGGAAATGTCATTTATGACTTTCAAAAGTAATCAAATTATTTTTTTTAAATAAGAGTGTGTTTTTTCGTGAGGCTACTTCTTAATTTTTAAAATGGTATGTCTCCGACTGATGCTGCCAAAGTAATTGCTTTAATCCAAGATGGACGATCACAGTATTACGTGGCAAGAGTTTTAAATGTCACAAGAATTAAAGTACAAAGGGCTGTAAATCGGTTTAATCAGTATGGAGAGTACAACAGAAGAACTCACTGTGGCAGGAAGAGATGTTCGAATAAACGAGATGATCTTTTTATTACCCTAAGTGTTTTACGTGACCGAAGAGTAACTTCTGTGGAGGTTAAGAATAGATTGGAGTACGTACGGTAGGTCCAAGTAAGTGAAAGAACGATAAGAAGGAGGTTGTCTGATAATGGATTACATGCAAGGAGACCTGCAACTGCTCCCGAGTTGCTGGGAAATCATACGGTTTAAACGGCTTAGATTTGCTAGGGAACATTAAAATTGGGGCCCTGATGAATGGAAAAATGTCCTATTCACCGACGAATCCAGATTTTGTTTACAATCACCGGATGGTCGTGAAAGAATCTACAGAAGAACAGGAGAACGTTTTGAGCAAAACCATTTTTCGCCTAGGGTAAGTTATGGCCGAGGCTCCATTATGGTGTGGGGTGGTGTTCAGTTCGACGCAAGAACGGTAATGGTAATCGTCGATGGCGGAGCAATGACAGCAGACAGATATATACAAGATATTTTAGAACCACATGTTGTCCCCTTTGCTCAATTTGTAGGAGACGATTTCATGCTAATGCATGATAACGCTCGACCGCATGTTGCGAGAGTCGTAAGCGAATATTTAGAACTGATGGAAATTACAAAAATGAATTGGCCACCCAGTAGTCCCGACCTAAACCCTATAGAGTACGTCTGGGATAGACTGGCACGTACTGTTCGGGCTCGGGTACCTGCTCCAGCCAATTTGCAAGAACTTAGTGATGTTCTCATTGAAGAATGGCAGCAAATTGATCAAGTTTTTATACGGAACCTAATTGAAGGTATGCCAAGGCGTATAGAGGCTGTCATTCGAGCACGTGGAGGAAACACGCGCTTCTGAGTTATTTGTTATTTGTTTCTGTTATTATTATTATTGTTTTTTAATTAATTTGCTCGTATAATGTTTGTGCTTCGTGTTTAATAATTTAAGTTTTATAATGTTTTTTATAGAAGATTAATTAAATTGTGTTAAACATATTTATGTTTCTTTTTAAAAATCTTATTTGTGACTAAAACTGTAAAACTGAACTTAGTTGCTCGTACCGAAAAATTGATACAAATTGCAATGCTTTGTTAAAAAATCCATATATTCCAGAAAAATAAAGATATCGAGGTGAACCAAAAACAAATTTGGTTAGAATAGATGCGACTTTAAAACCAAAGCTTCATTTGGACCAATTTACTATTACTCCACTTCACAGAGCCTCTTAAACTTATGGTTAAAAACGACTTTTTATTTAGGCCTGTATATTATATACGTTGGTCTATTTTTTTTTAAATGTTTAACATGTGGGCGATTCTCGATTAGTTGATCTAAAATATTCTTCAGAATTCATTAAAATCCTGCATTAAATAAAAAAGTTATTTGCAATTGAAATTCGTCAAAAATTTGCGTGGATCGATTATTTTGCCTGTGAGTGTATATTTATATATATATATATATATATATATATATATATATATATATATATATATATATATATATATATATATATATATATATATATATATATATATATATATATATATATATATATATATATATATATATATATATATATATATATATATATATATATATATATATATATATATATATATATATATATATATATATATATATATATATATATATATATATATATATATATATATATATATATATATATATATATATATATATATAGTAGTTGTAGTTGAGGGGAGGCCGAATGCCGGCAGGCCAAATTTGACCCTTGCGGTTTACCCCAAGTTCTCACCCCAAACTCTTCGTACCACCTCCGTATCTTTCTTAAATCTACCAGACTCATCCTAAAGTTTAGGATGTCCTTCCAAAGAAGGTCCTTAACAACGTCTCTATGAAGCACCGAGACACCGAATATTTCTTGCCGCGGTCTGATCCTAACTTCGCTCCTACACATACTGCAGCAGAATTTATTCCTCCTCACCACAAGCATTACAGGTGGTGTCATCCTCTATGTCTAGCAGTGCCAGGTGTCTCTTCAAACGACTGTAAGGGTAAGTAAGAGTGGCCTGTAAGCACCCCTATGAGGGAGCTAATGATCTGCCTACTTCTAGTAAGCAGCCAGACTGTTTTGGCCTTATCAGGTCCCACAACGAACTCTTTTGTCTGTCTTCCTTTGCTATACGTATGCCACTCCCTACTCATGGTCTGAAAGGCCCAGTCATTTAGGGCCGCCTTGCTTTGCTGTCTTGAGATTCCTAGTGTAGGTTCCGGTCCTATGAAAGACGTGTTGGCTCTGAGCTTAGCTAATTCGTCTGTCCTCTCGTTGCCATCTATTCCACAGTGACTGGGAACCCATATGAGTTCTACTCTTTTTGTCATTGCCAGTCTTTCTAGATCATCGCAGCAGTCCTGGACCAGGACCGTACAGGACTTTGGTGAATTCAACGCCTTCAACGCTGCTTGGCTGTCTGAGCAAATGACCACATCTTCTTCTAAGCCTTACTTAACTTCCTCCATCATAGCCGTCATCATAATGGCATATATTTCCTCCTGGAATACCGTGGTGTACTTCCCCAGTGAAAAGCGACACGGGCAACTCGCTGCTTGCTATTATTAAGATGAGGCCATGACCAACTATCCCTCTCCTCTTCCGCCAAACTGCATCTCTCATTTGAAGGTAGCCGCGATTCTCTCCTTTTTGACCCAATTGGCTAAAGAAAGCAAGCCCAGCAGAACATTGGACCTTTGCGAGTCTTACGCAGGTCGCTTGGTTCTCACCGAACAAGCACTGGTTCGGCGCCTTTGTTTTCCAAAGATCTCCAGATAGTCTCAACTCGAGCTTTGTCAAACGCACCCTCTACATCGAAGAATACGACTAAAGTATACTTCTTGAAGTGGAGCGCTTTTTCAACCCTGTGTACTGGGTTTCCGTAGATCTTCTCTCTCTGTACGCGGAACTCATGTTATGGATTATTAGAGAGTACTCCTTAAATCAAATACCTGTCGACAAACTTTTCCAGTCCTTTCATAAGGAAGCACATGAGGCTAATTGGCCTAAATGCCTTGGCATTCGTGTAATCTTCTTTTCCCGGTTTGGGTATAAAAGTCACGTTACGGACTGCTTGCTCGGTCCACGTCCCATCCTGCCTACGGAGAGACTCAATTGATCTTGTAGGTTCACTGCTAAGAATTTTAGCCAACCTGGCTGCTTCTGGAAGAGTCTCAACTTCTTCACAGAATAATCTCCAGGCTTTCTTCATATCTCTCCTTATTTCTCTTTTAAACTCCTTCCTTAACTCTCTATAGTTTGACCATCTCCATTTAGGGCACGTCTCGAGGACACTCTCGCTGCACCCCGCAGATCCGTGAGGCTTCGGCTCCACCAACTACCCTTCCGTGCGCTGACTTCCCTCAGCGGGCACGACCTCTCGAATGCCTTTGAGATGTAGGTCGTTAGGTTTACGACTTCCCTATCTAAGTCTTCCTTGGTAACAATAGGCCTCATTGTGGTGAACAGTAGGTACCCTAGCTCCCTATGATACCTAGACTAATCCGTGGATCTTAGATTTCTGGAAAGCTTAGGTATCGGCCGATCTACCTTTAAGACAGGTCTGATCATCCTGTGATCAGATGCGATGATATCCGAGGTGACCATCCAATCTGATACTTCATTGACTGAGCAATTCGAAATCAGGGTGATATCTAATGCTTCCTTCCGAATCCGCCTATCAAAACTCGTAAACCTTCACCCCTAGCGAAATTCACCCCATGAACGAGATCCTCGTTCGGAGGCGGGCGAGGATCATCGTACGGCAGATAAAGGCTAACTAACTAGCATGATCGCGGTTGCATCCCTGGATCCCAGTTGAGCCCGTGGCACCGCGTTGAGACCTGGGCATACAATGATACTCATCCTCGCTCCATCTTCACTTGTCACCAATCACCAACCTGTAGCCAGTGCTGCCTAGGCTCCTTACTTTCCTCCTAAAAACATACGGTTCTTGTATTAGAACAATCTCCATACTACCACCAAGGGATTTCACCGGTTTCCTGGTGACATCCAAGCTGTGCTGAAGATTGATCTGGCTCACCCTTATACCATCCATGATGGGGCATACCATAGTTGGAAAGCAACGCTTAGTTTCCTTCTTCCATCGCAGTTGAGGCTTTACGGGCTGCTCCACTCTATGAAACCTCTCTCCTTACGGAGATGGTCACCAGTTCATATTTTGCCTCCTCTAGTCTCTGTAAGGTACCATGAAGACCACTCTCCAATCCTTGGGAGCACCTGTGGTGTTAATATGCCTCCACTTTGAAACACTCATGTTTCTGTTTTGAAGGATTAGGCAGAAGAAGATCTCGGACCACGGCGCATCCTTTGCTTCTATGGCTGTTACCCCCGTCTCGTCTAATTTGAAGGGCTCGAGCTCCAGCAGCCAGAGCCTTGACTGCTCGACTTGAGCTGTCGCCAGGAACCAGCCCTGCTCTACCCTTCCAGAGTTGAGGAAGCGCAGTTCGTGGCCACCTGGATTTTCCATGAATGTGCTCTGCTTCCTCCACAATCTCTAGGCTGGGGCGATTGGAACGGAAAACTACTTGATTTTCACTGCCTCTGTTTAATTCCTCTTGGTTCATAGAAGGGCGGCGTTTTCATTCGTCTCCTAATCTTCTATCTTGACTAGGCTTCTACTTGTGTGAAGCATCTTTGGGCGTAGTCTGCTCCGACCTGACCTATCTCTCTTGCTGCCTCGCGGTCCATCTCTTGATTTAAGACCCTTGCCTTTGGCTGATTGTGGTTTCACTGGCTGCTGTATTCTACGTTGACAGTTGACAATAATAAGAATGCTTTCAACTATCGAGACAAATCTAGATTAGGTCTTACGTGGCAGCCATGGTGGGAAGAAAACAAGGTGTGCTCGCCAGCCAACGCATCTACGTCAGATGTGAGGTAGCTTTCGAAAAATATGGTAGGCCCTGGAAATAAACGTCAATAAAAATTGTAGATTAGGTTACTAGTTTGAGAATTTTTATTTTTTTTGTGCAAAATAGATTTTACTTTGAAAGGAAAAGAATTGCTAGATTCATTTCGGTTTTGAGAATCAAGAACAATATGTCTTGTGCGGTTACTGGTTGCTTCAGCCACAATAAAACGAAGGACGAATGTAATATAACGTCTCGTAGATTTCCTAAAAACCCTGATTTCTACAATACAGAGGTTTCATGCTTGCCACAAATATGACAAAATTAACTTAAGCAACGGTAAATATTTGGGTAAACATTTCTAAATCCAATGATTTTTAGCGGTTATATGCTAAGCTGACTGAGACTGAGAATCGAATTTTGGCAGATCTACCTTATAACATAAAAGTTGAGTAGACTAAATCAGATAAGGATTTAGCTAAATGTGTAACAATAGTAACATACATTTTTCAAATTCTTGATATTGTCACATACAGGGTAAAGAGATGTCCTCTTTTTAAGCATGTATACAGTCATCTAGTATATATTTTGCAATTTATTCGAATTGTTCCCTTTTTGTTTATGGAAACTAGATTAAAAAAAGTATATAATTATTTTTTTTACATCCTTAAAAGAGTACTAATAACCTTACTCTGAACAAAAGTTAGGACGTTTTCTTTTAGTCATTGGTTTGAACTATGGTTAGTACTCAGACACTAACGGGGTGATCTTTTTTTAGTCATTAGTTGGATCACATTAGGGGAATTTTGCTGTAGTAGATATTATTTTAATCACTTGTACATTTGAAGGTATTAGAATCTATTAAGTTCCAAATCTTTAGTTCTGTAAAAAACAGCTAAAAATTTACAAAAAAATACATTTTAACATTCTGTTTTTAATCTGTTTTATTTATAATCATTTAATTTACATTTTATTTCTTTTTTCATTGCTGTTTGTAAATCTTTTGTTGATATTTTGTAAAAGTAAAATAAATTTAACATACCTATTTTCATTTATTTTCAACATCTACTATAATGAGATAATTACCATAATTCCTATAAAACTAGTCAAAATAATACTTTAAATAATAAATTTCTCTAATAAAAAATATTTTAGTCTTAACTCTAAAAGGTTAGGAAAGCTAAATATTAGTAAGAAGTAGACAAACTTTTGGGCGACTTGAGAAATATCAGCATTAAAAAAAAAAACGTTTTACTCTTTAGGGTTCCAGTGTGTCCAATAATGATATTCTGTCGCTTCAATGTTAATTAAAAAATGTACAGGGTGTTCCAGCGAGGACTGAACAGGGACCTATTTTCGACCTTCCTTGTATTTTGGAAAAATTCAAAATAGCCAATCGATGTATTTTTTCTTGTAGAATCCAAAAATGTCATCGAAAAAATATTTGAACCAGAAACAAAAGAGTTACGCTATGCATCAGGTGTTTTTTAAATGGAATGTATCGTTTTTTATACGACTTTTGGAAAGATTTTTTTATGTCCGTTCTGATTAAAAGATTTGATTTTGCGATAGCTGTTTATATTACATTTTAATGTTTTACAAACTAAAATTTTAGCTTCACCTGTTTAAAATATACGATAGGTTGGTATAGGTGATCAAGGTAAAATGACGTTTGAATGCTTTGTCAATAAAAATTGACATTATTTTAATTATTGTCGAAGTCTTCACCTAAAAAATATATATTTGACTCTGATCGAAATGAAATACTCTTTGGACGAGAGACTATAGATTGTTATGCTATTTTACAAGTGCCAAGAAAATGCAAGAGAAGCAAGAAGAAGATTTATTGCAAATTTTCATAGAAATATGTCCATCAATACAATTCTAAGGATAAAAAACCTATTTGAGGAAAATAAAACTTTACATGATAGAAAAAGAAATTCAATAAAAAATAATTATTAAATAATAAAATAAAACTACTAATAACATAAGTTTTCAATGTGACCGCCGTTTTTCTCGAAATAACATCGATAACCCCTTTGTAGCCTTTCTAAACTTGCTGTTACAATATGATTTTCCTGGTTAAGGCGGTTTATTTCATCGACAATTTTTCCCATGATCTCTTGAATATTTTCGTTTCGTTGTCTGTATACGACGTTCTTCAAATGGCCCCAAAGAAATGTATCCAAAACTGAGAGGTCGGGGCTATTGGGCGGCCAAGCATATGTTCCATTTCGCCCTATCCATTCGTTATGGCGCCGATTTAAAAATTGAACCACATCATGCACGGCATGAGGAGGCGCCCCATTATGTTGCCAAATTAAATTCTGATATTCTGCCAATGGTAAGTCTTCCAAAAAATTTTCAATTTCGTTTTCTAAAAACTCATAATATCTGTGCCCATTTAAAGTCCCGTTAAAAAATATTGGTCCCAAAATTTTATTGTTTTTTATCCCACACCAAACATGAATAGAATTCCTCCCTTGAAATTTAATAGTCTGGAACTTTTTTGGTCTTTCAACGGCCCAGTGGTGACTATTATGTCTGTTGAATACTCCCGATGTTGTGAAAGTAGCTTCGTCGGTCCACACAATATTTTTGAATAAATCAGGGTCTTCGTTTTCTTGCCGAATTACCATTTGAGAAACAAATTGGAAGCGAAGTTCTTTTTGTGCCGGTGTTAGGTGCTGAAGTGGAAGGATACGAAAAGGCCTAAATTTATGAATTTTCAGAGTCCTGTGAACAGTCCCTCGGGTAACTCTTCTGCGCCTTACACCGCCACCGTACTGAAGTTCCCGAACTGCATCCGAAATAGATTTGGTTGGATTAACTTGAAAATAATTTATAATGGCCTGGTCTCGATTTCTTCTTCTTTGTATATTTCTTTTTCTATCATGTAAAGTTTTATTTTCCTCAAATAGGTTTTTTATCCTTAGAATTGTATTGATGGATATATTTCTATGAAAATTTGCAATAAATCTTCTTCTTGCTTCTCTTGCATTTTCTTGGCACTTGTAAAATAGCATAACAATCTGTAGTCTCTCGTCCAAAGAGTATTTCATTTCGATCAGAGTCAAATATATATTTTTTAGGTGAAGACTTCGACAATAATTAAAATAATGTCAATTTTTATTGACAAAGCATTCAAACGTCATTTTACCTTGATCACCTATACCAACCTATCGTATACTTTAAACAGGTGAAGCTAAAATTTTAGTTTGTAAAACATTAAAATGTAATATAAACAGCTATCGCAAAATCAAATCTTTTAATCAGGACGGACATAAAAAAAATCACTCTTTCCAAAAATCGTATAAAAAACGATACATTCCATTTAAAAAACACCTGATGCATAGCGTAACTCTTTTGTTTCTGGCTCAAATATTTTTTCGATGATATTTTTGGATTCTACAAGAAAAAATACATCGATTGGCTATTTTGAATTTTTCCAAAATACAAGGAAGGTCGAAAATAGGTCCCTGTTCAGTCCTCGCTGGAACACCCTGTACACTTTTACTTAAAAAAAATGACCGTTTTGCTGCCCAAGTTAAATAGGTATATTTTACTGTGTAAATGTTACATAGAACTGGAATAAAGTTCAACTAAATGCTTATGGAAAAAATGCATATTTTTTAAACCGGCCTATTTTTACTCATTTTCTTTACCTATAATAGACTTCACGTATGGCTTACAAACTTCCTAGAATGATATATATGGATGGAGGCCTTGAGGTAAGCTACAAATACTAGAAACCAGAAAAAAAAATTAAACTGGAAAACTTCTATATTTTCAGATAAACAACTAGAAACAAAAACATTTTCATAATCTTAATTAATTAAATGCATACCACGCATTGTATATATAAATTGAATAATACAGTTTTAGTTAATACCACTTAACACACAATTTGCAGAGACATAATATTGATATGAATTTTCCAATGCCAGTAATCTAATTTAGTTTTAATAAAATTTTCACATTAGGTATATCTTCTTTAAACATAATTAGGTTTGTACAGTCAGTGCTGAAATGTCATCAAGTACTTCTATACGTTAGCTGAACACACAAGAATACAAATTCACACAGAAGACTTAAAGTAGGACTCTTAAATATACTTATGATAATTGGAGGTTTTTGTTTTATTTATTTCTGCCCAGAAGTTCCTTCTGAGACAGGGGTAGGCTCAGAGGTAGGCAACTGTTAAACATTTTCAATTTTATTATCTTTCTTTTGGTAATTGCCATCATGACATGGCATGTATGTTGTTTGTTATCCGTAGTGCATTCATTAGTGAGCATTCTTATGTATCAGCTAAAACAAAAATATCTAGTTAGGTACATATAAAAACTACTGAAACATATGTATGTTTAAATAACATTATAATCTCCATAATAGCAAAAAACGTTTTATTTACTATCAATCGTGTTATGTAGGGCTTCAGGGGTCTGGTTTCAGTATTTGTCTAACGAACTACATTATATATGTATCACTAGAAAACTAACTAATACATACCTGCACTTCAAACGATAAATTAGTTTATTCCAATAAACAACTTAACGATCTGCAACTATCGTACGTCCAAAATTCGACGAAAACACACAAATACGTATGGAAAAAAATCACAGAAATATATTTAACCTCTCCTGTCAAATTAACGTTCACTCGTAACCACAAAAAACAGAACGGATAAACATTGTCTAGGATGATTTTATAATTAATAGCTCTTTGAGCGATAAACGTATTTCCGTCTCTGTTTTCAACGTAATCATAAAAGAAGATAGAATGAGGCCTTTACGCAATAAAAGCATGGCTAGCCTGTCATTTTAATCGAACCTGGGTTCCTTGTTTTCTTCCCATCATGATGGGAGCTATAAGTTTAAAATGACATACGTAACAATGAATCAAATAATCTACTAAAATCCAGAATTTCAAAGTGACAGTGACACCCTGTTAAAATAATTAACAATCATTTTGATTTTAGCCGGAACTATACACGGAACTGCCGCCTTCAGGAAGCAACAGTTTTCTTTAGAAATGAAATATATGTACATTTTCTTGCCGAAAGTCGACTTTACCCAGTTTTTCAATTCCGGACGAACATTTTAAAATTATGTCCCAGGTGGTACTGATACTTTGAAACTCAAGTTTTGCATACATCTTAAATATATTGCCTATCAAATAAAATAACTTTTTAAAATATATAAATTCAATGATATTTAAAAATGATATAATTTATGCACAATATCGAATTTCTAATTTTTATACAAATAGTAATTTAGTCTTTAAAAAAATTAAAATGGCGGCATCAATATGGCGAACGAATTTTATCAATTTTAATTAATTTGACTTAAAATCGGTATATAGTGGTAATAACAGTTCAAACTGTAAATTTTTAGCCAATACGTGCAAATTTTATTTAAAATTCGTATCTGCGGGAACTTAAAAGGGCAAATTATGAACCTTAATTTTCTTTAATTATGACAATAGTAATATATTTAATATCAAAATACATATTTAAAACAAACATTTATTTATAAGTTATTATGTATACGAAAGAACTCTTTACTTATCAATCAAATAACAATTTATTTGGTTAACAATACAGTAATATATATGAACGAAAATTGAAACAAATTTTCGGCGTTTGTTTAAATCCAATAATTTCATTTTTTAGTGTAGGAGCTAGCGCTTTGATTTCTAAAACAAGTAATCTATTTACATAACTCTTTAGCGAAACAGGTAATTTTCTTGCTTGGCAATCACGCACGTGTATACCAAAAACTAAGCGTAAATCTCTCTAAACCACAGAATATCCTACCCGCTTTTGCAGGGAAGGTGCAAAGATGGATGCGGTTATTTGCTTCTGGGATCCTAATCCGACCACCAAAGTGCTTCATTATAATTGAAGAAAAAGCAATTAATCCTGGCTATGTAGCTCTGGTCGTATATTAAGTTAATTAATGCATGATTGGGCTCGTTGAGCGACGAATACTGTCGTCGTATGGAAAGTTTTCTTAAATGGATAGTTATTACGCTATTACTTGAGCAATAATTCGTTCGTTGAAAATTGTCTACAGATATTGTATACACTAAAATATTCTATGGATTAAAGTGTTTCTTATTTATCAAAGTATTTTATGGATGTACAGGGTTTCGTTGTGTTTGTGGATTATCTTCCACATTAGTAAAGATAGGAAAATTCGGGTTTCATACTGTGCTACTTTTTTATAAAAACTTAAGTTATCCCAAATAAAATTGTCATAGCCATTCTCGTGAGTTACAAGGTAAAATTGAAAATGTTGCATTTTCAGGCATCTCTCGTTTATCCTATAACGTATCGAAAAAGTGAAAACTGATCTTTCTAGATTTTTTTTGCGTAAATTCCAGTGGCATTCTCAGTTTTTTTAGGGGCTACTACTTTTGTGATATAAGCCAAACTTTAGCAAATTAGCAAAGTGGTTTTTTTTTAGTTCGACATAATATACGGGAGAGATAATAGCTCTGGTTTTTTTTTGGTGACTCGAATGTACATGTAATTATTTTTTGGTATTTTTAAACTAGAATTAGTGTCGTCATGGAAATTAAACAAAGCAAGAAGGATAATTATAAATACTGCATAGGTCCGAGTTGTAAAAATACGACTGTTACAACCCCTGAAAAACTCTTTATTACTTTGCCAAGAAATGTAAAGGCAAGGAAGTTGTGGCAGCAAGCTATGCGGAGGACAGATTTTGTAAGCGATAAGTCAAAAAAATATTGCTGTGAGTAATTTCATTGTAAGTTTTTTTACCGTTTTTAGTATTTACTTGACTCTGGAAAGAATAATAATTATTCGGTTAGGGAAGAAAGCTAATTGGCTGAAATGTTCGGCGAATACAAAACTTTTTTTCAGGGACAATGCAATTAAAATTAAAGGTTACCATTAGCTTGTTTTTTTTTCTAGCATTATTTTTTTATTGTTGTTCTTATCTATAATAATATTCACTCAGTCATCACGATCCTGCTCAAACCGCTTGACGTAGAATGCTGAATTTTGGCATACAAGTTGATTTTAGGGTGTAGAGGTTCAATAAGAAAGATTTCTTGAAAACTCTAATTACAAGGGGGTGAAACCACCCCTTAAATATTACAATAATTTTTTATTTAAAAAGCGGGCAGTTTTTCGCGAAACGCTTGAACACCTGTGATTTAGTTTATTTTTTTACATATTTTAAGATTTTGAAAAATTTATAGTGGGTGTTACAAAAATCCTAATATATAAAAACAAAAATCCTGATCCTCTGACTAATCAACGCCCAGACCCCTATACCTATAAAGCTGATATTTTACATAGAGGTTCCCTTTCTGATGTAGATAAGTAATAAGGCCGGCTTTTTTAAAGATCCTATGGGATAGGAAATAAGTTTTGTAACGTGAGCGAAACCGCGGGCAATAGCTAGTTAATTAATAAATATATTTATATTGGATATTTATTTTTTGATTTTAGCTCATGTACTATAAGGTAATGAAAAATGTGAACATTAAATTGAAGCCGGGAGTGATTCCGCACATTTTTGATTGTGAGAAACAAAAAAAAGTTGCGCACAGTAGAAGTTTTCGAAGTGTTTTTCTAAAGCGACAGCGACACCGAGATTTGAAACCTTCTACCAGCAAAAAAAAATCTCGAACATCATTATCAGATAGTAAATCAAGCTTGAATATACCAGAAGAACTAGAGTCTCCTCAAGATACCGGAATTTAGAGGATAGATACATGTATTCAAGTTAGCATAAAGCCAAAAATGAAACCAAAATCTGTCGAGTACAAAATAATACTGGTAGCAAAGAAAGAAACTTCGAAAATATACTAAGAACTGATTCCTCGAACAGCAGTCCGATTTCTGATTTTTCGGCGTTATATAAGGCAACATCTAGTAACTTTAGTTTAGCAGAAGAGACTGAAGAAATATGCAATTTAAAGGAAAATGAACGAACAAATGTCCTTCCGAATAAGGTTCAGAAATGTGCAAAGCATAATAGATTATTTTGAAATTTCCATCCAAAAGTTAAAAAATCCTATATTGTAATCATTTTCCTAGTCTTGGTCTTGGTTAAACCACCGTCTGTATCGGCACAAATGAAAAATTCGAAGCAAGAAGTAAAACAGTCTAAAAGAATTTTTAGTCTGCGAATTCATGTTGAGATTGTTGAATTTTAGAATCCAACAAACCTAGAAAAACACTCAGGTCTCGGTCTCAGTAAGTTATAAATATTAACATGACACGTGTTTTGCCCTTTCGAACATCATCAGACCTACAAACAACAGAGAGAACCTTAGAAAATAATCACTCACATATCCTAAAACAATAACTTAGATATAGAATAAAACACACTAAAGTACAACAAAACAAACAACTACTTTTACATATTTGATCGACACTAAAATAAGGTTAAGTTTCACGTGAATAAGTATTAATAAAGATTCATGTCTCTAGCTGGGATCGAACCCGGACCGCCTGAGTGGGAGTCCTCTGACGATGCTTGAAAGGGCGAAACACGTGTCATGCTAATAATTATAATTTACTAAGACTAAATCTTGGAGTCTTTTTCTGTGTTTGTTATTAAAACTAAGTCTTTTTGAGAAATATGGACAGTTTCTTCGAACCTCATGATGCTTGTCTTCATATAAGCTTAATAAAATATTTAGGTTATATCGTAATCATAGTGTCTCTTTTCATAAACTTACAGGATTATTTGTTAAAATAAAACCACACATTAGGTATATGTGCTTTATTTTATTATAAATCGCTTTATTCCAAAAAGTTAATATTTTTTTTAAAATTGTGTACGCAAAAGTACTGTTATAATCATAATATTTAAATGTTATTTCGTTGTTGTTCTCAAAATCAGGACTTGCACCAACAAATATACGTTTTTGTTTCTTTACAAGGTGCATCTATATTTGTATCTTTGAGAAATATGTCTGTCAGTCTCACCTTTATCAAAGGTTCTTGGCCGGAAAAGATATATGTAGAAAGCGCATTTTTATTAATTTTAGTATCTACTCTCCGCATGATGGTGCTAGTGCATACTTTGTCAAATTCCTATGGATTTGCAGCCGGAAATCACCGGAGCCCCAATAGGTGGCGCTAAGTGTTATACTTAGCATGTAGTACTGTTCCAGTATGATAGACGTTTCGTTTTCGATTTTGTCATATCGAGCAATCTATTATTTCAGATCTCCCTGGGTACAAGCCTGCCTGATGAGGGTAAAGGCCCAGAAATCATGATCGCAGGAGGGTACCCTGTGACATAATCGAAAGCAATTCTTCTTGTAGGCCGTTTTGCACCTGCAGAAATTGTGTATTTCTGCTATTCTACATATATCGATGTTCGATCCCAGCTAGAGACATGAATCTTTTTTAATACTTATTCAGGTAAAACTTAACCTTATTTTCGTATAGATCAAATATGTATAAGTAGTTGTTTGTTTTGTTGTACTTTAGTGTGTTTTATTCAATTTGTAAGTTATTGTTTTAGAATTTGTGAGTGATTATTTACTAAGGTTCTCTCTGTTGCTTGTAGGTCTGATGATGTTCGAAAGGGCAAAACACGTGTCATGTTAATAATTATAATTTACTGAGACCGAGACTTGGAGTGTTTCTAGGTTTGCTGGTTCTAAAACTCTTGATATGACTCTCTCAAGATGAATTCGCAGTCTAGAAATTCTTTTAGACTGTTTTACTTCTTGCTTCGAATTTTTCATTTGTGCCGACACAGACGGTGGTTTAACAAGACCAAGACCAGGAAAATGATTACAATATAGGATTTTTTAACTTTTGGATGGAAATTTCAAAACAATCTATTATGCTTTGCACATTTCTGAACCTTATTCAGAAGGGTATTGGCAGACATTTTTGAATTTCCTGAAGTGATTTCCACTGAATAAATGCCTAATATTTGAAATGGAATGTTAAGCTTAATTTTCTTTAAAGTTATAAAAATTTTAATTTTGGTTAGCTGGCACTTTGTGGAGAGCGTCTCAACAATAAAAAGGGAGTGACTGGGTTTACCATGAATTTTTTCAATATTATAAACGGTTCGTTCATTTTCCTTTAAATTAAATATTTCTTCAGTCTCCTGCTAAACTGGAGTTACTAGATTGCAAATCGCAAAACATTCGTAAAACTGACATGTTTCCAAGGTACGTACTCTGTATAATATTAATGTTTGTTTTAAATGTATTTTTGTTTTCATGATCATAGTTTGTTTTAAATGTAATGTTTTTTGAGTGATGTTTTTTCAATAATGTTTTAACCAATTTAAATACTAACTATACATGTGAAAATAAATATCTTGAGAAAGCTCAATATAATGAGCGAAACGTCGACTAAATTATAGTTTTACTTCTCAATGAGTTAACCTATGCCCAAGAAAATAATTAACAATATATATATATATATATATATATATATATATATATATATATATATATATTTAAAGCAGTAGAGTAGGTGCCAATACTAAACCCTGTGAAACATCTGCGCTGATTTGGTGGAAGTTTAATGAATAGCCGTCAATTACTACAGAAATATGTCAGTTGGAAAGACAACTGGCAAACCAAGTACAAAGTTTTTGGAGCAAACTATATGCAATTTGTTAAGAAGTGTTTGATGCCAGACTTGATCAAATGCTTTGGATACGTTGAGGTTTAAGCTCCTCCGTTGAATTCTAAGGACTTATTCGAGTTGTGGTGACGAAGGTAAGAATATCTAATGTGGATCTTTGCTGGCGAAAGCCGTATTGCCGTCGTGATTAAGTTTTTACGTTTCAAAGCAATTTAAAAGATCAATATTTAGATACTTCTTCATTGCCTTACTCTCAATTGGCAGGAGGGATATGGGTCTCTAGTTAGAGGGAAGAGTATTGGATCCCTTTTGGACACAGGCTCTAAACAAACCCGATTTTCAGTTTTTCGAAAAAATACTCTTGTTATAGGACACTTGGAATAACCTGCTAAGGATAGAGGCCAATTCAAAAGTGCACTTTTTTAGGATTATAGTCGGAATAACATCAATGTTAAAAGACCTTTTTGTATTAAAGGTTTTAAGATTACGTCGTACCTATGGGAAAGTGGTGGGAAGGAGCTTTTGCAGAAGTTTTAAATAATATTTGGCAAGCAACCAAAAGGACTGACTCACATTTTGGCATCCGAAAACTTTGTTTTTTACGTTGGGTGCCAACAATATTCAAGTCTTATTAGAATGTGGTATAAAGGTTTCTAGCCTTTATCCGAGATTTATAACCCAATTTAGGGAGGAACGTTGGTAGAGAAATAAAGATCATTCCAGAGAAGGAAAAAGAGGAATCCCACAACCCAACAACTGATTGTTGTATGGAACACGAATCAGTAATTAAACCGTGTTCAGAACAACCCGCAGGAGTGAGAATGAAAGACTAATAAGGCTCTGGGTGAATGATGAGAAATAGGTCCGATAGATTTTGACTATGTGTGACGGTGCAAGGGAAGTAAATAGGTTCTCTGACGAGGTTGGTGAGAGATTGGCTGACTGGAAAGGCAGCTCCACCTTGTGGATCGGTTTTAATAGACTCTAACTATTCTTTATTAGGAAACGTTAAAGTCGCCAAGGATAATATTATAGAGACAGATTAGTTTTTATAGGACTATTATTAGAAGTTGTATCTATTTGCAGCTTCAAACGTTTAAATATATTATAAAGTATTGATGTTACTAAAAATATTAAGAAAACTCGCAAGTAAGAGTCTTATAATATAGTGCCACTTTATATTTCATCGGTTTCAGTTTTTATTCTAAAATTATGGTTTGTCGTCGAATTTCGACGGGATTTCGTTACTTTCTTATAAGGTCCAAATAAGCAACTTACATCTACAAATACAAATGCCAAATTTAATTACAATTGGCAAAACTGTTATTTAATTAATAAAAAAAGCCGATTTTTTTTTAATTGGGTATCCTATATCTCGAAAAATAAAACAACTTAAGACACGCCAAATCTGTAGAAAAACGTAATTTTGTAAATATAATTTTTATTTTTAAAAATATCATGATAAAATGATAATTAGAAACGAAAATTCCTGAATCTCCCTCTAATAGTAGGGCTCTTTTAATAAAAGGAATAAAACTTACAGGGTATTCTTGGATTTGGGTATCATAGGGACAATTTTTTTATTTGTGATTTTAGGCAAAAAAGGTATTCTTTATAGGAAGTTTTGTTTGTCTGAAAAATAATATTGATTTGAAAAAAAGTTTTTGTAAATACATGTTATGTTTGCAAAACAACAAAAATTTGAAATTCAAAATTGCGAAAAACATTAAATAACTTATTACTTCCATTTGCACCCTCTCTAATTCGAATATCTTTGAAAATTTCCCAAGTTTTTTGTTCTACCTACTTGCTTTTGCTGTTTTTTTGCGCTACATGTGAATTATATGACAATTTTTTGTAGCCAAATGTATTATTTTAATAAGTAAAATTTTTTATGTCGAATAGTTTTTTTTTGGTAAAAATAAGTAATAAAATTTTTTTCAGGCACGTCATATTTAATAAAAGTAGCAACTGAAATTGCCTTAATGCAAGTTAAACGACTTCAGTAGTTTTTGAGTATTTTGGTTTGCTTGCCTATTATTACAGTATCTAAGAATAAATGAGAGGCAAACAAATTTTATAATTTTTTGTCTAAAAAATAGGTAAGAGGTTTATTAAGAAAATATCTGTCAATTAAGATAATGTAATTATTTCTTATATCTTGTATTATCAATTAATTTTACATTGAATCTTATAATAAGTAATTAATTATGAATACATTTTATAATTGTCTAAATAAACTTTTTTATGCTGATTTAGTATATTCATTGTAGTAAAACACGGTTTTTGAAAACTAGTCAATCCGTTTCAGTTAAACAAAATCACTGAAAATTCCCTGAAATACTTTTTTACAGCTCGTCAATTAAACTTGGTCTATATAATAAGTATTCCTCACTGAGTAAGCAAGCATTTCCAGGTCAAAACATCGGTCTTATAACTGTCGAGGATATACTTTCCGCCTGTTAAAAGTGCCAACATAATTAGGGATTAATTAGTCCACGAACAAATATATTGTGTAAAAAGTCTGAAAAAGTTAAATATAAATTTAATTACCAACAGAAATATTATAAGTAAACTAAGAGAGGATGTGTGATTCGTTTGGCCCTAAGTCGAACCGTTCAGCCTCCCAAAATTTGATTTTTGTAAGTGTTTAAACGTAAATGTCTCTGTAACAATTAAAGATAAGCGTAGTGTATGATACATCAAGTTTGCCTTCATATTTTCGTAGAACTCAAACATGCAATAAAATACAGGGGGTTGCATTTAAATTAATGTTTTTTTTTAATAACTTTGTGTTTTTTTTTGATGCTTAGTTGTTTTTACATAAGATTTCTAAAAACATCACAAATATTTGCTTTTCGTTTTTTTTTTCAACTTTATGAATAACGGATATATATGGTTTGTTCAAAGATATATGCTCGACCTTGTGCAGTCCTTAAACATTTTTTTACAATGTCCTTGAAAAAGTTCGCATCATTTTTGTATTAGGCACCTTTGTCTGTCAAAATTTAGCATAAGCAGTAACTTTTTTTTTATTAAATATAAAAAATGGCTAATTGGGAAATAGTCACATGACTTGTGCTACCTGTCAAAGTTGTTCATTTAATAGAAATCGCAGAAATAGAGCTTATTTGCTAAAGTATGAGAAAGCGTTATTAAGAAAAACGGATTATTTTCTATAGTTTTACTAAGTATACCGAATTTTGGTCAGCAATACCAATTTTTAAATTTTAAAAAATTTTCACAACGCAAATTATTAATAATTTCAAATGATTAAGAATTTCGATTACGCTACTTCTATCAGTGCATTGTTATTTTTATTTTTTTGTATTCTGACATGTATTTAATACCAATAAAATGTAATTTAAGGAATCTATACCTAAAATTCCTAAAATCACGGCAGTTTTGCATTAAGCTTAACGTATTTTTAGAAGTGACTTTTGTTTTTCTATAAAAAATATAGTTTTTATGGAAAATTATATAGATATAAGAAGTAAATATATTGCTGAGATAACGAGCCATTTAAAAATAATAAAATGATTTTTGGGGAATGGAATTTTTAATTCTCTCCATAGACTATGTACAAAAAACTTTGACTTAAATAAGTATCTAGAAGGTCTAACTTACTACCTAAGTTTTGAGGGTTATTTTTTTTAGGAAAAAATGGACTTAATACTGTTTAGCTCTCAAAAAAATTTGCAGTCTTAGTTTATGGCATAATGGTAAAGCAACTGTGGGGATAATAGTAAAAAAATCAGAAGTTCTATCAAAACGCTTTTATTATTTAAACAAGTTACATAATTTTTAAAAACATTATCATATTTTATATATCATCATTTGCGTTATCAGCGTGGGGCAAATTTTAATAGAAACTATGGAACTGTGTTGGAACCCACTGAAGTAAGCTCTGTAAATGGTTAAACTTTTTTGTTGAAATAGCTTTGTGTACAGTATGTAGAGGAGGCAAATTAGATGGGAACGTTGCGCGCCTACTAGATCTCCTTAGATCAAGGCATTGGAAGGTAATCGGCTCAAAGTTGAACTGTGAACTGTTTCAGACAAGCGGAAGTCTAGATTTTCAACAGTCTTTTTCCTTATCACACAAGGTGAGGTATTGCCGTTGAAAGTTATCTTAAAATCTTTAAAATCGACAGGCTCTATATTAACAACATTAAAAGGCTTTAAGCGACAACAAAGTCTAGCTAGTTGTTGCCAGTCCCAAGGCGTCATTATTTTTAGAAAAGGAGTTCGTTTCCGCCTGTCTTTCAATAAGGAAATGATCATCGTCGACTTCCATATGCGCATGGTCGCGTAACAAAAAATTATGATTGACAATTTTTATGCGTGGATGCACCTGCATTATCCAAAAATACACCATAACCATTACAATATGAATAATTGGAAACAAGCAGACCCCAGATTCTTCATCAGAGGCTAGAATAAAACAGTTCAAAACAGTACATTATATCTATTATAACTGTATATTATTGAATTTGTTAGTATTAACTCCACTTATTTTGTTAAATATTAATGTTAAACGGTATTATCTCTAAAATATTTTTTAGTAAACTTCTACTAAAATTGTGGAATATAACACTAGCAATAATTGAAAATTAGCGGGTAGCAATAACCTATTTGTTTAACGTTGGTAATGAGAAATAATAATATGAAAATGATAAAAAATACTTACGAATTTCTAAATTAGGATTTCGGCTTGTCTCTAAAAATTCCTGGAAATTCTGATTTTCTTGGAAGTTATTATTTACAGATATGTTCAATAAAGTTGGCGAATCCCTATCCCCCTCTAGCATTGTCATTTGCATTTTTTTTGCTCTGTTAGTCATTTTATAGCCGGCACATTTGCTTCGTAAACATCGCGTTTATGCAAGAGTTAATACCGCACGTATTTTGTGTGTTTAGTATGTCCAGTACCGTTAGGGGACTTAATACTAGTTCTTATGTAATTATGTCCCAGCTTCTGTTTTGCTTCAAACTTTTTAAGGACTTAATACAGTTTATCTTTGGATAACTTAGAAACGATATCAAATGTGATTTAATACTATTAACAGAATGAAAGAGCTTATTCTAATTAGTCGAAAAGTGAGAAAATATTATTTAAAAAAAAATGGGGTTAATACAGTTTAGCTCTGGGGTACAGATATTTAAAAGCGAAATACCAACAACTTTTCCTAATAAGATATTTTAGCAAATAAGCCTTTTTGTTCTGCAACGTTCATACATAAATATAAAATGTCAAATTTGATGGGTAATGCGAGTCACGTGACTATTTTCGAGTAGACTATCTTCCCTTCTAAACGAAGCAACATTTTTTGTTATAGAGGGTTAAATTTTGACAAAATTAACTAATAAAAAAATCCCGTATGATGGGAACTTTTTCAAAGACAGTGTCTATATGTTTATTTGAATTTTGAAGACGATAAAGTTACAACTTTAGATTACCTGCTACTCTCATTATGGAATAAATTCACTAGTTATTGTAATATTATTACGACATGGTCTTAAAGAGAGTTCAAGTTCGCCTTGACTTGACGGCATCAAAATATTTAAATTCTGTTTGATCACTGGTCATATTTTTATTAATATTTATAGCAGTCGTAAAAATTCGGTAGATCTTTTTTATGCGGAACTTCCCTCGTTATATATTTTTTATTTGTTAGGAATAGTAAAGTATAACCCAATTTAGTGTATATGTGTTACATATACCATATTTTCAAACATTTTGGGTGCCATTTTATATTAGATTCCTACCAATATTTTACCAGTTTATTTTTACCTATGCCACATTTGACTTAGGCATAATTTAAAATAAATTTAATAAGTAGCTTTTACCTTGACACCGCCATTTTGTTAAGTCATGTTGAATTTGAACCAGTTTATCCCATTTTCCCATTTAAGTTTTCTACAAAATCAGTTGAACAAGATTTTTTACGTTGATTTTTTAAAATTTTTATTTAGTC
The DNA here is from genome assembly GCA_030620095.1 of Kuschelorhynchus macadamiae. Taxonomy (NCBI): domain Eukaryota; kingdom Metazoa; phylum Arthropoda; class Insecta; order Coleoptera; family Curculionidae; genus Kuschelorhynchus; species Kuschelorhynchus macadamiae. The sequence continues at coordinate 85,070 of JAUTXW010000070.1, forward strand.
ACTATTTTGTTTCTGTATCTTGAATTCGTACCACAAATTTTACAGATAAACTGGTCTATCTATCACTTAATTCTTGCACAAAAATTGAAATTAATTTAATAAGTAGCATTTTTAAGCTAATTTTTTTAAATATTTTATTAGATCGCTATTTTGTTTTGCTACCTTGGATTCATATCAAAAGGTTACCAGGTCGTTCTTATATAACGCTTGATTTTTGAGCAAAATTTGAGGTAACTTGGATAATAATTCTTTTAAAGAAATAATTTTTCTGAGAGTGTTCCGCCATATTGGATTTTTACCAAAATATTACCAGATCATCCCCATATGACCCTAAATTTTTGACTAAAATTTGAAGTCAATCTGGTAAGTAGTTTTTAAGCTTAGCCGCAAACTGACAGAACGATAGACCGATGGAAGTGATAAAACATATTTTTGGGCATCTAGGGATGCTAAAACGTGAAGATATGTAAAACCTGAGAGGGTGCGTTTTTCACGATTACAAGCATTTTATTTGGCAACATTTTGTTCCGCCATCTTGAATTAACAACATTTTTACTAGTTTATCTTTATACCACAATTAGTTATGGCACACAATTTGAAAAAATCCGTTATGTAGTTTTTTTCAGGCTGAGTTTTTAAATATTTTATTATGCTGCAATTTTGTTCCGTCATCTTGGATTCGCACCAAAATTTTATCAATTCATTCCAACATAATACTTGATATTTGTGCAAAATTTTAGATAAATTGGATAAGTAGTTTTTTAATAATAATTTTTTTGACATTTCACTAGGCCGGCATTTTGTTTAGCAATAATGAATTTTACTAAATTATTACCAGGTCATTCCTATATAACCCTTAATTTTTAATCAAAATTTTAAGTCAATCGTGTAAGTAGTCTTTAATCTATGTCGCGAAATGACAGAGAGACAGACGAACCGACGGGATTGATGCAACATATTTTTTGGCATCTAGAGACGCTAAGACGTGAACATATGTAAAACCTGAGGTGATTTTTTAAGATTACAAAAATTTTATTTGCCCTCCATTTTATTCAACCGTCTTGAATTAGTACCCCAGTTTTGTTGGTCGATCCCTATTTGTTATAGCACACAATTTGAATTCAATTGATCAAGCTGTTTTTTCAGGCTGAATTTTTAAATATTTTATTAAGCCGTCATTTTTTTCCGCCATCTTGGATTCGTACCAAAATGCTCCCAGTTGATTGCAACATAATAATTGATGTTAGTGCAAAATTTGAGATAACTTGGATAAGCATTTTTTTAAAAATAATTTTTTTAACATTTCACTAGGTCGCCATGTTGGTTTGCCATATTGGATTTTTCCCAAAGGTTACCAGCTTATCCCCATATAACTCTTAGGTCTTGACTAAAATTTGAAGTCAATCGGGTAAACACTTTTTTAGCTACGCCGCGAACAGACAGGCAGAAAGGCCGACATAATTGAGAAAACATGTATTCGGCATCTAGTGACCTTGAAACGTGAAGATCTGAAAACCATCTCTGAGGGTAGTTTTTTCACGATTATTACTTCCCTCGTACTAATTTTTCATAGTTAACTAAAATAATTAACAAAATAAAATCACATTTAGGCACTTTTTAACACTAACGTTATTATTTTGTACTTCGAAAACTAATGTTGGAATCTGACTTAGTTACAGATTAACACCTACAGTTGTGAATTCTCCCGATATGACGCGGGACCTGTTTTCCTCGTTCGTGTAATAAGCTACCGCCTTTTATGAGTTTAGTATATTAGCATGTTGGCACATGTTGCTCCCAGTCAGTGTTGCCAATGACACGGCATTTGCCTCATTTTCATGGCTTTTCAACCTAAGGCACCGGTCACGGCTTTACTGTACCGCCGTGTAACAAAAACACGGCTTTTCTCTGTTAAAAATCCCAAATACCTATCTGGCCATTTACAGAGAAAAAAATCGGTAAATTTCTTTACCCGAAACTTTTTATGATTTTTTCCATTTGTTAGGAATAGTGTAGTGTGACCCTATTTAGTTCAGTACATAGTCACAGTGTATATGTATTATATAAACTGTCTTTTCATTTTTATTTGTTCCATCATATTGGATTCCTACCAATATTTTACCATTTTATATCTACGTATGCCCCTCTGGACCCTTGGGCATAATAAAATAAATTCAATAGGTAGTTTTTACACTGACACATACCGCCATTTTGCTACGCCATGTTGAATTCGTACCAGTTTATCCTATTTTCACATCTAATTTTTATTTTTTAAATTCAAACCCATATTATCAGTCTTTGGACTGATAATATGAATTTGGACCGCTGATACTTCACAGATATTAAGTTTCTAACTCGTGTTCGTTAACGATCCTTTTGTTGTTATTATGTTAAACTGGTGTATTATTTGGGTTAATAGATTTTATATCCTACATGAAACCCATATTATCTATCCTTTATGAAACCCATATTATCAGTCCAAATAATACACCACTCTAACAACAAGAAGATCATTAACGAGAACCATTTAGAAACTTAATATCTAGGAAATATCTGTAAACCAACGGACTAGGTAAAGACTAGTAATATGGGTTTTATGCAGGATTTAAAATCTAAATATGTGTCCTGAGAATGCAACAATAAAGTTGCGAAACGTCGACAATTTAAAAAAGACTTTGATTTTTTTTTACTGGATTCTAACTCCAAATAATACACCACTCTAACACAAAAACAAGAGGATCGTTAACGAACACCATTTGGAAATTTAATATCTGGAAAATATCTGCGGACCAACGTAATATGCAAAGACTGATAATATGGTTTTCAAGCAGACACTATATGTGTCCTGGGAATGCAACAATAAAGTTGCGAAACGTCGCCTATTTAAAAATAGAGTTCTTTTTTTGCTGAACCCTAACCCCAAATTATACACCACTGTAACATGACAACAAGAGGTTTATTAACGAAAACCATTTAGAAACTTAATATACGTGATATATCTGCTAACAAACGGAGTAGTTAAAGACTGATAATATGGGTTTCATGCAAGATATAGAATCCATGTGTCCTGAGGATGCACAACTTAAGTTCCGAAACGTCGACAATTTAAAAAGAGATTTATTTTTTTTACTGGATCTTAACCCAAAATAATACACCACATGACCCTTAATTTTTTAGTAGTATTTAAGCTATGTCGCGAACTGACAGACAGACCGACACACGGGCCGACGGAATTGATAAAATATATTTTTGACCTCTACGCTAAAACGTGCAAATTGTAAAACCGGAGAGGGTGATTTTTTCACAACACAAACATTTTATTTGGCCGCAATTTTGTTCAGCCATCTTGAATTAATAACACACTTTTACTAGTTGAGCCCTATACCACAATTAGTTATGGCACACAATTTGAAATCATTAAGCAGTTTTTTGTTTTGTGCCTTCATCTTGGATTCGTACTAAAATTTTACCAGTTGATTCCACTATAATACTTGATGATTTGATGATTGTTTTCATAGTATTTGTATAGTATAATATTATATATTATATAGTATAATATTTTGTTTTAACATTTCCCTAGGCCGCCATTTTGTTTTTGGCATACTCGATTTTTACCAAAATGTTACCATATGACTCTTAATTTTTTTATCAAAATTTGAAGTCAATCGGGTTAGTTTTTAAGCGAGCGAACTGACAGATAGACAGACAGACGGTCCGACGGAATTGATGAAACATATTTTTTGGCATCTAGGAACGCTAATACGTGAAGATATGTAAATCCTGGAGGGTGATTTTTTTCGTGATTACAATCATTTTATTTCATCGCCATTTTGTTCCGCCATCTTGAATTAGTACCACAGTTTTACTAGTTGACCCCTATACCACAATTAGTCATGGCACACAATTTGAAATCAATTAATTAAGTAGTTTTTCAGGCTAAATTTTTAAATATTTTATTAAGCTGCCATTTTGTTCCGCCATCTTGGATTCGTACCAATATGTTGCAAGTTTATTCCAACATAATACCTAATGACTTTTCAAAATTTGAGATAAATTGGATGAGTAGTTTTTTAATATTAATTTTAACATTTCACTAAGCCACCATTTTGTTTGGTCGTATTGGATTTTAGCAAATTCTTACCAGGACATCCTAATATGACCCTTAATTTTTTACCAAAGTTTGAAGTCAATCGAGTAAGTAGTCTTTAAGCTATGCCGCGAACTGACAGACAGTCAAACGGACAGAAAGACCGATAGACCGACCGACGGAGTTGATAAACAATATTTTATTTGGCCTCCATTTTGTTCGGCCATCTTGCATTAGTACCACAATTTTACTAGTTGTTCAACCATCAGCAGTTTTTTCAGGCTGAATTTTTAAATAATTTATTAAGCCGCCATTTTGTTCCGCCGTCTTGGATTCGTATAAAAATATTACCAGTTGATTCTAACATAATACTTGATGTTTTTGCAAAATTTGAGGTAAATTGGATAAGTAGTTTCTTAATAATAATTTTTTAAACGTTTCACTAAGCCATTTTGTTTGGCCATATTGGATTTTTACCAAAATGTTACCAGGTCATCCCCATATGACCCTCAATTTTTGACTATAATTTCAAGTCATTCGGGTAAGTAATTTTTTAGCTACGCCGCGAACAGAGAGACAGACAAACAGACAGACAGACAGACCGACGGAATTGAGAAAATATGTTTTTCATCAACTAGGGACCCTGAAACGTGAAGATCTGAAAATATCTCGGAGATGATTTTTTCAGGATTAGAATACTTAAATTTAGAATTAAAATGCTAATTAATTCTTTAAACAATCATCTTTTCGCTAATCGGATTTCAATCCGCCCTTATTTCTTTTTTTTAGCGTAGACAGCTGACAATACTTCTGGACTTCTGATATAAACATCGGTGATTCCCCTGAGGATTGACTGACGCCCATTTAATTTCGAATAAACAAATAATAAATCGAATGGTTGCAATAAGTTTTAATTACGTCAACAATTGAGTTTAAGACAAATAAAAGTCTGATTAAAAAAATTACAAAAATGTTATTTTTGACAGCAATATAATGCCTTCAGTCACAGAAGAAGATGATGACTTTCACATGTCGGACTTATAAATTTAAAGAAGGAAACTTAACTAAAACTAACTTTTTCTTTCCCTACATGGTTTTATACATCAATGTATGATGTGTATTAAATAATTTTTTTCATTTAATGACTATAAAATTTCTTTTTTAAACCTCCCTAGAAACGGATATGTAATATTGTATCTAAAGTCTGTTAAAACAGTATAAAGAATTTAAAAAAAGTATTAAATGTATCGAAAGTAAAGTTAATTCTAGTAAAAGTATATTACAGTAAAAAAAGAAAATAATTTTATGTTTGACATGGCCGTAGTTCCTAAAAACACGGCAATTTTCGATCATTTGTACGGCTTTTATTTTCTACTGGTTGGCAACACTGCTACCAGTGGTCGTTCGCGTCTATAAGAAAAGAAGCGGTAGTAGTTTAAATAACTTGGTGAACAAATTAAAATGCCTGGATTTAAATGTGATTGTGTATGTTGTTCTTCAAGAATGGGAAAACGAATTGCTTTTTTTCGTTTTCGTAGTGACCCCTCAATGTATCTAAGTTCTGTAAATTTTTCTGTCATTAGAGGAAAATAATACTATTAAGAATTTACGCAGTCATGTAAATCAAAAGATATTTGTGTGAGATGATGTGTGTTGCAAAATTTAAAATTAGTTTTGAAATATTAAGAATTGTACTGGTATTTTGAAACTTCTCTCTCCGAATTTTATTTGTCAATTTTCTCTTGGAATAATAATATTTTACTTTTATATAAAAATAGTTATTAAAATGCAGAATTGTTACCTTTATACAAAAATAGTTACTAAAATCCAGCAGTGCTAACTATTCGTCCTACTGAATTAGACAAAATAGAAATATGTTTTTAAACGATTAATTATTTTTTATGACTTCACCACACTCCTGAAACCAGATGCACAGCTCCGCTGGCCGCGATTGCTCTGTACAGGTTTTTATATTATGGCGCCTAACCTAGTGTTAACCATTTACTGTTTCACCTTGTGCTCCTGATAACAGGGTTTCAACTATACAACAAAATAATATTAACAACCCTAATATACATCAATGAATTCTACGCTGACAAAATGGAATTACACATGGCAACATTGCTTCTTAAATACGAAGAAATGTCCCATTAATCACGAAATGTCAAATATCAGTGAATTTTCCGTTTGAGAATTTTTTAGTTGAATCACATCAAGATATTTTGTGAATTCATTTGTAACATCAGTTTTTTAAAAACTTAAATTAAAAAACAGTAAATTATATATTTACTTTCATTGTCTATGCTGCATGCAATTTAACATAATTAAAGTAACAGTAGACGTTTCAGTGCCTTACAAATTCATAACTATTTGTTACACTTATTTTCGCAAAAAAGTTGTGTTTCCGCAATGTTTTTTTCGCTAAAACTTCGAAAATGCCAAATGTGATTTTGGCGAAACGTCAGCAAAACTGTTCTTTTCAGAACGACAGTAGTAAACGGATGTTCACGAGGGCGAGTGGGATTAAATGTCTTATGAATGTGTAAAATATCTAACAAAGTAGTATTGTTATAACACTCGACAAGGCGAGTATTATTAGATCCTTTCCATCCTCAAAATGCATGTTCCCGTCGTCGTAGAATTTTTGGTACATTTTTATCTTTCAGCCCCTATATCGCGGAAATGCTTTTACAAAAACTTTTAAATTATTGCAGGATTTTAGACCACACTTAGGGCTCTCGAATGGTACTAAATGACTTTTCGTATTATTTTGTTTTTTTCCTCGATTAGTGAATCTTTTTTTTCAAGTTTTTTAGAATTTTCCATTATACACGATAACTGTCGAAAAAATGAAAATATCGATTTGAAATTTCCTTCCTTTTTACGGCCGCATAAAGGCTATTGAAAATGGGCGTTATCTAAGTTTGGGATTTTTTTTTATTTGTAATCCTTGTTTTTTGGTCAAAAATAAGAGTTCATTTAACCCTTTCTGGTATGCAAACAAGTTTACAAAAGTTTTTAAGTTTCCATCCATCAATGGTTTGTCAGAAAAGGTGTTTTAACAATACCATCGTACAACTAGATTTCTACAACTTTAAAACAACAAACTACTTGTACACCAAAATCAAAGATCGTACAGCTTTTGATAAACAATCTAATGTCATTTATAATATCCCTTGTTTTTGCGGAAAACAGTATAAAGGAAAAACGAAACAATATTTAGACGACAGAATAAACCAAAATTAAAAACGGCTATAAAAACCACAATAAAAAAATAGATAAAACTGCATTAGCTTCCCGTAGCTTTAACACTGGCCACAACGTTCAGTTCGAAAATACTACTATTCTGGATACAGAAACTAACTGGTACAAGCGTAACATAGGCGAAATGATTTACATATATTTGAATGATACTATCATTCAAAGATCGGACATGCACACAAAATTTAGGTTTTATTTAGAGGAATCTGTTAGATAAATACAAGGAAAGCAAATACTACGTTTTATGTTACATGAACATCCCCTGTTTGTAACCTGTAATGTTTCAACCAATCTACAAAGCATCAGTGTACTTGACCCCTCGATACAAAGTGTCACGGCTCTTTAAATATAACAAAAAGTTTGCAAATATACTAAAACCACCATCTCCACAGTTTGATTGATAATAGTTTTGTGTCGTTTAAGTAAGCATAAAAGTGTATATTATTGTACAATGACTCTAGGAAAAAGGGTACACGGATGCTAACAATGTTCGGGTAGGAGCATGTGTGTAATTTATATTTGTATTTTGTATAAAATGGATGCTTCTAACTGACTGCTGAGCTCTGCTTCGGCGTCTTAGTATATAGGCATCGGATCCGCTGGATCAGCAGTTCTTTGGAATGGATCGTGACAGGACTCGTGTTAAACGCAACAAAGAAGGAAGTCCTCCAGAACCATCGATCTTCTGTTTTATAGATAAATAGAATCGATTCTTCGATATTTTTAGTATCAAAAATGGTAAAATTTTTTTTTACAGAATTAAACAACGGCTAATATTTTATATATTTAGTGTGATGTATTCCACATAAAGTTCCTAATTTTCTAAAGACAAGATGGGTGAAAAGATTTTTTGTGGATATTTTTTATACCAATACTTTTATTAAATAGTACAGGTGAGACGGAATGAAAGATTTTCTACGGTATAATTAAAAAAATTCCTGAAATTTCGAAAAATTACGAAACTCGTAAAATTTATTTTAGGTATTTGTCCAGCATACAGAATAGCCCAAAAAGATGATACTGTATGAATGATATTCGACAGGCAGCTCCTTGAAAACGAAAAAAAAAAATCTTGTTTTTTGTCTTCTCTGAAAATTACTTTATTTCTATTATACTCAAGTCGTAAAATTTATTTTACGTTTTTGCATACAAAATAATTTTTGTCAAGCATACAGACTACCACAAAAAGATGAGGCAGCTACTTGAAAACGTTTTTTTTGTATTTTATTTTTTCAACTATATATGATAGACTTCTGAAAATAATTTTATTTCCATTTACAGGGACGCCCTAGGATGGGGAAATAGTGCCTTAAAAGAGAAAAAATATATTTCAAGAACGTTTAGCTTTTTTAATACACGGTAAAATACGTCAAATTTCATCTATTTTTTTTTATATAAATTCATTTTTTTCCATTATACAGAGTAGCCTTACAGATAAGAAGCAGCATTCAAAAAACAAAAATATCTTTAATTTTAAAGCGATTAGTTAAAAAAGAAACAGACAATGTAACATGTCAAATTTCTTAAATATTTTTATCTATAAAACCTAAACTAATTATATTACTAGTATACTGTATGAATGATATAGATTGACAGCTGTCAAAATAAATTTTGCCCGTAACTTCTAAACTACTTAAAATTTTATATACGGTTTTCACAATTCCACGTAACTTTTAGTAGCGTAATTTATTTAAAAAAATTATTTTGAAAGCTGTCAAAAAATTGGTTTCTCTATAAATTTACGTTTTCATAATTTCATGTGACTTCTGATAGCGTACTTTATTTGAAATAGCATGTTAACAGCTGTCAAAAAAATTATTTTTCCCTGTAACCTTTGAACAGCTAAAAATTTTGAAATACGGTTTTCACAATTTCATGTGACTTTTAGAGGCGTTATTTAAAAGAAAATATTTTATACTATATATAATTTTTAAATACGATTTTCACAGTTCCGTGTAACTTTTAGTAGCAAAATTTCTTAAAAAAAAATGAAAAAAATTGGTATTCTTCTTTACTTCCCTCTAGCTTAAATTTTGTAAAGAGAATGTTCACAGTTACATGTAACTTTTACTGATGTATTCAATTTTGAAAATGTATTTTGGTATTTTCCAAAAAAAAATAGTTTTTTTCGTAATTTATGAACGCCTTAAAACTATTAAATACGGTTTTCACATCTCATATAACTTTATCGACGGGCCTAGTTTAGAAAAAAAATTAAACATCCGTCAAAAAAATTGTTATTTTACTGTAATTTCTGGTTAGCTTAACAAGTAAACTCGCCAAAAAAGTTGCTAAAACTTTTTTTATCACGATTTTTAGCTGCATGACGATAGTGTTCAAAATATCTTAATTCCTCATAACATCGCATAATATCTCAAGTTTTTATAATATAAAAAGGCAGACAAAACACGACACAATAATTTGTGTGGATAAATCCCCATCCGGAATTAACATTAGAATATGATTGCATTTTTTACAATGCATGTAGTAAGTGTTTTAAATTGAGTAAAATTAAAATAAGTTCGGCAATAGATAGCACTGGATGTCTTGTTGCCAAAAGACTGAATAACGTTGCACACTGCACACGCTGCTATAACATCAGTCGATGAAGAACGTAGTTTTTATATTTATAAAATATATTATTAGTGATGACAATCTTTTTTGGTAGATAATGTAGAAGAACATTTAATAGTTCCGTTAAAAAATTGTTTTATATAATATATTTAAAATTAATAAATATGTAGGTACATTTTTTTCAAATTAATATTTTTATTTTTTGCCATTTATGGATACACATACGTTATGTAAGGGACAGTTTTCTATTAACTCATATGCTCTTAATGTTATTTGCCAAGGTATCAAAAAGTGTTTATACATTTTTATACTAATGTTTTATTGCTGTTTTCAAAATTCCACTTTTTAATGGGACCCTCTGTATATTCTTATATCATATTTTGTGCATCTGTTCTGTAAATTTAGTGCATATATGTATAAAATTCTTGTATATGAACGCGTATATTTCGTCTGTCTTTTACGCACATAAAACAGAGTTTTACTCATTCTTTATTTTTTCACTTCGATTTTTACATGCAAAGGCGTGTACGGGCTCAGCTAGTATAATAATTTAAAAATAACTTTTACTTGACTTCTAGATATATTTTAAAAGGTGATTGAAAATTGAGTACTGGGAGAAGATTCTCAATGTATATCTCAAAAAAACGGCAAACTTTTTGAATATAATTTCTGAAAAATCAAATATTCAAGAACATCCTAAGAACTTATGTCTCAAGCTATTATCGACCAGACAAATTTAGTCTACGTGGAAAATCGTTATTTAAATATCCGAAAACAGCACAGCGGAAAGGCTAGCAGTTTAATTTAATTTTTGATACTCTTCCTTTGAAACAACTCGAGCAAAGCAGAATAAATTAGTTTTTTCTCCAAGCGACTTAAACCCTTGCTTTTTCGTTGGTAATTATTACTTTTTTGTATACATCAAAGAGAGCAAAAATTTAAAAATGGTTAATAATATTCAACGGTGCTTTTTTATATACAAACTCTCAGGCATTATTTGATTACTAAGGTTTTTTTAAGCTTAGTCTACATTTTTAAATACATTTTTCCTTTGTTCTTCGAGTCTAAAAATAATACTGTTAGGTCATATAACTTTTATTTGATTAAAAACGCTCTTTTATGAAAATATTTACAATTTTTTTATTAATTGCCTAAAACCAAATATATATAATATAAATAGATTTGATCAAAATACATACAAATTTTCGGTAGATTTAGATACTTTTTGTTCGATTTTCATAAAAAAAAATTCGTAACTTATACCGATTGTCCTCAATATAGATAAATTTAAGTTAATATTTATCAAGTTAAACTTCTCATTACTAGTAAAGTCTAAGTCAGTAGTTTTATAGCAAGTTATTTTTTCTATCTTTCTATCAAGAGTGGATAAAAATACCTCAAAACGTGCCTGTTTTGATTATATATTTCAATAAAATAGTTGCATCGCTATTTACTTAATAAGTGACTAAATACACAAATACTACTATTCTGTATCGAAACCTGGCTTGATCAACTTATTAAATTTTGTTTTGCAATTTTTGTCAATTATCAGACTACATGATTGGCTTGTTTTACTAATCGATTCGGTTCATGTGATAGTACTAAAACATAAAGAACCGTTTCTCAGTCAATAACGCCTTAGGAGTATCTAATAGCTGACAATAGTTTCATACATAGCCAAGCATTAGATAAATTATCATTATAAAAAGTTATAGGTGTGATGTAAATATCTTTGTATTTTGCGTTAAACCAACTTAACAATAAGGACACCTGAATCCCTCCCTGGAATCGGTCCTACAAGACCACAACTTTCTAAACTAAGGTAACTGGTTGGTAGTTAACAACCGAACTTCTTAATGAACAAAAATAAATCGGTAAATTTTCTTTACCCCGAAATTTCTCTATGAATCTCTCCTTTCATTAGGAATAGTAAACTGTGACCCAATTTAGTTCCGTACATAGCCATTTAATGTCACAGTTGAAATATTTTTATTGGGCGCCATTTTGTTAAATCATATTGGATTCCTATCAAAATTTTACCAGTTTCTACCTATGCCATACTTGATTTTAGGGCATAATTTAAAACACATAATCTATGAATCTCTCCTTTTATTAGGAATAGTAAACTGTGACCCAATTTAGTTCCGTACATAGCCATTTAATGTCACAGTTGAAATATTTTTATTGGGCGCCATTTTGTTAAATCATATTGGATTCCTATCAACATTTTACCAGTTTCTACTATGCAGTTACTTCTATGCCATACTTGATTTTAGGGCATAATTTAAAACTCATAATTCAATAAGTATTTTTTATATTGAGACACTCCACCATTTCGCTACGCCATGTTGAAGTTTATCCCTATATCACACTTAATTGAATAAGATTTTTTTTGCGTTGATTTAAAAAAATATTTGGGTGCCATTTTGTTCCGCCATCTTGAACTCGTTCTACAAATTTACCTGTTTATCTCTATATCACACTTAATGCTTGCATAGATTTTGAAATTAATCTATTGAATATTTTCTTCAGGGTGTTTTTTTTCATATTTTAATAGGCCGCCATTTTGTTTTGCTATCTTATATTTATACCAATATGTTACCAATTCATTCTTATGAAACACTTTTTTTGTGCAAAATTTGAAGAAATTGTATAATTAGCTTTTTAGTAATAATTTTCTGACGTTTCTCCACGCCGCCATTTTGTTCCGACATCCGATTTTTAACAAAATATTTCCAGATTCTTCGATATGACCCTTAATTGTTGATTATAATTTGAAGTCACTCTGGTGAGTAGTTTTTAGGCTATGCCGCGAACTGACAGACAGACAGACGACCCCATGGAAAATATTTTTTGGCATCAAAGGACGCTAAAACCTGAAAATATGTAAAATGATTTTTTTACCATTATAAATAATTTATTTGGCAGCCATTTTGTTCCACCATCTTGAATTAGTAACGCAGTTTTACTATAGTTCTTTTCCGTACCGTAATGGCACAAGATTTTTAAGTAGTTTTTCAAGCTGAATTTTAAATATTTTATTAAACATATTATTTAACTAAGCCACCATTTTGGATTCATACCAAAACTTTACCAGTTGATTCCTATATAATACTTGATTTGAGATAAATTGGATAAATAGGCTTTTTAGTAATAGTTTAAATACACCCGCCTTTTGTTTTGCCATATGAGATTTTTATCAAAATCTTACCAGGACATCTCCAGATAAATCCTAATTTTTGACCAATATTAAAAGTCAATCGGCTAAGTAGTTTTTTAGCTACGCTATGAATAGCTAAGTTTGTTTTTCGGAAGGTGATTTTTTCACGATTACGATACTTTCCTTTTACGAGGGAAGTAAAACTTATTTGGCCTCCATTTTATTCCGTCATCTTTTAATTTTTGATAATGTGTATGGCTAATTTTTAATAAATATGTAGAAATGGCGCTTTTTATATAATATTTGGTATCATGATTTTTTCAACATCTCATGTGCAATAGACCTAGTAGCTACTTGTATATTTCATTAGTCAAGTCCTATATATAAACCTAGGTTTGGACCTCAAAAATGTTAATTCTGATCTTTGCAATAAAACTTATAAACATAATTAATATAGATAATAGAACTAAAAAAGATGAAATCAAAATAGTTTTTTTTTAAATTGAAAATGTTAATATATATAAAGAGGGAGAGGTAGTTGCAACTGACTAGAAGAAAAATGAGAACCTTAGGTTAGTGGGGATGCAGTTTATATATATATATATATATATATATATATATATATATATATATATATATATATATATATATATATATATATATATATATATATATATATATATATATATATATAGGCCTAATAAAGGAGTGGAACCCTTTATTGTTTTGTCAAGCTTTCTGGATTAATTCATCCCTTCCTCAGGACTTTTCTACAAATAATTTAAAAAAAGAAAAAAGCTGGAAACTAACTAATAAGTATAATACGTTTGAACTCACCAATGTTTGCTATTAAAACGAAAACATACTCTGATACACATTTAGTTGCAGCAAATCATCATTCTGTTTATTTAAAATTTTAAAAGTTAAACGATTGATAGCGAAAAATGAATTTAAAAACTTTTAAAGCATGTCGATCATGGGACTTCATGACTTCATTTTGTTAACTAGCAAACACATTTTTTACAGGAATTTTAAAAACGAAAGTAGATGGAACGTGAGTGAGAGAAATACAAATACCATTTTTAACAAGAAAAAAGAAATAGAGAGAGTATATTAAATTGGTAATTTGAAGGCGCAACACAGAAGGATGACGGGTTGCCTATCTTACAGTGGTGTGTATACAATGGTCAACCTAACTCGATCTAATTTATGAAAATGTATACATAGCAATATATATATATATATATATATATATATATATATATATATATATATTTTTTTTTTTTTTTTTCGGTTAATTCTTGGGTATTGGTTCGGAATGAAAAAATTATATGACCTATATACTATTCGGTTTAAAACGAGCCACATTTTCGACCGTAAAACACTGTTGTTGTGTGTTTACCGGAGTCAACTGTACTGAAATATGAATACTGATTTTTGCCGGAAAGAATATTTTTACGTTTATTCCTTAATTAGAATAAAAGTTTCGTTATAAACATTTCTTTTAATTATTTTGGAAATTGAGTTAAAATTTATATTTACATTTTTTTGTTTTCTTTATAAGCCAATATTTTTTTTTCTTTTTTTCACGCTATTATTGTATGTTAAATTAGATTAAAGTAGATTTTGTTAAGGGAATTAATATCTCTTTTATCGTTAATAGCTCGACTGTTTCTTTTAATTTCAGTTGTTTCATAAATTTCTCTTTTTTTTGTTATTGGATTCCGTTTTTAAAATCCTGGTGTTGTTGAAATTAAAAGTGTGTTTTTCATTTTGTTCGTGTTTGGTAAGGGCCATTTGGTTGCGTTTGTCGTATTTATGTGATTTTAATCTAGATTGCAGGTATTGGCTAGTTTGACCAATATAAATGCCATTACAATCGTTGCAAGGTATTTCATATATAACATGTGTTTTTTTAAATTTTTCGGTTTTTGCTTTTAATTTGGTTTAATAACGGTTTAATAAATTATATCCTTTGTGGGCATTATGTATGTTGTGTTTGGCCATTACGTGTTGGATTTTTTCCGACAGTCCTTTAATATAGGGAAGTGTTATATAATTTTGTTTTTGGTTTTTATTTTGTGATCGAGCGTCGGTTTTGTTGTAGAATTTGTGTATTCTTTTTTCAAAAATAGAATGTTTATAAGAGCTTCTTTGTTAATGGATTGTTGTCTAAATTTTACGTCTGATAGTTGAATGGCCCTATCTGCAAGCCCTATTATTACCGATTTTTTTTGAGAAAGGGGATGTTGTGAAAGGTAATTAGTGTATCTAGAAGATCAAGTTTTTTTAGTATACCATTCTGTCTTTATTGCATCATTTTTTCTGTGTAAAGTGATATCTAAGAAATTAAGTTTCATGTTTTCTTCGATTTCAACAGTAAATTGAAGCTTGTTATGATAACTATTGAATTTTGTAAGTACGTTATCGATTTTATCTTGTGGAACCGCAGTTATACAATCGTCAACGTATCTAAAGAAAAATGGTATATTGCAATCTAGTTGAGGAATAATTGTTTCTTCTAGGTCTTCTAATACCAGTTGGGCGATAACACTAGATATACTGGCACCCATTGCGCATCCGTCTATCTGTTTATTGATTTTATCTTCATACAAGAAATACGTGGAGTTTAGTGTTAACTGCACTGCCTCTAAAAAATCTTCCAAGGGTATACTTGTATATTTTTTTATTTCATTCCATTTTTTGGAAAATATGTCCTTAGCTAAAATTATAGGAACATTTGTATACAGTGAGATTACATCTAAGGATATCAATTTATGGTTTTTAGGTAACTGAATTTCTTTAGTTTTTTCCTTGAAATGAAATGAGTCTTTTATATAATATTGATTTTTGTTAATAACGTTTGAAATTATATCTTTTAAAAATTTGGATAGGTTATTAAAAGGAGATTGTATGCAAGAAACAATGAGGCGTAAAGGGATATTATCTTTATGCAATTTAGGTAGACCGTAAATTTTTGGCGGCAATGCGTTGTGTATTTTTAATTTTTTTGTGGTGTTTGGTGAAATGTAACCTTTTTTGTCCCATTTATCTATAAGCTGATTATTTAATTTTTGATATTGGTCGGTAGGGTCATTTTTCATTTCTTTATACGTCGATGTGTCACATAAAAGATCTTTCATTTTATTATCGTATTCTTGGGCGTCCATGATAACTGTCTTGTTTGTTTTGTCTGGCTTAAGAATTAGTAGGTTTGGATGTTGTTTAAAAAAAGTGGTGGTCTGTCTAATTTTTTTGTTTAGAGTTTTATCTTCAGCCTCTAGTTTATTTTTGTTTCTAAAATTGCTAAGTATATTACAACATTTAGTTCTTATTTCATCCTTGGTTGATGTATTTGGATACGAAATGGATGATTCTATGTTACAAATTATTTCAGGCAGTGGAGCTTCGATTGGTTGTTGTATTGGCGCAGCGAAATTCGGACCCAAACTTAACACGTCGTTTACATAGTTGGGAATCTCTGTATTTGTTAAATTTTCTACCCAGAGATTATGTACTTTCGGATTACATTTATTATTTTTTTTCGAAAGCAATTTGTTGATTTTAGTTATATTTCTTGCTTTTATTCTTTTAAAAAGTAATTCGTTTTGTTGAGAAACAATTATTTTAAAATTATTAAAAATATCTATGGGTAGGGCTTGCGAGAGATAAGTTTCTATTAATGTGATATCCTTTTTTAATTTATTTAAGTTCGAAGTAGTGTCAGATATTAATATATTTATTGTCTCCTTCCTAAAGCGTTTAAGAATTGAGCTCTGGAACTCACGTTGTAGGTTTACAGAGTTAAAATAAATGTGATTAATATTTAAATTTAAAAAGGTAGGTGTTAAATCTTCATGTTTGCATCTCAAAAGGAAAATTCGTCTGTTTCTTTGGTTTGTGATTTTTGTAAGTGTTTTTGAAAACAACTTCAATTGTAAAACCACATTTCTTCCATATGAAGCTTCGATGTTTTGATAATAAAGCATATTTTCACCCATGCTCATATATATATTGTTGTAGAAGTTCTTGAACCTTTCTGTATATATTTTTGGGTTAATTCTTGCGTATTAGTTCGGAATGAAAAAATTATATGATATTAGAGGCAGTGCAGTTAACACTAAACTCCACGTATTTCTTATATGAAGATAAAATCTATAAACAGATAGACGGTTGCGCAATGGGTGCTAGTATATCTAGTGTTATCGCCCAACTGGTATTAGAAGACCTAGAAGAAACAATTATTCCTCAACTAGATTACAATATACCATTTTTCTTTAGATACGTGGACGATTGTATAACTGCGGTTCCACAAGGCAAAATCGATGACGTACTTACAAAATTCAATAGTTATCATAACAAGCTTCAATTTACTGTTGAAATCGAAGAAAACATGAAACTTAATTTCTTAGATATCACTTTACACAGAAAAAATTATGCAATAAAGACAGAATGGCATACTTAAAAAACTTGGTCTGCTAGATACACTAATTACCATTCACAACATCCCCTTTCTCAAAAAAATCGGTAATAATAGGGCTTGCAGATAGGGCCATTGAAACGTAGAATTTAGACAACAATCCATTAAAAAGCTAAAGAAGCTCTTATAAAAAATAGCTATCCAAAACATCTTATACATTTTATTTTTAAAAAGAGAATACACAAATTCTACAACAAAACCGACGCTCGATCACAAAATAAAAACCAAAAACAAAATTATTTAAAACTTCCCTATATCAAAGGACTGTCAGGAAAAATCCAACATGTAATGGCCAAACACAACATACATATTGCCCATAAAGGATATAATTTAATAAACCGTCATTATACCAAATTAAAAGCAAAAACCGAAAAATTTTAAAAAACCTTGAAATACCTTGCAACGATTGTAATGGCATTTATATTGGTCAAACTAGCCAATGCCTGCAATCTAGATTAAAACCACATAAATACGACAAACGCAACCAAACGGCCCTTACCATACACGAACAAAATGAAAAACACACTTTTAATTTCAACAACATCAGAATTTTAAAAACGGAATCCAATACCAAAAAAAGAGGAATTTATGAAACAATTGAAATTAAAAGAAACAGTCGAGCTATTAACGATAAAAGAGATATTAATTCCCTTAACAAAATCTACTTTAATCTAATTTAACATACAATAATAGCATGAAAAAAAGAAAAAAAAATATTGGCTTATAAAAAAATCAAAAAAATGTAAATATAAATTTTAACTCCATTTCAAAAATAATTAAAAGAAATGTTTATAACGAAACTTTTATTCTAATTAACAAATAGTACCTACCTCCTTCCTGTAACGTAAAAATATTCTTTCCGGCAAAAATCGATATTCATATTTCAGCACAGTTGACTCCGGTAAACACACAACAACAGTGTTTTACGGTTGAAAATGTGGCTCGTTTTAAACAGAATATGTATTAATGTCGTATTGTTCTATGTTTTTGTTTGGATATATGTGGTATGTACTTAAGTTCTAGGGTAAGTTGATTTTATATAAAAGATTGTGCATGTCCCAAAATTTTAATATATATATAGGTTATTATCATTACTTGGTTTATTGAAATATTTTTTTATTCATCTTTACAGTGACATTTTTTATCTTAAAATTACATCTTATTTAAAGGAGCGCCAATCATTATATTAAAAAAAAAACATGACACTGGAATCTGTGGTGGAAGATAGATTAAAATACAAGAGTTTTAACCCCACTACACCACAACTTGTTACGTTCTGACTATTTATAGGTAAATGTGGTCACACTTGTAGCAATAAAGAGCACTATAGGGAATAGACCCCTCTGTTTTTATTTAGTGCTTTCTTACCACATTTACCTATTTCTATACTCTCAAATGCATCCAATAATCAATTATTAGATACATTTTTAATTAACTTAAGATTATTTATTCCTATTTGGTGATTGTTTTCTAAAGCATGTTGGGCAACGCTTGACTTTTCTGTTCTACCGTATCTTAAATGTGCCATGTGTTCTTTAAAACGAATGTTTATGGGTCGTTTAGTTCACCCAACATATTTTAGATCGCAGTCATAACAGCTTATTTCATAGATTCCACTCCTCTCTTTCCAGTCGACTTTGTCTTTAGGGTTTCCAAGGAGATTTTTCAAACAGTTCTCCGTTTTGTAGGCTACTTTAAAACCTACGTTTTTAAATATTTTTTTTTACCTCTCGTATATCTGGGATCATATGGGATTACTATGAACCTATTGGACGCCTCAGGTGCTTGAAGAGTAGTGGCACCTTTTAACATTGTCTTGTGCCTATGTCTGTTTAGTAATTTATGTACAAAATTA
This sequence comes from Kuschelorhynchus macadamiae, assembly GCA_030620095.1. Classification (NCBI taxonomy): domain Eukaryota; kingdom Metazoa; phylum Arthropoda; class Insecta; order Coleoptera; family Curculionidae; genus Kuschelorhynchus; species Kuschelorhynchus macadamiae. The sequence goes on from JAUTXW010000070.1 coordinate 104,487, forward strand.
TCATTATATATATATATATATATATATATATATATATATATATATATATATATATTACTTTTATATATTTTTAATCCGATTCATTTTATTATTAAAACGTTCTTTACTTAATGGAAAATTGACTAACCTGTCAGTTTAGAAATTGAATGTTGCCATTTTGTGTTGACGGCAATGAAATGAGTCGGATGTTATATACCTATCAGTATTAGTAAGTTTCCTATAAATATTAAATTCTAATTTATCGATATTTCTAATAACTAACGTGTCGAGAAAAGGTGATTGCCCATTGTTCTCCTTTTCGTACGTAAAATTATTGGAAGGATATTTATTGTTTACTGTTTTTAAGAAAGTGTCCAAATTTTCTGTTTTAGAATCAAAAATAGCAAATATATCGTCTACGTGTCTATATCACACCCTTGGAAAATACTTGAGTTCTTTTTTGAATTGGGTTTCTAATCTACCTATAAACAAATTTGCGAGGAATAATATTTATTGTTGAGCTGGAAAAACAATTAATTCATACATAATTTTGTGAGAAGCAATAATTTCTTTTTTCAAATTATATTGACTTCAAGTAGATCCCTTAGGTACTCTAAAGCTAGTGATACGGGTACACTAGGAAACAATAAGCTTACATCAAAAGATATTAAAATTTCACCTTCTTTTAAGTGAATATTTTTAATTTTTTCTAAGAATTATTATTAATTTGCTGAATTCTTCTACTAACCATTTTGAAATATTATACGTTGGTGATCCAACAGCTGAAACAATCGGTCTCATGGACTTCTCTCTCTTTTGATAACGGGTTTTTCTCAATTAAATCGTAAGGACCAGTTTGAATCAAATTGTCTATTCTTTCAAAATAATCTGTTTTGTCTAGTATAATAACCTTATGTCCTTTGTCAGCTTTTAAATAAAAACATTCTTTATTCTTCAGTCCCTGGACAACTTCAGTATTTTTACGAAAAACATATTTTGACTTGTTCTTAACAACGTTTTTTGAGTTTTGATTTCTGCAAGCCTCTCTAACGAGTCCCTTAGTTGACTCTGGCACGCATTGAATGGAACTTTCTATATTTGCTATAATAGTTGGTAAACTATTTTTTACTGGAGGCTCTGCAAAATTCAAACCTTTATTCAAAAGGGCAATTTCTCTATTATTAAAGGACTGAGAAGAAAGGTTTCTACAATGTTCTGGAAGAAATTTATTTTTGTGGTTTCAACTTTCTCAGTTTGTTTTTAAGTGAACACATTTTCTTCAAAAATGTGGCATCGATAACTACAATCATTTTTCTTTGGAAATCTAACCATTGATCAAATTCTAAATTACTAAGCTTATAAGTAAGTTTTTTAAATAATCCGCATGCATCTATTTTAAGCAAACTTCGTTTGCTATACAGATTTTTAATTTCTAAATCTAGCCACTTTATTGTTTAGCAAAAGTTCAACCTTCCCAGTAACGGGTGGTTCTTTAGGCATCTTGACTGAAATTAATTTAGGGAAAAGACTTGATTTTAGAAACCAAATATCTACTGCTATTAGCCTAATTAGTTTAGGCTAACGTAACTGTCTTTATTCTTATATATATATATATATATATATATATATATATATATATTACTTTAAAATATTTCTGTCCTGGATCTTTTATTATATATATATATATATATATATATATATATATGATATATATATATATATATATATATATATATATATATATATATATATATATATATATATATACTTTAAAATATTTCTGTCCTGGTTCTTTTATTATAATGCTTGATGCTTCCTTTAGTTATTTTCTTACTGAACTATAAAACCATTTTAAAAATTAGCCTTTTAGCGGGTTGATAGGTTTAATTAAACTTGCCTTTTATATATGTTTTTGAATTTCAAAAGGAAAACCAAGATATCAAATAAAAAATCACTGTAAAGCTGAATCTAAAAATATTTCAATAAGCCAACTAATGGTATATCGGCGTTTAAAATCTAAATTGCTTTAAACAAATATAAACTGAAAAAAGACTGACCTTGTTTTTGTTGTCTTATCGCATTACTTTGCTGTGTACAATAAAATAAATTTCTACATTTACAAAACATATTTTTAGAGATTTTCTAATAAAAATCAAATATTTCAATAAACCATAGACAACAAAAAAAAATTTGTCAAATCTTCAATTTTCCTAATTTTAATTATTTACAATATTATTTCCTAAAACACATATATAAGGGGTAAAGATCCCTCATTTTCATTCTGCATCGTTTCGGTGAAGTTTTTAGATTGCATTAGATTAATTTATACCGTTATTTAATATCAATTAATATAATAGTAAAACTGTGTACCTATAACAATATCTAAGCCCGTCTAGTTTCAATAAAAAGCATCCATTATAAAAATGAAATGGTTTTCGCTCATTTTCTTTGCTTTTCTTTTCACCTTCAAAGGCACGCTCTGGTCTTTCAAAAGACAGATCCATTCAAGCATACCGTTGAAAATGCTCTGCTTTAAATGCACTGTGTTTAGAAGCAAAAACGTAATTACTTTTTTAATGGAGTTTCTTTCTAAGCAGTTTTGACCTTAGTAGTAAGTCATAAAAATGCTAATTGTCGCCTCTTTACCTTTAAGGGGTAAGATAAATTTATATAGAAATAAGCTACTTCCTATTATTTGTTGATGTCTTATATAATTTTTTTATAACATGCAAATTGTAGCGACAAAAAACATTTTTTATTATTTTGAAGTTAACTTTTGAAGTCCACTTGATTATTTAATATTGAATATTTAAATAATTTGTAATTTGTACAGGAAATACTTAGTCAACAGAAATGTCTCGATATTAGTTAATTACAATCGTGAACATATTTGAAAATTAAAACAACTTTTAGAACAAGCTATATGTAGATCACAATCTAACGGCTATGATCTAAATAACACACTCCATCTATTATCCCATTTTATTTAAAAGAAGTTACATCTAAGTGCGAAAATCTCATTTAAGGAAATTTAGCTGTTGAAAAGTTAGGAAGATGATGTTTTTTTGACAGTTGCCTAAATATTTTTCTAAAATACATTACGTTATTAAAAGTTTAATGGAACTATGAAAACCGTATCTAAAAGTTTTAAGCAGTTAAAGCAAAAGTCATAGGGAAAAACATTTTTTTACAGCTGTGAAAGTACTTTTTTCAAGTACATTTCGCCCTTAAAAGTTACATGGAACTGTAAAAACTCATTTTAAAAAAATTTTAGCTGTTCCAAAGTTACTTGGAAATACAATTTTTTGACAGCTGTCAATATTTTTTTTCAAATAAGTTGCAGGGGGCTGTGAAAATCGTATTTAAAAATTTTAAGTATCTTAAATGTTACCGGGAAAAACAATGTTTTTGACAACTATAAAAAATATATTTTTTAAATAAATTACGACTCAAAAAAATACATAGAACTGTGAAAACCTTATTTAAAAAAATTAGAAGTACAAAAGTTCCGATTAGATTTTTATAAATCATAATATCCTATCTATTACCGAAAACCCCCAATTGCAACTTTAAATCTTTTAAAAGTGTTAGTAGAAAAAAAACTGCTGAAACTAAAGGTCGCCTATTTATTAGCCAAGACTCCTAAATCGGTGCCTCAAATCGATAAATGTTTAACTAAGAAAAAAATTACTGCTTTCAAATCAGAATGTTTAAACAAGTTATTTCTTATCCGTTCTTTTTTGTTTTTGTTGAAAACTTAAACCGTTTGGTCATCAGAGAGCGTTCAATGCACTCTTGTTTTTGACCAAAAATTTTTTTTAAAAATTAAAAAAATACTTTTCGAAATTCGTTCCCGTCTATTTTCAATGGAAAAAAATCATAAAAAGGAAAGTTTACTGAATTTCAAATCAATATTTCAATTTTTTACACAGTTATTGTGTATCATGCGACACTCTAAAAAACTCGAAAAAAAATTGTTTACTTCCCTCGTAAAAGGGAAGTATTGTATTCGTGAAAAAATCACCCTCCGAGATTTTTTTAAACCTTGGCGTTTCAGGGTCCCCAAATGACGAAAAATATGTTTTCTCAATTCAGTCGGTCTGTCTGTCTGTCTGTTGGCGACGTAGCTAAAAAATTATTTATCCGATTGACTTCAAATTTTGGTCAAAAATTAAGAGTCATATGAGGATGACCTGGTAACATTTTGGTAAAAATTCAACGTGGCTAAACAAAATGGCGGCCTAGTGCATTGTTAAAAGAAATATTATTAAAAAACTACTCATCCAATTTATTTCAAATTTTTTAAAACATCAAGTATTATGTTGGAGTCAACTGGTAGCATTTTGGTACGAATCCAAAATGGCGGAACAAAATGGCAGCTTAATTTCAAATTGTGTGCCATAACTAACTGTGGTATAGGGATCAACTAGTAAAATTGTGGTACTAATTTAAAATGGCCGAACAAAATGGCGGCCAAATAAAATGTGTGCAATCGTGAAAAAAAAATCACCTTCTCAAGTGTTACATATCTTCATGTTTTAGCGTCCCTAAAAACATGTTTTATCTAATCCGTCGTACCGTCTGTCAGTCTGCCTGTCTATCTGTCAGTTCGCGACATAGCTTAAATACTACTTACTGGATTGACTTTTTTGATTTTGATAAAAAATTAAAGGTCATATGGCAATGACTTGGTAATATTTTGGTAATAATCCAATGAGGCGGAACAATGTTAAAAAACAATTGTTAGAGTGATGTATTATTTGGGGTAGAGATCCAGTAGAAAAAAAAACAAGGCGACATTGTCGACATTTCGCAACTTTATTGTTGCATCTTCAAGATATATATATATATATATATATATATATATATATATATATATATATATTTTAACAAAAAAAAACAAAAGTCTGTTTTTAAATAGACGTTTCGCAAAAAAACATATATAGATATATATATATATATATATATATATATATATATATATATATATATATATATATATCCTGCATGAATAGATAAAGACTGATAACATGGGTTTTAATTTAAGATGACGAAACGAAATGGTGGCCAAATAAAATTTTTAAAAAGTCAACGTAAAAAATCTTGTTCAATTGACTTTAAATTTCGCAGAAAAATTAAATGTGAAAATGGGATAAAAACTACTTTTTGAATTTATTTTAAATTATGCCCAAAAGTCAAGTGTGGCATAGGAAGAAAAAAATAGTAAAATAATGGTAGGAACCCAATATGATGGAATAAAATGGCGTCCAATAAAAATGAAAAGACAATATATATAACACATATATATTGTTACTATGTAATGAACTAAACACTTCACTATTCCTAACAGTACTTCCCCGCTTTGTTCTTGATGTCATCTATCTATCGTGTTTGAGTATAATAGCAGAAATATATAATTTCTGCAGATGCAAAACGGCCTAAAAGAAGAATTGTTTTCGATTATGTCACAGGGTGTTTGAGGTCTACCAACATTGCGTTTATGTAGGCTCGGCCTCCACTATATTATTTGCTTTCTCCATCGATGGTTGAATTGTCTCGCTACATGTCCGGCCCAGCTCCATTTCTGTTTCGGTATTTGGGTTAACCTTAGTTCTTTGTCTGATTTCCTCGTTTGTGACGTGATTTCTGAGGCTTACTCTCAACATCATCCGCTCTATGGCCCTCTGGGTTGCTCTGAGGTGGCTAGTCGATTTAATTCTAAGCGACATGGTTTCCATAGCATATATCACAACGGGAAGTACACATGTGTCAAACACCTTTCTTTTTAGGTTAATTGGGATGTTTCTATCTTTAAAGACATTTTATAGTTTTCCCGAGGCAGCTCATGTTAATCGAATACCCCTTCTAACCCTTCTTTTCCTTGCCTAATTTAATAATGTCCCAGGTACACGTATTCGTCAACATATTCTAACATTTTATTGTCCAATGGTATGATCTGATTCTCCGGTGACATGACTTTTGTTTTGCTCAAATTCATTGATAGTCAAATTGTTGCGGATTTTATTTTGATGTCCTGAATTTCGCTGATATTTTGGCTGATAAGAACAAACGCAAAACGGAGATGATTTAGATATTGACCGTCAATTTTAATTCCTTTATTTTCTCAATTTAACGTTTTAAAGACATCTTCTAGAGCAAGAGAGAACAATTTTGGAGAGATAGTGTCTCCTTGTCTAACTCCTCTTTCTACCGGTATTTTGTTTGTTTTAAAATGTTGACATAAGTGTTATATATATATATATATATATATATATATATATATATATATATATATATATATATATATATATTTATATATACTCGAGTAGGTTTCTATATCTTGAATCAATCCTCGCATTATTCATGGCCCTAAAAATGGCCCACAATTCTATAGAGTCGAAAGCCTTGTTGTAGTCAACGTACGCCAGGTATACTGGTTCCTTATACTCAGCGCATTTTTCTATTAAAGAGCGGATAAATTAAAAATGTTCGACCGTGCTGTAACATTTCCGAAATCCTGCATGTTCGGGTAGTTGATAGTAGTCCAGTTTGTTCATCAACCTATGTATTCGTTATTATTTTCGTTAATAATTTATATCGTTGGGGGAAAAGGCTTATTGGGCGGTAATTCTCGTTTTTTTTATTCCTACGGTTAGTATATTATTAGAAATAATATGATTCATCCCGATCAGTCTAAATTACGTAAGAGACAAAGCACCATCACACCCACCATTACTATTGTCAGGTCATGATTTTATTGTGTTTTTCGTTTTTCGCTACTAATTGCACAAGCCTTGTCTTGGGTATTTGATGACAAGCTCTAAATTCCGGTACAAATTTCTTATTCCAGAGATTACTTTGTCGACGTATAAGCCCATAACAAAAACCTAGAACTCGTTTTTAATAAGTTATTAAATTTTTATTATTTAAATATAGTCGAAAATATCACAATTTCCATAAATACTTATTATAAAATAACTAGATGCGGAGCTAATATACCGATTTATTTTTCTTAAGTGTTAGGTTTTTAATGGGAAATAGAGACAACTAAAATAGTAGATACAATCTCAATATAAAAATAACAAGTTTCTATATTTTGAGCGTAATAATGATCTCACGACCACAAAATGAGCAATTTTCACAATTCTTTACAAAAGATCTGTTTGTATGTTCGAACATTTTATTTTTATATTCTAAACTAACACTTCAAATAATAAATTTAATATTTGATTATTCTGGAAAGAATTTTCCATCTTTTTTAGATCAATATTTCTTCCACCTTGTCGACTTTTATTTCATTTTTACGATCTCTAGAGCTAGAGCGGTAATATTAATTCCGTCGTAAAGCAATGTATTGTATTCGTAAAAGAAATGCCCCCCGAGATTTTTCAGATATTCACGTTTCAGGAATCGTAGATGCCGAAAAACATGTTTTTCTCAATTCCGTCGGTCTGTCTGTCGATCTAACTATTCGCGGGATAGTTAAAAGCTATTTATCCGATTGACTTCAAATTTTGGTCAAATATTAAGGATGGTATGGAGATGACATGGTAAAATCTTGGTAAAAATCTAGTATGGCGAAAGAAAATGGCGGCCTAATGAAATGTTAAATCATTTAATTTACCTCAAATTTTGCACAATAATCAAGTATTATGTGGAAAAGAAAAACTACTTTATGTATTGACTTGAAATTGTGTGCAATAATTAATTATGGTATAGAGATAATCTTTAAAAATTGTGGCACGAATTCAAGATGGCGGCCAAATAAAATGTTTGTAATCGTGAAAAAAAATCACCAGGTTTTACATATATTCACGTTTTAGCGACCCTAGATGCCAAAATATACGGTTTATCGATTCCGTCGGTCCGCGCGCCTGTCTGTCTGTCTATCAATTGGCGGGATAGCCTAAACCCTCGTAATCACTTAAAAGGCTTAAGCGTTAGACCAGGTCTAGTTGCCGTGGTATATCTATATCTCTTAAATGGTATCAAATAAATGTAATCATTTTCGGTTTTTTCTCTATTACTAAAAACAATTTTTCAGTCTGATATATGATAACTGTCGAAAAAATTGATATATTCATTTAAAAATCGCAAAAACGTAGTTCTGAGGTTTTCCGAACCTTATTTAAAATAGGTGGAATCCAAATTACTTGTTTAAGTTTTAAAACTTTTTAGTCAAAAGCAAGCATCAATTAAACCGGTTTCTGGTGCCCACGTGATTCAAGTTTTCGACAAAAGCAAAAAATATTCTGAAAAAGTATAGATACGCATTTATTTGCATCTGAAAAATGAAAGCAAATTAGGCTTATCGGCTTATCGCATATTTAAAAAATTTAATTATTCAATTTTTGTTTCAGATTTTTTTTGCTGTCGTTTGCTAAAAGTTGTTTTTGTGAACAATACTACGAGAGAAGGCAGCAAAGTAGAAAACTGCATTTAAAGTTCGAAGCTAAATGTTTCACGAAAAAAACTACTACAGTCTTGAGCTTTTTTTGCGTTCTCATTATTTTTGTCTTATGGTATTTTTCAATAAAAGTAATTTTTGGGAAACGGCAGCAAAAAAAATTAGAAAAAGAAAATTTTTAAACATGATATTTGTAATTTCCCTAAACTTTTTAGATAAAACCTTATAAAAATTTTCTTTTCGTATCAATGCTTTTTCAGATTATTTTTTGTTTTTTTTGAAAACTTGAACCATGTAGGCATCGGAGGGCATTCAATTTTCCTTGCTTTTGATCTAAAAACAGTTTCAGATCCCTCTTAATTTACATAGAGATCGGAGGAGCGCAGACAGAAACGATTTCTGTGAATTTTAATTTAATATTTCAGTTTTTTTGATAAAAAAATGAATAAATACGTATATTTGTCAAGTGCGAGTGAGTGTGATTCTGCATTTGATTACGTCGAAGTGGTGCTCAACTTTTATGATTGATTTTTGGGCTACTACTCTCATCAAGTAGGCTTGGAACTCAACTACAGTGAAATCGAAGGAATGATTTTCTTGAGTAGTTCCCTATTACTTTATATATATCCTACAATTTAATTATTATCATCTATTTATTTATTTTTCATAACATTATTTACGCAGTCCACAAAAAATAAATTATGTCCTTTATTATTTTCCTCCTTAAAAGGGAGGTTTTATTCCTGGAATTGCAATTTTACGGAATATTTAAACATTTTATTAGCCTGCCATTTTAATTTGACATAGGATTCGCAGCAAAACTATATCAGTCTACCTCTGTTTACCAAATAATTTTTGTGCATAATTTCAAGTCAACAATTGCATAACTAGTTTTTTACTATTGAATTTTTAAACATTTCATTAGGCCGGCATTTTGTTCCAACACAATGGATTTATACAAAAAATTTACTTATTTAGCCTATATTATACTCTAATTTTGCCCAAAATTTTAAGTTCAATAGATAAATAGTTTCTTAATAATAATTTTTTTTCCATTTTGTGATGCCGCCATTTTGTTCCGCCTTATTGGATTTTTACCAAAATGTAACCATTTCATCCCCATATGACTCTTGATTTTTGACTAAAATTTGAAGTAGTTTTTGAGGTATGCCGCATACAGACAGAACCACAGGCCTACAGACTAATGGAAATGGGTGAACACGTTTTTCCGGATCCTACAGGAACCCCAAAACACAAAGATCTGCAAAAATTTTGGAGTGTAATTTTTTCATGATTGCAATATTTCTCCCTTCGGAGGAGAGTAAAAATCAGTAAATTTATTATACTATTGCGTACTTTTCTCTTTACTTTCCGATTTGTATTATTGCTTCTTACCTTAGAGCCTTTGGTTTTCTGAGTGGGCGTTGTATGTCTTTTCTCCTGATATGAAGCAATTATATAATGAAAACTGAATATAAATGTTAATGGTTTGACGATTTAATTTAAGTTAGTCAATATTATTTAAATGCCTACATTTTTTCTTTAACATTTTAGTATTAATTTTCAATAAAACAAGACATACTATAGAATAAAATCATATTTTGTGCTATAAAATCTTTATTTTTCATACTACTTTTTACCAACTTTCTTGTTATTAGTACACAAAAAAAACACATTTTCTGTCATCAACAGTCTTACTTTATATGACTTTGAAAGGGCCGAAAAGATAAAAAGACCCTTTATACTTATATTTTAATTTTATTTACTTTTATGTATTATATTACATTGTTTATTATTTTACTAACATGATATTAAAAAATAATAGTTTATAACAGGAATTACTGAACGCCGAATTGTCAGTTAGTCTAGAGTACAAATAACTACAAAAAGTTAAAGTCTTACCATATATGAGTTTATTATCGACATGGAACAATCCTAATAGAACTGAGTGCTTTTAATTTAGAATAAAAGCGTAATAATCTATTTAAAGAAGTTTTATTCGCGAGTCAATTTATTTCTATTAGAACTATAAAAATTCCTCTATTCATTTTATTCTATTCTAATGAAAAATGCACGAATGGTTCTTTCATTGAGCAAATAATAGGCTAATTAACTTGTGGATGTTTAATTATTGAGTGGCTCAAAATATTTTTACTACGAACGTGCGTAAAGTGATCATTTTACGCACTCCTGCGGATAAAATTTGTAAACTACCGCACACAAGATTTTCGTAGTGAAACAGTGATTTCGTTTAAATTCATATATTACAGCGTCGGTTTATATATTTTCTAGAGATAGTTTAGTCAAATTGCCTACATTTACTGTGCCATGACAAGTTGTTGCATATATTGCCTACTATTTTTTCCAAGTGCACATATTTCTTATATTTCGCTTTGTTGGTATACATTTGATATGGCTAGTAATAAAAATGTTTGTATATTTTGTGTTCTAACTATGTTAGAATTTCGTGTTAATTTTATTTTTTAAATTTTAGTATTTTTTCTGTACATTTTGCCACCTCTATTAAAAATACAGTTCCTTACTCTTGCGAAAAGCGTGTTGTTTGCATACTCGACTGCAATTAGAGTGCGAACAAGGCTCACTTTGCGCACAAGTTACAAAGTATAATCTTCTAGATGTTTATAGCTCTTGTCTTAAACAAACTTTAACTTGGTGGGTCGCAAGGTAGAGTGACTATTATGTCATATTAATAAACGAATTTGCAAGTTAATCAGCTTTACTTCGTCTATTGCAATTCTATGAGAAATCACCCTTGATGACATTTTATTCTAATTCTTTGATAAAGTTTAAAGACGATTTTTTGCCTCTTTGCAATATTTTTTAGGGGCTAAAAACAAACTCTACTTTCATTAATATGTTTATATTGATTTTTGTTGATAAAACGTTTTGTAGTTTTTTTGATAATACAGATTATTTTGAATTAAAAATAGGAATATATGGCGTTATTTTGTCAATATTTAATGTATCAAATTACAATGTTTTCCGCGTGAATATGGGGCTATGAAAAGAATCGAGTAACATATCCATGGAAACAGTCTGTTTTTGACAATCCCACCCTCTTTCCTCTCGGCCCAAGATCTGTTCCACGCTCTTTAAGTATTTTTTTGGACTTGGACTTGGACTTTTTAATCCCTATGTATAGTGTGTGTGTGTGTGTGTGTGTGTGTGTGTGTGTGTGACATTTAACCTTGACCATGTACAAAGTATCTAGTATTGGAGGAGTTTCAGGCCGATTCTTTAAATATTTTTGCATTTTGTTTTGCTATCTTATTTTCATCAAATTTAACACTTTTTTATGCAAAATTTGAGAAAATTGAATAATTAGTTTTTTTAGTAATATTTTTTTTTTAAGTTTTTCTAGTAACAATTTTTTAAACGTTTTTTTAATATATTTGTAATACTTTTTTTGTTGCAACGTTTGTTTATAATTGCCATTGTTGCTGTTAGTTCTAGTTTTAAATGCTCGTTGTCCCATCCCAATTTTATGTACTTGCTATCAATCTGAGTCGTATTTCTTTTTTAGCCAATAGTTTTGATACACACATGTTTTTACAAATATACTGACCTGTCTTATGTTTTATAGTTTTTTATATTTTTTGTTTTATGCTTTATTTTCGATTTTTTCCACATGTCTTTTTTTATGCTTCGATAAAACGTTTTGTAGTTTCTTGATAATATAGCTTATTATGAATTTGAAATTTAAATATATCGCGTTATATCGACAATATCTTATGTATAAGATGTTTTCCGCACGAATATGGGGCTATGAAAAAAATTCGAGTAACATGTCCAAGAAAACGGCCTGTTTTTGAGAATCTCACCCCCTTTTTAATCCCTATATATATATATATATATATATATATATATATATATATATATATATATATAGTGTGTGTTTGTGTTTGTGTGACATTTTACCTTGACCATATACAAAGTATTCAGGAGGAATTTCAGTAAGTGATCATCAGGCATTTTTAGTTAGTTTAACTGAAATTGCATTCCTTTTGTCTAGTTGTTTATACCTACAGAGTAATTTTTGGCACGTGTTACCAGTAGAGATGCCTATTTTATTCTTCTTATAGCTTTGTTACGTGATGATGAATTGGTACCAGTTTATCCATGTATATTACATTCAGTAGAACAAGATTTTGAATTCGTACCACAACTTTGCCAGTTTATCTCTGTATCACACTTAATGCTTGCATATTTAAAATTAATCTAATGGGTAGTTTCTTCAGGCGGATTTTTTAAATATTTTATTAGGCCGCCATTTTGTTTTGCTACCTTATTTTTATGCCAATATGTTACCAGTTTATTGCTATGTAACACTTTTTAAATGCAAAATTTAAGAAAATTGGATAATTAGTTTTTTTAGTAATAATTTTTAACGTTCTCTTATCTTATTTCGGAATATTCGATTTTTACTTAAATATTACTGAAGTCACTCTGATGAGTAGCTTTTAAGCTATACTGCGAGCTGCCAGACAGACAGACGGACCAGCAACTAGGAACGCTAAAAACTCGAAAATATGTAAAACCTGAGAGTGTGATATTGAATTACTATCATAGGTTTATTAGTTCTTCTTTATACCAGAATTAGTTATAGCACACAATTTGAAATCAGTCTATTAAGTAGTTTTTTCAAGCTGAATTTTTAACTATTTTATTAAATCGCCATCTTGGATCCCCACCAAAATTTTACCCGTAGATTCCTACATAATACTTGATTTTTCTGCAAAATTTTAGATATATTTGATAAGTAGTTTTTTAGTAAATTTTTTTTTAAATTTCGCTATTCCGCCATTTTCTCTTGCCATGTTGGATTTCTACCAAAATGTTACCATGTCATCCCTGTACGACCCTTAATCTTAGACTAAAATTTAAAGTCAATGGGGTAAGTAGTTTTTTAGCTATGCCGCGAACAGACAGACGCAGACGGCCAGACAGACAGACTGCCGGGATTGAGAAAATACGTCTTTCAGAACCCGAAACGTAAAGAGTCGAATGAAATCCAAATCAGTAGTGTAAGTTTTATTTGAACTGTATTAGACATTATTTTTTCTGCGAACCTAAATTTAGTAGAGCATAGAAACAAAAAAAAAACACTTTATTTACTAAAAAAAAATATATAAAATGTCTAAATGTATGTGACTCTATATATACTTTTTATTTCCGAACTCAAAAAAAATTGAGTTTAATTAAATTTAGACTAGTGAGTCTCAATATGCATTGCAATAATCAGTTGGTGTTATTTTTATTTTTTTTGTGCTAAAACGCATATTTTTTTGAACTTCAAATATTTTTTCTAGAATAATTTTACGAGTTCAGTTCTGTAATGGAGTGTAGTAACTACATTCAGTAAAAGTTTATTAAAATAAAAATTATTAAAATATTCTACTATAAAATATAAAACGAATGCTGAATATAATAACTGTTGAGACTGGTATATTTTTAAACAAATGCGACCTCATTTCTTTGTATGTAGAATTATAAAGGATCATAAAGGAACATTGTTGAACGAGTGTATTTGAAATTGTGTTTGTTATTTTTTAAAAAGCACAATAAAGTTGTTGTAAACTTAATTAAATATGATAAGTACATACTATAGTTGGAGCAACTGGTCCCTTAAAAGTAATAATTAATTAAAATAAGACACTGTCGTGCATTAAAGATTTGAATAAATTTAAATTTACAAGACAGTTGTCAAATACGGTCCTTTAGTTTTAGTTGATTTATTCAGCTCTCTCAAATCAAGAAGAGAGTAAGACAAAAGCTACAATGAATGTCGACATATAGAAACATGTCACTAATGTATTTAAGCGATGATACCTCAAGAAGTAATTAAAACATACCTGATAATATTTTCCAGAAGAAGAATCTAAATTTATCTCAAAAATAGATGATATAAATGTATCACCTACAAACACACAAATAGTTTTTATCTATTAAATTTACGAAAAAATAAGTGTTACAAATAATTAAGCCTGCCTGCAGTAACTGAAGAGCAGGAATTAATAGAAGACTTGATATTCTTGGTTGCTTTTTGAATGTTATTATGGATAGATGATTGATAAGGGTATAAAAAATGTAAGGTTTCAAATACCTTAAGAAGTGAATAAATTAGGGCAGAGTAATAAGAAAATTGAAGAGAATAGTAAAAATCAGGATACAGGATCCGCCTATGATATGGGCACCCTCGTATATATGGAAACAAAAAACGGATGGTTAGGGAGTTTAGCGTATTCATAATAATTATATTCGAAAAAATGTAGGGGTGAATTAAGGGATAAAAAAAATTTGATGGCACGTAGGCAACGTCGTCGTAAAGTACCGAAAAACCAATAAACGTACTTTGTGGTACATACATGATACATTTCTAAAGAAATGAAATAAGTAATTTTGTCGCAAAATTTAAATTTCGCCGAAATCCATTTATCCAGCGTTATTCAATTAAAAATAATAATAATGTATACATTTTTGATTTTTATTTAAACCTAAACATCTTAGACAAAAAATATATCTTCTGAATTCTACCGAGAGAATTAAAACATAATTAAAATCATAATTACACTGTTAGCTTAGTTAATAGAGTCTTCAACGAATACTAGAAATAGTTGGTAAGCAAAACTACAAAAGAATCTGTTAAATTTTATATTTTTCCTTATATTAACAGTTTATCTCAAAAAATCCACACAAATATACTTAAAAAAATTCCACATGCAAACTGGCCTTTTACAACACAAAAGTTGTTAATTGACTATTGTATCGTCTAAAAGAGCCTACACCGTTTGATCTTTCTTTCAACCTGGTGCACAGAATACCCCCCTTTGGGTTGTAGTAAATTAACTCAACACCGCTTTGCAACCGGTCATAATTTTGAGTTTTCCAAACACAACTATTTTAGATAAAGAAAACCATTACCAAAAAATCGGTAAATTTCCTTTACCCGGAATTTAAGTCACAGTATATATATCTTACATGTAACGTCTTTTCAAACATTATTATTGGGCCTCATTTTATTCCATCATATTGAATTCCTACCAATATTTTACCAGTTTGTTTCTACCTATGCCACACTTGACTTTTGAGGATATTTTAAAATAAATTCAATAAGTGGTTTTTACATTTACCGCCATATTGTTACGTCATAATGAATTCGTACCAGTTTATCCCATTTTCACATTTAATTTTTCAGCAAAATTTAAAGTCAATTGAACGAGATTTTTTACGTTGTAACACTTGCTTTTCAGTTTTTTAATAATAATGTTTTTAAGATTGTTCCGCCATATTGGATTTTTAACAAAATATTACCAGGTCGTCCCCATATAACCCTTAATCAAAGTTTACTGAATAAAAATATAAGTTGCCGCACTGGGCCGTCAGCACTTCGAAAATCGCAGATAAAAGTCAAACCGCCTAGTTTCAAACCCGATCGACACTCGCTCCTGTTACCGAGCTGTTTAAAAGTAGTTTAGTTTCGCTCTATGAATTTTTATCTACCAGGGAATTTAAAAAGTATAAATAATACTTTAGACAAAAATTATTGAGTTAAATTTTGACGTCGGACTAGTTTAATATTTTGCAATTACAGTTTTAAATATTATTTAATTATAGTGAATTTAATATTAAATTGTTATTTACCTGCTAGTCAAATTTAAGAATACAATATTTTATTATATAAATAAAAAAATCGGTAAATTTCCTTTACCCGGAACTTCCCTCGTAAGATTTTTTTCCATTTGTTCGGAATAGTAAAGTGCGACTCAGTTTACTTCAGTACATAGACACAGTATATAAGTGTTACTTATACTTTTCATTTTTATTGGGCGCCATTTTGTTTCATGATATTGGATTCCTACCAATATTTTACCATTTTCTTTTTACCTATCTCACCCTTAAATTTGGGCATAATTTAAAATAAATTCAATAAATAGTTTTTACATTGACACATACCGCCATTTTGTTACGTCATGTTAAATTCGTACCAGTTTGTCCCATTTGCACATTTAATTTTTCTGCAAAATTTAAAGTCAATTGAACAAAATTTTTTTACGATGATTTTTTAAAAAAATTATTTGGCCGCCATTTCGTTTCGCCATCCTAAATTGAAACCCATAATATCAATCTTTACGTGCTCCGTTGGTCCGCAGACATTTCCTAACCCCAAATAATACACCACTTTAACATAACAACGAGAAGAGCGTTAACGAAAACCATTTAGAAACTTATTATCTGGTAAATATCTGCGAACCAACGGAGTAGATAAAGACTGATAATATCGGTTGCGAAACGTCGACAATTTAAAAATAGTTTTGTTAAAACAAGAGGATCGTTAACGAAAACCATTTAGAAACTTAATATCTGGGAAATAACTGCGGACCAATGTAGTAGATAAAGACTTAAAATATGGGTTTCGTTCAGGATATATAATTTATGTGTCCTGAGGATGCAACAATAAAATAGTGAAACGTCGACAGTTTAAAAAAGTCTATTGTTCTTTTACTGGACCCCAACCCCAAGTAATACACCACACTAATATAACAAGAGGATCGTTAACGAAAACAATTTAGAAAATTTATATCTGCGGACCAGCGTAGTAGGTAAAGACTGATAATGTGGGTTTCATGCAGGATATAAAATTTATATATGTGTCCTGAGGATGCAACAATATAATAGCGAAACGTCGACAGTTTAAAAAATTCTCTTGTTTTTTGACTGGATCCCAACCCCAAATAATACACCACTCTAACATAACAACAAGAGGATCGTTAACGAAAACCATTTAGACACTTATTATCTGGGAAATATCTGCAGGCCAAGGTAAACACTGATAATATATGGGTTTCATGCAGGATATGTAATCTATATGTGTTCTGAGGATGTAACACAGCAGTTGGGAAACATCGACAATTTAAAAAAAAACTTGTTTTTTTATTGGATCTCAACTCCAAATAATACACCACTTTAACAATTTTCTTAACATATTACTAGGTGATCCTCATATGACCTTTGTAGTCAAAATTTGGAGTCAATCGGGTAAGTATAGTATTTAAGCTATGTCCCGAACAAATAGACAGACAGATACACCGACAGACGAAACATCGGAATTGATAAAACATGTTTTTTACAACCATCTACAGAGAAATACCTAATAGGCTTATTGGCTCATATTTCTCAAAGAAATAAAAAAAATTTCTCTCACTATATAGCACAATAACAAACTGGTGCGATCACGAAGCCTGACCAATTGTGTATGTCCGGAGACCCGACAGGTACCCAGAATGTACCAGCCGGGGCGGGCCGCGAGGAATAGGTATATCGAGTCACTGGAACAAGTGCTGCAACTTATATTTTTATTCAGTAAACTTTCCCTTAATTTTTAACTATTATGTGAACTCAATCTAGTAAATACTTTTTAAGTTATGCCGCGAACGGACAACCAGACAGACCGACCGACAGACGGACTGACGGAATTGATAAAACATATTTTTTGGCATCTAGGGACGCTAAAGCGTGAAGATATGTAAAACGTGAGAAAATGATTTTTTTCGCGATTACAAACATTTTATTTGGCCGCAGTTTTGTTCGGCCATCTTGAAATAGTAAGACAGTTTTACAATTTGAAATCAATCAATTAAGTTAAGTAGTTTTTTTTGCAGGTTGAATTTTTAAATATTTAATTAAGCCGCGGTATTTTTCGGCCAACTTGGATTCGTACCAAAATTTTACCAGTTGATTCTAACATAATAATTTATTTTTGTGCAAATTTAGACGGAATAAGTAGTTTTTTAATAATTTTGTTAACATTTTTAGGTCGCCATTTTATTTCGTCATATTGGATTATTAACAAAATATTACCAGATCATCTTTATATGACCTTTAATTTTTGATCAAAATTTGGAGTTAATGGGATCAGTAGTTTTTAAGGTATGCCGTAAACTGACAGACAGACAGAGTGACGGAGGGACGAACGGAATTAATAAAATACATTTTTTGGCCTCTAGGGCCGTCAAAACGTAAAGATATGTAAAATCTGAGAGGGTTTTTTTTTTCATGATTACAAACATTTTATTTGGCCGCCTTTCTGTTGGGCCACCTTGAATTAGTACTACAGTTTTACTAGTTGGCCCCTATACCACAATTAATAGTTTTGGCACAGAATTTAAAATCAATTCATTAAGTAGTTTTTTCAGTCTGAATTTTTAAATATTTTATTAAGCCGCCATTTTGTTCTGCCATCTTGGATTTGTACCAAAATTCTACCAGTTGGTTCTAACATAATACATTGATGTTTTTGCAAAATTTATGATAAATTGGATAAGCAGTTTTTTTAATAATTAGTTGTTCGTAGGGTAATGAAGTTTTAAACATTTTATTAAACCAATTTGTTCCGCCATCTTGGATCCGTACCAAAATGCTACCAGCTTATTCCAACATAATACTTGCAAAATTTGAAATAAATTAGGTAAGTTTTTTATAATAATTTTTTTAACATTTTACTAGGCCGCCATTCTGTTTGGCCATATTTATTTTTACCAAAATGTTACCAGGTCATCCCCATATGACCCTTAATTTTTAGCCAAAATTTGTCAAAAGGTCAATCGTGTAGGTAACAGATAGACAGACCGACCGAATTGAGAAAACATGTTTTTCGGTATCTAGGGACCCTGAAACGTGAAGATCTAAAGAAATCTCGGAGGGTGATTTTTTTTACGATTACAATACTTCCCTTTTACGAGGGAAGTAAAAATAAATATTAGTGAAATGATTTACATATCTCTCAACAAAACACTAAATAATATAATTGACACTTAAGGACTTAATTATTAATATAACCTCGTATTAAAACTTGTAGGTACAAGATAATTTATAGACCGCCCAGGTATTTTCTGTGTGTGTATTTATGATAACTTTTTGCTTTGGCTTGGTTTTTGCATTCTCGAGATCCACTAAACATATAACAATATCTAGTATTTGTTCAGTTCGGGATTATTCGGGCGCTGACACGTTGAGAGCTTAGATTCATTCGTATCGGATCGCTACGCGTTAGTGTTGTTTATAGCGATGGGCGACAAGGGCGAGCCTCCTCCCCCAACTATGAAAGACTACGAGGATCTAAAGAATTACATGGAGAACCTTATTCTCACTAACGAAACAGTACAGAACCAGTTGAAAGACGAGCTTAAGAAAAACCAGGAAGAATGGGCCAAAATACTTAAGGAAAAAGACCTGCAAATGGACAAGATGAACCGTACAATTAACAGACTGGCTGAAGAGCTTAAAAGGTACGAAAACGAACATGCAAATTGTATCCCTCCTAATTCCCAGAAATACAGCGATATCTCTGACGAAAGGATGAGCAACAGCTCTATCGCGGAGTCAGAGGCTAATAGTATAACTTCCAGCTCCTCCAAGAGGAGGAAAAAAAGGAATATCACTCCTTCCTCCCCACTTACCAACCCTCCCACAGAAAAGATCACCCTAAACACGGAAATAACAAAAGAACAGTTCCCGCCACTACTACAGAACACTAACACACCAACACAGTCACATTCTATATCACACCCACACACTAATACTCACTCCACGGCAAAAAATAACACACAAAGTGACCCAACACCCTCTCAAAGCAACAGTCAACCCAGAAAACCTAAAATTCCCCCATTATACTCCGTGACAAAACTAAATATGCTAATATGATTGCTTATCTAAGATCTAAAAATATTAATTTTGGCAACCCAGTTAATCAGTCTGAAGGTATTAAACTTAATCCACCTACCCCTGGCGACTATCGCAACATTACCAGGTTTTTGGAAGCACAAAAAATACAGTTCCACTCTTTTCAGCTAGAAGAGGAAAAAATGCTTCACGTTATCCTTAGGGGAGTCCTAGAGGACTGGTCAGAGGAAAAAATTTCTAACGATTTACTACAACTAAACTTTCATCCACAAAAAGTTATTAGGTGGCACAGGAGGTATGGTAGCCCAATGCCACTTGTCCTGGTTATCCTTCCCAAATCGGAAAAAATATTTTCGACTTATACATCCTCGATGACATTTCTATCAAGGTTGAATCACAACGAACAAAGACCACCGCGACCCAATGTCATAGATGCCAGTTGTTTGGCCATGCACAAGCTAAGTGCCAAGCCAATTACAAATGCCTTAAATGTGCTCAAGAGCACTCGACCCATTTATGCCCTCTTGAAAGGACCTCTAAATGCAAATGCGCAAACTGTGGAGGGGAGCACCCCGCCAATTACCAAGGCTGCCCCAAAAACCCAAAAAATAACAAGCCAACCCCCTCTATCCCTCCCCCTACCTTCCGGTGGGGTACAGACAACGCTAATTCCAACAAAACCCACAATCCTCCCCCCCTTAATGACTTATCTAGCATGCCTCAGATCCTACAGATATTTGCTCAGATGAATAATCAACTGCAATCATTCATGAATCAGTTCATGAACAATCTACACACACAACTTACCAAAATTACCCCCCACCGACAAAAATCTCTTCGAAATTACCTAATGAGTAGTCAGCCTTTACGACCAGCATCTTTACGTATTGCCTCCTGTAACGTAAACTCAATAAAAGATAAAAAAATTGAAATTCTCAACTTTGCAGAAGATTTTCAACTTGATGTGTTTTTGATCCAAGAATCTTGGCTCAAAAATAGCAACAGGTTTTCATTTCCGAATTATTCTGTATATAGATCTGATAGAGTGGGGGCTCCCGGTGGGGGCACCATGATTTTCATAAAAAAACAGTACATTTCTTATGAAATTCCAAACCCAGATGACACTATCGAAGGTACGTTTGCAAAAATTGTTCTATCCAACTCCACCCTTACATTAGGATCAGTCTATTGCGGCCCCTCCCCTCTAAAAAATTTTAATACCAACAATTTAGTTAATATTTTCAATGGTAACAACCCTATTCTCATTGGCGGCGACTTAAATGCCAAACACAGGGACTGGGGCTGCAATATAACCAACATTAGGGGTTTAAACCTGGTCAACTCACAAGATATACTTATGTATAATATCATTACCCCTTCGGAACCTACCCACTTAGGCGCCACAGGTAGACCGGAAATGCTGGACTACTTTATCTCTAAAAATACTTCAAATATTACGCACCCAGCTGTTATGCACGAGCTTTCTTCAGACCATACCCCTATAATTATTGATTATGGCGAGGCCCCAGACAACAATGATATTTTGATTCAGAAAAAACTCAACAATTGGGCCCTTTTCAAGGAGCTCATGGATAACACTAACTATAATTACAATATTAATTCCATACCTGAAATAGAAAAAGCGGTTTTGGACTTATCCCAAAACATTTCCAATGCGGTCAACACTTCTACAATAGTTAAAAAATCCAAACCCTCCAAATATGGGACCATTCCTTATCACTTAAGAGAGGAAATAAAATTAAAAAACCGTCTCAAAAACCTTGCATATAGGACCGGCGATCCGGAAATCAAAAGGAAAGCCAATCAGGCTAATGCGGCCATTAAAAAGAAACTCCAAGAACTTCATAACACACGATGGGAGGAAAAACTCTCTAGTCTAAACAATGATGGCACAAACTATTTCAGAATCTCCAAAAATCTGACAAAAGGCCCTAGACTCCCTATGCCCCATATTATAGACCCTACAAATAACACTGTTTATTCTGACCCCACCCTGAAAGTCGAAAAGTTTGCGGATGATCTCTGTACGCAGTTTAGCGATCTCCCTCACCCCGACCATAACTGTGAACATAGGGTTGACATCATAATAAGAACCTATAAACAAACCTATATGGGCATCCCGCCTATAATATCACTTCAGCGTACCCAAGATATTATTAACTCTCTCAATATAAAAAAGGCCCCTGGATTGGATGGGATAACGAATATTGTATTCAAAAAATCACCTCTAACCACTGTAAATTTCCTTGTACATATTTTTAATTTAATGTTTAGGTTTAGCTTTTTTCCCCACTTTTGGAAGATAGCAAAAATCATACTCACCCGAAAAAAGGGTGAAAACCCAAAGAATACTAATAGCTATAGACCTATCAGTCTCCTTTCCACGATAGACAAACTATTTGAAAAAATTATCCTGGTAAAACTCCAAGACGAAGTTACAGATAAAAATATTCTGCCGGATTTTCAATTTGGTTTTAGGAACTGCATTAGTACCGTAAACCAAACAACTAGACTCGCTACGGACATCATCCAAGGATTTAATAAAAGAAAAAACACGGGGGCATATTTCTACATACATAAACTTATCAGACATGGCATATCAAACCCGCTTATTAAGATCATTATCTCTTTTATCTCGAACAGGGAGTTTATCGTCCACATTGACGGGTTCAACTCAACAAACAGAGCTATCAGAGCTGGGGTGCCGCAGGGCTCACCGCTTTCCCCACTGCTTTTCAATTTGTACACGGCTGACATTCCGACCTTCACTTTCACGAGGATGTATTTGTTCGCGGACGACACGGCGATCTCCTCAACCAACAAAAATATCAATATTCTAGCCTCCAGATTGCAAAAGCACCTAAAATTAATAGAAGCATGGATGCTAAAATGGAAATTGCTTTTAAACCCCAAAAAGACCCAATTAATCCTATTCTCCAAAAACTCAAGGTCCGACCCCACTAAAACAATTAAACTCTCAAATGGTCCAAGCAGATAAAGTATCTAGGCTTGATTTTTGATAGGGGCCTCCGATGGTCTCACAACACTAATCAAGCAGTAAAAAAAGCTCAAAAAATTTTTTCCATGCTATATCCGCTCCTCAATAGGAAGAGTAAACTCAACAATAAAATAAAACGGAACTTGTATAAATCCTACATCAGGCCTCTCCTTACCTATGGCTCGCCTACGTGGAGCACGTTTCACCCAAACCAGCTGAAAAGACTGCAAACTGTGCAAAATAAAGACGCCAGAATTATTACCAACGCGGACAGGTTTGTACGTAACACAATTATCCACAGAGACCTCAGCCTTGAGTTGCTAGGGGTCCACATTTCCAAACTGAACAACAACTTCTACACCAAAGCAAACTTCTCCACCAACACATTAATTACATCAACACACATCACATCTACTCATATCAGAAGATACAAGCTCCCCAAGGATAGCTTAGCAGCACCCCCCCCTTAACCCCTTTACACCTCCCCACTCCACCCCCCACCCACCCCAATACAGATGTTCAAACCACACTACCCAAGCCAAAAAGTTATCCGACGACCCAACAGGTGTAATAGCTCTTAGCTGGCACAGTATAGAAGATGATCCCAGATGTTCAGTTCGGAACGTATATGCTCATCTACTGCAATTTAATATCACCGTTTTTTAGTGTTCTTCTAAAAGTTAAATAAAAAATACATTAAAAGTAGAAAAATCAAAGTGAATTAGGTGCTTGTAGGCGGTGTACTATGTGCATTTTTATTTTTTTTTTTAGTTGTGTTTGATGGATATGATTTTGATTGACACCAACTCCTTAATTAAACAAGGTATGTTTCGATTTATCTTTTTGACTTGTGGGGTCGATCGAATATTATCCATAATTTTTGTGTTTTTATTGTCAAATTATATCTTATGCATTCATACTTATTATGATTGTCTTGTAGTTCTGTTGATACCGGGGTAATTTTGATTATTCGTTTGTATCTTCCTTATATATACATTTATTAAGGAAAACCAAAGAAATACCGTAATTATGTACTGCTAAGCAATGTTTCTTTCACTGCAGCCTTCATAAAGATGAAATTTATAATAAACAAGTTGTTACTTCCTCTCTGAAATATTTTGAAATTTTAATATTACAAGACCGAAATAATAAATTAAAATCGTTATTGGAAAATTGAGACATGTCAAACATATTTTGAGCATTATTAAAAAATTGTTTGTTTTGATCTAACTGAATCGTGTTGCGAAAACGAAGAGAAGGTATTATAAGTAACTTTAAGCAAGTTTATAATTCTTAATTGTAATATACTAAACGAAGTACATTTTAAGGTTTCATAGCACTATACGTAGGCATAATATTTACGTTTTTACCAATAATCTTGAGGTATTAGCTACAAATAGCACTCTAAAAAACTAATTTATCTTGTGATTACACCATAGTTTACGAAAAAAAACATATTTTAATCTTAAATTGAAGAAAAACGCAAATGATCCTAAAAATATGCATAATAACCTAAAAAACTTATGATTTGTTTCTTGTCAGTATTTTAATCAAAGATGGCATTTCATATGTTAAGTGAAAGCACTGTTGCCAAATTTCAAGAGTAGATATAACGTAAGTCTAGCATATTTTGTGTTAAATAATGTTATTTTTTTTCAATTTGTCTTTTGTTATAGTATTTCCTTTTTTTTGAATAAATAACCTCTTTTGTTAACTTAGGGTTGGTTTTGTATATTTACTGATTTTTTGATAATTAATACGTTCGTTTAATATTTTATTAAGACAGATGACCTTTTTAACAAAGCTTATAATTAAAATGCCTTTTAGGTTAGGTTAGGAATAGTTAGGTTTGTACTAAAGAAAGCGTGCGGTAGCGGGCAAACAATATTCCGAGTCTATATTAAAACAATGATTTTTATAACAAAATTTATACCTTTAGGTGAATCTGTCCCGTTAGCGTTAGGTTAGCACAGGTAAAATTATCGTTAATATAAACCATCATTAAAGCCATAAAATTACATTTCAAATCATTGAACACCACTTGAAATGCGAGTGGACTCTAAAGTGGTGTAATTGGTAGGAGTCTCAGCGGATTTAAGGTCTTGTTTTAAAAAACGGATCTATAATAAATCAAAGATAAATCTAAAGTTATGCAATCTACTATCCATCTATGCTGTGGTTTTTTGGATCTGAATTTTTAAGAAAATTGGAAGGCTTTGACAACAGTGTAGAGAAGTTGTGTTCTCAGCATCATCGTGACGTAATAAAAGAGAGATTTCACAATATATTTCTTAAAAATTTATGATTTTCAAAATGCATTTTCTCAAAAACTACTGGATCCTTCACACTTTTTATAGCGGGAAATTACTAGAAAAATTAACACTTTTTAATGGTTTTTGAAAATCTTTAAAATTTGGGGCTACGTATAGCGTTATAGACCCCATTTTAAGTCAAATCTATTAATTATTAACTGGACTTAATTATATTAAATACCAATATCTCCGGTCTCGGCTTCGATCAATTTTTCCCCATACACAGTCAATAGTCCTAATTTCGTATATATATATATATATATATATATATATATATATATATATATATATATATATATATATGGGTTTCTTTGCTGATGTCACCTAATTTTGGTTTATCCCTTCCTACGGCTCCATCTTTATCTTCTGGAAGATAATTTTTTCACAGATCGACAGAGGAGGTTAAGATCTATATCTCACCTAAAGCATGACGTGCTACGTCACTTCGTTAAGACTCTAATGGCGAAAAACTATATCTCAGCAATGGTGCTTGTGACATCATTTTGCGATAGTTCATTCCCAAAAATAACAGTTTTAACAAATGATTTTGTTAAAACTGATTTGATATTAACAGATGACATTATCAGATAACATGTGACACATGATTAGTTAGTGCTTGTGCAGATTTAAATAATGCTCATATGGTTGAAAAATGCCTGACTTCAGAGGTGTCTAGATAAAAACCTCCACTCGTAAACGGTGGTCCCAAAAGCACTCCGAATAGCCGCGCGCCCTTTATATCCGCACTTCGAGCGACCATTTCTTTAATTGTCAACTATTATAAAATTCATAAAAGACATCATTACTGCGATAAATTATGCGAGCTGCTTGAGATACAGTTTTTTGCCATTAGAGCCTTAACGAAGCGACGTAGCAGGTCATGCTTTAGATGAACGATATATATATATATATATATATATATATATATATATATATATATATATATATATATATTTCAATTTCTGTGCGGTTCTTGGTCGTAAAAAGTTATACAAAACGAAACCAGTAACAGTAAGAATTACTACTTCACCATTTTGTCGAGAATCGACCAAAACATGACGCTAGGTTTGTTTCCAGGGCCAAGGTGCCGATCTCTACCGTGGTATCTGCCCCGGCAAGGCTTTGTATTAAAACCGAAATACCCAAACCTTGAAACAAACAAGGTGTCATGTCATTCGACTTTGAAAGTAGTATCTGTTTTATATATATATATATATATATATATATATATATATATATATATGTTTCTTTTCTTGGTCGTAAAAATTTACAAGACGAAACCAGTAACGGTAAGGATTATCCCTTCATTTTATCGAGAATCGACAAAAACATGACGCTATGTTTCTTCTGGAAGATAATTTTGCTTGGTATCTGCCCCGGCAAGGCTCATCAGGCAGGGGGTATCGGTATTAAAACCGAAATACTCACCCTGAAACAAACAAGGTGTCATGTCATTCGACTTTGAAAGTCGACGAGGGAAATAGGCAACCAGTGGCGCCATCTGTAGGTACTATGGTGCAACTAAACTTTAGATGCGACCTACTTTGGAGCACAAACGACACATCTGTGCAAAAATAAAAGAGAAACAGAAATTTCAATTTCTGTGCGGTTCTTGGTCGTAAAAAGTTATACAAAACGAATAGTAACGGTAAGGATACTCCTTCACCATTCGACCGATTCGGTTTTAACAAAGGAAACTGCCTTGTGCCGGGGCAGATACCACGGTAGCAGATTGGCACCTTGGCCCTGGAAACAAACATAGCGTCATGTTTTGGTCGATTCTCGACAAAATGGTGAAGGAGTAATCCTTACCGTTACTGGTTTCGTTTTATATAACTTTTTGAAATTGAAATTTCTTAGTCTCTTTTTGTGTCAGATTTAAAGTAATGCGATTTATGGTTGAAAAGTTGCCTATTTCCCTCGACTTCAAAGTCGAATGACATGACACCTTGTTTGTTTCAGGGTTTGGGTATTTAGATAAAACCTCCACTCAAGGAAACTGCCTCCCAAAAGCACTCCGGTAGCAATTAGCCGCGCGCCCTTTATACAAACGCACTTCGACAAAATGGTAAAGGAGTAATCCTTACCGTTACTGGTTTCGTTTTGTTAACTTTGTCGACCAAACTATTTAAAATTCATAAAAGACATCATTCTCGATAAATTATGCGAGCTGCTTGAGATACAGTTTTTTGCCAAAGTAGGTCGCATCTAAAGCGATTTAGTTGCACCATAGTACCTACAGATGGCGCCACTGGTTGCCTATTTCCTCGTCGACCTTCAAAGTAATGACATGACACCTTGTTTGTTTCAGGGCTTGGGTATTTCGGTATTTAATATATATACTATATATAGCCTTGCCGGGGCAGATACCACGGTAGCAGATTGGCACCTTGGCCCTGGAAACAAACATGTCATGTTTTTATATATCGACAAAATATATATATATATATATACTGGTTTCGTTTATATATATATATATATATATATATATATATATATATATATATATATATATATATATATATATTTATATTATCAATATTTATGGGAATGATTATTCTAAAAGAGCTTTCCTATACACCGAGGTACGAGTTTAAGAGTCATTTAATGTAACAGTCCTAGTATGTATGACTCTTATGCCCTTATTTTTGTAATATTTTAGTTAGGTCTAGATGTATCTGCTGTCTTAACTTTCTATTTTCATTTACAGCGTGCAACTAGAGAGAGACAAGCTAGCTTTACTTTAAGCCTGCAAAAGTTGATGGCTTAAATGAAAGCTTAATTTTGAATCTGCGCAATTGTGTGAGTCTTATGACCTAATTAATTTACAAAAATGAAATTATTCAAATCTGCTCGGTCAGAAAGAATTTTAACGGAATTAAAAGCTAAGATTCAGAATCATTCAGAAAATGATATGCAAGCCTTTAATCATTTCTCATTCGAGAGAAAATTTCGTTCGCAAAAGGCTATATATATATATATATATATATATATATATATATATATATATATATATATATATATATATATATATATATATATATATATATATATATATATATATATATATATATATATATATATATATATATAATTATTAAACTAAAAAACATAATATAAACATATACTCATTTTAACATACCTTGTCAAAAGTGAATGATATTTTTTCGATTTTTTTTTTTTGGAAAAACTGTTGGCAGTTATGTCAGGCAAATTTCCACTTGAAAATTAAACTTTATGTACGAATTATTGTCAGTGATTGGTCCAAATTCATATGAAGGAAATCGTCTATATAGGATGTACCTGTCAAAGTGTCATAACGCAGTATTCAAATAGTCAATTTATTATAGGAGTGGAATTATCAATACAAAAACTAGATTATGTTAAACATTTCACCACACATTATTATTTTTTTAAACATAAGACTAGTTTCATAAATCATAACGTACATAACATCGGTTCTAGATTATAGCCTCGGAGCGTTGTTTCCTTTGCAAACAGGGGTCCAACTGTAAACACAGACATATCAGGATCATTAGAACTTACATCGTTAAGGCAACTAACATAATTATAAAAATATTTGAAATCGAGGCCTAACTCAAAACTTAGTGACAAACACAGTGTTTTAAAGAAAAAATAATAATTAAAAACGGCAGTAAGCAGTACTACTTAGTATTATTTTCTTTTGCATTGACAAATTTACCTGATTAGTACCTGAATGCCCATTTTAACGAAAAACTGGTTTTAGTTAAACTCACTTAAACTTTAAAGCTGGCATTAATAAAGTGTGGTATACATTAGACAGATAATAAATATAAGTGTGGTGTTTAAATTTTTTAAATGTATTATGACTTTTTTTATAAAAAAAGACTAGTAGAGGTAAAAATGAATGAAAAGAACCTCTATTCCCAAAACATGTTTACTAGTAGCCTTTTGCGAACGAAATTTTCTCTCGAATGAAAAATGATTAAAGGTTTGCATATCATTTTCTGAATGATTAATATCTTAGCTTTTAATTCCGTTAAAATTCTTTCTAACCGAGCAGATTTGAATAATTCCATTTTTGTAAATTAATTAGGTCATAAAACTCACACAATTGCGCAGATTGAAAATTAAGCTTTCATTTAAGCCATCAACTTTGCAGGCTTAAAGTAAAGCTAGCTTGTCTCTCTCTAGTTGCACGCTGTAAATGAAAATAGAACGTTAAGACAGCAGATACATCTAAACCTAACTAAAATATTACAAAAATAAGGGCATACGAGTCATACATACTAGAACTGTTACATTAAATAAATCTTAAACTCGTACCTCGGTGTATGGGAAAGCGCTTGTAGAATAATCATTCCCATTTTAGGAATATTTAAGGAAAAACTGTAAGACGTAGAAAAAGAATAGATGGAAAATCTCACAAATGCCGATATCCAATATGTGGAAAAAAAATTAAGTTTAGGCTCAAATTTTGCAATGCCAGTAGAAACCACTAAAGAAGTACCAAAACCAGACCTCATATTTTCAATAGAAAACTCCATTAAACGTTTAGCCGTGGAAAAAAAAAGACGAAATTCGAGCTAGTTGTACTAACATCATAACAAATGTTAAAAACAGAAATTTATATAAATCTCATAAAATTAATTAAAAAAGGATTACTTAAAAAACAAATATGTATTAAAGTTAAAAAACAAGTAATTTACTTGTTTTTTAACTGGCAGCAAATCTGATTCGGATGAAATTGAGAAATCGATCAATAAAGTTTGTACCAATTTTGCTGCTCAGATGGAAGCGAAGATGGACGATAAGCTGAGCAAGCTGAACAGCAAACTAACATCTTTGTGTGACTCGTTTAAAAAACTCGATTCTTTGGTAACCAAGAACAGTGAGTCTATTGATAGCCTACAAAACCAAGTTAATGATCTAGAGCAAAACAGTAAGCGCAATAGTGTGCGTATATGTGGCATGAGTATTCAGGAAGAATATAACCTTCCTAGCAATGTTGTGAACTTTATCACGAAAACTCTAAAAATCAAGTGTTCTGTTCAGGACTTGGATTTTGTGATAAATGTTCGAAATAAAGTGAGTAGTGACGGGGGGGCGTAGTACTCTTCTCGTACGGTTTTTGTCAAACATCAAAAAAAGCGAAGTCTTGGCGTCTAGAGAAGAGCTTAAGAACACAGGTATTTGCCTGAATGAAGATCTTACTAGTCGCAGATACGAATTGTTAAGTGCTGTTAAGCAAAATACGGCAAAACTAGTGCTTGGTCTGCGGGAGGAAAAATTTATTATTGGGATCCAACTAAAAACAAGAAGGTGTTAGTTCTAGCAAAAATAATAAATAATTACTGTTATTTTATTGCGAAGCATTTAATGGGACATCTATTTGGAACTGCTGATTGATTCTATTGTGTTTCAATTCATATGTTCATACATATATATTTGCGTATTTCTTTTAACAATTGTTATACTTTTTCCTTGTTAAAATTAAATACTATTTAAAAATAAAATACTGATGCCCAATTTTTACTGCTATTCCAAACAAATAAAAATAAAATAAACATACAGCTTGTTTTTTCTTTGTGGCTTTTATGATAAATATATAGATATTTACTTAGGTATTCTTTTGTTATATGGTGTTAACAGCATTATAATTTAGTAGTTACTTTTATAGGTGTTGCCAGACTTACTAAAATTTAGGTAAAATTATTTATTGTTTATATATTT
Organism: Kuschelorhynchus macadamiae; assembly: GCA_030620095.1. NCBI lineage: Eukaryota > Metazoa > Arthropoda > Insecta > Coleoptera > Curculionidae > Kuschelorhynchus > Kuschelorhynchus macadamiae. Next base: position 135,619 of record JAUTXW010000070.1, read on the forward strand.
TCATAGGGCATTATTGCTTTAAATATTATTTAATTTTATTTACCTCCTAAGCGCTTCTTAGAATGGAGTTCTGTGAACAGATATTAAATACTGTCATATATCATGGACAGAATCGATTTTTTGGTTTTGCGCATTTGAATGTTAGATCTTTGTGTTCCAGGTTTGACGTGTTTGCAGATTTTGTAGGTGCGGAGCAAGTGGACATTCTAGGACTCTCTGAGACCTGGCTTCATGATAAAACTTCTGATGAAGCCTTGCATGTAACTGGTTATAACTTAGTAAGAATGGTCCGTGGAGGACCTGGTGGGGGCGTTGCTTCTTATATGGGTAATGGTTTTAAGTTTAAAGTTTTTTCCACCCCTTTTTCCTCGGGGTAAGGAACTGTGTTTTGGGACGATTTGTAGGCCTCCCAATGCAAATTTAAGGAGGTGTATTGATGAATTAGAAAATGTCTTAGTTTCTTTTTTACCCAAGTATGATTCTATCATATTTGGGGGCGATTTTAATGTAGACCTCTCAAAAACCAATAACACTAGTTCATTGTACTTAAATAACTTTTTTTCTAAGTATGGGCTATATCAATTAATCGACGCGCCTACGCGTGTTACGGATAACACTTCGTCGTTACTTGACATACTAGTGGCATTGCGTGAAAATATTCTCTTTGATATTTATACCACTCCTATGGATGATATTTCCGATCATCATTTAGTTCAATGTAAATTAAAAATTCAAAAAACAAAACCTCCAATCTCATTTCGAACTTATCGGGATAATTCAAATTTTAATAATTTTGTTGATTGATTTTTTTGTTGCTGATTTATTGCAGTTAGATTGGCATGGTTTTTACCAGTGTGACAATATTGATGTAAAGGTTGAGATTTTTAATGACAACGTCCGTCGGGTTTTTGATGTCCATGAACCCCTTAAAACTGCGTGCATATCAAAGGCTCCTGCCCCTTGGCTGACCGATAACTTAAAGCTTCTTATGAAACTGCATAATAGAGCACGTGCGAAATATAAAAAACAAAAAACCGGTACTTTATGGGAAGAGTATAAATCTTTAAGGAATTTTGTGACAACCGCTGTAAGAAATGAGAAACGCGCTTATTTACAACATAAATTTCAATCGGATCCTAAAGCTTTTTGGCGTACAATTAAATATTTAAATATAAATACCAATAGGTACTGCCAGTTCTTTTAATGTTTATTTCATCAATAGCATCCCCTTTCCCGATATAAGCAACAATAAATTTACTCAGCCCATTATATTGATAAAACTCATCCTAGTATTCAAAAGAAACTTAATTTTAGGTTAGTAATGATCAGGTTGAAAAAATTTTATGTAGCATTAAAACTAATGCCACGGTCAGTGACAACATTGACCTTAAAATGCTTTTGTAACCCCTCACCTAACTGATCAGGTTGTCCATATTATTAATTTTTCTCTTCTCAGCTCTAAGTATCCCTCGGCCTGGAAGTGTGCAAATGTTTTACCTATCCCTAAAGTTGCTAATTCGGGGCATGTCAGTCAGTTTCGGCCTATAATCATACTGCCTGCTGTGTCCAAAATACTTGAGAGGGTAATTCATGAACAACTCAGTAAGTTTCTCGCTAGTAACAAAATAATTCCTTCCACTCAATCAGGATTTCGTCCCTTACACAGTACTACTACTGATCTTTTAAAAGTTACTGATGATATTTTTTATGCTTGTGATCAGGGAAAAAATACCTCTCTTGTACTTTTATTTAAGTTATTTAACTTGTCGGAAACAGAGAGTGGTGATTGGCGATTCGTCATCGGAACTCTTACCATTATCTAGAGGTGTGACCCAGGGAAGCATCTTAGGCCCATTGTTATTTTCTGCTTATACTTCTGACTTTTCTTGCTTTATGAAAAACTGTAGTTCCCATCAATATGCAGATGATATGCAAATATACTATTCTTTTTTTGCATGTAACTCCAAGCTTGCAGAAGAACATATAAATAGGGATCTAGAAATAATATATGAAATTTCTAAACATCATGGATTGATTCTGAATGGTTCTAAAACTCAGTTTCTTTTGTTTGGTAAACACCGTGATTTATTGTCTTTGCGTGATAACTTTGTTATCAAAATTAACGGTTAACGATTACCACCATCATCCACTTGTAAAAATCTCGGACTAATTTTTGATCCTCAATTGCGCTTTGAGGCGCATGTTTCCAGTATTTTTAGGGGATTTGCCAAGCTCCATACCCTGTATCTGCATCGGAATTATTTATCTTCCGATGTGAAATTAGGATTGTGTGATGCTTTGATCTTTTCAGGTTTGGGATATTGTGACGTAGTATATTGGCCAACTTTATTTGAAAAAGATAAATATAGTTTACAAAAACTACAGAATGCCTGCCTCAAGTTTGCGTATGGACATCGAAAATTTGACCATGTTACTCCTCTCTTTGTGAAATCGAGATGGTTCACCTTACAGGAAAGATTTCTGTTACATTTGGCAACAATGATTTTTAAAATTATTCAAACTAAACAACCAGGAATTACTGCTTGCTCCAGCGTCGAAACTTTTAAGAAACACATTAAAGCATTTGTTTAAACTAATAATTATGGCAATTGATGGTTATTTTGTTACCTTGTTGTTTGGAATTCTATATTTATAGGTACTTCTGATAATATTATATATATTTTTTTTTGTTAAAGAGGCGGTTAAATGTGAGTAGCACTTAGCTAGATCTCGCCGCCATTTTACAAGTGTATTATTTAAATTTTTGCTATGAAATAAAGACATTATTTATTTATTTATTTATTTACTTAAACAAAACCCACAGTTAAAAGTTTTAAGACCTGATAAATGCAGTTAATTGTAAATATGAACACCGAAGATTACGATAAAATAATTTTAATTCGCCTTAATGATGAAATTACTTATAAACAAATTAACAACGATCCATCTAACATTTTTCAGAAGAAAAATAATGAACTCATTAGCAAATGGGAAAGTAAATAATACATCTTACCAAATATAATTAAAAACTTGAAAATTTATAATGCTGCTCCACCAAAAATATATGGGCTAGCTAAGTTACATAAAAAGCAAATTCCTATATGCGGCCAACTGTTTCACGCATCCGATCACCATTCGATAAATTGTCAAAATATCTTCAAAACATCCTTAGCAATATCACAAACCAAAAAACACTTATATAAAAGATTTGCGCCATTTTAAAGAAAGAATCAACAACATCTTTTTGCCTGACATTTTAAATCCTTTAATTGTTATTAATGTGTACAATCGAAACAGAAAATAATAAAATTAATTTCCTCGACATGATCATCAAAATACAATCAAAAACGGAGTGATTCACAAAAGAGCCCTGGTGAGGAAGATATCTGAATTTCTACTCACAACACCTTATGGGACAAAAAAATATGTTTTAATAGGCCTAGCCGACCGAGCAAGTAAAGTTGCAGATCAAATTTGTAGAACCACAGCAATAAAAAAAAAGAAAAATAAAGCTACCCCCCAAAACTCATAATTGCAATTTTTAAATCTCTAGAAAATAACAATCACCTTAAAAAAAACAGAAAAAATACAAACAATTATTTATCACTTCATATATTCAGGGTTTATCGGAAAATCTACAACACTTTTTAAAAGAATATGATATATTATGCTGGCATAAAGGTTTTAATGTAATGCAACAATATCTTAAGCCTCTAAAAAGTAAAACAAGTAAAAATAAAAAAATCCATATTATTTATCAAATACCCTGCATTAACTGCCCTAGTGCTTATATCGGGCAAACATCTCAATATCTTTAAATTTGTGGCCGTTTAGGCGGTACACAGCCACAAATTTGATAAAATAAATACCACAGCCCTCACCAACCATGAAAATCAAAAACAACATAGATTTATGTTTGAAGAACCTAAAATTTTCCGTTATGAACCGAATCAAAATAAACGAGTATTTTTGGAAATGATTTATATAAAAAAACACGACTGTTCGATAAACAACAAAGCAGAAATAAAAAACCTCGGTTCCTATGTCGATAAATGCTAAATATTTATTGGTATTTACACTAACATCCATCGTCGCGTCTTAGTTACATTTACCATATTATGTGTTATTCGTGTAGTTTTGAAAGTTTATTTTAAAGTGAGGTAAGCTGAAAATTATCATTTCATGTCTCTCTTTTATATTCTTTATATTAAAGTTTTTATTACTGATGAAGATCATAAAATGTCTACAAATAAATGACAAATATTAACACTCAATTCTTCCATTTTAAAATTGTTTAAACTTACTTAAACTAGAAGGAAAATAGCAGTAAAAAAAATTTATGAGTGAAAAAATTTCTTACAATTTATAATTTTAACTTAAAAGTAAACAAATCCATTGCACAGCACATAAGTTGCTAAAACTATGAATGCCATAATTATAAACTAAAGCACATAATTAATTAATGTTTATAGATTATATGGTTAAAAACTGAATAAACAGTGCAGAGAAGCTATTATCGGTAGAGGTACGGCGCCACTGCTGTAAAAAAAACTAGTATACAGATGCGGTAACGGACCTGGAAAAATCTGCTACAAAACTGATTTCAAACATAGGAAGAAGGGAAACAAAAAAGCTTTTTTCCATTTGGGAGAAATCTGTAATACAAATATAGGCATATATCCATTTATTAATTGTTTTCAGATTTTTCAGGCTAACTAAATGGAAATGTTTTTCACAAAAAATTGTTTAAATAGCCCAATGATGACGGGCTGGATGGCAAATTTTTAACCCAGAATATCATTAAAATTTATATTCGCCATCGTAAACACAACAACTATCCTTCTTCGCGTTTAAAATCAAGATAAAGACGCAGATACATAATCATAAAAAAACTGTTTTTTTTTAAGTGGAATAGAAACTCGCCTTATTCTGCTAGACACGTAGTTAATAGTGCTTTAAAGTTCAATTATTATATTATTATTGGTTTTACGGCCTTTTCGTTTTTGTTTTAATTTAGGACAAACCTAAATAGCAATATCAATAACACCATTGATATCTTGCCAATTGCTACCTCCTCCGGTCTTTAGTCTGATATCGAATTGGAATATAAAAATTATAACTTCTTTTAAAATTATAATTACGAATAATATTTCCACCGTTATTACTGCTATTTTTATTAAGAGAAGTCTTGAAAATCATATAACCTTATATTTGCGAAAAATATAGGAAAGTTATCTAGGAGTAATAATATTATAAAGGTAAAGTTTCAAAAGGTATTGTTAAGCAGCAAAATCTATTATATTTATCTTGACGTCCGGTCAGTTTCAGATTCAAGGAAACCATTTCTGAAACTTTCTGGGAAATCGGTTTATCAATTTGTTACCGCTGTCTAGAAGGTTTAGATTCCGCAATAGTGAAATTTTATCTTAAATATTTCTCCTATACATTTCGGGGTGTCGTCTGTTTGAGGACGAGATCTGGCACAGCATTTGTTAACGTCCCACGAGGTAAAGTGGCGACATTTTAATAGGTTTTCTCAACTCTTACCTGTTTCAGTTTCAACCATTCTACCGGCTATTAAAGCGCTTAATTTTGAAATAAAGTGCACCAAACAATATTTTTAATACAATTTCAGTTATATAATTGCAAAACGCAAACAGAACTCAGAAAAATTTTTAATTCCCTCCTAAAAGGGCAATATTGTAATCGTGAAAAAACTACCCTTTCAGGTTTTTATAGATCTTCGCGCTTTAGCGTTCGTAGATGCCAAAAAAACATGTTTTCTTAATTCCTTCGATGTGGCGGTCTATCGGTCTGTCTGTCGATTCGCGACATAGCTAAAAAAATACTGACCTGATTGGTTTCAAATTTGTTTAACATGCGATTTTTGCAAATTTTTCTCTTCAAGCCACACCTTCAGTTTCTGTCACTGCCATATTATATACAGTATTATGTCAAACCATGATTTTTGTGTGCGTTCCTTTCGAGAATCCGAGATAATATTTTGAATTTCTCTTTTTATGCCAAAATGATTCACGGGCCAATCCATTTTTATTTTTGCCTATTTTCATTTGGTTCCCGAATACGGGGAAATTCCTAATTTTTAACAAAGAAACGGAATCGGTCAATACCGAAAAATTATTGATCTTAAGTGAAATCAGGGCGTAAATGACAAAATTATTTGGTCATTTTGATACCGCTCCCTTATGTCATGGAAAAATGAATTGTTATCGAAACTGTATAAATGTGCTTAATTTAATCTCAATATATTGACGAGAAATGGGAGAAAAATAAATTACTTGAGCTTCAACCGTTCGTCTGAAATTGAAAAAAACAATGTGCCGTTTATTTCTTGACTAGCGCACCCAATACTGGTATAAGAATCAATAAATTTGAATTATTTACATTACATTTGCAGACTAAATTGTGAGATTATATATTATCTATGTTGTATTTATGTTAGCGGCATTAATCTTAGAGTAAGAATAAAAATAGAGTTCACAATTTACGTATTTAGCTACTGCCAAGATTACCTCACAGTATAAGGTCGATCGTACGACGATGCCAAGCCTAGCCAGGAACACCAATGTTTATACCAATTTATATTACGGTGAATATGTTTAAACTTGATGCAATAAAATTTTCATACAAAGAATAGTAATGTGTTTCCAGCATTAGTTTCTAATCAGTATAAAGAAATTACTTTTATTGCAAAATAGTAAAATACAAACTAAAATACCCAAGCCTCAGATCAGATTACACCACTAACAAGAGTTTCAGTTAGATATGGCAAACAAACATCCGATCGACAACTCCAGGTTTTAGACCATCCCAGTGTGGTATTACCTCCACTTTCATTGACTAGCGATCCTTATAGTAAAAAAATATAATAGTCTACAGTAAATATTGTTAAAGGTCACGTGACCGGCGTGGCTTGAAAACCAATAGCGGGTCGTGGATCTACAATAAATTTTAACATTAAAGAAATTAATTTGCTTAAAAATATTTTATTAGATACCAAGCTTTTCTTAGCGTCACTACTGCATATGTTTTAATGTATTATTGTGTATTTGTTGATATGGTTCAAAATCTTCTAATTATATAATGCCTTACTTCAAGAAGCAGCGTGACGGTGCGGTGACATTAGAAGAACATTGATTTTTTAAATATTTAACAAATACGTTTTATTTACTTTATCTTGGACCTTGCGAAACTAGGAGCTTTAGTTGACCTAACTATGGTGCGGCAATGTAAGTTTGTAAAAAAATGGCCGTTTAAGTTTGGAATTTTCTTTTAATCACTAAGTAAAGAGCAACCTTTTCTTTTCCAGGAGACATGTCTAATGGAAGATACCTTATTTACTTATTTTGAGTCACCTGACGTATTGACCAATCCGGTTTAGTATAATAAAACGTTTATTTCGTCGGGGGTCATGTGAGAATCTTCAGAAACAAAATGATACAAGAAAGACTCCGAGGTGATTTTTTTGACGATTAAAATAGTTTTTCCTATCAGAGAATTAAAATAATTATAGAATATATCTGTACTATATTAAAATAGTCAAAGGACGTATCACGCTCAAAAAAACGTACTGCGATTTCGAAAATCACTAGATTTTGAATGAAATCTAGGTAAATAATAAAGTTTCGGATGATTTCGCGCCTTTTTTTAATTTTCACTTGAGTTGGGCCAATTTTTTATACGTGTTGTTAGGTAAAGAAATTTAAATGGTGATTCTTTGGGTATTAAAAGTAAAAATGTGTTCGTAAACATGTTCTAAACTGGTTAGAGTTTAAGATTTAGGATATTGAAAATTGAAAAAAAATCTTTTGTTTTTTAAAATTCAGCTATTAACATGAAAAAACAATATGACAATTGACTATTCTACTCTTATCTTATAACGCCCGCATCTTTTTACTTTCCTCGTAAAAGGAAAGTATTCTAGTTGCAAAAAAACGTGTTTTCTCAGTTTCGTTGGTTAGTCTGTATGTCCGCGACAACGCGCAAGAACTGCTTGTGCTATTTACTTCAAGTTTTGGACAAAAATTAAAGATCATATGATGATGACGTGGTAACATTTTGGTAAACATCCGATATGGCTGAACAAAATCACGTTCTATTGAAATATTAAAAAAATATTACTTAAAAACTGCTTATCCATGTTATCCAAATTTTGCAGAAAAATTAGGTGTGACATGACCATCAACTGACGAGTTTGATCCAAAATGGCGACCTAATAAAATTTTATAAAAGTGAATGCAGAAAACTACTGCATCGATTATGTTCAAATTTTGCTCAAAATCAAATATTATATAGGGATGAGCTGGTAAAAATGTTGAGACAAATTCAAAATGGGGGAACAAAACTGTGGCCTAATTAAATTTTAAAAATATCTGAAAAAAGTACTTATCGGATTGATCAATTGACGAAATCCTTATTTTGAATATTTATTACTGAAAATGTATAAATTGCACACTTAATACCGATTTTTAATCAAATCTGTATAAATGTTAAAATTCCCTCTCAATCTAGGCATTCCTACTCTCATTTTTTAAATATTTACTAAAAATGTATGATATGTATTCTCAAATCTGTACAAATGTTAAAATCCCGCCGCCATGTTGGCATTACAATATGAATTTTTAAAATGTTGACAAAAATTCATGATGTGCAGTCTTAAATACTCCTAAATTCAAATAGTGTCTAAAATTTCATAACTTTCATTCTTAAATACTTCTAGATACTGATATTTCAGCCGAATCTGTACAAATGACAAAATTCGTTCGCTATATTGGCGCCACCATTTTGATTTTTGCTGTCTATTGTTAAATAACCTCCACAAATGTTAAAATCATCCATCCGACCTATTGACTTTGTTATTTTGGCACCCCTATTTTGAATTTTTAATTGCTGACATTCTTAAATTTTCCTGGGCACCAATTTTCAGTTTAATCTACACAAGTAACAAAATTCGTCGGCCGTATTGGCGCCGCCATTTTGGATTTCTAAACGTCGACTAAAAAAAATTCGAATTTTTTGTACCCAAGTTTATGCATGTCAAATTTGAAAATAATCGGTAATGGTAGTGGTGAAAAATCGATTACAAGATTACCAGACATACAAACATACAATCAGACGGGTAGGAAGCCAATAAAAGCGCGTTAAAAGCATTGATTATAGTTTAAAACTCTAACAATAGTATTCACTAAAGAGGTTTAAATTTTAGACAAGGTCTAACTTGACAGTTACAGGTTTAAGATGACATTTTTAACAACTGAACAAATAATTTTTTTAAATGTCACAATCACAAAACGACAGTGACATAAGGCAAACATAACTAAAAACTAAAATTTAAAAATATATAGAAAACTAATTTCCTTTTAAACTTACCAAACCTATTGGTTTGATTTTAATAATGAAGTAGGGATCGATTATTTCTTTGATATTTGTAAAAATACGTATCTGCCTCATTAAGGAATAGGTAAGAATCCTTCATTTTGTCACATATTATATATATATATATATATATATATATATATATATATATATATATATATATATATATATATATATATATATATATATATATATATATATATATATATATATATATATATATATATATATATATATATATATATATATATATATATATATATATATATATATATATATATATATATATATATATATATATATATATATATATATATATATATATATATATATATATATATATATATATATATATATATATATATATATATATATATATATATATATATATATATATATATATATATATATATATATATATATATATATATATATATATATATATATATATATATATATATATATATATATATATATATATATATATATATATATATATATATATATATATATATATATATATATATATATGGTTATATATATATATATATATAGAAATTATATATATGAAATGTTTTTATATATATATAAATATATATATATATATATATATATATATATATATATATATATATATATATATATATATATATATATATATATATATATATATATATATATATATATATATATATATATATATATATATATATATATATATATATATTATATATATATATATATTATATATATATATATTTATATATATATATATATATATATATATATATATATATATATATATATATATATATATATATATATATATATATATATATATATATATATATATATATATATATATATATATATATATATATATTTTATATATATATGTTTATATATAAATGTTTTTATATAAATATATATATTTATATATAAATATCTTATCGCAATATATATATATATATATATATATATATATATATATATTTAAATATTTAAATATATATATAAAAATCAATATATATATATATATATATATATATATATATATATACATATATATATATATTTTTTATGAAATCTGCTATGGATTTGTGAAAGAGCAGGAGTGTGAACACTTATGTTTACACGATTAATTTGCCTTTTATTAAGGATATTCAAAACAATCAAAATGAAAATTTTAATTATTTCGATCTCATTTCAACATTTCCATAATTGCTGCATTTACGATATTTTTACAGATATTGGTTAAACACTAATTTTTGCATTCTATTAAAATAGCGATGCAATGTGAACTTTGGCTAATTCAAAAGAGTTGTTAAAAAGATACAATTAGAAAAAATTGGCTTGGTTCTTAATTTTCCAATGGTTTGATCTCCAAATACTCAATTCAGAAGCCTTTAGAAATGTATATAGGCTATTTAACTTGAAATGTTTACAAATATTTCGTTTTAAATATATTTCTAATACATATAGCGAAAAGTTAAAATATACCGTCATTTGCCCACGTGTATTTTAATATTACTGAGTCTATTTAATAGGACACTTGAGAGACACATTCCTTTTTTCAACAAATTAAGACCTTGGATACGTGAAATCACGCTAAAATTATTTAAAATCTGATTTTTCTATATTTCGGGTTAAACCAAATGATAATTATGCTATATCGATTGAGTTAAATAATGATAAGCTTCAGACCTTGGAGTGATATTTGTCGGCCACCATGTAGGTCGGCATGAGAGTGTTCCACTTTTAAGTATTGCTTCTCTCGTCCTGTTCCACAAAATACTTTTAAAGCAAAAAAAATCACTACAAAACTCATAATTTTGCTAGGTGTGCCATGTCGTAACCTAAACCAGTAAAATATAAAAATATAGAAAACCTATAATAAATTAAAACGTATTACATACTTTTTCCCAACAAAATATTCCCCAGGACAAACCAATTAACCAACACGTTTAGCATTTCGGGCAAATTCCAACAAATCTAAAGATTTACTTAATTAAAAACCATAATGCCTTTTATGTGGGATAAATGGAAATCACTTGATTAAACGGCATTAGGAAGTCCGTTAGAAATTGCATCTTGTCCACAAGCTTTTAGTGGTCCGCAAATTAGAAACGGGAACTTGAGTTCCGGTTTCGAGTAAACCGCCTACAATAAGTTGACTAGTTCATTAGGAAAACCTTGTCTTCGGGTTTACTTTTTTCTCCATTAATGAGTTATATGTACATTTAGCTGGTGAGATTGGCAAAATTTAGCGTGGTATTCCATGTCACTTTAAGTAGTAAGTATATTTTACGTATGATCTTTGTTATTAAAATATTGTTATTGATAATAGCCGTAACCATAATTTTTGATAAAGATGTTATGAATATATAGACCTCTTATATCTTTTTTTCCTTATAAAATTTGTATAATACCTCACACATAATTCCATTACAAACATATAACGCAATTTTTTTGGTAAAATTTAAAGCCAATTAGTTATGTATTTTTTTGTGCCGATTTTTTAAACATTTAACTAGGACGCCATTTTGTTTCTCCCTATTATATTTGCACCAAAAAGTTGCGGTTTAATTCCGTTGTGTTTTGGAGTTTTAAACAGAATTTGCTCTAAAGTAACCAGGGAAGTAGAAACCTGCAAGATAAAAAGTTTCTGGTTTCAAAAACTATATTTAGTAGCAGTATTTTTATGTATACAGGCTGCCTCGAAACCATAATATTTTATGTGCCACCATACATAAATAAAAAAATGATAGTTCTTTGCAGTCCTCTGTAACGTTATTTTTAAATATGTTCAGATTATTTGTTACATTTAGATTGACAAACAAAAATCTTTTTTGTCTTTTTCGCAACTGTTAAAACAATATAATTAAGTTGAATATTTTTATTCAGTTGCCAAAAAGCCACACACATATGAAAAAATATGAAATTACATTAATTTAATCAAATTTGTCACCCGTTCTCAAAATAATCGTACAATAAACCCATTAACTTTGCGTTAATAGTAATAACTTAGGTCATCACTTTTTATTAATAATTAATATATGTTCATATGTCGTTTGTTTTCGGTGGATATAAAAAAATCATCAGATGGACACTAATTATATACAGACAGCAATTTGGCTGGCAATCCCACACCATCGCAGTATAATTAATGGGAAAGAAAAATGTGTAATGGTCGGTGGAAAACCCATTTTGTGGATTCGGCAAGTTTACTCTCAATATGTTTGCCTCTTTAATGGGAATTAATTGGATTATACTTTAATGAAGGCAGATTTATGGTTTTTAAATGTACCTTACGGATCTGTTCGGAGAAGTCTTCCTAAATGAATACCTAAAGATGTGTCAACAGCAATAGATGGTTTTATTATACACATTATTACATTAGACAAATGTCGAATACATTTAATTGGAAATCAAGGTCCTACCAGGTGGTGAGCTCAGACAGCAGAACCAACAAGATTGAATTATTAATTTTGTGGACATTTAAAGAAAGCGATTTACATTAAAAAGCCAAATAACTTAAATGCTTCGAAAAAACAAAATTACTTGTACCTCTGGATCTACTTCTACAAAAAGTATATAGTTTAGCTAGGCCTAGACTAGGAAACTGCTAGCATATTCGAGATTCATTAAACCCAATACTATTTTCAAGATCCTATGTCACAATCTTATATGAAAATTGTTATTTTTTATTTTATTGTAATTTTAAATGTATTTCTTATTATGATTTTGACAACGGATAAGAAAATATAGTTGACATTAAAAAGTGTACTTTTGGGAAACATCTATTACTTAAAAAATATTCTTAAGGAAAGTAGTTTTATAAATTAAGAAATATTCCTTAAAAAAGGATTTTAAAACTATCTACGGGGACAAACATATTTCGTGCATAAATAGGGCCTTATTGTTTAAAGAATATTTAAGGATTATTCTTGGGTCCATTTTAAGAAAAAAACTTTATATGAACATATGTCCTAAAGGTCCTAACTTTTGAACTAGAGGATGATAAAGTTTTAAGGTAAAAAATTGTTTTTTCAAATATTTGCGAAACTTCTCTAAATATTTTGTGAAACTTGGTATGCAGCTTTTGTGCATCAGGAGGAATGTATTGAAATACATTTTTTAGCATGTTATTACGCAATTCTTCTAGTTTATTTTCTTTGAACCACACTCTTTAGATTCCATGACCATCATATTATACAAGTAATATGTGAAATATTAATTTTTTTGAAAATGTGTGTCTCTTAGATGCCTAAATTATTCACGTACCTATGCAAGAAAACTAATTTTCCGAATACAGGGTTTAATCAAGAATTGTAACCTTCCCGTGTAAGTTAATTACTAGCTCAGCCGTTTTTTTTGCAGAAAATTATACGAATAAGTAAATTTAGAGTCAGGAGTAATGCCTTAGAGTAAGAATTAAAGTAGAGATCACAATTCATTCACAAATCACGTTAGGGGTATGGGCCAACATGGTTTCCCTATTTTTCACATTCTATCCACCAATGTTTACGATAAAACAAGAAATGGTGATTGCCCATGTTCTAGCCCTGGCCATTTGTTGACTAATGCCAGTGGCGGCGCGAGTTCTCACTTCCCGCATAAGAAAATATCATTAATCGTGAAAAAATCCATCGTTTTGGGTTTTTACAGATCTTCATGTTTTTCCACTACTGTCAGTCGGTCGGTCTGTTCCGGTATAGCTAAAAAATCCACTTACTCGATTAACTTTAATTTTGTTTAATTTTCCACAAAAATTACGTCTGATACAAAAAAATATTGGTATGAATTCAATATGGCGAAACAAAATGACGACCTGTTAAAATATTTTAATATATGTACGATAATGAAACATAGCCCATTTTTTCATTTTATATACTTTTTGTAGAAGTAGATCCAGAGGTACAAGTAATTTTGTTTTTTCGAAGCATTTAAGTTATTTGGCTTTTTAATGTAAATCGCTTTCTTTAAATGTCCACAAAATTAATAATTCAATCTTGTTGGTTCTGCTGTCTGAGCTCACCACCTGGTAGGACCTTGATTTTCAATTAAATGTATTCGGCACTTGTCTAATGTAATAATGTGTATAATAAAACCATCTATTGCTGTTGACACATCTTTAGGTATTCATTTAGGAAGACTTCTCCGAACAGATCCGTAAGGTACATTTAAAAACCATAATTCTGCCTTCATTAAAGTATAATCCAATTAATTCCCATTAAAGAGGCAAACATATTGAGAGTAAACTTGCCGAATCCACAAAATGGATTTTCCACCGACCATTACACATTTTTCTTTCCCATTAATTATACTGCGATGGTGTGGGATAGCCAGCCAAATTGCTGTCTGTATATAATTATTGTCCATCTGATGATTTTTTTATATCCACCGAAAACAAACGATATATGAACATATATTAATTATTAATAAAAAGTGATGACCTAAGTTATTACTATTAACGCAAAGTTAATGGGTTTATTGTACGATTATTTTGAGAACGGGTGACAAATTTAATTAAATTAATATAATTTCATATTTTTTCATATGTGTGTGGCTTTTTGACAACTGAATAAAAATATTCAACTTAATTATATTGTTTTAACAGTTGCGAAAAAGACAAAAAAGATTTTTGTTTGTCAATCTAAATGCAACAAATAATCTGAACATATTTAAAAATAACGTTACAGAGGACTGCAAACTATCATTTTTTTCATTGTGTATAGTGGCACATAAAATATTATGGTTTCGAGGCAGCCTGTATACATAAAAATACTGCTACTAAATATAGTTTTTAATAACTTAATAATAAAGTTTTATAACTTTTTATCTTGCAGGTTTCTACTTCCCTGGTTACTTTAGAGCAAATTCTGTTTAAAACTCTAAAACACAACGGAATTAAACCGCAACTTTTTGGTGCAAATATAATAGGGAGAAACAAAATGGCGTCCTAGTTAAATGTTTAAAAAATCAGCATAAAAAATACTTAACTAATTGGCTTTAAATTTTACCAAAAAAATTAGGTGTAATAAAATTATAGTAATATTTTGGAGCGAATCCGGAAAAAAATGGCCGTTTACTAGCTTTTTAAAAGAGTGTAAAATTCTATTCCCTAGAATAAAGTTTTTACCGAGGAAAATCTTAAATTATGTAATTTATTTTCTTACAGATTTTGAAAGTAAAATTATTAATTAATTGTTAAAAATAATAAAATAAAATATTGATGTACAGGACTATCGAATCAGTATTTTTATCTGGGTATATTGAGTAAATATATGTTTATATGTGCCTTTGTATATATGTATATGTAGATAGTAGGTTTACAGATTACAGATTACAGATAAAAACTTTTAGAAGGAACTTCCTTTGGAACTAATTTTTGTTTTTATAAAGAAATGTGTAGTAAATTAGAATTTATAGAATATGTATAGTAGTTACCAAATAACTATATGTTTAACATATACATTGCGTTATATGTTTGTAATGGAATTATGTGTGAGGTATTATACCGATACCCAGGAGCAAAGATATAAGAGGTCTATATATTCATAACATCTTTATCAAAATTGTTACGGCTATTATAAATAACAATATTTTAATAACAAAGATCATACGTAAAATATACTTACTACTTAAAGTGACATGGAATACCACGCTAAATTTTGCCAATCTCACCAGCTAAATCTACATTTAACTCATTAATGGGGAAAAAAAGTACACCCGAAGACAAGGTTTTCCTAATGAACTAGTCAACTTATTGTAGGCGGTTTACTCGAAACCGGAACTCAAGTTCCCGTTTCTAATTTGCGGACCACTAAAAGCTCGTGGACAAGATGCAATTTCTAACGGACTTCCTAATGCCGTTTAATCAAGTGATTTCCATTTATCCCACATAAAGGGCATTATGGTTTTTAATTAAGTAAATCTTTAGATTTGTTGGAATTTGCCCGAAATGCTAAACGTGTTGGTTAATTGGTTTGTCATGGGGAATATTTTGTTGGGAAAAAGTATGTAATACGTTTTAATTTATTATAGGTTTTCTATATTTTTATATTTTACTGGTTTAGGTTACGACATGGCACACCTAGCAAAATTATGAGTTTTGTAGTGATTTTTTTTGCTTTAAAAGTATTTTGTGGAACAGGACGAGAGAAGCAATACTTACGTGGAACACTCTCATGCCGACCTACATGGTGGCCGACAAATATCACTCCAAGGTCTGAAGCTTATCATTATTTAACTCAATCGATATAGCATAATTATCATTTGGTTTAACCCGAAATATAGAAAAATCAATTTTTAAATAATTTTAGCGTGATTTCACGTATCCAAGGTCTTAATTTGTTGAAGGAATGTGTCTCTCAAGTGTCCTATTAAATAGACTCAGTAATATTAAAATACACGTGGGCGACGGTATATTTTAACTTTTCGCTATATGTATTAGAAATATATTTAAAACGAAATATTTGTAAACATTTCAAGTTAAATAGCCTATATACCTTTTTAAAGGCTTCTGAGTTCAGTAATTGGAGAAACCATTGGAAAATTAAGAACCAAGCCAATTTTTTTTAATTGTATCTTTTTAACAACTCTTTTGATTTAGCCAAAGTTCCCATTGCATCGCTATTTTAATAGAATGCAAAAATTAATGTTTAACCAATATCTGTAAAAATATCGTAAATGCAGCAATTATGGAAATGTTGAAATGAGATTGAAATAATTAAAATTTTCATTTTATATATATATATATATATATATATATATATATATATATATATATATATATATATATATATATATATATATATATATATATATATATATATATATATATATATATATATATATATATATATATATATATATATATATATATATAGATATATTTATATATATATATATATATATATATATATATATATATATATATATATATATATATATATATATATATATATATATATATATATATATATATATATATATATATATATATAGTAATGTAATTTCATTCCATTTTAAGAAAAAATCTTCTATGAACTGATGTCTTAAACGTCTTAACTTGAGATAACTAAAAGAAAATGATATCTTTTGAAATTTGGAACATGTTCTGCATCACAGCAGAGAATATTTTTGGAGAAAAAAACATTATGATCCATTTTAGTCAAACGATCTCTTGATATATTTATATATATATATATTTATATATATATATATATATATATATATATATATATATATTTATATATATATTACAAACGTCGATGTCAAAATATATATATATATATATATATATATATATATATATATATATATATATATATATATATAGCCAAGTAACATTTATTATCCAGCTTTAGATAAATGAATATTCAACTTAGAAACATTCATAAATCCATTGGAAGGCAGACTTCGAACTGTCAGAACACCTGAAGTTGAGGAATGCTGCAAGAAATACGAGCATCCTGAGACGAGTGTCTTTGAATATTTGTCACCAAATTGTTTGGCGTATTTTAGTTGACTTTTTGTTATATCATATCATATTCTAAAATATCCCAGGGATTTCCCACAGCGTGTGAACTTCATCAGTATATCTTCAGAGTATTACACTAAATCCGCAGTTTGAGTCACACATTTTGTTCACAGACGAAGCAACTTTTTCTAGGAATTTTCATGTGTGGGCGGAAGAAAACCCTATTAAACACATTGTAATGTTTGGGCAGGAATTATTAGTAACATCTCATAGGCCCATTTTTCCTACCAGGACGTCTTTTTTTTCTCGAAGGAAACATAGGCATCGCATATGGTACATGCACGATGGAGCACCGTCATTTCAGCGTAATTGTCCGAAATCATTTAGATACAGTTTATCCTGATCGTTGGATAGGTCGCGGACAGCAATGGTCAAGATCCCCCGATCTCAATAGTTTGGACTTTCTATGGGGGCTAGTGTTCCGTTAACACTGTAGAAGATTTTTGCCCGTGTGAAACTATACGGAATCGGGAATATTTGCAGTGCGCAATTAAACTTGCATATAAGTGAAGGTGGCCACTTCCAACAATTTTTATAATTAATGTTAGTATTGCTAATAATTAATAAAATTTAGTTTCTGTAAACTTTGTTTTCTGCAAGCTGAAATCCCCGCTGTAATTTATTGGCACATGAAAGTTTTTTAAAAATTGTTTCCTAAAGTAATCAATCCTAAAGTAAAGTAAATCAATTACTTGTCTAAATTAATTAATATTTATTATTAAATGAACTGAATAGCACGAAAAAAGAAAAAAAACGCTTCCACACAACAGTCACCACATCAGATTTTTAAATTTGTAAAACGATTTTTATTTTTTTTATCGTCGGCCGAAAGAAAATTTAGAGATCGACTTTGCTCAGAAATGAATGAGAATTCCAAAAATAATTTTTATTTTAAGATAAAGCAGTGGCGTATCAACAAAAATATTCTAAGCAAAATACGCCACTGGTAAAAAGAATAAAATTGCTTGTACATTAGAAAATTATTTTGCATAGAACACGTGTACCAAATTTTTAAAGATATCTACAGTAGTATCACAGTTATTAAAAAAAATATTTTTTTTCTGAAAACTTTAGCACCCTTATTCAAAAGTTAAGACGTTTAGGACATAAGTTTGTTCTTAAATATTAGCATGTCATTAATCCTATATATATATATATATATATATATATATATATATATATATATATATATATATATATATATATATATATATATATATATATATATATATATATATATATATATATATATATATATATATATATATATATATATATTGCTTTAAAATATATAAATTATATATTTATCTTTATATTTCAATAATTTTGCGATAAGTATAAGGTTCTATTATAGTTCCTTTATATCTTATGTATGGCAAACTTTTGATGTATGGTTTTTACAAATCTTGAACTCAATTATTCCGTTGTTGTTATATTTTAAGGCTATAAGGTATATATATTTCACCGTAAAAGGATGTGGATTTTTTTTCTGACAGTTTTAGCAAATAGACTTAGTATGCAAGTACAATAATAATTCTTGCTCTTAAATTTATTTTTATGGTGGAGTGCATAGAATCCCATTATGACCACTTAACAGATATTTTTGATTTATGAGAATGTCATGTTCTATAGAAAAATTTAAATGAGCGTTGGATAATGTGGTATTTTTATTTGGGTTCAATATATATATAATATAATTGCCGGTTTGTTTATGTATTTATATATATATATATAATAGCCAAGTAACATTATCCAGCTTTAATAAATGAACAGACATACATATCCATTGTAAAAACTCTATGAAATAAAGCATTGTCTTTTTCTTTTTTATTTCGCGCATCCTCTTTTTCTAAAATATAGACTACATATTTCGTCCCCCCAATATTTTTTTGTCTTGAAACCTATTAAACACATTGTCACATCGCATTCGTTTTTTTTGGGAAACATAACGATAGGTTCGTCTCCTTAAAAATTACATACAAAGGGTCAAACTTGCTGGGTCCATTTTTTTTTCTTTGCACTAAACTTGTTTATAAATAAGGTTCTGCAATAAGAGGATTCTAATTTAGGTAATCCGTTTAAGATTTGTTTTAATTTATTTCATTTGAAGTGATTTTCTTTGTTGTGTAAAAATTGTATTTAAACATTTTATCCATTTAGATCACTCTGAACAAATGACAAAACATAGGTTTCTTACAAATTATTTTTTGTCTTTTAATGCATAAAATATTCTACTTTCTTTTCAAAGAAATTTTTGTTCAGCTAACTTTCCAAAATTTGTTGAAAATGTATAACCTTTTCAAATCTGCGTATTAGTATTTAAGTAATTACAAGGATTTGTGCCATTTTAATGTTGCCGACACCATGCTTGAACCTAGTTTAAAATACTTAGAAACTTTTATAATTGGCTCAATGACTCCTATTTCGAGAATTTTCGGACTTACATTTTTAATATAAAGCCGACGATATTATGGTTTCTGATAGATAAATTGATCGGAAACTCCTCTCAAGAGAAAGATCTAAAAATTAGTAAAAGCTTCGAGGGACTAAATTTATAAATAACTCCACCACAATATATCACGCGACCGTTAAAATCAGACTTTTTTCGAAATTCGTGACTTTTATATTTATTATACTGGGCATCAGATTTTGTGTACATGCAGAAAAGAAATCAAATTCTTACTTTAATTATCACATAGTGTAGCCACGGATTTCTACTTTTAAATTTATGTTTAAACATAATACATTTTTGATGTGATTACTCCAAATATAACCCCAGACGTGATCACAAATTTTCTGTTTTTTAACTTGAAAAGAAATGTCAGTGAAAGAAAATTAACGATAGATTCCGTTCGATTTATCTGAGGAGCTAAGCTATTATTAAACATAAACAATAATCATAATTTTTTTAGAAAAAAAATATTTTTAAACCCTTTCTGGTAATGCAAACTTTACTTAGTAAAAAGCAGTTGGTAAAGAGCAAAAATTTAGTGGACAAATGAAAATCGACTCATTATATTTTCACCTTCTTTAATCACCCTTTGTATTAACAATATGAAATAATTTAAAATAGTAGTTACTCGCCGAGTTGTACTTTTTACAAAAAAAAATTGGTCTATACAGGTTGTTTCAAAAATTATGGGTCAAAAAATCTTTTGAAATTTTGAAATGCAACGTACACCATATATTTTTTGCCATTTTATATTCCGCGCAAAGATGAGGCATGTGATCTGATATACCTCTTGTCTTAAATTATTCATTTAGTAGATATAATCAAAGATTCATTATACTGTGAATAGACGGTCCAACAAATGAAAATATGAAATGGATTCCAACTTTGTATTGCAGGTCTTACTCAGTCCGCGACGCATGGCCTCTGACCTGCTGCTAAAATTTGTTTATAGATAGATTTTACTCTATTAATCCACAATCCTGTTTATCTTTTAAATGATAATTTTGGTGTTGTATTTCCCAACAAGTAAACTCAAATTATGGTACTGGCAACACCAACATACATACTGTTACGTGCGTACTAATATTACGAATAAACGTCGACATGAGCCACTGATGAAGTGCTTGATGGATTATCTATTCGAAGTATGGTCGGTCAATTATATAAAACCCCGCAGTTTGGGCGATTTGAACGGGTACAAACGTAAAACGGTCGCAGGTGGGTACATATCACTTGCACTACCGCTAACAGTTGCTATAGTAGGGCAGGAGGTACTAAGAGTACTCATCATAGGTACCATCCGATGAGAAGAATCGAATATGTATTTTAATTAAAAGTCAAAATAAAACGTGCAATTAATTATTCATACCTCCAACAAATTTTTTTTGTTCGTCTCTTCAAAAATAATAATCTTAGATATGAGTTCTGAAAGACCCAATATTTTTTAAATTTTCTACGATGTTCTGAAAAGTAAAACCTTTCATTTTATATATATATATATATATATATATATATATATATATATATATATATATATATATATATATATATATATATATATATATATATATATATATATATATATATATATATATATATATATATATATATATATATACGTTAAAGTATATATATTTTTAGTCACCCAATATACCCCAAAAAATTATTAATTTTTTTTCCGATAAGACTTCAGTGGTTTCAAACGTCTATGTCAAATACATAATTTACAAAACCACAAAAAACACATAACATCAAGTTTTTGAATTAGTCCGGTTAAAATTTGCAGTTCAATTTGAAAATTTTACGGTTTCTACTTTTTGTGCAAACCGGCGAAATTGATTTTTTTATTTTATTAAATCTATGTTTTTCTATTTTTTTCAAAATGGTAATGAAAATTATGTATTAATAATAATTAGGAAATTAAAAAAAAAACAAGATTTTACAAAATGTGATTCTTTGGTTTTAAATATTTATTTTACAATTAAATGTATGGTCGGTAGGACTAGGTATTATTTATAGTATCACACGTTAGACTAATACAAATAATATGTTATAATTCGTTGCTAAATAAGACATCTCAAGGCCAACAAACTAAACAAAAACAAAAATGTTAAGAAAAAGCTATTATACTCAAAATTAAAGTCAGATAATTGGAAAAGCTTATTTTTGAGCAAAAAAGATTAAATGAAAGTAATAATATTTAGTTCTAAATACAATGAACATTATTTCATTTTTAAATAATGTTCTTTTTTCAACATTTTATTTAAAGATTAAATAGAGTTAAATATAATCAACATGTTTTTGTTAAAAAATATGTTTTTTATTTGTTTCCTTTGAGTGTAATCGCCTTTTCTCTACATTTAAAAATAAAAACAAATGTTTAAAACAAAACAAAAGTTATAGAAATTTAGATTTTTTTTTAATTAAGAAATTAAATAGAATCTCTTATTTAATAAATAACCTAGACATCTTGGAAGAGAACAAAAGAGCCTTCATTTAAAAAAATTAAACAATTTATTTGGCCGGTTTACTCAAAAACTACCATCAGACAATCCGATTTTCAAACTTAATTTTTGCCGTTTTATTAGGTACATACAAAGATTTAAAATCTGGCATGCTGATGGCAGTGATCATCATAAATGTATTTTTTACTAGTTTTCATTAAAAACTAATAATATAAAGAAAATTGAAATTTCCAAAATTCTGCAAGTCATGACGTCTTTATTGTTTTGTGGATTATGTATTGGACGCATAAATCTTGAGAATGAAGAAACTGTTATTTTTTTATCCTGATCCTACCAATAGAAACCGAGGTACAGGGTGACTCAACGATTGAAAAAAGTAAATTGACGCCCAATAGGTAAAATTTGGAAACAAACTGTAACAGCTATGATATATATATATATAAGTAGGTTTTTTTATTTTTTTTTTCAATTGGAGACTGTATTTTTGACATGATTTAATAAATTCTACATAAAATTGTAATCATTTTTTGTATAACGTGTTAGATGGCTAAAGTTGATGTTTTTTAAATATTTGGCTTTTAAAGAAACAGTCAAATTTGATCAGGAATATACGCCTATTTGTACAACCAAAACTGAATATTTTGCTTCTGCACGGAATAGACACGGAATAAATAGTATATAGATGGCTAAAGTTGATGTTTTTTAAATATTTGGCTTTTAAAAAAACAGTCAAATTTGATTAGCAATATACGCCTATTTGTACAACCAAAACTGAATATTTTGCTTCTGCACGGAATAGGCACGGAATAAATAGTATATTACATAATGAGAATGGTAAAGTTATAATTACAAACCAGAAACATTACGAGGGCTTGAATCGAGGGAATTTGTAATAAGCCAATTACCATTCAAGGTGTGTACTATACTTTTTTTACTCCTGTATTAGTAAACATTTCTCTTAGGTGCGTACAATAAGTATAATATCGCACAGTTGTGCATTATAATAACGCACGGTTGTTCGTTATTATGCATAGTGTGGTAATCAAATTATCCTTGAACCGCTCAAATCGCGAGATTTTTTGTATCGCGTTACTTTTGTCTTGATTTTTTGACATTTTTTAATATTTGTATTGACTGGTGACAACGACAATATTTGAGATTTTGGTTTCAAATTTTTCACCAAACAACGGACCAACTTGTATTTTAAAAATAGTTGTAGGAAAAAATAGTTTTCGTAATATTGAAGATATCACATAGAAGATGTCAAGAGATCTTTGAACTAAATAAGATTAATTTTTTTTTATTTCTTTAATTTATTCCTGAGATATTATACATTTTAAGATCTATCACTAAAAGAATAAATGAAAATATACAGAGGGTATGCTCATTAGAAAAACTGAAATAATTTAGTTCAAGGACGTTAAGTTTGATATTTGGACACTCTGCATGTGATATCTGCAATATTACGAAAACTATATTTTATTTCATGCTTATTCTGTTCGGAAGCGCAATATTTTATACGCAGTTGCACAAATAGGCGTTATGTTGCTAATCATAGATGTACATCAAAGGACCCCCGACAATCCTTATGGGAAATGGCTTTCAGTCAATTTTCCTGAAAATTTGCTATGCTGCTATTCTCCAGGTCCAGATCAAAAGCTTTCATAGCCACAACTTAATCCTAGTTTTCGATATACAGAGCGTCAAAGTTGGAATTTGGCCTGTTCCGCATTATATGCGGTTTTTTAATTTTTTTTTTGGTTTTAAATCCTTAATACGCGTTCAAATAAGTAAGTTTCTTAGAATATGTGACATTAAAAGTTACTATACGTATTAGTAAAAATATACTTATACAGGGTGTAACTGATTTCCACATTGCGGTGATTTTTTTTACATAGTCGACCGCACCTGAAATACCAAAATTCCAACTTTTACAAAAAGTTCAATTATGCTGAAACAAACAGTTAGATTTAACAAAATTTTTAATATGTTTATTAAAAGTAAATAAAGGTTAAATAATTGTATCGAAAAGATTTGTATATAGCTGACATTACTGTATTAACCGCATATTGCAGAGATATTCATGTAGCCGGTAAAAGTGACATCAATTAATTATAGAACGAACATTTTCAGTAGTCACTATTGTAAATAAAAATATACAATGTAACCCATAAAATTATAGACATACTATGCGATTAATGTAACATTAGGTTTCAATTACTTTAATATAATTATGCCTTTTAGGTATTACGATAAAACTTCACTAATAAGTCATTATTAGGTAAGGAGATATTATCTAATGCTGTAGTAACTAAAAGTCTTATTATGAATATTATACAGGGTGTTTCTTAATTGAGTGTCAATATTTAAGGAGGTGATTTTTGGGTTCATTTTAAGAAGAAAACTTCATATAAACATATGTCCTAAACGGTGTAAATTTTGAGATACAGGGTGTTAAACTTTCAATAATTTCATAATTTTTCGATAATATCTCGAATAACACTCTAGATATTGTAATGAAATTTGGTATAGAGGTACTATGCATCTAGTGGAATTTTTGGTGTAGAAAATTTTTTTTTTATTTTCTCCAGTGGCGTCCGTACGGAATCCGACCTGCATATTTTCCCAGACATTGATGGTACGCCACTGATTTTTTTTTAAATAAAAATTATTTTTGAAATTCCCATTCATTTTTGAGCAAGTTTGATCTCTTGGTAATTTTGAGTTTAATGCATGGTTTTCGTTTTAAAAAATAAAAACCGTTTCTCTGCCGAGTTTTAACAATATCGCTAATATGACAACACCAATCGCCATGGTATGCAAGGAAATTTTTTTTTTGAGTGAAATTCAAGAAATCAAATTTGCTTATGAATATCTAATACCCAAAGATTTCAAAATTATTATTTGAGCTTATAATTTTTTAACACGAAACTATAAAATACTATTAGTTCATCAGTAAAGAAAGATTGCTAATAATAATTTTTATTGTAGTAGGCTTTAGCTGTCAGAATTAATACTTCTCTTGTAACTTAATTTGACAGTTCAGCTTTCAGATTCAGTCGGGTTTAATTAATTTTGTGTTCTAAATATCTGTTATATCTGAGAAAAGAAATGGTTGAGTTTACCAATGAAGAGTTGGCAGACATGCATTACATGTATGGTTTGGCTGATGGCAGTTCACCGGAAGCTAGGCAATTATATCAAGAGCGCTTTCCTGGTAGAGTCATACCAGATAGGCGAATATTTGAAAATGTGCATAGAAGGTTGACTGAAACAGGTACATTCAAGCCAAATAATCAATTAAAAGGGGCCCATCGGACTGTAAGAACTCCAGAAATTGAAGAGGCAGTATTAAATTCCATAGATGAAAATCCTGAACTGAGTACTAGGAAAATTGGAATTAACCTAAATATTTCGCACATCCTAGTTTGGAGAATTCTATATATATGATTTTTTTTTATACCCATATCACATTCAACGAGTGCAAGCGTTACTTCCCCGAGATCTTCCTTTCCGAGTTAATTTTTGTGAATGGTTTTTGGAAAAAATTGCGCGTATTCCCTTATTTGATCGCGAAATAATGTTCACAGATGAAGCGAACTTCTCCAGGAACGCTATTAGAAACTTCCACAATGATCATATCTGGGCCGACGAGAACCCCCATGCCATTGTAGAACATCATCATCAAGAGCAATTCTCTGTAAATGTTTGGGCTGGCATTATGGAAAATCACTTAATTGGACCTTTTTTCCTCCCAGAGAGACTAAATGGCCATAATTATCGCCGGTTTCTTGAGAACGATTTGCCGATATTGTTAAAAGATATACCAATTCTGATTAGAAACAGAATGTGGTTCATGCCCGCTCACTTTAGTATTGAAGCCAGAAAATATTTGAACCGCACATTTAACAACAGATGGGTAGGTCGTGGCGGACCCCAATCATGGCCCCCTAGGTCCCCAGACCTAAATAGTTTGGCTTTTTTTCTATAGTTTACCGCACCCCAGTAAACACTGTAGAGGCGCTGAAGGATCGTATAAGAGATTCTTGCGATATTATCAGAAACACCGAGGGTATCCTTCAAAGAGTTCGCGACAACATGAGGAAAAGGGCTGAAGCGTGTATTCTCCAAGGTGGTGGGCATTTTCAACAACTTATCTAATTTTTTTCTTCCATTTTGTTTCACAAAGTGTGCTGTCAATTTGTTAAAACCTAGTTATTTTTGTTGAAATTATTAATTATGTACCTAGTTGTATTAGTATAGTTTTGTAAATAACTTGTTATTGTTGAAAAATGTCATATTATTTTAATAAAATTTATAAAAAGTATTTATGAAGGAACAGGCTTCTGAAAAACATTGACATGTTGGTCCTAGATTGGTGGCTGAAGACTACATACTATTATCTACAAATATCTCTCTCTAAGATAAAGCGATTTCTGATATTAATAAGAATGGCCACAGTAATTACTTTCACGCCACTAATTTTTCTAAAATAAAGCATTTTTATTGATTCATTTGTTTGTTTTTGAAAACTTTTAGTATTTATTTTCGACAAGACTTGATTTCTCGGGTTTAATACAATAATATTCCTCTGCATGCATGGTGATATCCGTCTTATGACCAGGATTGTTTGGACCATGTAGAGAAATGGTTTTTATTTTTTAAAACGAAAACCGTTTAACACCCTGTATCTCAAAATTTACACCGTTTAAGACATATGTTTATAAGAAGTTTTCTTCTTAAAATGGACCCAAAAACCACCTTCTTAAATATTGACACTCAATTAAGAAACACCCTGTATAGCTCCGTTTTTTTAAAACCGTAAAACCAGAATGATAATTAATTGGCTTTTGTATACACAATATACAAATAACTATTTTTTAAAATATGATCTATTATAATTTTATGTTACATAAAAAAGCATTTTTTTATATTTAGAAAATCTATTATTAATTTCCACTTGAAAAAAATATATTTTCAGTTTAACACGTTTTATTCATTTAAGTCTAAAACGAGAAGATTGTTGACCTATTTTTACAATTTGTGTTTATATTTTGCTATTATATTGGGTATATTTCACAGTTATTAAAACAAAGTAAGACAGATATTTATCGAACTACTTATATTTAATATGCTATTACTAGAATTATTATGTAAAACCAGTTGGAAGCTGACGTAACAGTTCTCGTATGGTCTGTTCGGCATTTTATGAGATATATATTTTGTATGTATATATTGTAATACTATTATATCTGTTATTATTTACCTTTCCATGGTTTTCTTTGTTTTGATAATTAAAATGTGTTACTTTTACCGCTTACCTGCTTAAATATCGTTGCAGTAAGCCTAAGAGGTCTACCCAAGTAGCACATTTAGTCATGAATATGTTATTGTTACCACAAGTATTTTTGTTGAAGTAACCGGAACTTGGTGTCGCCACGCTGAAACTACGTAGTAATTACCAAAATGGGGAATGATTTTATGGTAACTATTTCGTGAATAACATGTAACTGTGACTTTGACTATTACGTAGTACGGAATTCTGTAGTTCTATTTAAGTAGCCAGATAGTAATAATTCACCTTATTTGTTTTTTACTTCCTTATTTCTCAATTTATTTAACCCGTTTTAAAAATATGTATGATTCTTTTTAATACAAACAAACCAGTTATGGCGACTATAAATACTCAAATTGGGAATATGGTGTAGAGCGTATACGATACGTTATTGGTTGTTGAGGTAGGATATATCCGTTTCGCTTAGTTTTCTAGCTATGCTAACGACCTAAAATTAAAACGCAGGCAATTTCTCTGGTAAATATGCTGATGACAGTCGTAAAAAAAATACGGGCCTTTAAAATTCCTTGATTTTCACTAGATTTTGGTCAAATATATTGGCATACAATTTAAGTTTCAAAAATGTCATTTTGGACTTTGGTTTAAATAGTAATTATCATTAAACATCTTATTACAAAGAGTGATTCTTTCTTTAACGTGATGTTTAATTTGTATGCAATTTTAATCTTTATACTCAGAAAAATAAACGTCATAGCTAAATATTTATAGGGGAGATGAAAATAAACAATGGCGTTCTATTGGACTTTTACTTTTAAGTTAGCTGCACTGCTTTACTGAGAACATTACTTAACATTAATGTCTACTACAGCCCTCATGCGCTTTTATAGCTTAGGATTCTTTAAAATCGCAACTGTCACTTATACCCAATTACTTTGAAGTCTTGAACACTAAGGTAGTACGAGTAAAGTTATCTACAAACCTTCCATTAATCCAATACTGTATATTATTACCAAGACCACGAGGGTACGATTTGCGAACATTCCGCCGGTTCTTTAAATTTTAACGCGTTGTGCGCGTAGCGTCGTAGCATGCGGAGAGTTGTGGTACTTGAGTCACTAATATAATTCTGCGATCTGTCATAACCCTTTGTTTCGTTTTTATGTTTTGTTTCCTTAATATACCGCTTTAGGTTGTTTTGTTCAGATATAACATAACCAACTTGTGATATTTTTAAGTTTCTACAAAATGTGGATGAATGACAATCTATTTTTTTTTGTTAAAGGATATGTGACGCCATTGCCATTTTAACTTGTTACTCGTAGACGATAACACAACTATTTGAGATTGACAAATTCGGATCGAATATAAGGGACTTGAATGGCTGTAGACCGAAGGACAGTGGCGACAATAGAAGCCCACCCGCCATATTGATGCAAAATTTCTTAGGTTTAAATGGGCGCACACATATTATCGTTATTTTTTCTCAAATATAATTAAATTAATCTAGTTTTGGCACATTAATATAAACTAGATCAGCTAAAATAAAATGTTTATAATTGAAATTATTATTAGTTTCAGCCTACAAGTAGTAATATGCCCCAGAAAAAAATCTAAATTAAAATTTCTCGCCTTTACATTGACAACTTCTGTCAGTGTCAGTTGTAAATGTAGGGTTATGTTAATGTTTTACTTTAATAATCTATTTGGACTATCTAGTGCAAACTTACTTTTTCATTTAAACTTTTAACAAATAACAATATTTGTGCAAGCAATAATTGAGAGTTGTCTGCCAAGTGAATTTTGTAATGTAATATGTAGAAGAATAACAATAGAAGGCCTACAAAATGAAGTTTCTTGTATGCTAATCTTTGAGAGCTTCTACCTCAAATTGATGTGCTGAATGAAGTAAAACATACAGTAAGACATGAAACAATTTTGTCTTTTACAGCAAAATAAAAACAAAATATATTAATGTGCAATATTTAATAACTTTTCTTGCAGTAAACTTAAACTTAAGACATTTACGGTTATAGTCATTTACAAATTCATCACAAACACTTTATAATTACAAGCAAAAAGCAGGTGAACCAAACTTAAACAAATGTTCATAAGTCCAAAAGTTTAGAATTTATTGTTTGAATCCATATTAATTTTAATAATCACAAAAACTAATAAAATAATACACTAAAACAACAAACCTCATAAGAAATCCACGTAGGCAAAAAGTAAACAAAACTATTTTAGCAGCAATATGGCCGAACCAATCACAAATTGGTTACTCTATTGTCGCCACTGTCCTTATAAAGTCAATGTCGACCGAATCTCGTACCAGCGCCCCCTATGTCCGGAACCTCAAGTACAAGAGGTAATAGTTTACGTGTAGTAAATAATTACTGTAATTCTTATTTCAAAGTTGCAACAGAAGAATAACGACTGGTAATAGCCAGTTTAATTAATTAGACGATAACTTTTTCTACTCTGCAACGACTCGTTTTACTTATTAGTAATAAATTATAGGAGTACATTTGAACGTAATGGAGGTTCTTCTGCAAGGTTCATGAAGGTACTGATACTTAAAAGTTGTAATTTAGTTAACATATTAGAAACAGTAAATTTGAATCATTACTATTATGTCACGGACACAAATGACGATCTTAGAGTCCATTCCGTAAGTAGTTGCTTGTCAGTAGTTATTATATAGTTACTTTACATGGAAAATTATTTATTCGCAGTAACAAATACATACATAATATTTAAAAAACGTCTAACCTAAAGTGTTTATTGATATATAGTAGGAAAGTGTTTATTGATATATAGTAGGATTGATAGTAATAACTACGTAAACACTTTTAAAGAGTAGTAATGGAAACAGTTATAGCTACTTTAGTTCCAGCTGGGAGATTTTCAGATGATGAATAGGTACAAAATCTGTATTTAAATCCATGACCACGGTAAAGTCTGCTATTTACAAATATTTTCGATACTATTCTTTAATCTTTATTTAATTTGAATAAACATGTTAAAAAATTTGCCAAATCTGACTGTTTGTTTTGGGTTAATTGAACTTTTTGTAGAAACTGGAATTTTAGTTTTTCAAGTGCGATCGAAAATAAAACAAAAATGACCGCAATGTGAAAAACAGTTACACGTTCTATGAGTTTTCTTTTACTAATACATAAAGTAACTTCTAACCTCAGATATTCTAAGTTACTGACTCATTTGAACGCGTACAAAGTATTTAAGAACAAAATAATAAAAATGCATAAAATAAGGAAGAGGCACAATTCCAACTTTGACGCCCTGTATATTGCAAACTAGCCGCAGGATTGAGTTGTACCTAGAAAACTTTTGATCAGGGGTTTAAAATCTAAAACATATAAAATTTTCAGGAAAATTGACTGAAAACCATTTCCCGTAAGGATTGTGCGGGGTCCTTTGATTATTTTTGTAAAATTTTTCTAAAAACAAATATTTAAAAAATACAATTTGGACGCACACTGAATAAATGAAAATAATTTTAAAATGTGAATGTATACCATAGCAGATATAGATTGTTTTCAGATTTTAGTAAAGTAAAAAAAAACGCCAATTTATCATACATTTCTAGAAAAATACTTCCGGTCCTCCTGCAAGAACTCAGGATAACCTTCCTCTGTGATGCTACTAACATGCGTTTACAGATAACCCGAGGAGAACAGTACAATGTGTAGCAAGTGCCGTAACAGGCACATTTCAAAAGACTGTGGAAGTTTGGTGTCACGAGCCAAAGGCGAATTTGAGAATTAAAGAATGCTATTATTGCATTCAAAATTCCTCATTTCTTATGATGTGCCATCACACTGTACGAAATAATGTTTCTCACAGTCTATCGTGATGCCAAACTGTAGCCAACAGCTGAAATAGTCGTGATGTGTGACTAGTTTAAGTGTTGGCTACAATATAGGCGCCACGATAGACTGAAAGAAATATTATTTCGTACAGTGTAACGTTACATCGTGAAAAATGAAAAAAAATTAAAGCAAAATGTTTTATACATTGATATTATTGAAACCGAAATAAGTATAGTGATCAGAACATGAGATAATATTATCAAACTATACCTGTTTTTAAAAAATAATTACGGTTTAAACTATTTGAATAATAAAGTGTAAAGGTAAGAACCAGGGGCGTGCAGACCATGGAAGCAAGGGAAGCAGTGCTTCCCCAAAAAAAATTACAAGACATCTTCTAAAATGTAATTTTTGAAATAGGAAACCATTAATTTAGTTTATATTAAAAATGCTAAAATATTATCTTAATTATCAATCCCATAATAAATGCGGCTTTGACTCCGACCGAGCGACAATAGAAAATGGAATAGAACCTTTGCGGGCCGCTAGCTTCTCTGCAGCCAAGTCCTGTACGCTTGATTTCCTGTGAGTCGCGTGCTTTAAGTGGGGGCGAAAGCTATCGTTAGAGTAGGTTCTTTGTTTGAACGGCTATTAACTTCGGTTGTCGGTAATAACGTTGAAAATGTTGGAGAATTTAGTAAGAAGAGTGTGTGTGAATGTGTGGTGTGTGTCTTAATAATAAAGGTATTTTCAACATTAAACTTCGCTGATAAGCTTCAAATAATTTCCAAAGGAAGGGCAAAACCGCCTATGAAAAATTTAACCACAAAAATGAAAAACTGTATTAGACCTTTTTATCCGGAAAAACAATACGAACAATTTAAATGGCTAACAGGGTGTGAAAATATAGGTAAATTATTTTGTTGACCATGTTTACTTTTTGGAAATGAAAAAGGTCTCTGGAATGAAACTGGTGTTTCCAATTTAAACAATTTCCATAAAGCTGTAAAAAGACACATTATGTCCAAAGCGCATTTGCAGGCCGTCATAAAAGAAAACTTCTTCGGCAAAACCAGAATTGAACACGCCCTTAAAATTAGTCACCGCCAAAACAATGAACTAGTCGATAAAAATAGGCAAATATTAAGAAGACTTATCGATGTTGTTTGTTTTCTTGGACAGCACGAATTGGGATTTAGAGGTCATGACGAAACAAGGGTTTCTTCAAATAGAGGAAATTTTCAAGATTTACTTAGTTTAATGGCTAAATATGATGATTACTTAAAAAATCATTTAGAGCAGCCTAGCGTTTTTCGCGGAACGTCGAATTGAATCCAGAATTATTTAATTTCCGCTGTTGCAACCATTATTCTAAAAAGAATTAAGCAGGAGATTGGCGAGGCGCGGTTCATTGCTATTGTTCTGGACGAAACAACTGATATCACTAATTTTAGCCAATTATCTATAGTAATGCACTATGTTAAAACAGACGGAAGTATTCAAGAACGATTTTTAGGTTTTAAGAATGTGTCCGAAAATCGTACAGCAGATGCATTATATACCGTAGTTTATAACGTTACTAAAGAAATTAATGGAGAGAAAAAATTTGTTGCTTAAAGCTATGATGGAGCTGCAGTGATGGCAGCACAATTAGAGGGTCTGCAAGCGAAAGTTCGAGAAACTTTCCCAAGTGCTGTGTTTGTCCATTGTTTTGCTCATAAATTAAATTTAGATTTATCCCAGTCCATCAATCACATTAAAGAGTGTAAAATATTTTTCGTTACTTTAAGTGGCGTGGCTGCTTTTTTTTTTCAAGTCAACAAAACGTACACAAGCTTTGGACTCCATTGTCCCCAAACGATTGCCCAAAGTAGCTTCTACTAGGTGGAACTATAATGGAAGACTTGTGTTAACAATATCTGAAAATCGTGAATCACTGATTAAACTATTTGAGAATATAATAGAAAATAATGAAACGTGGGACTCAAGCAATAAATAGTTCGAGGGGGTTTTTGGACTGTTTGAAACGAGATTTTAATTTTAATTATTTGTTGAACATATTTTCAGAAATATTTCCATTCTCGGGCAATGTTTTTAATATATTACAAACTAAAACAAAATTGCTTTTTGCCTAAAAAAGTGGATGATTTTAAGTCCATGTTAAGCCAAAAAAGGGATGACTTTGACCTATTTTGGGCGTAAACGATGACGTAAAATGTAGAGCCACAAGCCAAGCGTCTTCAAACAGACAAGGTGGGAGATGTTCAAACATCATACAGACGCCTCTTTTATCAAATAATCGATCAAATTCAGCAACAAATAAACTATAGATTTAACGGTTTAAATGATTTTAAATTCCTCGAGCTCTGCAATTTTGATGCATTTAAAGGAAAAACTTTTCCAGAAGATGCGTTTAAATCTCTTCTTCTTCATTATGGCCAGTTCTTCGACCGAGTGTTACTGCGATCTGAACTAAAAGTGATTTACGAAACTGATGACATTAGCGCAAAAAATAACGCTAAGGAAATTACGCAATTTTTAAAAGACAAGGCGCTGGAAGATGCCTACCCCTAAGTGTCGAAATTGTGTGCATTAGTATTGACAATACCTGCCACAAGTTCATCAGTAGAACGCAATTTTTCAACACTTAAACGTATAAAAAATTTCGTGAGAAATTCAACGGAACAGGAGAGACTTTCGCATACATCGCTGTTGTCCAGTTTATTTTCAAACTTCTCCGAAATATGTCGAAACATCGACGTTTTTATGATGACGTCAATGACGAATTTGCAAAAAATGATCGAAGAATCGAATTACATTACAAATAGGTAAGTTTCTAAAAATTGCTTCCCTTTTTTAAAATTTCACCGCACGCCCTGGTATGAACATAATTTCTTTTAAGCATAGATATATTTATCTGGAAACTTATAAAAAAAATCAATATAAAGTTCAAAAGTCAGCTCTGTTATGCTTCGTGCTTATCTTTCCCCTTGATAACAACGCCAGCCTCTCAGGTATGTAAATAATTCGTTTTAAGTTGCATTACAGCAACTTTTAAAGCTGCATCCTGTCCGGAGCTTAAGGACCCCGTAAATAGGAAAAGGGAGCCTGAATTTCGAATGCCGGACCACTTCTTTTCTCATTCCAAAGGATTGCGGTTTTGCTCGAGCTCAAGTAGGTATTTCATTTTAAATGAACATTGATATACGAATACGAAATGTTTCGCTTCGAACGAAAATGTTATTTTACCCTAAATCATAAAACTCGTGGGTAAAATAATGCCATAAAAGAAGTTTTTAATAGAGATATTTTTAATTGCGTATTAAAACGATAAGCTTGGATATTTTTAGTATTTCTCTAAACCTAACATGAAAAAATATTTTTCTTCGAGCGTGCTCTAAGCAATACTTGTCCGCACGGCGTGCGCAAAGTAATACAAGTAAAGCAATTCAATAAGCTCAACAGTGTGGCAGATTTATAAGTATTAAGGATGATTCACATTATCAGACATCCAACGACACGGCAGGGCCCGACAAAGACTTAAAAGTTGCGGCGCGGCGGTGATTCAGATTAGACGACAGGTATCCGACACCGACACGTTGTTTGTGATTATATTTGGTTATAACCTAAAACTGAAAGTCATATTGTGTGGTGAAGTGAGGAACGCTTTTGTATCATGCTCAGAATTTTTACCAATAAAGATCTAGCTATAATGAGTATATTGCTTGATGAAGGTGAGGCCACCAAGGAGAAACAAAAACGATTATGGGTGCATAATATAAATAATTTATATACAGAACTAGTAGACAATGAAAACAAATTTTACCAATATTTCAGAATGTCCAAGTATCAATTTTATTATTTGCTAGATAAAGTATCTATTGACATAAAAAAAACAAAATACTTCTTTCCGAGAGCAATATCTCCTAGAGAAAAACTTGCAGTATGTTTAAGGTAAGTAAAGTATATTTATTACTAGGTAAACTTACATTTAATTATTATCTTTTTCATCAACCGTTGAAATTTGCTGCGAAGCTCGTTTATAGTACATAACACAGAAAGTTGTAGGCTGTAAGGAGGAAGACTGTAATGAATGTTGAAATTGTCGTTCAGGTCAGGTCGTGGTGATTGTAACGATAGATCAAAATAAGTTTTTTGGTTAGAATTTTGAAAGTGAAAATTACTAGGTGTTGGAACTTCGAGCTGACGGAGCGTATGACTGCTTTGTTGAATCTGGTTACTAAAACGAGTTGGATTTTCAATTGCATTTTCCTCATGAATATTTTGAGACTGAGTCAGCTTTTTCTTTTCAGATTTCGATTTGGACAGAATTTCTTCCATTTCGATAGATGATATAAGTTCAAAAACCTTTGTTTAGCCGTGTGCTGGTTGATGTTTGAAAATTATTTGACCGTATCCGCCATAGAAGAAAAGAATTTATCAATTGTATGTTCTTTGGCATTAATTGATTCTGCCTCCTTGTTTTTTCTGATATATTCTAATAAACTGCTGTGGCATTTGGAGGTTGCTGATTTTTTTTTGCTGAAATATTTCTCTTTCTGCTGCTTTTTGGTGTAACATGTGATGTCTGAGAATGTTCAGCTCTTTGTGGCACTTGCGGATGTGTCTCTAATCCATGTTGAGTTTCTTCAGTAATTCCAGTTCTCCTTAAGTTGGCTTCAAAATGGGTCATCAGATATTAGGTCCATTGATTCCTGCTGAATTTATTTCAACAATTTCGCCCTGGTTATCATTTTCAATTAAATTATTTGGACGGTTACTTACAGTTTCTCTGTCTTGAAAAAACGGGATTAAAAATTGCATTTGTTCCTCATATTTCCATTTGCGAATTTTAGTGGCTGCTTGTCCACTTTTGATCTCTTACAATTATATTCCTTAGAGTATGGAAACGTCACTATAGAACCTGATAAGAGACATCGCAATCGATATGCGTATGAAGTAAAATGAGAACCAAACGAGGCTATCAGTGGCGTTTCTTTAAGTAAAGCTTAAACAACTTAAAATATTATACATAAATAATAGTTGACTCTTATAACTCAAGAACGAATCGTCAGCTTTTTGGTATGCAGATTTAATTTAGACCAGATTGCAATCCGCTTCAATAAACGTTTTATTATAATAACGGTAAACTGACTATAAGAAGGATTATTGTTCCACCCCCCTTTAGATCGTATGCTTGAGAAAAGAAGCTCAACATTGTCTTGTCTTATCTTGTATAAAGGAATCTGTAATTTAAAAAATATATTACGAAATATTAAGTTTAAATAATGTCCATATGAGGAAAAAGTAAAACATTGTAAAAAAACTTTTTCTTCCGTTTAGTATTTTGATTTTTACAATCAAGTACAAAAAACGAATAAACTAACGAGGGACGTAAATTTAAACACATTCGGTTTTAGAGCGTCATAGGCCATGAAAAATAATTGGAAAGAAAAAATAAGTGGAAAGAAACTTAAAATAGAAATTATCAGTCCATAGGTGCCAAAACTTCAAAAAAATAAAATGAAAATTCGAAATCCTGGTCTCCAAAAAAAAAACAATCTTAAATAAAATCTGAGCTCATCGGATATGTATACCTAAGTCACAACAAATTACAAAAAATGAACCAATAATATCTATCTCATATTTGGTATGCCACTTTTTGACTTTTTACAGGATTTTTAACTTTTTAAATAATTATTTCTTTTAAAACATGACATAAATATGCATATTTTTTATCTGCATTATCTGCTTTATAGTGTTATTTATAACATATACGAAGCCTAAAGAAATATTTTAGAGTATAAAGAAGTAATTTGGATATGTTTATGTACATGTACATACAAATGTTTTTTATTTGCCTGTGAAATGTAACACCAGCTTCTCTCTTTCGAACGTAGCTCTTGCATTCAAATGCCGCACATTTTACCATTGTCCTATTACTGAAAAAGTACTACTTTTCGTACAGAAGAAAAAATTAAAAAATGAGAGGTACTGGCAAACTTCAAAGTGAAAACCAAACGAGTGAGGCGATCAAAAATGGTTTCAGCTTCCACTCACGGTAATATCTCCTTACGCGTATACGCGAGTACGTTCCATATTCTAAGTTATATTCTATAAAATATGTTTAAATACAAATTTCAAATGAGTCTGGGGGTTTTTACCCCTTCGCCCGCCCTTTGGCTAAGCCAGTGTCTAGAGTATATATTTTTATTAGTTAATCTTACCAATTTCCTTCATTTACGATGTCTAAACTAGTATATAAATTGAGCAGATGACATAAAATAAAATCACATAAAATGTATATATCTTTTAGGTTTTTGGCGACAGGAGATTCTTATAAGACCATAGCTACCAATTATCGCCTTGGCCATTCTACTTTCAAGCATATTGTGGAGGACGTTTGTACATCAATTATTAACAGATTAAAATCTGAAGTAATGCCTTTTTCAAGTGAAGACCAATGGAAAAATATAGCTTCTGATTTCTGGCTCTTATGGAACTTCCCGAATTGCTTGGGGGCCATCGACGGTAAGCATGTCGTTATTGAAGCTCCAGCTAATAGCGGATCCCAATTTTTTAACTATAAGAAAACTTTTTCTATTGTAATGCTAGCATTGGTCAATGCTCACTATCAATTTGTTGCTGTAGACGTAGGATCGATCGTATGGTAAAAATAGTGATGGTGGTATTTTGTTCCTTCTGCGTTGGGAAAAAACTTAGAAAATGGTAGATGTAACATACCAAACGAGAGTAATTTACCCAATACTAGCAATCCAGCACCTTATGTTATTGTAGGTAATGAGGCATTTCCTCTAAAAACCTATTTATTGAGACCATTTCCAGGTTCCAATTTAGATAATTTGAAAAAATATATTTAACTATAGACTCTTACGTGCAAGAAATGGCAGTGAAGACGCGTTTGGTATATTAACTCAAAAATTTAGGATTTACCAGCGAAGGTTAAAGCTGCATTCAAAAAATGCCGATATAATTATGTTTGCGACATGTATTTTACATAATTTTATTAAAGATCGCCCAGAAAATATAAATATTTCAAAAGAATCCCATGCTTTAATAAACAACTTGCGCAATATTCCAAAACAAGGAGGTAGTGCATCTTTGTCTGCATTTGAAGTCCGAGAAAAATACAAAAATTACTTTTCTTCTGAAAGAGGACGTATTGAATGGCAGGACAATGTTTTTTCAGTGTAACATACCTATTCATTATGTAAATAGAAATAAAAGTATATAAAATTACTTGTTTGTTCCAATTTTTCCCCTATTTTTGTCCATATCGCTCCTTTCTTGTTGTTATCACTATACTTATTATGTGACATATCATAAAGTTCGAGATATTCGTGAACAAATCAATTAACATTTCGTTATCCATTTTGTTTCTTAAAATACAAATCTTCAAACTTTAAACTGCCGTAAAACTATTCACACTACTCATCAACTACGCGTCACCGACAAGCACAAACATGAAAAACATTCTTGCCAAGAATGTCGGTCCGCGCGGTCGTTGTCTTTACGTGCCGTTGCCGTGTCGTTGTAGGTTAATGTGTACATCAATATTTATTTACGTAAAAGAATGGTTTGTCGTGACTTTGCCGGTCCTTGGGTTGTCTTTGGAGGTCTGATAATGTGAATCATCCTTTAAAAGGCTATTTTATGTGAAATGAGAAGCCGTAGCAATCTTAGCTTATTATATTTCACTTAAATGTATGCGAATGCCGGATATTTCTGCTTAAACAAAAAAGAGTCCTGTAGGTTAGTATGATTAAAATATCAATAGATCGTTTGAATTTGACACGTAATGCCAAACTTTTTATTCCGTTTTCATAACAACAAGAAACAACAAACAAATATTACAATTTTAAATTTATTGCCAGCGAAATCTCAACAAAAATGTGAGAAACAATATAAGAATTTTGAAAACTGTTGTCAGAACAAGAAGACAAGTAGTGGTAAGGAGGAGGTATTTCTGACCTTTTCTGCGGACTGGCAAAATACATTCCAGCCAAATACTTTATGTAGTAAGTACTCCATGTTAAAAACCGTCCTTAAAATAAAAAGAAACTTGGATTTAAGCCTATATTTCAACATCATTTATAAAAAAAGCAAAATGTATACCGACATTTGTGGTTACCAAGAGAACATTCGAAATATTCGCCGGATTTGATACCCTATTACCAGGGAGCATCATATAGCCACTTGTGGCGAAATTGAGAACCCAAGAGAAATTAGATCGAAAGTAGGAAAAAGTTAACGCGGATAGAACTATTATAAAGTAGAAAAAATATTTTTTGGGAAGACCGCTAAAACAATGAAATTTGGCCAACTATATGCACGTGTTTCTGGTTAAGGTCTTTATCAGTACAGTCAACAAGTTGAGAAACGAGTACAACTAGCGTCAAAAGTAATACACAAAACCACACCAGAGTCACAAACAGGAAAATAACTATTTTTTGCAAAACAAATATAAAGGACATTTGTACCTTTACTGGCTCTTTGTAGCTCATATATTTTTGTACATTTGTTTTTGTATTTAATTTTTCTTTCAGTTGCATAATTCTTTGCAATTTTAATATAGATCAATAGAACTCTTGCTCCTGATTTTATGTCAAAGCTATAAAAATCTATACAAATCGTAATTGTTACGAAGTTGGATAAATACGCGAATAATATGTCCAACTAATTCCGAAGACGAAAGAAAAACAAAAATCGTGATTACACTCGCTTCTCCTTTAAAAGATAATGTATTAAGATTTAAAATCCCATCATCAATTTCATTTCTTTAAATACGGACCTAGATTTTTTATTTCATTTTCGACAAGCGTTGCGCGTTGGACGTCACAGAACCAACGATATACAGGGTGTCCGGATTTGGTTGCAAAAGCAGGAAATCTTACGGAAATTTTTGTTTACGGTCATGAGTTTCACAAAAAATTAGCTCAGGTTCGTGAAAACCGCAAGGCTCTATCTTTAAAAATAAGCGAGATACCCTGCTTTTGACCAAATCTACTCCGTATTACCACGGAGCAGCATATAGCCACCTGTAGCGAAACTCAGAACAGAAGAGTATTGTTGTGAAATGTTGACGATATATATATATATATATATATATATATATATATATATATATATATCGGAAGCAGAAAAAAGTTAACTCGGTTAGAACTATTATATAGTAGAAAAAAGATTTTTTGGGAAGACCGCTAAAACAATGAAATTTGGCCAACTATAGACACGTGTTTCTGGCTTAAGGTCTCTATCGGTACAGTCAACTAGTTGAGAGACGAGTACAACTAGCGCCAAAAGTAATAGACAATACCACACCAGAGTCACCAACAGGAGCAAAACCGACATTTGTGGTTACCAAGAGAACATCTGAAATCTTTCCCGAACTTGATACTCTATTACCACGCAGCAGCATATAGCCACCTGTGGCGAAATCCAGAACCCATTAGTAATCAAATTAAAAGTTGGATAAAGTTAACGCGGTTAGAACCATTATATAGTAGAAAAAGGATTTTTTGGGAAGACCGCTAAAACAATGAAATTTGGCCAAATATAGACACGTGTTTCTGACTTAAGATTTTCATCAGTTCAGTCAACTAGTTGAGAGACGAGTACAACTAGCGCCAAAATTAAAACTTAAAACCACACCAGAGTCACCAACAGGAGCAGAACCGACATTTGTGGTTACCAAGAAAACATTCGAAATCTTCGCCGGACTCGATACTCTATCACCACGAAGCAGCATATAGCTACTTGTGGCGAAATTCAGAACCCAATAGTGATTAGATCGAAAGTAGAAAAAAGTTAACGCGGATAGAACTATTATATAGTAGAAAAAGAATTTTTTGGGAAGACCGCTAAAACAATGAAATTTGGCCAACTATAGACATGTGTTTCCGACTTAAGGTCTTCATCCAGTCAACTAGTTGAGAGACGAATACAACTAGCGCCAAAAATTAATACATAAAACAACACCAGAGTCACCAACAGGAGCAGAACCGACATTTGTGGTTACCAAGAGAACATCCGAAATCTTCGCCGGACTTGATACTCTATTACCACGGAGCAGCATATAGCCACATCGGGCGAAATTGAGAACCCAAGAGTAATTAGATCAAAAGTAGGAACAAGTTAATGCGGATAGAACTATTATATAGTAGAAGAAGGATTTTTTGGGAAGACCGCTAAAACAATGAAATTTGGCCAACTATAGATACGTGTTTCTGACTTAACGTCTTTATCAGTACAGTCAACTAGTTGAGAGACGAGTACAACTAGCGCCAAAAGTAATACATAAAACCACACCAGAGTCACCAACAGGAGTAAAAATGACATTTGTGGTTAGCAAGAGAACATCCAAAATCTTCGCCGGACTTGATACTCTATTACCACGGAGCAGCATATAGGCACCTGTGGCGAAACTCAGAACCCAACAATAATTAAATCGGAAGTAGGAAAAGTTAACCCGGTTAGAACTATTATATAGTAGAAAAAAGATTTTTTGGGAAGACCGCTAAAACAACGGAATTTGGCTAACTGTAAACACGTGTTTCTGACTTAAGGTCTCCGTCAGTACAGTCAACTATTGAGAGACGAGTACAACTAGCGCCAAAATTAACACACAAAACCACACCATAGTCACTAACAGGAGCAAAACTGACATCTGTGGTTACCAAGAGAGCATCCGAAATCTTTGCCGGACTTGATACTCTATTACCACGCAGCAGTATATAGCCACCTGTGGCGAAGTTCAGAACCCAATAGTAATTAAATTAAAAGTTGGATAAAGTTAACGCGGTTAGAACCATAATATAGTAGAAAAAAGATTTTTTGGGAAGACCGCTAAAACAATGAAATTTGGCCAACTATAGACACGTATTTCTAACTTAAGGTTTTCATCAGTTCAGTCAACTAGTTGAGAGACGAGTACAACTAGCGCCAAAATTAATACACAAAACCACAGCAGAGTCACCAACAAGAGCAGAACCGACATTTGTGGTTACCAAGAGAACATTCGAAATCTTCGCCGGACTTGATACATCTATTACCACGGAGCAGCATATAGCCGCTTGTGGCAAAATTGAGAACCCAAAAGTAATTAGATCGAAAGTAGGAAAAAGTTAACACGGATAGAACTATTATATAATAGAAAAAGGATTTTTTGGGAAGACCGCTAAAACAATGAAATTTTGCCAACTATAGACACGTGTTTCTGACTTAAGGTCTTCATCAGTACAGTCAACTAGTTGAGAGACAAGTACAACTAGCGCCAAAAGTAATACACAAAACCACACCAGAGTCACCACCAGGAGCAAAACCGACATTTGTGGTTACCAAGAGAACATCCGAAATCTTCGCCGGACTTGATACTCTATTACCACGGAGCTGCATATAGCCACCCAACAGTAATTAAATCGGAAGTAGGAAAAAGTTAACCCGGTTAGAGCTATTATAGTAGAAAAAAGATTTTTTGGGAAGACCGCTAAAACAATGAAATTTGCCCAACTATAGACACGTGTTTCTGGCTTAAGGTCTTTATCGGTACAGTCAACTAGTTGAGAGAAGAGTATGTGCAATCAGAGCCAAAAGTAATACACAAAACCGCACTAGAGTCACAAGCAGGAGCAAAATCGACATTTGTGGTTACCAAGAGAACATCCGAAATATTCGCCGGACTTGATACTCTATTACC
Organism: Kuschelorhynchus macadamiae; assembly: GCA_030620095.1. Lineage (NCBI taxonomy): Eukaryota > Metazoa > Arthropoda > Insecta > Coleoptera > Curculionidae > Kuschelorhynchus > Kuschelorhynchus macadamiae. The sequence continues at coordinate 179,319 of JAUTXW010000070.1, forward strand.
ACGGAGCAGCATATAGCCACCTGTGGCGAAACTCAGAACCCAAGAGTAATTAAATCGGAAGTAGGAAAAAGTTAACCCGGTTAGAAATATTATATAGTAGAAAAAAGATTTTTTTGAAAGACCGCTAAAACAATGAAATTTGGCTAACTATAGACACGTGTTTTTGGCTTAATGTCTTTATCGGTATAGTCAACTAGTTGAGAGACGTCTACAACTAGCGCCAAAAGTAATACACAAAACCACATCAGAGTCACAAACAGGAGCAAAACCGACATTTGTGGTTACCAAAAGAACATCCGAAATCTTCGCCGGATTTGATACTCTATTACCACGGAGCAGCATATAGCCACGTGCGGCGAAACTCAGAACCCAAGAGTAATTAAATCGGAAGTAGGAAACAGTTAACGCCGTTAGAACTATTATATAGTAGAAAAATAATTTTTTTTGGGAAGACCGCTAAAACAATGAAATTTGGCTAACTGTAGAGACGTGTTTCTGACTTAAAGTCTTCATCAGTACAGTCAACTAGTGTCTTCTCAAAAAATCCTTTATATATATATATATATATATATATATATATATATATATATATATATATAAATATATATATGAACCTCTTCCTTGAAAATTCTAGAAAATCCAATCCACACTTTCATAAAACACGCCTCTAAAATATCTGCAAAACTAACAAAATAGATAACTTACCAGGTGTTATGGCTCATTAACTCTTTAAATCCATTACTGCTATGAGAATGTTTTAGATGTATCCACATCTTTGGCTGGTATGTTAAAATATTAATTAAAAACCCATTAGGGCCCAAGTCTCAATCATCTTACAACGCAGTATTTTTGCAAAAGAGAAGGTCTAGATGATTCCAAACTCTTTTGTTAGTTTCCAAAGCACAAAAAAAGGGTTCCGGTATACATTTCTTAATATGACGGCAAATTTAAATAGGTAGAAAGATATCAAACATTTCCAAAGAATTTAATATAATGATCACGGTTAAACTGAGTCACCGAATTAGTAGGCAAGGAACTTTAAACAACCTAAACAATTCGTTAGGCTTTAAATCTCTAAAATCAGAGTAATATTGCATATTTTTATCGGTCTTATAAATACATTTTTTCAAAATTGGCGGTATTCACTAAACCTTCCGCATTAATAAGTCACGATATACGGACTCGATCAATATTAATTTCTCCCACCTGTAAATAAATCTGATGCGACGCTAATGCAATGCTTATTCGTAATGCATAAGAACGCTTTGATTTTGATCAAACTTTGTAACAAGAGCGAAAAGTTTGTTCAATTGTACCAAATAAAGTAGATGGTGAGAATGTTTCTTTTTAATTTTTTTCGTACATTTTAATGTAAGGCTTACATTAAAAATGTTTTGGATAATATGTTTAAAACTTATATTATTTAGCTAAGTTTTAATAGCTAAAAGCTTACGAAAAGCTACGACCTCAGGTTACTAACAGGGAATAAAAAAATTAGAAGTGTTTTTGACCCTGTCAAACATTATAATTGTCGTGAAAATTCAGTTTTTTTGGGTCACTATTACAAATTTCAGGCTGTATTCTGAATTCTGGTCGACGAAACTACAACTAAATATCTAATTAGTTTGGGCATCAAAGTCCATATTGCAATTGCAATACATATTATTATCAAAGTCTTCTGGCAAACCATCAAATAGTAAGATTAAATCCCTATCCTGTCGAATTTACAGGTGGAAGTATCTAGTTTAATTTTAACGATCTTTTTGGTGCCTGTAATTAAATTTGACTTAATCACGGGATAGAAAGCGTAGTGTCAAGTAAACGATACTAATCGTTAAATTTTTAATAAACTAGCTATTGCTTTTTTTGAAAAAAAAAGCTGATGATATTACCTCTCGTACTCTCGTTACAAGTGGTGGTAAGTTATTAATAAAAGATAGGTATGCAATTATTAATGCAGTGGATATTGAAGGCGCAGGCGGCCAATATCAGGATAGTAAAAATCACAACACTTGGAATGGAGACTCAATTAGAAACATTGAGTACATTTTAGGATTTAATGAAATAATGTAAATGTGTTTTAATTTTTTTAGGCATTTAGAAACTTGGGGAAATCGTCAAATTTAATATTGGCGGAAATTTGAAACCTCGTCATTCAAATAAAACGCTGTAAAGATTTATCATCACCTTATTTTTAACTCTCAAAAACGAAATCGTGAAAAAGGTACTTATATATAAGAGAGAAATCCACTGACTGATTACCATTTTTTTTTAAACGGTGAAAAGATCCCTCACACTTCTTTTAGAAAATGGCTTTCGGCTAATTTTTTAATTTTTTGAAATAAAGCAGTTACAGATTTAAAGTTTTAAAAGTTCTCATGGGCGTAACCTACTATTAAACCTAAATTCAACTTTGCCCAAATCCCATATAAAATATGAGGAAGACAGAATGAAACTAAGTCAATTAAGAAATTATGATTCTTGGGATTAGAACTGGTACAACTTTGGTAAGAATGCAATATGGTGGAACAAAATGGTTGCCTAATAAAATGTAAGAAAATCAATGTATAAACTATGTATTCAGTTGAATTTAAATTCTGAACAAAAATTTTGAATTAGGGATCAATTGTTAAAATCTGGACACGAATCTGTGTTTTCGATTGATTTCAAATTTTACACAAATTATGCCTAATAAAAGGATGGACTACTAAAACTTCGTACGAGTCCAGTGCCATCAAACATAATGGCTACCAAATAAATTATTTTAAAAAATCATCGTAAAAGACCTTCTTATTCAATTGACTTTATCAATGATTTAAGTGAATCCGACACGTCCAAACAAAATGATGGCTATTAAAATCTTTGATAAATAATATAAAAAAATTGGGTCATCTTTCATTCCCTTAATAGATGAGAGGATTTATTAAGAGGAAACAACCGGTGAAAGTGCTTTACACATCGGTTTTACCCAGTTATCCGGAATTTCCCTCCTAATAAATCTTTCAATTTATTAACGGAATAAAAATTAACATAACTAAATTGGTTCATGCTTCACTTTTCTTGATAAAGGTAGGTATTTATAAGCAGAAAAGTTCCAGCCAAGCCAGTTTACCGATTTTTTAATTGCAAACGTAGCTAAGAACACTCGCCGGATACAGACGAATATTTTAGTGTCTCAGCGATGCCTAGGAGCTTAGCTTACCTGGAGTAACCTCTCTGGAGTAACAAAGAATACGTAGAAATAAATAAATATACACACATATATGACTGTTGGATATATTACCTTCGCTTGCTTGATTAGTCGGGTAAGAAAAAATCAAGTTAGATGTACGTTAGGGTCTGAATATTGCTGTTCTCATTTTAATAAACAAATATAAATTAAACAATTGTATAAAAGTAAAATTCATGATGTTTTCTACATATGGCTATCCCTACCTGGGACTTGGCATCTTGGGGTAAAAAAAGGGTGTAGACAGTAATTTCCCAGTTATTGCTGAAAATGCTCTTGTCATAGAATAGCTGGAATCACTACGTACTGCTAGGGGCTAGTTCAGGAACTTACTCTTTCCCATCGATGTATTGTCATGACCAGAGGACAACTAGTGAGTTGAAAAATACTTTTTGCCATGAGAGTACTTGAAAGAAAAGAAAGTTGAAAAAGCAAAGCCTACTTTTAAGTTATTTTATTTACAATCAAAGCAACTAATTTTTTTTGAAAAAAAGATTTCTACACTCGTGTTGAGATGTAAATAAAAATAAAAGCCCTGCTGAAGGCTCTCGTGGTCGTAGAAAAAATAGTAGACATTAATCTTGTGAGAGTATTTGTTTTCTAACTAAAAGGATTTCTGTACTTAGCTAAATCGTTTGTTATTTAGATAACATAATATTAAAAATTGTAAGATTTGGTCATAACATTTAAAATAAAATAGGAGTTTAACAGCTGACCTGATTATTTCATTTTCTGAACTACCCAGAATATGTTCCAAATAAAATATTTCGGCATGCTCGTAATATTTACTTAAACTACTCGCACGCAATCTGGAAAAACTGAAGTGGTATACGAAATGTATTTGAAATTAATTAACAGTGCCAACAATTACCTTTTTATATTCATGAACGAACCTTTTCGATATTTAGGGAAGTGTTACGAGTGGCGTTTAATTAAAATTCGTTTAGGTTTATTTACCTACCTGCCTGGCATAAAGGTCTTTGGATTAGTGGCGTGGTTGGTTTCTGTATTTTTTGTAGTAAGCCCTACTATTTAAAAGTAATTCCAAATTATTACAAAATAAAGCAGTATACAGCAGTTCATTACTGCAAGATAATAGCTTGGTCTCATTATGTTTTTTAGTTTAGGTCATGACTTGTGTAATCCAGGTTATGCTCCTAGGGAGGATCTAGAAGACAGCGAAGCTAAGGCAGGTGCAACGCGGTATTTGCAAGCCCCAATGCTCCAGCCAAGCTAGCCATTTTATGGATTCGAACATATTTGAAATTTTTGTTTAAGATATATTTATATGATAGAATTTTGTATTAAAAATATACTTTATGTAGTATAAACATGGCGTAACAACTTATACAACAAAACGGTTAAGAAAATTGTTATTTTCTGTTGTAAAGACGTCAAAAAAGTTTTTGTTTTGTCATTTGTTTTTACTGGGGCGTCTTGTCTTGATAAATTTTAGTCCTCTGAACCCCTAAACAATTTTTTTGGCTACCGATGTAGTAGAAGAAGCTCAGTGTAACCTGAGTACTAAAAGCGGTTTTACAGGGATTAGAAAAATAGTAGTATAGTAGTAGTATAGTAGGCTTGATAATTGTGAAGTATTATAAGAATTAGCTCCCGAAATAAATTAAATGTTAAGTAACAAGTGAAAAGTTTTTTGTCGAAATTATACTCATTTATGTGTTAGTGTCTGAGTAGCCTATTTGGACAAAATAGACCCATGTAAGCGAAATACTTTCTGTAGATTTCAGAAAATTTGTAGTGCATTGTAAATTTGTCGCAGCAATTTGTATTGTAAACGTAGATACTGTTAAGAGAAAATCGATAAACATAGAAGGCCTACTATACTAAGTGTCGGCCTAAAAACGATGGGTAATGTGACAAATGAACAAATATACAACTTGTTGAAAGATGTGCAGATACAGAGTAGAGAATTACTGGAATCAAATAATCAAATTAAAAAGGAAGTTCAAGAAATTAAAATCGAACTAAACATTTATCGAGAACAAGTGGAAGCTCTAACAACAAAAATCGAAGCTCTAGATACCGAAAACATTAAATTAAAAGAAACCATTGTTTTGAACGAAAAAAGAAAAAATATTGTGATCTTTGGAATTGAAGAAACAGAAGATACAGATATAGAAGATATTGTAACAAATTTTTTGTGCAACAAGCTGAAAATCGAATTCAGTAAAGCAAATTTGGATAATTGTTTTCGAATTGGTAAGAAGCAACAACAACGAAAAAGGCCAATCCTAGTAAAACTAACTAGTGAAATTAAAAAAACCGAAATATTAAAAAAGTCCAGAAATTTGAAAAAATACAGGAATAAGTATTGCCCACGATTTGACACCAAGTCAAAGAGAAGAAAATAAGATTCTTTATAAGAATTTGAAAATTGCAAGAGAAAAAAATTATTCTGCGTGAATTTACAAAAATAAATTAATTAAAAATGGTGAATATTTTACCGCCGAAGCCTTAAAGAACAGTGACGAAGAAACATTTCGAAATTTGGTAAATAAAGAAGAGTTGTTTCCTAACAATAGCGCCCCCCCAACACCAACACTATAAAAAGACATAAACAGTGATTGCGACGACGTTTCTGGAGCCAAACCTGATTCAGCTGTACAAAGAGGCGGAAACCAGTCTACCCCATCTTCAAGGGTGTCATCATTACAAACTTTAAAAGCCAGAGTCACTAGAGCGGGATCCAAGGGAAGCGAAACAACCAACCCAAAACGTGCTATTACCAAAAAATGAAAAACGTTCTCAAAAAGGTATTTTTAGTATTTTAGTTTAAGACTCAGAAATGAACTCTTTTATTAAAGACTTTCGTTTAGAGCTTCCTGACACAGAAATAATAAATGATATTAACCTATATAATAAAAATTTTAATGATTCAGATAAAACAAGTCTTAAAATATTGCATTGTAATATTTGTAGCTTAGGCAAAAATTTTGATAAATTGTGTTTATTTTTAAATACTATACACTCTAATTTTGAAATAATAGTTTTAACAGAAACATTTACACAAACAAATTTAGACGAATCGCCTTTTAATCTGGACGGTTACGACATACTGTACAACCACGGGAAATTAAATAGAAATGATGGAATTGTAATATACATTAAATCACATTTAAAATACAGTCACAGCATTGTAAAATTTGAGGAAATTAATGTTTTAGAAACTAAAATTAGTTTAAGGAATATAAATATTGTTTTGACAGGAATTTATAAGTCTCCATCAGTAAACGAAAAAGGATTTAACTCTAATTTGCTAAATTATCTAAAAAATACAAATACGAATACATATCACATAATAGTGGGAGACATTAATATCAATTTATTAAGTGATGCTAAACACGTAGAGGAATATAAAAATATTTTAGCTCAACACATATTTACGTCTTTCGTAAACAAAAGTACCCGTCCAAAATCAGGTACATGCTTGGATCACTTTTTTGTATAAGGAGAAAATAATTTTAAAAATAATACAAATTCTTTTATATTCCACACAGACATTACAGATTAATATTTTCCAATTGCTTTGGTCACTTCCTTCAAACAAGACATTTATGAAATGAAAAAAATATTACAAAAAAGTATATAAATTATATAACACTTCGAAGTGATCTGGAAAAAGAGAGCTGGGAAGACATATACAACCTGTCTAACCTTAACGATGCTATGAAACTTTTTATAGAAAAAATAAATTTCCAGATTAATAAAAACACTAAAATAATTAAAAACAAAATCTCTAACAAAGTTAAGAAAGAATGGATGACATTAGGAATTTTAAAATCTATTCAGGAAAAAAACAAACTATATAAAGAGCTTTTGAAAGATCAACAAAATGTAGCGTTAAAGATTAGGTATAATGTCTAAAAAAACAAGTTACGTTGGATAATTAAATCAGCAAAAAAAAAATATATACAATCTCAGTTTGACAAATGTATAAACACGTCCTCCGCATTGTGGAAATATGTTAATAAAATATGCAATAAGACAAACAGAACAAAAACAAGTATTGAACGAATTAGTATCGATAATAATCAAACTATTACTGATAAAAAAGATATTTCAAATGCATTTAACAATCATTATAGTGACTTGGGAAAAACCCTAGCGGAGAAAGTTAAATCCCCAACAAATGTTTTATTTCCAATTGATAACATGGAAAATTCAATGGTGTTAACCGACGTTACAATCGAGGAAACAGAAAAAATAATAAAACATTTAAAAACAAAGAAATCACCTGGCTGGGATGGAACCAAAAGCGTAACACTTAAGGAAATTACGTGTCAAATATCTAAACCGTTAACATTTTTAATAAACAAAAGCTTTGAAATCGGATGTTTCCCACAATGTCTAAAGATTGGAATAATAAAACCACTATATAAAATTGGAGAAAAAGACAGGATTATTAATTATAGGCCGATTTCTGTACTTTCTGTTTTTTCAAAAATATTTGAAAGGGCTATTAAATTTAGGATGGTTAAATTTTTAAATAAGTATAAAATACTTTCTGAAAACCAGTATGGTTTTAGAGAGGGAAAATCAACAAACGATGCCATACATATCCTAACATCTAACATCTATGACGCCCTTGACTCAACTGACCCTTGTATGTGTATATTCGTAGACCTTTCAAAGGCGTTCGATACTGTATGTCATCAAAGGCTACTTAAAAAGTTGCAACGGTATAGACTGAGGGGAAAAGTTTTTAATTTGATTAAAAGTTACTTGGCCGACAGAAAACAATATGTGGACATGAATGGAATACAAAGTAATGAAAGAACTGTAGAATATGGAGTACCGCAAGGTACTGTTCTTGGCCCCATTCTATTCATACTATATATAAATGATATGCTTCAATTAAAAACAAAAAGTACTATAATCAGTTTTGCAGATGACACCGTATTGTTCTGTCGGGCAAATACCTGGCAGTCCCTAAAAAACATGGTAATTGATGACATCACAGCTCTAAAATTATGGTACCAACAAAACAAGTTAACCTTAAATTTGGAAAAAACAAAATACATACCATTTACATCGTATAAAAATTATCTCCCAAATTAAGGATCTTTAAAAGTTGACAATACAGATATCCCTCAAACCTCTTCCATAAAATATCTTGGGATAGAAATTGATTGTCATCTTAAGTGGGATTTGCAAATCAAAAATGTTATTAATAAATTAAGGGGACTGCTGGGAAAATTTACTTACTTAAGAGACTTTCTTGATACGGGCCAATTAAAAATATTGTATATGTCCTTGGTTCAAACTTACCTTTCTTATGGCATAATAGGTTGGGGCGGAGTGTCAGAAAACCATCTTGAAAATTTGAATTCAATTCAAAAGTGGCTTATCAAGATTATCTATCGGAAACCCAAAACCTATTCAACAGATTTGCTATTTAGAGAGAGTAAACTTCTTGATGTTCGTCAGATATATTATTTAAATATAATTAAAAGCATAAAAAAGGGCAATATTAAAATTATTAATAGTGATCACTCATATAATACTCGAAATAAGGCTGCATATTTAACATCTACCCTTAAAACACACGGACAAAGATCGTGTAATTATTATTCACCTCGACTGTACAACATGTTACCTGATAGCATAAAATCGATAAAAAGTTTTAAAAAATTTAAGTGTTCGCTTCACAATTGACTACTGGACAGTGACAGACTTACCTTTAATAACTTAATTAATTTAAAATATCTAGTTTAGGTATCATTATAAACAAAAATTCACTAAAATAGACATAAACTCTAATATAATAAATGATTATTACACTTGGCTAATCTCAATCCCCGAATTTGACTGCTTTCTCGATAGTGACACAAACTATTTCTCTCAATATAATACATATTCTCGATTTGGACTCAAACTGTTTAAAATGTGTATTGAATTTACATTATTAGTTGTTTATTTGTTTGTTTGTTTACTTTGGCTTTATTATTATAAGTATATTAAGTCCACCACTCACGAGCGTTCTTAAGACATGCTTCTGTGGTTTCACAACGTTTATTACTTTCCTTCTCAATTCTATTTGTCCTTATTATTTAATTTTACTGTTATATTTATATTAATCTATGTGTTTGATATATTTCATGTATGTTTGTATGAATTTAATAAACGTTATTATTATTATTATTATTATTATTATTATTATTATTATTATTATTATTATAGAATAATTATTGGTTTCTTTATGGTTATCCAGATAATTAAAATAATCTTGCTCTGATTTGAAAACACTTCAAAAATATTAACAGTATACATTTAAATTACCTTTTCCAGTTGCAGCAACCGTTTACTCCCAACAAAGCCCAGTACACACTTTGCTCACATATTACCATTTAATACATGCTTAGCTCGAAGATCAACTCACTTTCCGCGTGTCTAATATAATTTACATAATCAATTTGGATTAATATTTTTAACCAAGTTTGTAAAAGCTCAAATAATTCTAGTTTTTTTACAAAATGATGTGCTGGTATTGGTGCCATTTTGTATGAATCTTGTTTTTTAGTTTTATAACTTTTAATGTGTTAGATCTAAAGTGGGGAATAATACTTGTTGTTTAGATCGTATTACAATTTTGTTAATTGGAGCATAGAAACTGCCCACAGAGCTGTTGATGGATTTATTATTAAACTCAGCATGCCAGTCAATTTTCGAAATTTCATGATATATTCTAATATAATATTCTATTTAAAAATTATTATTCCGGTTGAGGTTGTTATTAAATTTTAAGTTAATATATAAAATGTTTATAACTAAGAAAGTGTACTTTTGTTCTATATTATGAGGAACCATATATTTATTACTTCCAACTTATACCTACTACGTGGTTAAGAAATTAAAATCTCCTCATATTAAAAACAAAGGATTTTTGTCAATTGTCGTATTTACAATGTTGAGGTGGAATCTATAAACGCATTCGTGTTATTGCAACTGTCTGTTTTCTAATTTAACGAACACTTATACGACCTCGGCACAACTATGAAAAGATGAGGTTTAACAAACTTTATATTTGTTCTTGATCGCAATAAACACATCATCGTGTTTATGTACTTACAGTTTTTTACCGCCTAAAGAAACAAATACTCCAAAGAAACGTTTGTTTCCTCCGGAGATTTTTACAAGATTCAGGCCGATCGGTTTAAAGCTGATTTTTAGGAAATTTTTGGAATATAGCCTGCATGAATTTTGTTTGCTTGGTTTTCAGCCTTCGTATAGCTATATGAGTACCTCCTAGGATATTTTCTTGCTACAAGACCTGGGTTTACATTCTTTTGTCCTAGGTCAAGACGAAAAAGGAAATATTGATTTAAATTTTACAGGACCCTGTGACATAAAAAACGTTCGGATAGTGCGTAGAATTCCCACGACATTTTCATGAATCACGTTAAGCGCGATTCTAAAAAAGAATATCTTAGTGAGTTCTTCTGCCTTAATTATGTGTATTATATCTGATTTTTTTTAAAGCTGTTTAGTTTTAAAGTTGAAAAATTTGCCGAAAACTATATCGAACGTAGGAAACATTTTGTACCTAACACATGCGGAAAGTGTCTTTTCCGCCCTTGACGACATGACCGACCGTTTCGCGTCGTTCCTTCAACTGCTGTCGCGTGCGGAAAAGTACCAGTTTTCGCACTTGCTAGGTAATTAACTATTTTAACACGATTCTTTTTAAAAAGCAGTTTAATTAGCCGGTCAAAAGCTAAAATACTTCAGTTGGTTTTTGAGCATTTACTTCATTATATGGACACATTGTCCTACAGATATTGCAACTGTCTGTTTTCTAATTTAACGAACACTTATACGACCTCGGCACAACTATGAAAAGATGAGGTTTAATTTTAGGTTAAACTGATTTTTAGGAAATTTTTGGAATATAGTGTTTTGCAACTGTCTGTTTTCTAATTTAACGAACACTTTTCTATGAAAAGATGAGGTTTAACAAACTTTATATTCGTGTTTATGAAGTTAGCTCCTGATTTTTAGGAAATTTTTGGAATATACTGCATGTAATATACAAGGGTTTACATTCTTTTGTCCTAGGTCAAGACGAAAAAGGAAATATGTAGATAGTGCGTAGAATTCCCACGACATTTTCATGAATCACGTTAAGCGCGATTCTAAAAAAGAATATCTTAGTGAGTTCTTCTGCCTTAATTATGTGTATTATATCTGATTTTTTTTAATTGTTGTACGTAGGAAACATCTCTTACAGTTCCTTCAACTGCTGTCGCGTGCGGAAAAGTACCAGTTTTCGCACTTGCTAGGTAATTGCTTTTTAAAAAGCAGTTTAATTGGTGTGTAAAATTTATAGCTAGATATTTTTCATAATTGGTTGTAATCTCTTACAGCCCGATGCAAACTTATGGTGTGTAAAATTTATTACGATCAAGAGCAATTTGCAGAATTTCGCCAAAAAAGACTTAAAAATAAATGCATTAGAAAATATTTCTATGTGAGATCGGTGCCAAAATTATTCTGAATTACTTAATCATAAACATATATTTATTTATTGAGTGTTTTGATGTCTAATACACGTCTATAATGCTTTCTGCTTTCATTAGTTTTTCAGGAAGGAATAATATATTATTTTCCACTTTTTAAAGTAGGTTTTATTTTTTATACTTTTTTTTATTTCATACTTTTTTGTACAATTTATACGAGTATTATTGTAAATGTCATATTTAACAAACATCCACCAGATCCATTGCATATGTAACATACATACTTTTTTTCTGATAATATGGTGAACGCAATATACTGCTCTCCGTCGCGTTGCGTAAACAATACAAAATGGCGCCATTCCGAATTTGTATACATTTTTTCAATATGCTTGCTATGGGAAAAATCCGATAATATCCTGAGTATTTCCTAAATATTTCATCCAAATTGCTCAAACCATCACAAATCATAGGATCAAATTGATAACCTCCTCATTTTTTGAAGTTAGTTAATGATCATGAAAGGTATGTTTTTGAGGATTACATTACTTATTACGTACGAGGAAAGTAAAATCAAGCAGAAAATTTCACGTTAAAGGTAATGCTGCTATATACTAAGTACAAAATAATAAAATAAAACTACAACATCCAGTTCAACAACGGGTTTACAAAGTTGAAATTGGGAACAAATGCAAATATGCTATCTCAAACTCGTTGTATAAACTAATTTAAGACCTACTTTATAACCGGATATTCTTACAATAAAGCCGACATCGCGATATATGCATATATGTATACGTTCAAACTAAGCGCTATTCACTCTTAAAGAAAAATTTATAGATTTAGTTTCCAAAACTTTCCGGGGTAAGAGCCATTTTTACCGAACGCAAGATGCTCACTTGACAGCGGAGTTCAAGTGCATTTTTATTTTTATACGCCCTTTCCAAAATAACTTTTGATATATTGCGGGAGTTTTACGTTCAATATAAGAATGGTTTTAGGAAGACCATACTTTTCTATTTAATCTTAAAATGGATGTCGCCAAAACCGTTGCTGAAATATTGCTACCAATCCATCAAGGTTCTGATAAAAAGCGAAGAATATATTTCACTGAAAAGTAATATTTTAAGATGTTTTCTTTTAATATCGCAAAGATACTTGATGTATTGGGATGATCCCATAGCGACGTAGTATTAAGTTAATCCAGTCGATAAAAAGTCAGCTATTAACAAAAAAACTACTAAGTTCACAAGCTGCACCTCTAGGGAGTACTACATTTTCAATAAGCAATTACTTAAGTAAAGAAAATAATACCGACTGACTGACTCGACAGGTCTGCATAAGTATGCTGAAGATATTTTGGATGAACCTTGGGTCTAAAACCCTAATTACATCACACCGTTACTTACCATTGCAGTGTGAGAACAATAAGGTTTTAAATACCCAGTTGTTGCAAAAGACTTTGTGCATACTCACAGGCATGTTGTGAAAATTTTCGTAAGTAGGTAAATAATTAGTTACGGTGCTCTTGTGGGAACTGAGGCCAATATCATATCAGTTCTTTCTTCTTCTCTTCTTGTATTTTCTTCATGTCATTTGTAAGTTCATGTTTTAGTTTTTTTTGGTTTCTCTTCATGTCTTCTTGGCTTTTCTTCATATCTTCTTTAAGTTCCTGACTCATATATTCTTAACTTCTCTTCATATCTTCTAGACTTCTCTTCATGTAGCCTAATTTCTGTTTCTTCTGTTAAAAATAAGAAACAGTTTTTAATTCTTGGGCTTTAACTTACTCCGACTTCGGATTCCTCTGGATCGTTATCCCGCTTCCGATACCAAATGTTCCGGATTGATGGAAGCAAGCACGATAAACTGATTCAAAAAGATGCCTTTCGGGAGGCCTATTTAGATAGAATGATCTAGAAATTCTAGGAGAATCTATACGATACAGGATGAAAAGAATCGCACATTCAGGAAGGATTTATGATTAAAACATAATCGTAACATTGAGTAAAATTTAAGGTAAGTCTATTGAATTAAAATAACAAATACATTGTCCTAAAACGTATGTTCTTTGACAGATCCAGGAGTTCATCCGCTGACTTGTGGTGGTTTGCAAATTCTGCAGACATTTCGTCGGTGAACTGAGAGATTCGAGAAAGTTGGCCAATATTTATACGATTTCTTGGCCGAAAGTGGTACCGCCGCACAGTTACGTTAAGACAGGGCCCTCCACCTTACTCTCGCCTGTTTCTTTTTGTTTGCCGACCATTGGCACATGTTTGTCCTTGCAGAGGGCAAATTGGTTGCATCGTTTCTTTTGTTTAGTATGCCATGCTTTTCAATTTCTATTGCTTTCAAAATTATTTTAGTTTTGTAGTGCTTCGTATCTGATATTGGTTTGCAGATATTAAAATTAATTTTATATGGCTTGTCTCTAATTGATTATGAGGGCCTAGGTGGTTTGTTTGTCCTTAACGTCTAATTTGTGTTTTTCAAGTCTGGCCGATGTTCTCCTATTTGTTTGTCCTATATAGGTTTGATTACATATGTCGTATGATATGCTGCAAAGGCCTTGCTTTTTTTAGTTGATCTTGTCTTTGATATTTCTCACAGATAATTTTATTTTTCTTAATGGTTTGTAGGTTTGTAGGTTGTAGATATATTGTGTCTTCGAAGTCCTCCTACGCGGTTTGTAGTTCCTTTAAGATATAGAAGTATGACTGTTGATTTCTTTTCAGATGTTATTGGCGTTTCTTGTTGGTCTGTCCGTTAATGTTCTAGAGCTTTTTGAATAGTGTGGGCATTGTAGCAATTTTGTTTAAAAGTCGTTATAATTTTCTCCATTTCTTCTTGTTTATTAGAGCTATATATTGGGTAGATGGATCTCGAAATCAGTGTGTTGGCTACTGCTTGTATGGTTGGGTGATGCGGCGTTTAGGTATCTGCCTGTGTGTGTGGGGGCTTTTTGTATACTGTCTGGAGTCTTCTTGATAAGCGCGTCTAAGAAAAACACCTGGTTATTTTGTTTTAATTCTAAAGTAAACTCCATCTTGGAACGACTGGCGTTTAAATAAAGTAAAAATTTGAAAAGTTTGTCCTTGCCAAAAGATCATACAGCGAGTACGTCGTTAACGTATCGTACCCATAGTTTCGGCTTTAAACTAGGCTCGCTCAATGCATTTTGTTTAAAATAAAGAGCTGGAACCCATTGCAGCGCCTTCTATGTGCCTAGACATTTGGTTATTAAAAAGGAAATATGCGTTTTAGATCATATGTTCTGGAAGATTTTCATGTTGTTCTACTCGTTATAGGACTTCGTCGACTGTATACTGGGATATAACAATTTTACGTCAAAACTTACTAATATGTCGACCTCTTCCACTTGTAAATTACGAAGGATTTGTTTAAGATGTTTAGAGTTCTTTACATAGGACTCGGCTTGTTCTACTATCCACAAAAACAAGGAGTAGCCAACACACTGATTTTTGAAATTTATTCGCATAACAGATAGTTCCAATAGACAAGAAGAAATCGAGGAAATTACAACGACATTAAAACAAAAGTCTACGAGACACACACTATTTAAAAAGCTCTAGAACATGAAAATATCAACAGAGGCTAACAAAAAACGCCAACAACCTTTGAAAGTGCTACTTCACCAGGAAAAATAAGCAAGCAAACATCTAACTATATTTATTATATGTCTCTTAACATTTAAGTTTTTACTTTCATTTATACACCTAATTGGCAAAAAATAAACTGCACATCTCGAATAAATATTTTACTTGACCGTTGGCGGCATGTCTTTTTAAAAGTTTCAATCGAATTTTATTATAACAACTATAACAGTGGAGCAAACCGCTTCGACTTTGCTTGAGGTGCTATGTTTAGTTTACGATTTTCCTACTACGTTGCCATTCGTGTTCGCGATGACGTCGACCGCATGGAAGATTAATGTTAACCAGCGCCACACAACGCTCTCGGTGAATTGCTAACGCAGTACACTACACCCACGTGTCGTTTACTTTTATTTTCGCAGAATTCGCTGCAACCGGTTAGTTCCTTTGCAGTTTACTTGACTGTTTTGTGTTATATTTATTTATGGTGTTGTTACAAGTTTATTTGGTGTCGGGCTTATTAATTTACATTATTGATGAATCCGATCACGGATGTGGTTTGCATTTTGTGGAAACTCCATTTAATCGATGGAAGGAAAAGATCAGAGTTTTAATCGTCATTCTGGTTTTCGGCGTACAAATGGTTATATAGTAGTCAAATATTACAAAAATTGTTTTGCTGGCCTTGTTTACTAGTTTCCAATAAATATCCCGTGTAGAATAAGAAAGGATTTGCATGTATGTTATATATATGAAGGTCTTTACATAAGCATGACGACTCGGCGGGGCATTTAAAATGCGAATTAATGCTAAAAACGTTTGTAAAAAATTAAAGCACTATAGCTGACACTTTAAAAGAAAATGCTAAACTATATAAAATATATTTTAACGAAAACGTCCGATTAAATAGACTATTTATGTGCTTGGTAATTGACGCAGTTTTGTACGTTGCAAAACAAGAATTAGTCTTCCGCGGCTATGATGAGAGCAGCGAGAAATTCCCAAGAACTAAAAGATCATCACAAAAAAATTAAAAATGTTTTTACTAGTGACTCGAAAACTATTTAAAACGAAATAATTAATTATTTATTGAATTTAATTGAATGCATTTCTGAATATTTAAATGATCATGTAAAAAATGAAATAATGAACACACAGTTTTTTCTGTGCAAGTGACACCACTGATATTACACAAACCTCCCAGTGCTCCATAATAATACGTTAATTCAGAAGGTTCAGTAGTCGAGCGATTCTTAAGATTTTATAATGTCAGCTCCGATAGAACGTCGGAGAATTTATATTCTGTATAGGATCAAATTTTGGACCAATTTGACTATAAACATAACTAATAGGGCAACGTTACGATGTGTGATGTGTGGCGATCTAAATGGCCTTCAAAAAAAAGCGCCGCAGGCTCTATTTTTCCTGATGCAGCAAAGTTTAAACGAATTTTTTTGCAAGTCTTAGTGGTATACCCTCATTTTTTCATCACTCAGACAAACGAACGTATGCTCTTACATCTGCATCTACGAAGCGTATACGTATACGTAAATTACAGAAATTCGTTGGTCTTCAAATTCGAAGTTAGTAAATGTGATTGTTTAAGCTGCGTTCTTCAAAAAAAGTCGTTTGACATTCATTTTTGCATATCTAATATAAAACGCTCTCGTCAGGCACTCTGCAAAACAAGAAATGTACACTTTTTTTAATACCATGTTTGATAAAGCAAATTCTATTACAGAAATACATCATTACAAACGTGAGCTTGCTAAGCTTTCACCTGAAGAAAGTAGGGCTAAGTATAGAACCCTTTTTTATGAAATATTGGACCATATTTTAATAGAAATGACACTAAGCTTTCAAGAGTCTTAAAAACTTACATTTTTATGTTTGGCAGATTCTGCTAAATTTTCCGAAGATAGTTAAAATTTTTCCGACTGGCCCGTTTGAAAATTTGTTACAGTTATATGGGAAAATATTTTCAAAAAGTCAACGACTTAAAAATGAGCTTGGTCTTATTTTCGCCAATGACAGTATTTGGAATATATCGCTGCAAGAGCAAGTGAAAAAAATTAATGAAAATAAGGATATTTTAACCAAAGCATATAAAGTGTTTTCCCTTATTTTGACAATACCGTCGACCAGTGCTTCAGTGGAAAGAAGTTTTTCTTGCCTCAAACGTGTAAAAGTTTATTTAAGAACTACAATATCTCAAAAAAAACTTACTTCTCTAGGCAATATTTCAATTCAAAAGGAATATCTGGAGGAGATTAGGGCAACTCATCCATTTTATGAGGATGTTTTAAATAAACTTGCTGCTATTAAGGATAGGAGAATTGATTTAGTATACAAAATGTAGGTAAGTCGTAAAAAATATTCTACCACTTCTACATATAGAAAAAATTCTAGAAAAAAAATTATTGCGATATTTTCTTGCTTCGTTTGCACTTCACTTACTTTTTCACCCGCGAGCCGCCACTGATCAACAGTGATACTTCCCTATTTTAAATAAACTGCAGATCGTATAGTAAGGTTTTTCCGAAAAAAAAACATTCTACAGCCCATAGACCATTAAGAAAAATAGAATCCTCTCTGAAAAATCCCAAAGGGAAAATCTCTAAAGAGGATATCGGCAAGACCTAAAGAACATAAATTAGGCGTTAAGAACAAACAAACAAACGTTTTTCCTTGTCCATCATTAATTAGAGAGGGGTTATTAAATTAATTTTGATAGCTGCAAACAAATATCAGATACGAAGCACCACAAAACTAGAATAGTCCGGGAAGCAATACAAATTGGTCAACAAACAATTGCGGCGGTACAACCTTCGGCTCGAAAATCATCATATAAATACTGGCCAATCTTCTGGAATCCCGCAGTTTGCCGACGAAAGTTCATGAACAAACTTCGAAAATGCCAAATAAGATTTTGGCAAAAACTATTTCGCGAACCACCGCGAGCGAATGGATGTACTCCAGAACCTGTCAAAGAACATATTTTTCAAACCGTGACTCTCTCTCTCTCTCTCTCTCTCTATATATATATATATATATATATATATATATATATATCATCATCATCATCATCATATGCAGCTTATTCAACCATTTCCAATTATGGTGTAGCCTCCCTTACATATTTGCATATTCCATTTTTATTTGGGCCCATTGTTGTCTGTTGTTGGCTGTGCGAGCCCAAGTTGATCCTGCGAGTTTCTTTATATCATAGTCCCATCTTAAGTTGGGGCGTCTTCTTGGTCTTTTCACGCCTCGGGGATACCATTGTGTTACCTTTGTGGTCCATCTATCGTCCGTCCTTCTAGCGAGGTGTCCTGCCCATTGCCACTTCAGAGATCTGATTCTGTTAATGACATCTATCACCTGGGTTTTCTGTCTGATCCATTCAACCCTTTTTCTATCTCTTCTTGTTATTCCAAGCATGCATCGTTCCATAGACCTTTGTGCCACCTGGAGCTTCCTAGTTATATCAGTTTTTAGAGTCCAGGTTTCACAACCGTATGTTAGTACTGGTAGTATACACTGATCAAATGCTTTCTTCTTCAAACGGAGTGGCATTCTGGACTTGAAGATGATTGAGTTCTGTCCGAATGTTCTCCATGCTAATTTTATCCTTCTATTTATTTCTGGGAGTAGAGATCCCGATATGTGTATTAGTTGACCCAGGTATATGTATTCCTCTACTATTTCCAGGGCAGTTTCATTAATTATTATTTCTTGTGCGTCCATTAGTTCGTTGTACATGATCTTGGTCTTACTCAGATTTATCTTAAGGCTTACTTCGTTGCTCGCTGTATTTAATTCATTAATCTGTTGTTGCAGTTCTCCAGGGTTACTCGCTATCAGGATAATGTCATCAGCGAATCTTAGATGGTTCAAGTGTTCTCCATCTATATTCAGACCTGTGTTGTTCCAGTCTAGCTTTCTGAAGATGCTCTCTAGTGTTGCCGTTAATAACTTTGGTGATATGGCGTCGCCTTGTCTAACTCCTCTGCCGGTCGGGAATTCTGGAGTGCCTTCATATATCCTGACTGTCGCTTTGGCTTCTCTATATATATTTGCTAGGGTCTCAATATATGGTTTGTCGACCCCTTGTTCTGTTAAGGCATTTATTACTGCTTTGGGAAATATTGAGTCGAATGCTTTCTCAAAGTCAATGAAGGCTAATGCTAATGGTTGATCGTATTCTTTGGTTCGACTAATAACCTCCCTGAGAGTGTGAATGTGGTCTATTGTACTGAAGCCGCTGCGAAATCCAGCCTGTTCTCTCGGTTGGGCCAAGTCCAGTGTGCTTTGTATTCTGTTGTGAATGATCTTTGTAAACACTTTGTACGTTACTGGTAGTAGACTTATTGGCCTGTAGTTCTTAATGTCTTCTTTGCTGCCTTTCTTGTGGAGCAGCACTATAAGGGCGCTGTTCCACTCCTTAGGTATGTGTCTAGTTCTTAGACACCTCGTGTATAGTTTGGCAAGGCATTTCCATGTTTTAGTTTTAGTTTAGTATCTTACAGAATATATATACTTATATATATATATATATATATATATATATATATATATATGTATATATATATATATACATATATAAAAATAAGAAGAAAATTTAATTACGCGAGATGAGAATAAAGGATTGGCAGAATTGCATTTAGCATTTTCGAAGCTTTCTGTTTCGCGTCCTATTGAATACTGTGTTAAAGACTGTGAATCTTTCTTGTATACCCCCATTTATCTAAGTTTGAGCTAATTCCGCTTGACTTTTGCAGTTTTATGTTTTTCCTTGATTGTCTTCCAAACTTTTGGTTAATAATTCGCCAATTTCACTTTGTTTTTCATTATCTATGAACGTACTCTAATTATTCTGTTGTTTCTTATAGTTACTATATTGGCAATCTCATTACTCCATTCAAACCTATATATCCTCTCTATTAGTAAATGTAGAAACATGTCCAAACTCTCACAAACAAATTTATTTTTACGTCACCTACTAAATTTATTTTTGCGCTAGTTTTGATTTCTAGTTTATCCAAATTATCATTATTGTATGTTCACACAGTTGCCAAAAATAGTGCTACAATTACCCAATAAAATATTAACACTAACAAAAATGAACCCCTTATCAATATTCTGTAAAAACTCTCCCAAGTTTATAATAACTATTTTCCTTTAATATTAAACTTCATATAAACAATAAGCTCTTTTATCCTTAAAAATGCTTATTTATTATTATATTTAGAGAAGAAAGCCGAATTACGCAAAAACTCCAAATGGCCAAAAATATACCCGATATGGCACAACAACTTAGAAATAAACCCTCGTTATATTCCTTCCATAATAATATATTGACTTTCTTGCCGCTTGCAATCAATATTTAAGAACTATGCCATATTTTCAATAAATTACTTGATAAATGTCAGAACAGAATCACTAAATTTGAATAATGCTCTTTTTACGTGTTGATTCTCAGTTTTTCACTTTCCAGCGAACGTTTTATTTTCTCATAAAGTACGCCCTTCTCACTTTTCTGTCTTAGCGGATTTATTTTTTATGGTCGTCAACTGGATGATATGATAATAATGTCAATATGATAATAATATTATTTTTAATTTTGTTTTACAATATATAAAAGAAATTTATTAAAAGAATCCTCTAAATATTTTTCAAATGCCTTTGTCGTTATAAACTCCCAACAGATTTAGTCAAACATCACAACACTCACAACACAACCTAAAGGCATATTAAAAATGTAGGAATTTAGCTTTTGCATTCCAGTTAAAGTAGTCTGGCTTCATTATGCATTAATCCTCCTGGGCAGACTTTAGCACCGGAACAAGCCAATGCAAATATTAAATATTACACAACACAGCAAGTCGCATTCGTTTCAACACGTTTCATTACTGTTTGTTTGGAATATCCAGAGATGTGGGACTATTATTTATGTTCTAGGGAAATATTATCGCTCTGAAAATATCTTGTTTAATATTTTCTAATGAGAGTGTAGTGATGTACTACAGAAAGTTAAGGTACCTAGTTATTTCAAAAACATCACTATATGGTGAATCCGAATTATGTACAACGTAGTTATCTTGTATCATTTTTAAATTTAGCGTTATGAATCAAAATTGAAATTATATTTCTACTCGTCAAGTTTCTTTGCCATCCAGTGGCAATTAAATATACAAAGTTAAAACAAAAATACAAAATGCACATTTTTTTTAATTCAGCAAACATCATATTTTAGTTTGTTGGATAGCTTCAACGATGTAGAACACTGCATGCATCACTTAAGTTGTTTTGAAGAAACTGAAATTAAAACTTGCCTACTTTTTTATTTGAATTTACAAACAAATGATATCTATAAAAAATTCGTAAAAATGTATGAAAATTTTAATTTATGTTTTTGACATAACTCTGAAACTACTGTGTATACAGCGTGATATAACATCAAAATGAGAAAAATATCTTTTGGCAAACATAGTAGATACTTCCTTGTTGCACGTACATTGTTTTCTCATGTGTTGACGTGTTTTGTCGTTCAATAATAATAATAATAATACTTTCAAAAATAAAAAGATATTTTCGCCCGTAAAATGCTATATTGCCCCTCTAGGATCACTTTGTGTAGTCAAAAAAATATATATATCCATAAGAATAAAGCATCTCCCAAAGTTTAAAATGAAACTGCAAGGTAAAGTTTTGTTTTTAGGGAGCCATTTAACCCTCTAGAATGACAATATAAAAAGGAAGAAATTCCTTTTTATATTGTTGGATTAAAAAAAGGTGAAGACGTCAAATTTCCTTTATCTTTATACAAACAAAAAAATTGTAGGGTCAATTATATGGCCACTTCCGATGAATCATTTAGAATTAAGCATCATATTTCTGATTACTCATTCATTCTTGCTATTTCAGCATTATTTTTATATAAATATAGAAGAATTAGTAATCATCTTTAGTCATTAAGTAGCCTTAGATCGGTCAACATCTATTGTAATTTCGTGTTTTAAAAATAAAGTTTTTTAAAAATACAAGTTACAAGTTTGAATGTAAAATTGGCGCAGTCGGTAGGATTCCTTTTCGGAGTGCGAAAAAAGGGATATCCTGAAATCGGAGTGTAACAACGTTTCATCTCCATAAGGATTATCAGTGTTGCATCTTTCTGTTTCAACAGTTAAGAAAAGGATCAGGAACATCTACAACCGAACTAGGCACTTGTAACTCCTGGTACATCGATTATTGGTACGCCATTCGAGAAGCCAGTAAGGACGATTTGACCTGTGCTAGCGTCCAAGACAAGCGGTAGCCAACCTGAGCAGTTCATCTCTTCAGCAAAGCATCGTTTGATACAGGACCAAGACTTGGGACACATTGTGAGTTATTTACTTACTTCCCTTAGAGTTGAGATCCCTGTTAATTAAGTTCTGAAATTTTTGAACAAAGAAAATTTTTGAAGAAAGAAACAGTGAATAATTGAATTGAAGCAATTTTATTGAACAATTATTTGAATAACTTTCACTAACTATTTTAGTTGTAAAGAAAACAAATGTTAATGCAGTTAACAGTAGTTAAATATATATTTATGAGGAAATTTAAGAAATGTGGTAAAGACATTACTTATCCTAAAACAATTCGAAGAAGTAGTTTAGAAAATCCTTCTACAAGTAGATTATCACAAAGTAGTTTTGAAAATCAATCTGCAAGTGAATTAACAGAACTTTATTCAGACATCAATTTAGAAAATATTTTTAACCCTAGTATAAACGTAGATACTAACGAAGCAAACATTAACAAGATGGCAGACGCTTTGAGAAGTACTGTTTCACTCTTAAAAACTTTCGATGGTACCCCATCACGTCTTGAATCTTTTATTAATCAAATAGATACTTTTTATACAAGATATTTTAATACTGATACTTCCCAACAAGAATTTGTAATTTTGGCAATTAAATCAAAAATTACAGGATCAGCCGAAGATTTTCTTTTAACTAGACCAGATCTTAATACTTGGCCAGAAATAAAAATCTCATTAAAACAAAAATTCAGTGATCCAATAACAAGAGCTAATTTACAACAACAATTAATATTCTTTTCAAGAAAAGGCGAATCAACCTTAGATTACATACAAAAACTCAAAGCCTTAGTCACCAAAATAAATACGAAAACTTGTACAGAAATAAGTAATATTGATAGAAACATAATTATAGCACAAAACGAATTAACAGCAACTCAAAATCTTCTTGCAAATATTTCAAGCGAATTAAGAACTTTACTAATCGTTCAAAATCCCCAAAATCTAGACCATGCAATCGATATTGTAACCAATTATGAAATCTTAACTAGTCAAAATAATTTTAAAAATAATTATTTGCAAAATAGTAGATCAAATAATTTACTTAGCAATCAGAAAACGCCACCAATAAATAATATTAATAAATTTTTGGTAAATAGATCGAATAATTTTCCAAATTCATCTTTTAAACCAAAACCACCAAATCAATTTTTCAATCGAGTACAAAATCAAACATTTAATCAAAAAGGCAATCAATATCCTAAACAACAATACCCACAACCAATGTCAGGTGTGAGTGCACAAAAAACAATGCCACCATTAAGACAACAACAACAAACTTTCTATAGACAGCAACCCCAACAACAACATCACCCGAAATTTACATTCCAAGAATTAACGCATTTAGAAAATAATGAACCCAATAATGACGAGTTATATAATGAAGAAAACCCCGAATTTGACAATTATGATCAAGATTATCAAAATTTTGATGAAACATGTGAATTACATAATGAGAATTTAGTCGAGCAAATAGAAAATTTTCATCTATCAGCCTCGGACGAAAACCTTGCTTAACTTTAAACAGTTTTCAAGTAAATCAATTACCCTATGTAGAAATACCGAATTATAATATTCGACTACTAATTGATACAGGTTTTCATGCATCCCTACTTAGACCCTCTTTAGCGGAAACACATTTTCCCGAATGTATTAAACCTTACGTAAGCACACTCCAAACTTGTGCAGGTTCAAAGAAAGCGAAAAGTAAAGCTACTATTCCTTTATTTTTAAGCTTTGGTATAACCGAATCAATAGAATTTATTTTATATTCATTCCATGAATATTTTGACGGAATAATCGGAATTAAAGACATGTAAATTAAATTTAAATATTGATTTAAAAAATAAAAAATTGAAAAACCAATATTTAGAAATACCCTTTCAATATAGGCAAAATTTTGATGAATATACAATTGAAATACCACCTAAAACGATTCAAAAAGTAATTTTGAAAACTTCGCGACCAAATGACACTACTTGGTTAATGCCCTATTATTTAGACGAAAATATAGAAATTCAACCTACCCTAATAGAAGTAAAAGAAAACACGTACGCTATTGATATTTTTAACCATACAGAAAAATATTTTACTCTAATAGCAACCACTAATGATAATTTACCCTTAAGACCAATCGAGCTTAACAATTTTGAAATAATAAATTTCGAACCAAATCAGAATCAAATTAATGAAAAAAACATAATCGAAGATATCGATTTAAAATCACTAATTAGGAACGAACACTTAAACTTTGAAGAACGTAAAGAACTTTTTAAACTTATTAAAAGCTTTCAAAATATTTTACATAAACCCGGAGATAAATTAACATTTTTCAATCAAGTCAAACATACTATTAAGACTACGGATGAAATACCCGTACATGCGAAAAGTTACAGATACCCATTCATACATAAACAAGAAGTAGACAGACAAATAGACCAAATGCTACAAGATGGTATCATTCAACCTTCAAATTCTCCCTGGAGTTCCCCTGTGTGGATCGTCCCGAAGAAAGCTAACGCATCAGGACAAAGAAAATGGCGTCTAGTGATAGATTACAGAAAAATCAACGAAAAGACTATAGAAGATAGATATCCTATTCCAAATATCGCAGATATACTTGATAAACTTGGTAGAAGTCAATATTTTACAACACTTGACTTAGCCAGCGGTTTTCATCAAATAGAAATGGACCCAAAAAGTATACCAAAAACAGCATTCAATGTAGAACATGGACATTACGAATATACCAGAATGCCCTTCGGACTAAAAAATGCACCTTCCACTTTTCAGCGTGCAATGGATAACGTTTTACGCGGATTACAAGGAAAAATATGTCTTGTATATATGGACGATATAATTATCTTTTCAACCAGTCTTCAAGAACATTTAGACTCTTTAAAACAAGTATTTAACAGATTAAGTTCTTTTAACATGAAAATCCAATTAGATAAATCCGAATTCTTGCATAAGACAATTGAATTTTTAGGTCATGTTATTACCCCTGACGGTATCAAACAAAATCCAAAAAAAATCGAAGCAATAAAAAATTTTAAAATCCCTAAAACACCAAAAGAAATAAAATCATTTCTCGGTTTAGTCGGTTACTACCGAAAATTTATAAAGAATTTTGCAAAAATAACGAAACCTTTGACTCATTGTTTAAAGAAAAACGTTAAAATAAATCATGATAAAGCATTTATTACCGCATTTAATCTATGTAAAAATATCTTAACTAATGACCCTATATTACAACACCCAGATTTTAGTAAACCTTTTATTTTGACCACTGATGCTTCAAATTACGCTATTGGAGCAATACTTTCACAAGGAAAGATAGGAAACGACCTACCTATAGCATTTGCTAGCAGAACTCTGAATCAATCAGAATGCAACTACTCAACAATAGAAAAAGAACTTCTTGCTATTGTTTGGGCAACAAAATATTTCAGACCTTATTTATTTGGCAGAAAATTCACAATTGTAACAGACCATAAACCATTACAATGGCTGTTCTCAATAAAAGAACCGAATTCAAAATTAGTAAGATGGAGACTAAAACTGCAAGAATATGAATATGATATTCAATATAAAAAAGGAACCCTAAATTCCAACGCCGATGCACTTTCAAGACCACCTCAAGAATTGTACCCAACCGAAATAATAAAATCACCATTGACGCATATGTCAGCAGTATGTGAAAAAGAAGAAAATTCTGACGACCAATATATTTGGCATGAAAAAATAAAACATTTCTTTGACACCCAAGAAAACCTATTCGAAAAACCAAAAAAGGTAAATAAAGAAAAAAAGAAACCAAAAATTAATATAATTTCCGATATTCAAATTAAACCCCCAAATAAACCAATTAAAACACCATCGCCATTGCCATCAACAAGTAAAATCAATGACGAAGAAAAAATCAATCAAAACAACTCAGAAACGGATTCAGCCAGTACAAATGACATTCCAAAGGAGCCAAAAGCTGATTTACTTTCAAAATCAGACACAGAAACTATACATACGTCAAGAGAAGACCCCATATTAGGAGCCCCGTATGTTAGTAAAGCCCTGAACACTTTTAAAAACCAAATCATATTTAAATGGACTGAAAAGGAACAACCTTATGTTGTCACTAAAAAATTATTTGAAACCAAAAAGCGATTAATAATTTTTATAAATCAAAACCCAATAACCGAAATAATCCAAAGACTCTTAAGAGATTATTTACCCCCAGATACTTATTGTTTACACTTTCCCAATAAAGAATTAGAACCAATAATAATTCGAATTTTCCAAAAAACCTTTCAAAATAACGCCTACAACCTTGTTATTTCTAATAGACTATTAGAGGACGTCGTAGACGTAAATGAACAAAAAGAAATAATTGAAAGATATCATACCACTAAAACATCCTATAGAGGAATGACTGAAAATATAAAAAATATAAAGCAAAGATATTATTGGCAAAGCCTTGAAAAAGACGTAATTAATTTTGTTAATACATGCGAAATATGTCAAAAAACCAAATATGATAGACATCCCTATAAAGCAATTTTTAAACCAACACCAACAGGCTGTAAACCCATGGAACATATTTATATGGATATATATTCCATTTCCGGTCAAAAATATTTGACAATAATAGATAACTTCTCTAAATTTGCTACAGCATACCCTGTAAATGAAACATCAATCGAGATTTGTCAAAATCTAATTAAATTCTTTTCACATCATGGTACATCCTGTAAAATTACAACTGATAATGCACAAAGCTTTAAAAGTAATTTAGTACAAGACCTTTGCAAGACTTATCAGATTGAATTACATTTTACTACACCTTATAACCCAAATTCGAACTCAACAATCGAAAGATTTCATTCAACATTGAAAGAAAGTCTTATTGTCCTTAGAAACGAACATCGAAACAAACCAATACAAGAATTAATGGATATCGCAATCCTTAATTATAATAACAGTATACATTCAACACATGAATATACACCATTCCAAATATTAAAAGGAAATTTAAATTATCAACTGAATTTTGAGAAAAATATAAATCAAATACAAACTGATTACATACATGAACTCGCCCAAATATTTAGTGAACTTAATGAAAAAAATAAATCTAAAATTAAGTGCGAAAAAGGCTAATGTCTTAGCTAAATTAAATGAAAAACGCGAGATTGACCCAGAAATAGCTGAAGCTACAAAACAACTATTACATACACCTCGAAAACTACCATTAAAGTTAGAACCAAAATACAAACTAACTACTTTTAAAAACCAAAGACACCCAAAAGATATTAAAAGACGTTCGTAATTTTCAGGAACTTACTGACAAAATGAAGAAGATCCTGATACTACTTCCACTACTTGTCAACGCACAATATAAAATAAAAGAATTAAATAACCCTTTGTTACCAGTTTACCAATCAACAGGTTACATAATAACAGGTTATCATCATGTCTATTATCATGTAAATCTAACTAATATAAAAGATTGTGTAGAAAACTCGAAATCGACACTTACACAAATTAACAATACCCTAAGTAATCTATACGCACCTATATACCAACTTTTATCTATAAGAACACGTAACCTTTTCGATCAAATAGAATCAATCGAATTATTTGTTAAACATTATACTACCCCACAAAAGCGAACTAAACGCGGACTTTTCAATTTCCTAGGAAAAGCACAAAAATATCTCTATGGTACATTAGATGCCGATGATGAAGAAAGATACGACAATTATATTAAAATATTACGAGGAAATCAAGAAATCTTACATAAAGATTTGTCTGCAACCCAGACTATTGTAAAACAATTAACAAAAGATCTTGACGCACAGCTGACTAATATTAAAACTAATCAGCAAAAGTTATTAACCCGGATGGAAGACCTCACTAATATGACTCATACTACAACCACTTCGTCTTACTATATTGTTACGCTAGACAATATTGAGACTAATCTACGTGTCATTCATGACATAAAAAGTAATTTGCAAACTGCAATAAACTTTGCGGAAATAAACATTATGCATCACAGTATTATTAAGTATAAAGAACTTCGCAGAATAATTACAAAGATAAGGCCCGAGAGTCGTATTCATTTCGACAATATAATTAAATATTACGAAGTAGCACACGCAGATGTGACAATTAAGAATGATCTAATTATATTTTATATTGCAATATCTTTAATTTTAGAGAAACCTTATATACTTTATCGAATATATCCAATACCAATAAATAATCAAATAACGATTTTAAATAATCTGTATTTATTGAGATCTACAGATGACTTTTACAACTCAATAGAAAATTGTTATAAAATAGAAAATATATCTTTATGTTCTAGAGACACACTGAATAAAAACGAACCCTGTATACCTCAAACAATTAATTTGACAAACCATTGTCCACTATTACCAATTAAATATAATAAAACTTCTATAACACAACTTGAGGACAATTCCCTTATAATTATACCTGCTTCTAAAGAAAGCATATACTTTCAATGTCCAAATCAACATAGCGTTGAAACCATTGACAAAGTATCCTTAATATTGCCTTCAGATTGCAAAGTAAAAATCCAAAATAATATTTACGATTCTCAAAAACTAGAAACAATTAGTTTAAGACTAAAACTCCCATCAATAAATATTGATGAACAATTAATCCAAGATACTGAACCCTTGGAACTAAAAGAAATAAATCTTGATAAAATCAATGAAGATTTAGAGAATGCTAAAAGATTAATAATTCATCCCCTAAAGCAAATGGACTTTGCAAGTTCTGGAGTTTCAATTACTCTAATAATAATTATTATTATAATATTTACAATCATCATAAGTTTCTTGTATTATTATTGCAGAAAGGAAAAATCTAAAGAAAATGTAAAAGTGGACATAAAATTGGAATCCCTCGAAAATCAACCCCGATTTTCTCAAACTTAAGGAGGGAGGAATTATATGGCCACTTCCGATGAATCATTTAGAATTAAGCATCATATTTCTGATTACTCATTCATTCTTGCTATTTCAGCATTATTTTTATATAAATATAGAAGAATTAGTAATCATCTTTAGTCATTAAGTAGCCTTAGATCGGTCAACATCTATTGTAATTTCGTGTTTTAAAAATAAAGTTTTTTAAAAATACAAGTTACAAGTTTGAATGTAAAATTGGTCCTTCAAATGTATAAATATTTAATATTTTTGGAACTCTTAGCTTAAAAAAACGGTAAAACAGGAACAGTTTATTTTGTTTTCTTTTTGCATATTTTGAAATTGTACAACTTCTTATGTTTGCTTAAATAATATTGTTTATATTATATATAAAAACATTCTGTAGAGAGACTAGTCTACATGTCGAGGTATGTAATTTTATTAAATATTTGTTTCAATTAATTTAAAGTTAGATATTTTCATTCAGTTTTTCTGGATTGTCATATTCAGCCTAAAAGGAGCTTTTTAAAGATATATCACAAGTCAACTTTTCTTATCAAAATGATGACCGGACAGTCATTTTTTGAAAATTTAACACTGCCATTTTATACAATAAATATTGTCACTATTTATAAACTACTTACTTGAAACAGTCCAAAATTAACTTAATTCTTCATATTTTAGAATACTTATTATACCAATTAAAAATCGTTTTTGGTACTAAGAGAATTTTTTTAATTTTTTTCACTTCTCGTTTAACCGAAAGAACATTTTACTCCAATATTTGTAATGGCCTCTTGTATATTTTTTTACAGTCATTTTCGCTGTAAATTTGTCTCCTAAAGCTGTGTCGCATGCTAACTTTTATTTTTAAGATGGCGATTTTTGCCAAATCAGGTAGTCATTTTGGAAATAAAGGTAACATCTTTAAAAAGGTAAATTGCACTTTCGGTAAAACAAGAAGTGAAAAAAACAAAAAATCTAGTATTACCCAAAAAGATATTTCTCACTTCATGTGTTATATAAAAAATAAAAAGTAAACTTATTTTGGACTGGAATGTCAATAAAAATCTGTATTAGATTTTCACTTTTACTCACAACTTGTGACATATATTTGGCTAATACTGTAGCTTCGCCAGACAAACAGTATTTAAACTTACAATTTGCTAAATGAGCTGGATTTTTATAAAAACATATTTCAAAGTAAAGACTTTTGTGACCTGCGAGAGTCCTAAATAACATCTAGATGAAAATTTCTAACAAAATAGGTTTAAAAGAGGTGAATTATTCATATATGTATGGTCGTTTAAGGGATACTGAGTGTTTTAACGTTTATTAATTTCCATAGACTCTAAAAGTCACAATATTTACTTTTGTTTATTGTATGTAATATTTTTTTTATATTTCAGCGTATGTTGAATCTGTTTTATTTAAAAAAAAACCTTTTTGCTGGGCTGATCTCTATTTAAAAGTTCTCCCAGTCTGACCTATTTACACTTTTGGGCATGATCCACAGTTTAATTTATAAACTTCGGATTTATTATCTGACAAATTTCAGAAACAAGTTTTAGGAACAATGAACACTTGTATTTTCTTAGAAAAAGATAAGTTTTTTTATGTCATGAATCCCCAGCCACCCAAACTTTATTCTTTTATTAAACTCTACAAGGAAAATTTACCTATAAGACCGGTAGTCCCATTGGTGACTGCTCCTACCTTTAAACTTACCAGAAAAATGATAGATATTGTTACAGAAAAAACAATTTTGTATCTACCTATTTTGTTAAAAATTCGATTTATTTAATTAGTAAATTTAAAAATAGTAAATTGCCATATAATTCAATCTTTGTATCGTTTGATGGAAAAAACCTTTTTCCAAGCATACCAGTTTGTGACACACTTGAAATTATAAAAAATAATCTTATTATAAATAAAACGAATCCCATCCTACAAACAGAAATTATAAATGCCTTAAAAGTATGCATGAACCAAAATTGCTTCCAGTTTAATGAGGAGTTATTTTTAAAAAAGGAAGGGCCTATTATAGGGAACCTTTTAAGTCCACTCTTGGCTGAAAAACAAATAAAATGTTGGACATTTTCCAGAGTCTTGTTTAACACCATATATAAATAACGTTTTAGCTTAGGTAAATTTTAGGCTTAAAGTCGGTAATATGCAATAAAATTTGCAAGACATAGCTGAAAACCGCATGTCAATATTATTTTGTCTGGTTCCAAAAATAAATAAATAAATAAATAAATAAATAAATAGATAAATAAATAAGGCCTTTAATAAAAAAATATTCAAAAGAAAGTTGCATGGAATCACAACACCCCTGGCGAAGTCTAGCAAATGAATGCTATTCTACTTAACCAGAAATGCGACTATCCTGCATAAACCTTTAAAATTTTATACATTTTAATAATATTAAAGCATACTAATTTACAATAAGGTGGCACAAGTTTTATGTAAATGTATTAATTTTGGCATTGCAAAGAATGAGAAAAGAGCTGACTAACAGAGAAAGATGAAACATAACAACTATATAAAAAATAAAATAAAACAGGTCCATGTTCACAATCACTGGCATTCAGTTTTAAGTATTTTGGTTTACTAACAGGAAATACTTAAGTTTGTATTTGAATTTATTAAAATTAAAACATCTAAATTCATCAGGCAGTAGGTTGAGTAGTGAGACTGCATTATGGGCAAAAGATCTTTTAAAAAATACTGTTCGGAAACGAGGCGTAGTATATTTGTGTTTAAATCTTACATTGACAGAATGAGTTGACGACCGGGTTTGCAAAATTTCTCTTACATAACTGCTCGAGGCAGGATTATTTAGAAGTTTGAAAACAAAATTACCCAGATGGTGCCTCCATCTATTATCCATTCTTAACTAATTTAATTCATTTACTTTGTGCGAAATATGTTCCTTTCTGCTAATATTAAAAATGAGGCGACAGCAAGAATTTTGAATAACCTGTATCCTGTTTTTATCTATGCAAGTTAAACACGAAAAATATATAAAATTACAATAATTAAATTGTGAGAGTACTAAAGACTCTGTAAGCATCTTTCTAAGATAAAAATTAAGTATATGTCGATTTGCAAATAGAATTAATTAATTAAAATATAAATATAAATATAAATAAAAACTAAATTAATTTAAAAAAAGCTCTTCGTCTTAACGCACCCACATGATCACTAAACCGCAACTTTGAATCAACAATAATTCCCAGGTTTTTAGCTGATTGAACAAAACTTAACTTGACATTCTCAGCAAAAATATTCATATTCATTTTTAAATAATCCGATTTAGTACTATTACCAAATATCATTACTTGAGTCTTTATTGGATTTAATTTTAAATTATGTTCTTTAGATAAGTTGTTAATTAAATTCAACTCCTTATTTATGATATTGTTAGCCTCGATAAATTAAGGATGAACCCTTGGGGAACCCCTGATAAAATAGAAAGCTCGTCAGATTTATTATTATTATAAGATATTTTCTGTGTTCTGCCAGATAGGTTCAATTAGTTTCAACGAGGTATTTTTAAAACCAAAATATTTAAATTTAGCCAACAAGAGATTATGATTAATGGTATCAAAAGCTTTTCAATAATCCAAAAGAATGAGAATAATAACAAGACCGTGATTGACGTTATTAAAAATGTTGTTAGTTACCGTAGCAAGAGCTGTAGCTGTACTAAATTCTGATCTAAATCCATATTGAACATCAAGTATTATATTATTGGAGCATACGTAATTATGAATTTGTTTATACATTATCTTTTCGAAAACTTTTGAGGCTGCAGGTAAAATGTTTATAATTCTTATATCAGAAAAAGTCTGTCGATCATTATGTTAGGAACTGGGATACCAATGGCATTTTTCCAAACTGTGGGAAAATAAGAGTTTTCAATGCAGCAATTAATTATGCGAAGTAAAATTACGTCAATGTGGGGGCTAC
Source organism: Kuschelorhynchus macadamiae (assembly GCA_030620095.1). Taxonomy (NCBI): domain Eukaryota; kingdom Metazoa; phylum Arthropoda; class Insecta; order Coleoptera; family Curculionidae; genus Kuschelorhynchus; species Kuschelorhynchus macadamiae. Next base: position 212,936 of record JAUTXW010000070.1, read on the forward strand.
AGTAACTGAGCATCCTAAGAGAGATATTGTCAGAACCTATGCAATCTCTCCTTAAAGCATGGAGGGTTTTGTTAATGTCATTTATATCACTGAGTTTAAAAGATATTGGTTAGTTGCAGCAAAAATATTACTGTTGTAAAATTTTATTTTATCATCACATTTATTAGTAGCGTCCTCGAAAAATTGAGCAAAATAGGTATTTATGGCTTTTGGATCTGAAAGACTAACAGGTAAGTCCTTCTGACTAGTGTTATTACATTGAATGTTAAGATTGCGCAAAGCAGACCAACTCTTAAGACTATTATTTACTGCTATTGAATTTAACTATTTTTGTTTTTCATGCCTGATCATAGTTACAGTAAGGTTTCTCAGTTGTTTGTAATTACTCCAGTCCCCCCGAGATTTAGAAATTTTATATTTTTGTAAAGCCTTAGATTTATCTTTGATTAACATAATCTATTGTTTGAAAATACTTATAGAAAAAGGGGGGAGTTAACCACTCTGCTTTAGGTTTAGTTATTTTACGTGTCAGTACTGGTGCATTCTTGTCAAATAAAGAAATGATAAAATTATTAAAAATAGTTAGTTTATGATCTATATTATTATTATTAATTACTGAAAACCAGTCAAGTGCTGAAAGATCGGAGATGAAATTTTTATAGTTAAAATGATTAAAAGAACGATACGTAATTATTTTTGGAATTATTTTATTTTTAAGAACTAATATTTCACAAAAAGTCAGTCGGTTGTCGGAAATCAAATCTGCATCGATTACCCCAGAGCTTTTTGATATTAATGAAGAAGAAAGAAATATAGGATCAATTAAAGTACTGGAGCTCCCAGAAACTCTTGTTGGTTCGTTGATTATTTGAGTCATATTATAAGTATTGAGGCATGTTAAGACAGGTATATTAAAAAAAAAAATATTAAAATCGCCAAGACTACAACGTTATTATACATATAACATGCAAAGGAGAAAATATTGTCTATGTCTTCAAAAAATGAGTCACTCTGAGTATTTGGTGGTCTATATATAGCTCCCAATAAAACTTGTTAGATAGTTTTAATTTTAGGAATATGAATTCAGTTGTCTCACTTACTTCAAAGTCGAATAGAATTTCACTACATGAGAGTGTACTTTTTTTATAAGCCATTAGGCCGCCACCCCTGCCTTGCAGCCTATCTTTGCGAATAATTTTATAGCCAGGAATCGTAAATAATTCTGGCGGGACGCCGGCATACAACCAAGTTTCTGTGACCATTACTAAATCAAAATTATTATGTTGGACTAAAAGTTAAAATTCGTTAAAGCCAGTAAACATGGACCTAACGTTCAAATGAGCAATTTTCATATTATTTTAATATTATTTTTGACAATACTCTCATTCTGCAGAAACTATACATTCCCTTTCCACTAACAAATATTATTAACAAACCTGCAAGTTATATGAGTTATCGTATAAAAGCTAAAAAAAAATATAGTATTTATCAGTCAAAAGTTAATAAGAAACGATGCGCCAAAATTATACTTAAACTTTTACTAAAAGATAAGTCTGTGCCACTAAATAAATTAAACGTAAAATAGAAAATATACAAGTATAAGCAGATGAGTGCAGCTTAATTAACAGTATCTGAGACCTCATTAAAAGAAAACAGTTTTTATTTGGTATTTTCCACAAATTTTGTAACAATCGATCGAGAGCGCCAACTGGTGCAAGATAAGATTAAAAAACACTATAAATTAAACAGTAATGTGCTTAAAAATGTTATTATTTATAGTCCTACAATTGACAAAGAGTGCTTCAAATCACTGAAGGTATACGTTTAAGCCTAATAGAAACTCAACAATTAGAAAAAAAGAAAAAACTATTACTTAATGATTATGAAAATGTATAACCAATAATTACAATTAGTTGAATCTTAAAATTAAAGACCCATATCTTGTTACTTTAAATTAACTTAAAAGTGTAGGTATCTAAATGTAATGTATGTAAAATAAAAATGTTTCTTATTAAAAATTAGCGAGGAATAAAATAAAAAAATACCTAAATTGACCTTTATTAATGTATATACTTAATAACCGGTGTTAAAGAAATAAGTATATGACTGAAATTGATGATCAAAATAAATTTAAATCAAAATCATATTTTCATCTCTAATCTATATAGAATGTTATTCAACGAACACATTAAAGAATACAATTTACATACCGAAGATTATATTTACATAACAGAATATTCCCAGACAGATAAGTTTACAAAACCTCCACTTCACTGTCCGGTAAATCTGAAACATCCGTTATCAATTTCCTGCCACTTTCACTATCTTTCACATAACGTAGACCACCAAATGTCCACGTAGAATAGCCGTATACTGCTTTAGATTGTTTAAAAATCCATATTTGATTTAAAATTGTCGCTAAAAATTCGCTTGGCCCGTTTACTCTAGCCAGCAGTTGCGATTTGCGATTCTTGAAATGTTAGCTATTATGTCGTACATAAAATAAAGCCCACCACTAACGATCCCACGACCTTAAATAAGTTTTGAATACGAATCTTGCAACTCTCTTCAGAATCAAATCGGGAACCAACCCAATACGATTTGTAATTTGAAACTTGTGTTCATAAACTTTGTCCAATCATAGCACCCACTATACATGTTCGCAATCCTTTGCATATGATTTAGTGTTAAATGATTAAGTTCACAGTTTTCTGTTCATGATGGAGCAACGCTTTGAAACACGCGTCATAGCCAACAGTGATAGGTGAGGCGATAATGTATTAGCGTTTGTTTGCTTTGGTTCGTAAATATCGGTATGGACATCGACACAATATTAACAAGCAGAATATTTGACAGGCCTTTCTTCTGGGACCAATAATTGAAAACCATCACAACAGATTTATTCTCGGCAACTTATGGGATCGAGTGGTGTTAAATTTAAATATTTATATGATACAAACTGTGGGCAATTATGGGGTGTGCTCTACTCATATACGCTTTCAAATATTAACAATATTGTATTTAACAATACTTAAAGTATTTCTTCTTTAGATTACTTATTTTGATAAATATATTTCGGTCTGCATAGTAAAGTCGACGTTTTGCTCTAAATTCTACTATAAACGGTGTATCTTAGTATGTATTTTGAGTTGCTCTTGTCGCTGCTCGACGTAGTTCTTATCTTTTATCACAGCTTTAACATAAACGCTGGTTTATGCTAGCCTCCAGAGCAACTCACTAAAAGGAATAGGATTTTGGATTTACTTTTTAAATTAAATTAGATGATAAATAAACTTGCAGAATTTCTGAGTATGTTTCTCAGAGAATTGTCAAAGTTTTTATTTGCATCCCTATCGACATTGCCAGAGTAGTTTGTATGTCTTGAAAATCTGACTGTTTTGACCGTTCCTACAGGTTTAAAAATTCTTCGGAATCCGGCACTGTGGCATTAAACTGCGTTAACCGGCTTGAAAAATAAAACTACACTAATATTATCGAATATTCCGTATGGTCTCTTATACTAGTTTAGCGGAAGCCTAATTTGTTTCCCATATGCATTAATGTGAATGGCAGATGAAAAGAACTCCAATAATTATTAAATTAATTTGTACTTCATTGTTTCTGAGACGGATGATCATATTGCGTGCCTAGCGTTAAGTGTCAGTGTCCTATAAACCAAATGTTTTAGAAGCTATTCTCTTTAGTTTGTACAAGTAAGCACAGTACATTAAAATTTAATTTTTTTATGTAATATCTTCTATTCGATGTTATTTTATTAAATACTAAAAATGTTTAAAAAATTAAATTAGCGGCTACACAAATATTTACTCGATACAAAGGTATCTTCACTTAAAATTTGGAAATGACTGCCAAAGGACGACTTAAAAAATTATTAACTCCGAGTGGATGTCGTATAATAGAAATATTCAAAGTAATTTTTAATCTGATCAGTTGGTAAGCATAATTAAAATCTTTCTACAATTTTAAAGCCAAATATCGGTGGTTTAGATAAAGCAAATAAAATCCCGTTTTTGCGTTCTTCCTAATTCACTGACCCTTCTGGCAGGTTTTTCTGTTAATTCTATGGGTTGTGCTTATTGAAAAAAGTTTCAAACTTAGTATGTTTATAATCAGCAAGAAGAGATCCATTTAATGAAACCATATCATACATTCCATGTAAAATAGCAAAGTCGTTGCTTATTTTTTTACTTTCCAATTGCAATATTGTACATTAAAATTTTATTTTTTATGTAATATTTTCAATTCAATGTTATTTTATTAAAAACTAAAAACTTTAAAAAAATTAAATTTTGTCAAAGAATATTATATTGCATCAACAAAATGCTTCGGATTTGCTTTACGAAACTGTTGCACAACAAAAATAGAACTGTCTCTAATTCATTTGTGTTTATCAGGAAATGACATGTCTTTCTAATATTTCCTGATGATTTTAAATTTACGTGTTGATTTTTCACCTCCAAATGATTTTTAATATTAACACATTAATACCAATTTTTTAACTGCGAGACATACAAAGTTTTAGTGTATATTTTTAACGTAGTCTACAAGCTTTATTTTAAAAAGTAGAAAAAACGTTTAATACAGAAATTCTTTAGTTTTATCTAAACTGCCAGGATTTTCTAAAAAAAAAAATCAAAAATTGCTATTAGATAATAAAAAATGGGCATGGACTATGGTATTTCAACTGGAACACCCTTTATATTGTTGTATCATTTGTTAAGTATTTTTTTGCTGTTTATAAATATACTGATATCTTTGAATAGAAACGAGAAAATTACCAGAAACTTTCCATAAAGGACAGTGTATTTATATCAACTTTAAATTTTTGTATTTCTTCTAACACAAAATGCTCGGTTTCCTCATAACACATTGTCGCTTATGGCAGAATATTTGTCAATTTTATCGGTTGTGCTAAATGAAAAAGGTATCAAACTTCTTATATTTATAATCAGCAAAAAGAGATCCATTTAATGAAACCATATCCAATTAATGAAATGAACAAGAAGAGTAACAAAAACAACAAAATCTTTAGTCATTTTTTTACTTTCCAATTGCAGTATTGTAATTTTCTTTGCAAGGCCTAACATCTCAGGTATATTAACTTAATATTCCTGTTTTTTTTTCTATCTTTAAAGTATTATATAACTAACAGAAACCCTGTACAGGCGCACGATACATGTTTCTCACATAATTTTGGCTGATTCATTTTTCTATATGTAGGGTAGTCTCAAAAGAGCACGAAGAAAAATAATAAATATTTTTTTGAAGGGGCTTCTTCAATATTCCTGATTTTTTATTTATCTTTAAATTTCTATGAAAATTTAGAATTGATGAAATTTAAAATATTTAAATTCCTTCTATACACTTAATAACCTAAATATTCTCTGATAAATGTTACAATTGCTTATAATTTTCTTCCCTTGAGGCACAAGTGATTAGCAATGCAATAACCATCTTGTTTTAGGAAAGATCGATTTCTAGTCTTACCTTTAAAAATTACAATAACTCTGTTGCCTTAAAAAAGTTTTATATTCATTGTGTAATTGAAATTTAAAAAAGAAAAAGATTTAAAACAATTTTTAAAAGTTTCGATTCTTATCTATACAAAATATTTTGACAATGTTTAAATTTAACTTGTTTTTAATAACTAACCCTGCAATAGTAATTTATTTAACAAGTGATTTAAAAAATAATTGTTCTCACTATTTAAGGTTTTTTTTAGTTGTCAAACAAATATGATGGTTAATTATTAATATACATATTACTAAACCCTGAGAAATTGTTTTGCTTAACAGGGGTAGTAATAATACACTAAACTATTTTTAAAAAATCTAAATCTTAAAATAATCTATGATCAAGCCCATCTACCTTGAAACTCTGCCCTATCTCTGAAAATATAAGTGATAAAAAAAAGTTACTAAATAGAATTTTAATTTTTTTGGTTTTTATCCTTCTACTTTTGTACAAGCCGGGAACCAACTTTCTTAGTTTAAATGAAACACCGTGTATATAATTTTCTATCTACTTATTTCTAATATTTTATTGTATAGTTTCGTGGCTAACAAAAAGTTTTTTTGAATTATTTAAGGCTGAAAAGTACCAGTTTTGTTGCCCTGAGGCTCTGTGGCTCTGTAGAAACTAAACGGCGTTTACAGTAAGCACCACACTTGTAAGAAAAGGTAGCTCAAGGCAACTTTAAACTCGTCATAAGTATGAATGTCAAGCAAATACCTTATTAAAGCTGACAATTTGTAAATTAACATTTTATTTAATTACATCTCCAAATACATCACTCAGCAAGATTGTTGATAGAACGTCTACAGTCAGCACCGTTTTAAGCACAAAAAATTACAGTTATTTGATAAGAGCTGAAATTTGATGATGTAATGATTAATTATGTATTATAAATTAGGAACAAATTGTTAAATCGCATTTTCAAGGTATTACCATTCACGGGTGCTTTATGTAAAATATTGCGCCAACGATATTGTCATGGTTTCATCAAATAAAGAGTCAACAATGGGACGTGAACATACATTATGTCAGTTATGAAGTTCTCATTAATATTCGTGAAATATTTCTTTCGGGGCAATATCTTAACTTTTTAGTTATTTTCCTAAATATAGCGGATTAATTCCATTGTTTGATTTTGCAAATAAACCTATACCCAAGAAGTTCAATTAATAAATATATATATATATATATATATATATATATATATATATATATATATATATGTCACATTTCAAAGTGGTCACGTGACTTTTTTTACCTGTCCAAATTGACATTTTTTGCAAACATTTCTAAAAAATCGACCTATTTTTCCGGATTTAGAAAAACTTTATAGTTTATATACAAATTTTTGCCGACCTACAACGATTTTTTCCGTCTTTATTTATTGTTCAGGCGACCTGGTAAATTAAAAATTCAAAGTGAGTAGAAGCTCTTTGCTTCCCACATTTATTTACTCTAAAAATAAGCAAAAATATTTGTCTCATGAATTCATTTGTAAATACGAAACGAACTTTGCGTAAATTTTTACCCAAAAATAATAAGAAAGAACATCATTGAATCTGCCAAAGTGGTATTATCTGATGAGTATTCATCAAGTTATCCTTCTAAATTTGGTTTGATCAATATCTATTGAATTATGTTTGTAGGAATTAAAAAAAAAATGACAAAAAACTAAAATCAGAGCAGTCAATTGAAAATTACAATAGGAACAAATTTTCCTTGTAACGGTTTTCAAAATTTGATTTCAATCGTGATTTGATTGAATTTTTGAACAAAATTTCAAGTCAATCGTGTAAATACTTTTTAAACGTGCCGCGAACTGACAGACGGCCCTCGTAAGAGGGAAGTTGTAAAATATTCAAACAAACAAATAAAGTAATAAATACAATAGTACCGTATTAATCATATTAGGTTTTACATAACTAATCAGATATATGTAGTACTAGCTACATATATCTAATTGATTAGATTGAAAATGTGTATTTTGTACATATTTATATTCGTAGAATTTCTTCATCAAGGAAGTGGTTTAAATTATTTAATTAATCTGGTATATTTTTAGAAAGCTTCAATGCGAAAAGTTGAATTTGTCAGAGTGGATTGTAAAGTGTAATTTTGAATTGAATTATTATTTTGTACTTATTGCCATAATTATAATTGAATTATCATTGAGACGATTAAATCCTTTAAAAGGAAAACAGAAAAGAGGGTAACGCTTAAAGGAATGAGTGTGTCTTTATTATCATTTAATTCAGATTCAGGTTTGCTTCCCACATTTATTTACTCTAAAAATAAGCAAAAAATATGTCTCGTGAATTCATTTGTAAATATGAAACGAACTTTGCATAAATTTTTACCCAAAAATAATAAGAAAGAACATTATTGAATCTACCAAAGTGGTATTATCTGATGAGTATTCATCAAGTTATTCTTCTAGATTTGGTTTGATCAATATATATTGAATTATAGTTGTAGGAATTAAAAAAAATTACAAAAAACTAAAATCAGAGCAGTCAATTGAAAATTACAACGGAAACAAAATTTCCTTGTAACGGTTTTCAAAATTTGGACAAATAGGCCCAATCTTCAAAAATTTTGGCAAAAAATGTCAGGTTTGACAGATAACGAAAGTCACGTGACTTTGAAACTTTTCATTTTTGCTTCTCGGGCAAACAAAACCTGTATATATATATATATATATATATATATATATATATATATATATATATATATATATATATATATATATATATATATATATATATATATATATATATATATATACATATATATATATATATATATATATATATATATATATATATATATATATATATATATATATATATATATATATATATATATATATATATATATATATATATATATATATATATATATATATATATATATATATATATTAAGAGTTTTAATTTTTCTTGGGTATAGGTTTGAATAATGAAACTTATCTTTCTGCAACTAGCTTGACGTTTCGCTTCTTGTTTGAAGCTTCCTCATGCTTTTTATTGCATGTCTATAATAATATTTTCACATATTTATATTTTTAGAAGATAGAAGTAAAGAGCCTTTAAATTAAAGCTAATGGATTAAATATACAAATTTCCAATTTTTTTTCTTCTTTCAGCAGTTGTGATTTTAGTAGGAAGCCTAAATAAGAGGTTCAAGACGCAAATACGGATTTTTCAAACCTTTGGATCTTTGTTCCACAGAGCAAGATATATTCAAAAAAAACTAATTAAAAACAATAACGTAGTCTTCACTCGCTCGTATTCCAGTCACCTAACCCATATAATGCCTTGTTTACAATTTTCCAATTCTATTCCTTTACGAACCCTGAAATCTACAAACTTTTTTGTCATAAACTAATGTAAGCCACCAAAAAAGCAACCTATAATAATCGAAATAATGAATATTGAATAGTTGAGTTCTTGCTTTAGTTCTTTTGGTAAACACAATTTTTAAAATTATTTCTCTATTTTTTTTTGTCAAATTTAACAAATAGAGCAGCAAATTCAATAATTATTTCATCTATGGATATAGAGACACCGGAAAACGGGAAAACTGAGAACACATACTTGAAAAAAATAATGGTGAATATAAACAAGAAAAAAATACTTTTGCAAAATTGGGGTTAAGTTGATATTTTTTACATAATACCCTTTATAGTAAGCAGAGACAACGTGTATACAAATTCTTTTAAGACCTGCCTTAAGTAATACTAGAATCAATTTAAACGCATTTGATTGGCAGCACAGTTTTTATTGATTGACCTGTAATTCATACAATTGTTTCAATCGATTGGGAAAAATAATTTTAAAATTAGAATTTTTTTAATAAGCATTTTCGATAAATATGCCAACCTTTTTATTTTAGGTTTACTTAGGTTTTCTATTCTTATCTGATATTACGTGTTCATTTTATTATTGAAAGTTTTTTTAGAAGATGCAGGCACATAATGACATTTCTTACCATTGTATTTATTTCATCCCCACAAACTACGTTGGCAAAAGTTTTCTGTCTAGAGTGTGCATTACATTATCTCCCTAGATGAATTAAACCGAAGATAGGCATTGATACACAATTCAAATAAGCAACTCGTGGAAATGAATAGACAACTTACAGTTTTCAGTAACTTAGTTGCGGCTTCGCGATTACACCGCCTAAAACTTCCCAAAACTTTGCCTGCAGAAACTGACATTCATGTATATTCGGTTAATATACATTTTATAGACCATGACGTATCCGTGCTCTTTCATGCCGGTAAAATAGGTCAGCTTTTAAAGGTAATCCGTATATCATGCTTATTTGACAAAGACTGTTACTTTTATTATAAACCTGCACGTTGTAATGAAAGCTCTGAATTCTGCATTTTTATTAAAAAATAGCTGAAATTATATCGTAGAACTTCGGTAGATACATTAGTATAATAAGTTTTAATGGTAAATAATTAAATTCTAACTTAAAAAACTACATGTACTATTGTATTTATTACTTTATTTGTATATTTGAACATTTTATAACTTCCCTCTTACGAGGTCTGTTGTCTGTCTGTTCGCGGCAGGTCTAAAAAGTATTTACTCGATTAACTTGAAATTTTGGTCAAAAATTAAGAGTCATGGGGATACAAAAATTATAATATTTCGGTTAAAATCCAATATGGTAGAACAAAATGGCGCAGTCTAGTAAAATTATAGTGAAAGAAATTGGCTGTTTATTGAAATGTTCAGAATATTAGCATCAAAAAATTACTTATCAAATTGTGTTCATGATAGATGAACTGGTAAAACTAAAGAGCGAAAAATTTCTTAATTTTTTTAATTTTTTTTAACATTTTATTAGATAGCCCTTTTGGTTTACCAGTTCGTCCATAGTGAACTCAATTGTATAAGTATTGTTTTGATACTAATATTCTAAACATTTCATTGAACATCCAGTTTGTTCCACCATAATAGCTCCACAAAATTTTAGTAATTTATCCCTATGCCACACTTGATTACTTTGTAAAATTTGGGGTAAATTGACAAAGTTATTTTTTTAGTACTGTTTTTTATTTTAGTAGACTGACATTTAGTTCTGCCATATTAGATTTTCATCATTTTTTAAACCCATGACTTAATTTTTGAACAAAATTTCAAGTCAATCGTGTAAATACTTTTTAAACGTGCCGCGAATTGACAGACGGACCTCGTAAGAGGGAAGTGGTAAAATATTCAAACAAACAAATAAAGTAATAAATACAATAGTACCGTATTAATCATATTAGGTTTTACATAACTAATCAGATATATGTAGTTACTAGCTACATATATTTAATTAGTTAGATTGAAAATGTGTATTTTGTACATATTTATATTCGTAGAATTTCTTCATCAAGGAAGTGGTTTAAATTATTTAATTAATCTGGTATATTTTTAGAAAGCTTCAATGCGAAAAGTTGAATTTGTCAGAGTGGATTGTAAAGTGTAATTTTTAATTAAATTATTATTTTGTACTTATTGCCATAATTATAATTCAATTAACATTGAGACGATTAAATCCTTTAAAAGAAAAACAGAAAAGAGGGTAATGTTTAAAGGAATGAGTGTGTCTTTATTATCATTTAATTCAGATTCAGGTTTCTCATTTTCAGGGCTCTATAAACTATGTGCTAACTAAACTGAGTGGCCCCCAAAATAAAATATAAGTATGCCTACCTCGCTTCCCACTTTCCAATATTGCCACCCGACAAAGAGCTGCCGTTCGCGTAACAACAGCTATTTTATAATCCATTAATCAGGGGGTTGGAGACCGCAAAATACTAAAGTGCATTCATTTTTTTTTTCAAATGGTACCTCTTGAGGGGCTGTTTAAGAATATTCAGAGTGCTCAGAAGTAGGTTGCCTGTTTTACTGGTTAAAAAAAATGGCCAAGAAAAAGCAGTTTCTGTCCAATATTTTGCAACATATTGCACGTAGAACAAAATTGTTTGACTAAAAAATGTAGGTTAGATCATTACCTATAAACAAATGTTATAATTATTTTCGGAAATGTATTAGTTTTTAATATAAATTAATATAGTAACCATTGATTCTGCTCTCCCCTCTTTTCGGACCAAGAGAAAAATTCTTAAATTTTCTAGCAAGGGTGCCGAAAAATTTCGCAATAAATCGATTTTTGTTTGTAATTCAAAATGCTTTTGGAAGAAAACATTCGTGGCTATATAACATAACATAACCCTAAAAAAACCTTATATTTTTTTGCAAAAACTATGAGGACTGCAGAAAAAATATAGACTTTTTTTAGCTAATAATCTGCCCTACATTTTTTAATTAAACAATTTTACTATAACTGCGATAAGTTGAAAAATATTGTTTTTTTGCCATTTTTTTTTTTGTAAATCGGACAGTCTGCTTGTGAGGATTCTGCAAGTTTCTGAATAGCCTCTTGAGAGGTACTATTGGTGAAAAAAAAAAGACCACAATTATATCATTCCTGTGACAGCCTCCAAAACTGTCTGTGGGGTGACTGGGACTGTGACAAGTTATAAGACAGACCGACATGTTTTTTGGCAGCTAGGGACCCTAAAACGTGAGGATCTTTAAAAACTTTGGAAGGTGATTTTTTCACAACTACAAACATTTTATTTGGCCGGCAATTTGTTACGCCATTTTACCTCTATATTACACGTAATTCTTGCAAAAAAAATTGAAATAATTCTAAAATGTATTTATGCTGATCTAGGAACGTAGCGCAATTTCTGTTAAATATTTATGGTAGAGTGCACCTACCGCCATTAGTATTAAGGCTCGTAGTTTTAAAATACTTTATCATTTTCTCTTGATAACAATTAAAGATACTCTTTAATCAAAATAAATAAATAAATTTTTTTGGGAGTCCAAACAAGTTATTTTATAAAGAAAATCGCATTACCTACCACTTTTAAACAAATATTAGGCCCAAAGAGTTCAAAAATCTTAGGGGTTGAATATTGCAGGTCGCATCTTAGCTGGATTTAATGAAAAAACTAATTCAGCAACTACATTTTTAAATCAGTTTGCCATTAGCAGTGATCACAATGGTAGGAGTCAATACCAATATCATAACCAGCTTTTTAACATTTTTATAAGGCATCTAATAACATCAGTGAACTAGATCAGAAGATAGTGAATATAGTTAGAAACAAATCCGCTGACGCCTCAGATTTGATAGAGATCATAGCTTTGACCAAAATAATGTCGAAAATGAAAGAACGTGTTAAATAAAACACACACTGAGCAACTATCTGTATTTAATAGGTAAATATCTAAAATTTATAGATAAGATACAGGAAAATAAAAAATTAAAAGATTATTTAAATTATCACTAACAATAAAATCACCACAAACTATTAAAAGTATACCTAACAACTAGAAAAAGGGCAATCTTTCACATCCGAGACCTACACGGTACCATAATATCTGAAATTATTACACTCTTGAGCATAGTTAACGAATTCTATAAAAAAGTATATAAGATTAATCAATAATTACTACTGCAGATCGTGCAACACTAAATATAAAACGCATGGGAAAAACAAAATTACACTAAATAAACATTTCAGTTTAACATATAGTACTCAAAGTAAGAAAAAAACATGTATGATCTTACTTACACCTTGTATATTGTGAACAAAGCTTTTGAGGTTCATATAAGTACTATGAACTTAATTTATTTACAAGGCTTTTTTTGTGTTATGCCGTTTACACCATGTATTTTATATAAGATTTGTTCAAAGTTAAACACCCATATCTTTAAAATTAGTCACGTTATAAAACCTTTCGAGTAGAAAGATCACACGGACATCATACGAAAATTTGTTCAAAATTGGCAGTGCAAGTGTAAAAGTGTAAAAGCTGGAGAAATTTGAAAGGATCAATTCTTGCATAATAAAATATTAATTATTCGCAAATGTTTATCATTATTTAGTGAAAATACACCACAACCACTTACATTAGATTACAATCAATAATACCTTTTATACATAATGATCCGATAGACCCAGTAGGCACATTTTTTTTGTTATTTATTTTATTATTAATTTCCATTCAGCAAGTAATGCAATTTTACCGGAAATGCATTTAGCCAAAAGTACTGTTTAGTGTTTAGTTTAAATGTTACATTAGAGACCATGCATCATTGTTGTGAATTTCGATACTAAAACTCCGTCGGACTATTTAGAGAGAACAACGTTCATCTCGTGTGGAAACCTATTTGAGTTATTTTCGCATATGGAGTACTAAATTTAATGGAAAGCGGGTTGCGTTTGCGAATTAGTAATGCTATGTTTTGTTAATAAACCTTGTATTAGCATTATGCTTATAATCGATATTATATAGGAAAAATATTTCGTTTTGGTGATACGCTATTGAGTTTAAATATGGGATACAACTAATGAATTATTTTCATATGAAATAACTACCTGTGTCCATGCATTTCGTTGGACGTACAAACCGTAAGAATAAATGGGAGGTTTATATTTTAAAACAACTAATTTAAGAAAATGATAGTCTAGATATGTGAAATTGAATCATTAGAGCCACTCTAGAGCGCACAGAGAAGTCGCTCCGTTCGAACTAATATGTACCTATCCCTAAATATAGAATTTAAAAGCTATAAGATAATATCAAAAAATCTAACATTATCTTTTAAATAAACCAAAAAATCGACAATTTATTTTCCCTATACTAATCGTAATCGTAGATCACGTATAGGGAATATCCTTCACCTTCAATATATAAAAGTAACTTGTGAAAAAAAAAACATGTTTCCTATAGTTTGTCATGTAAAAGATCATGTCCGTCAAAGCTTTGGAAGCGTGTCCTCCACATTGTTCAAGTAAAAAGAGCAACGTAGGTCTGTTTATGTTTAAATAGACTTAAATTACCCTTTCTGTTGTAAACATAATACTATTTTATCCCCACCATTTTATCATTAACGTAGTTATGTAAAAGATATCGTAAGCCCTTCCGGCAAACTGTATACATAGTCATGTTTAATTGATAGACATGTCTCTTGACAACCTACTTGAGTCAATTACTTAAATTCAGATACGATAATAATGAAACAAGCTTAAGAAACGATTTTCAGTTAATTTCAAAATGCAGTTTCTTTCCTCTGGAGATATATAGGATTCACAGTATACTAGAGGAAACCAAAAAACCTGTCCTGCTTATGAAACCCAAATCAGCTGTTTGCTGGAAAAAATCTCTAAATGTTATCGTAGACTTTTCTTCCTGGTGTCAAAAGGAAGAAAAAAATTTGCGTATTCTTTTATCTAAATACCCTTTTGGGGTAAAATTTGCAGTGCTAAATGTGATTTTAACCTGGTTAAGTATTACATGTGAATATTCGACCACGGATATTTGGAGTCACATTGACCTTACCGACCAATAAACAGTATCAAACACAATTGGATAAATGCGCGTTCAAAGGTTATCAAGACCTAGTGATTTTATAAATAAGTCATTTGTCCAAATCGCCACAAAGTAACCGAAATCAAAAAACGTAGTTTTTCGCAAAAAAACACATAGTCTTCAGTCGGTTTATCGCTAACACGTAGCTGTTGGTCTTCTTTCCCTCATAGAGGGCTTTCACTGTGATACCCTTCCTAGGTTAATCATGAGCCGAAGAAATCCTAGTAGCTTGTAAAACCACGTAGGAGAAATTTCGATACGTGCGTTTAGCCTCTCGGATAATGCAAGTTGCTATTAGGCTTCAAGTGTTCAACCTTATCTATCTTTTTGTTTTGGTGTTGTCTTGTAGTGTCCGGTAGTGTTCAGAAGAGTTCGATACTTTTTGAGCATTTATTTAGGCCTTCAGATAATATTGATTTTTTAACATTTTACTAATAATTTTTAAGACATTTAACTCTTAAAATTATTTCTCAAAAGTGATATTATTAATTATTGCATTTTTATTTTTTGACTGATCTATTAAGCTCAGGCATAATCACTTGTATTATTTGATAAAGATTTTTATCTCAGGCGCGCGACCTTATAATTTTTAAAAAAGTGAAACTTTTACCCAAATTTTAAAATTTTCAATTTTCAACTTTCTGAAGTTATTACTAATTATTTACAGTGGTAAATGTTTTAACACTTTTATTGCTAATCATTTTATTGTTTATTGTTTATAGCTTCATTTGTTTTGATAAAGTCTAAAATTTTAGTTGCTAATTTTTAAGTGCTAGTTATTTATTTTTTATTATTATTGCCATATACTATACAATTAAGTACATTGGGTCGTCATAATAATAGGGTTATAAATAACATCTAAACAAACTAAATATAAACTAGGCTTTCAAACATAAAAATATTAAAAATACGAAAAATACAAAATACAAAAATATTTACATAGCACGCCATGTAAGTATAGTTAATAAAAAAAAACACTAATATCAACACACAGAAAATAACAAATCCAAATTGACATTTAACAAAAACAAAACACCTCAAGTAACAGATCAGCAAAAAAAGTAGAAAATAAAGTTAAACAAAGAAAGACACATACATACTCATTACTCATATCAATCTTAGTCAATGATCAGAACCCAAATAGTCCCTAATTGGGTAAAATTCTCCGATTAAGAGAAATTATTCAATGCAAATAATAAATTGTGTGTCTCTTATTGCCCTCAAATCTGAAGGTAGTTTGCTATACAAAATTATACAGTTATATATAGGAGAGCTTTTAAGAAAAGACGTTCTATGCTTCGAAATTAAGAGAAGATTTTTACATCTTGTGTTATGAAAGGTTGCAGCGTACCAAATATTTTTCTATTATTTATTTTTTTTTATCAAGTTTTCACTAAAAATGAAATCTTAACCTAATATATATATATATATATATATATATATATATATATATATATATATATATATATATATAAGGGAAGGTTAAGATTTCATTTTTAGTGAAAACTTAATAAAAATACGACTTCACTACGCACCAGCACTTTCCATTATAAAATCAATCATTTTACTATAAATCAATCTTTCCAAAATATTTGATAGAGAGTGTTAAGTATTGAAATTTGACGATAGTTTTCTATGTTTTCGTGATTATTTTTTTTGTTAAACTGAAATCACTTTAGCTGTTAGGAAACACCTCCGTTAAGAATACAGTTTATTAAGTCTGTGAGAGGCTGAGAAATGTAATGTTTAATCATTTTAATTATTTTTGCATTTAAATCATCGAAGTCGGAAGAGTTTTTATTTTTAAAACTTAAAATGCTGTTAAGTACTTCATCCTCTTTGACTGGGTCAATCACAATAGAATGGAAAGTAATAGGTGGTGCTGTACAAATAGTACTTATACATCCATACTTTTGATTTATCTTTTTAGTTGACACGGTGCTGAAATGTTTGACAAATTCATTTGCTACTTCGTTGGCCTCTGAAATAATCTTTGTATCAATATTAAGGTTAATTTGATTATACTTTTTATTACTTCTATTTAATTGGTTGTTAATAATGGACCATACAGTTTTTATTTTTGCAATCCGAATTTTAAATTTTATTTTTGAAGAATGGCTGCTTAGTTTTATTCCTTTCCTGCCTCTTAATTTTTTTGAGATTTCGATATTCGGATATCACATTATTATTTCTAATAGGTTTGTTGTGAAATATACAGATTATTTAGTCTGCTTTTCATATGAGAAATATTTACAATATACCAGCCATTTAATAATTGTGATTTTTTTAGGTTTGATCTCTTTAACAATCTAGGCAGAATATTATATTTTCGAGAAATTGGGTCCATAGTTCATTACCTTTTAAGGAAAGGGTGACATCGCCATATTAGAGAAAAGGGATAGGATATTTTCAGAAAGATTCCGACATATAAGTTTATATTTGTTTCAGAATCAATATTTTTTCTATTAAAATATTAAAAATAAATTTATGAGCCAGATGGTCGCTAATATGTGAATTAAAAAACGTTACTTCGATATGAAGTATCCGGAATGTTGGTAACTACATAATCTATAATGGATGAGCTTGTGTGATCTTTTGAATATGTGTAAACCATTGTAGGTTCAAAAGAAGTTATATTAAGCTTAAAAGAATCCAAAAGGTCACAAAGTTGTTTTTTATGAAGAGTATTGGTACAATGATTAATGTTCAGATCTCCACACACTATTAAGTATTTACCATGTTTATAGTCAATAAACGTGTTTAAATTTTCTGATGGAGGGCGGAAACAACAAATAATGGAATATGTCTTGGACCAAATACCGCTCAATTCGCTATGTGCTCTCTCGCTCGCACTCTACTCTTTTTGACCTCTTACACAAATGTTTAATTTCGTTTTTCACCATTATCAGTGTGCATACGTGAATTTATATAAAAACATTATATTAAGCTATAACCTTGAATTTTTAAATTGGTTGACACTGGTAGAAGCCAGTTATGCACAAGATGTTAACAATTTCTAGTTTCAACATACTTTCCAGAATGTCCAGCTTATTAGCCATACTCTGAATATTTATATGCTATATTAATTTTGGAGTTACCGCAATGATGGAAAGTTCCATCGTTATTTTTTGCATAATTTTTTAATATCAGTAAGAACCCCAACAATATCGCAATCGGTTTCTTTTGGTTTAGTGCTGCAGTGATAGATTAAATCGCCTTGTTTATTAATAGTTAGATTCTCCATTCCCTCACAAAAATTTCCAGCTTCCTTACTACTCTAGCCCAGTTGTGGGGTAGGCGGTGAAGTATATGTTAAAACAGACACTAATACTGCTGTATTATTTACTTGCTGCACAAATCTTTTTAGTCGCTCACAAATTCTAATTTTATTCAAACGGTAAGTATTCTTAATTTTAGTATCCCTTAACCGACGAATTGATAGGTTTATATTACTTTATTTGGAAATATATTGATTTAAATTAAAATTAAATTTTTGTGAGACTTATTGTTATCTATTTGGTCATATTTTATACAAGAAATTAAGTTTATGTATTTACTTTTATTTATTTATATTTTGCGTTTTGATGGGATGTTTTGAATAACAAGTAAGCTCATTTACCTTTGGGTATTCGGCATTATTTTTTGGGGTTTTACAAATGGCTTTATGTTCGGTAGGAGAACTTACACCTGGTTTCCTTGCCATAGTTCCATGTTCACTGGTCGATGTTTTCTTTAGAGGTAATAACAATTCACATTGTATTTCAGACCGTTGTGTTTCGGTTTCCTTTGTTTGCGTGACAGCGCAGTTGGTCATCACATTAATGTTCTTAAAATTTTCTATAATTTTTGTAAGATTTATTATTGCTTCTTTCTTGCTTTCCAAATCCTTTAATATATATCCAATTTGTCTTCTATTATTTTTTACATTCCTGTTCGAGTAATAATTCCAGCTGTAGATTCTGTATTTTCATTGCCTCCCCCCTAGTACACTATGTTTGTTACATCTATATTTTTTATTTTATTTGCTGTCTATTAATGGACTTTGGTTTTAGTAGCTTTCCGGTAATATTAACGTCACATATCAAATTAAAATATGGATCATCACAAGCAGAACATTTTTTCAAACAAAACGATACGCGAAAACAAAACTCACAGACAAAACACGCTTAAAACAATATAAACGACGAGCACTATTTGTAGGTGTTGTACCGACAACAATACTTTTATTATTAATTGTTTCAACTTTTGATGGCTATATAATAGCTCCAAGTTTTAACCATTTCATCTCTATTCAATAGTCATTTGGTGATTGCTTACACAATGTAAGCGATTTTTACAAGTTTTCCGTTAACCGATCGAAATTTTAATTTTTGCGGCACCGATTGTGAATCTGTTACATCTTCCTTTAATGGGGCGGTTCCCGGCTGTAAGATTTATCAGATAAAACTGGTATTGTACGTGGAGTATATAAGGTGTTACCTTATTAGTACATGTATTTATGCAGTAAGGTAATTTTTTAAGGGTAGCTTTCTGAATTTTCGCGAAATAACTTTTCAAAGCGCGTGTCGCCCGAGTGGAATAAGTTAGATATCCGTTTCCATTGTAAAATTATTTTGATCTTTAAGCAAATATTTTAATCTTTTATTTTTCCAATTTTCACAGAAAACTTTACAATTTGAACTTTTATGCATTAATCAAAACAGTTTTATGTTAGTAACCCCCAGATAGGAGTTATAAAATAAAAGAGGAAATACTACTACAAAAACAACTTAAAAACAAAATTACAAAATAACCCATTTGGGCATTTATTAAACCAATTTTTCTTATTGTGTTTAGAAAAGGATTATTTTGTTATCCTGAGGGCATTCGCTACCAGGCTTGAATGTGTTTAAGCTTTATAGGCTTAAATACTGTAGATCCTATTTTAAGGGGGGGCAATTAAGGAAGGACAACCTTTATCGGAAGTCGTCACAGAGAAACAAGGATTTAACCGGGCTAATTCATATAAAAGTTTTAAGTACAGTTTAATCGGGAAATATATTCAAGAAATAATTGGATATGCCGCTGTAATAGAAGAAACGCTTTTCTTTGTTTTTTGTGTGTGGTTTACTTGGGATATGCCTTAGACTCAAATTGTAGACATTTTTGGGAAACGCTATGACTGAAGATCGTTTAATCACACTGTCCATGTTGTCCACTGAAAAAAAGTATATTAGTGAGTAGTGACATACCAAATTTAATGAGAGAATGACACACAAATTTGCATTAAAGAAAAATCGAAGGGTGATTTAATTTACAAAAACTTCAATAGCCTTGGGATATAAATAATAAACCAGGTGAGAGAGAACGGCCTACTGCCAGAGTATTGGCTACTTTTCTAGCTTAGCCGAGCAAACTGTTTCTGCTCTTCCAAGAACTAATGCTAATTATATTGACGGGTGTGGGAAAAACCAACTTACATTTGTCTACATTCAGGTGGGTGATGCCATTGATGTCCTGAAAAACAAATCTAGTTAGGATATCTCCAGCATGATAAAACAACTAAAACCACAATTAATTGCGCCTTTAACAAAGCTTTATAACTTTAGTATAAGGGAGGGGTTGTTTCCAAACTGTCTCAAATTGTCAAAGGTTATACATTTATTTAAAAAGGGCTTACTACATCACCTTAATAAATATAGACCAATATCCTGGGTTCCGGTACTCTCTAAGGATTTTAATCCATTTTAAAGAAACAAGTTTACCATTATTTTAAAGATAATGAGCTGTTTGTCGATGTGCAATTTGCTTTCACGGAAAAGAGATCAACTACTCGTGTTGCAATAAATTTGCTGGAGTTCATTGCGGATGGTTTCGAGGGGGGCAATGTCCTCATACCACATTTTGTGACCTATCGAAGGCGTTCGACTGTATTTGCTACACCATACTGCTGGACAAACTCAGGTTTTACGGCGGCTTAGACCAGAAGAGCCTAAACCTGTTGGAGACCTATCTAGGTAGTGGATAGAAGGCTACAGACATGGTTCGGTGGACAAATTTCGGAGCAAACAGACTTGGCCGATGGGTTGCTCCAGGGTTCTTATTGAGGCCCCTTTTATTCCTTATATTTATGAATGACATTAAGAATGCTGCTCCATCTGAAAAACAGTGGTTGTTCGCAAATGATATAATTTTCGCAGACTGACTGTGATTTGAATAACCTGCTAAAATCCGTAAATGGAGGAGTGCAGCAACTAAATGAGTGATTTAGGGCTAATAGGCTGTCATTGAATGAATCGAGAACCCTAAATATAACCCTTAGTTTGAGAGATATTGCGGATGTCAATGTCGAGGTCGCTAAATTCTTCGGGGTTACTCTGGAACCACTGCTCATTTTTGAAGGAAGGGAAGCGAAAAGACTATCTAAAAGTATCCTCCTGTTAAAAGCCTAAAAAAGATCCATCCCCTCATCTTTCAGTCTATTGGTATGTATACAAAATTGGCTCGGGGACAAACATGCGAAGCGGATCTTTTCACTGCAAAGACATGCAGTGCGTATTGACGCTGGGCTAGGCTATAGGGATGGTGTAAGAGCGCATTTTGTAATACTTAACATTTTTGCGATACCTAGTAGGTATGTTCTCGAATATTGCTCCATGGATACAACAATTTTCATAGATACAACAGTTATTATCATGAGTACCACGACTCAACACCAGATTTCTTATGGTTATAAAGGACACGTATATCTTGTTAATTACTATGCTTCGTTGTGGTACAATAAGATATCGCAGAATCTTAGAAATTGACCAGCTTTGCAATTTAAGAGCAAAATAAAGAATATTTTGACAGTTATTTTAGTATATATACGTTTTTAGATAGGCACTTTTAACTTGTAATGAATTGTGTATTGGCAGTGTTTGACTTTAACTGTACATTCTTGGCATAGTTGTTTTTATGTTAGTTTTTAAATGTTTATTAATCTTATATTTTAAGTCTTTAACTTCTATTTTTTTTAGTTGACGAATAATGCTTGTACATTGAATACTTGAATAAATATTTGAATTTGAATTTGAGGCATATCAAAATTTTTTAAAAATCATTAAAAAGTTAAAAGATCTACGTAACTTATATCTTTTTAAAATGGGACATCCTGTATATTATTTCATTAAATGGGTCCAATTACCGATTATAAAATACCAGGTTTGGTATTTTTATCTTTACGACAAAGAAAATTGACCTTATGAATTGTGTCTTATGGCAGGGATTTCATTCAGTTTCTCGGTAGTCTTTAAAGATAAAGGTATCAAACTTGGTATATTCGTAATCGTTAGGACGAGACACGTTGATTGAAGTATTATTATATAGGGTGTCCCAGTTAAAACAATGAAGGATATATATTTTTCAACTTTTTAAGATTTTTAGATATTTTTAATATTCTTAAAAGATAATATATGAAAAGTTCTATAAATTTGGTATTTAAAGTATTTTTGTATATCCTATAGCTTAAGCGAAGACAGGTGTCAAAATATAAAACAAACCCCTGTACCTGAAAACAAGAGATCCTTCAGCGTTGAACCAAATAGAGTTTCAAAAACAATTGAGAAGTTAATAAAATGCTTGAATTACTTACCTTCGTAATTAATTTGCTATTAATTATCTAATAATATTTAAAAAGCTAATATAATAAACAAAAAAAACCACAAGGAAGTACAAAACGAATCTTAAGTGATAGTAGATTATATAAGATGTGTTTAAAGCGGAAACCCTTTCACACGAGAAAGGTACACGGTTTTTCCTACGGCTACAATGATTGTTCAGTACGAAGGACTTTTTTATTTTTATTTTCATTTACATTTTAACACTAACTATTTTTTATAAGTGTTGAAAAACGAAGTTACTACTTTGGTTGTAAGATCAGTTAAAATTGAGGTTTGCTTCTTGAACTATCTCTTGACTCTCCTCTCAAATGTAGAAAGTTCTCTAAACAAAGGTGGTAAAGGTGAGTTATATCCACCACGACATTTAATCTCACTCGTCCCCAAGTAGGGTTCGTAATATAAAATCACAACTGAAATTTACTCTAAAAATTTTAGCGGAAAAAGTCAATTAGGTATTAAGAGAAGAAAACAAAAAAAAAGGTGAATTTTTCACTTTTACCCGGAACTTCCCTCGTTATGAATCTTTCCTTTTATTAGAAATAGTAAAGTGTAACCCACATTTTGTTCCATCAAATTGGATTCGTACCAACATTTTACCAGTTTGTATCTATGCCGTATCTAATTTTTAGGCATGATTTAAAATAAATTAAGTAAGTAGTTTTTCAGGCTGATTTTTTAACTGATAGCCAAAGACAGACAAAACAATGGAATTGAGAAAACATATTTTTTGGCATCTAGGGACGCTTAAACGTAAAGATATGTAAAAGCTGGAATATTTTCATTTGTTGCCATTTTGTTCCACCATCTTGAATTCGTAGCACAGTGTTACCAATTTTTCTTTATACTACAAATAATTATTGCACGAAATTCAAGTCTATTAAGTAGTTTTTTTTCAGGTTAGATTTTTAAATATTTTATTAAGCCGCCGCCATCTTGTTTTGCCATTTTGGATTCGTACCAACGTTTCACCAGTTGATTACTACGTAATACTTGATGCTGTGCTGAATTCGACGTAAAATGGATAAGCAGTTCTAGTAATAATTTTTTAAATATTTCAATAGGCCACCTTTTGTTTTAAAGTATTGGATTTTTACCAAAATATTAACAGTACATCCCCATATGACTTTTGATTGACCAAAATTTGAAGTCAA
Organism: Kuschelorhynchus macadamiae; assembly: GCA_030620095.1. Lineage (NCBI taxonomy): Eukaryota > Metazoa > Arthropoda > Insecta > Coleoptera > Curculionidae > Kuschelorhynchus > Kuschelorhynchus macadamiae. Next base: position 236,714 of record JAUTXW010000070.1, read on the forward strand.
TCAGAAAAGGTAGTTTTCTTTAGGTATGCCGTAAACAGGCAGACCGACAGACAGAGAGAAACAGACACACAGACCGACGGAATTGAGAAAACATGTTTTCTAGCACCTAGGGACCCTGAAATATACAGATCAGAATGAGTCTCGGAGGGTGATTTTGTCACGACTACAATACTTCTCTTTTTTCGAGGGAAGTAAAAGACAAATTTACATTTTCACTGTAATGAAATGAAAATAAAAAAAACAAGTTACTTTAAACTTGGGCTTAATCTACATTCGAATAAAATAAAACAGACCTTAAGGTCATAATGAAAATATGTTGCGCGGAAACCAGAGCCTAAAGTTCGTGTTGAAAGTAGACCGTCAAAAGGCTCCATTTAATTATTAAAACATTAATAGCTACAAAACAGAATTCCGGTTTTCTGTATACTCTTTGTTCCTATTTTTGTAGGATATATCTGCAGTATGTAAGACACTTCTGGATAATAGTGCTTTAACTGTTCTATCTAGTTTGAGATGTAGCTGAAACTACATTGGTTTTAAATATCGTAAACTGACTAAAAACATAAGAAATTGTAAAATTATAAACCATCCATCTTTTATTTACATTTTATTTACTTAAAAATGTTACCTGCTCCTACTACCTTAACTTAAAAAGAATAAAATGTGCCAAATATTGTACCAGCATTAAAACGAGCATGATGCGTAGGAAAACCGCCTGCATGTTGTTACGCTACTTTACGTAATTTCTTAGTATTTTTTGTTAAACATAAAGTAAATATTTTTCATTTTAAACTGCAAAACGTACATATACATTTATATATTCGTTTCGTTTTATGTGTTTTCGTTAAACATGCTACTCCTCTATATTTCTCTCTAATTCGTTTAGTCGTCTGTTTGCTTTCATAAAAGGGACTAGGTTAATTTCTTGACAATCAAGGTAGATAAATTATCATCCAGATATGGTGCTCCGTATTATTAAATTTTGAATCAAGCGATAAAAGAATTTACATTAGCGCCATTTTATCGAGTTATTCCCATTTGACGTTCTCTAATTACGATACACACACTCTAAATCCACATACAATGATTTCGCAATGAATTTTGTTCTGCGACCGCTTGCGACCTTGTGGGATTTCATTTCGCATGCTAATACTTTACATTGGACAGGTGGCCGTTAATTTGCCGACCGTGGCCGGAGTGCCAACTGGGCTTATATTTATTTTGCGAAGGGTTTTGCAATTGTGATGGAAACAAAAAATATTTTTAATCCCAGCGAATTAGCAATTTGCAAATATTTCGCCTTACATTAATTACGTACAGGGTATGTCACCATATTTTTAATACCCCTTAAAGAATTTACTTTGGTACGTAAACTTTAAATACTAAAGTTTTATGTTTTGCCCTGAGCACCCAGAGTTTTTTTTATCAGAGTAATCAAACTAGCATGCCAAAGGGGTCAAATTTTTTTTCTTAAAATTAAGATATTGCGTTTCCAGCAGTATAATATATATATATATATATATATATATATATATATATATATATATATATATATTATACACTACGCCACAAAAGGTATCGCATTACCAAGTATATTCCCATAGGCTTCATTGCAAATACGGTCTGCTATAGGACTACATGTCTTATATAATAATATAGGACTACACATCTTATCTAATAAATCAGCTATAGAAGTGATTTAAAAAAAATTCGTCTTTGGTTTTATACTGGGTGTTTCAATATTTAGGGTTTTACTCCAAAATGTTTTAACAATGTAGAATATGCCGATGGTAATATAATATTCAAGTGGCATCACCTTCGTAGTCTTATTCTTCCTTGACATTTGCTTTTTTTCTAACCACTTAATTAGCTGACTTATCAAATAAGATAAGGGGTTTTATAGCAGACCGTGTTTGTATTGAATCTTATGGGAATATATCAGTGGCGGCTATTCAGGTGAAGTAGGTGAAGTGCTACTGCTACTGCTACTAAACAAGCGAACATCTAACTATATTTATTATATATCTCTTAAAATGTTAGTTTTTACATTCATTTATTCACCTAATCGGTAAAAAAGAAACTGTACATCTCGAATAAATATTTTACTTCACCGTTGGTGGAATATCTTTTTAAAACTTTCAATCGAACTTTATTATAACAACTATAGCAGTGGCGCAAACCTTTGCTGGAGGTGCTATGTTTAGTTTACGATTTTCCTACTATGTTGCCATGTCAACGAGTATCCGATGACGTCGAGCCCAGCGCCACACAACGTTCTTGGTGAATTGCAGGCGCAGTACATTACACCCACGTGTCGTTCAGTTTGCGGTGGTTGTTTACTTTTATTTTCGCGGATTTCGCTGCAACCGGTGAGTTCCTTTGCAGTTAACTTGACTGTTTTGTGTTATATTTATTTATTGTGTTGTTATAACTTCAAATTCGAAGTTAGTAAATGTGATTGTTCAAGACTGGAGTAAATTAAAAGACTTCTTTGAATTTATTACAAACTGTGACAAATCTGATGAAAAATCAATCCGCCTTGCGAAAGCATTTTGAGGTGACATGAACGAGTTTGAATTCACGTTTCTGGCATTAGTGTTTAATGACATTTTCTCAATCACGGACATACTATTTGACGTTCTTCAAAAAAAATCGCTTGACATTCATTTTTACATATCCAATATAAAACGCTGTCGTGAGGCGCTCTGTAAAAATAGAAATGAACATTTTTTTAATACCATGTTGGATAAAGAAAATTCTTTTACAGAAATAAATCATTGCAAACGTCAGCTTGCTAAGCTTTCACCTGAAGAAATTAGGGATAAGTATAGAACCCTTTTTTATGAAATATTGGACCATATTTGAATGGAAATGACACTAAGATTTCAAGGCTGTGAGAAACTTACATTTTCATGTTTGGCAGATTCTGCTAAATTTTCCGAATAGAGTTTAAATTTTCCGACTGGCCCGTTTGAAAATTTCTTACAGTTATATGGGGAAATATTTTCAAAAAGTCAACGACTTAAAAATGAGCTTGGTCTTATTTTTGCCAATGAGAGTAATTGGAATATATCGCTGCAAGAGCAAGTGAAAAAAATTAATAAAAATAAATATATTTTTACCGAAGCATATAAATTGTTTTCCCTTATTTTGACAATACCGTCGACAAGTGCTCCAGTGGAAAGAAGTTTTACTTACTTCAAATGTGTAAAAACTTATTTAAAAAATACAATATCTAAAGAAAGACTTACTTCTCTTGGCAATATTTCAATTCAAAAGGAATTTCTGGAGGAGATTAAGGCAACTCATCCATTTTATGAAGATGTTATAAATAAATTTTCTGCTATGAAGGATAGGAGAATTGATTTAGTATACAAAATTTAGGTAAGTCGTAAAAAAATATTCTACCCCCTCTACATATAAAAAAATTCTGGAAAAAAATTATTGCAATATTTTCTTGCTTCATTTGCACTTCACTTACTTTTTCACTCGCGAGCCGCCACTGGAATATATTGGGTTATGCGATACTTTTGTGGCGTAGTGTATTTATATATAAAGAAACTAACCTTAACAAGCCCGATATAATATACTACGGGCAGGAAAAGTTTTGCAAGGTGAAAGAAATACGATTTTGTATATACACATTAGAGGCATTACCGTTTCTACGAGTCCCAGCAAAGATAGCAGTTTTTTTCAATATCCGAGTGTATGTTTCATATACAGGATTGTACAAAAGCAACGCAGAATATTCGTATCTTCTGTATGAGTCATTTTTCACAAAAACGCTGGAACATATGAAGTGGTTTAAATGGTTGTTCGTCTTTTTGTAATATTTTTAGCCCCCTCCCTGCAACCCCTTAATTTGTAGACTCCCCAACCTAGTTCATGTGGGGGCTCCATAAGAAGGTCTTCTAAATCTAAATTCGATACTAGCAACAAATTAGGGATCTGCTTATTTCGTTACCATTAAACGTGTCCATATAAGTTTTTAATTAAAATTAATATTCGAAGGGGATCCTTAGCGCTCACCTGATTCGGCTAATATAGCAAATGTTAAAAGTGATCTCCACCTTCTACTTCATATGCACCGAATCTGTGGTAAATACTATAAACCGCACTTCGAGTACTTTCTGCTGGTAAATTAGTAACCTCCATCTATATTCTATCTTGTAGGTCCCCAGAGCTGTTTGGTCTAGTTTTAAACGCTCTTTTCTTCAAATAACCTAATAGAAACAAAACAAAGGTCCGGAGAACTTGGTAGCCATTCAATGGGACCCCGTCGACCTATCCACTGATTTGGCAAAATTTCGTCCAAGTACTTTCGAACATTTTTACCAAAATGCGGTGTTGCGCCACCTTATCAAAATTATATTTTTCAAGGGAAATATCTGGATCACTTTCGTTAGGAAACATTACTGCTAATGCAAGTATTAAATCGAATGAGAGGAAATCTAAGTAATGTTCAGCAGTAAGATTTTCTTCAAAGAAATATGGTCCTAAACTTCGGTTATTTATTATGCCAGCACAAACATTGATTTTTTTGGAGATGTTGTTTATGTTCCTCACGTATCCACTGTGGATTTTGATCAGACCAGAATTAATAATTATGTCTGTTGATCGTTCCATTTAAATAAAATGTCTCATCGGAGAATATTTTGAAAAAATATGTTATTTTCATCATATCCTTCACATTATTTCTTTACAAAATTGTAAACTCCTATCGTAGTCATCTTCAAGAAGTTTCTGTACCACATGCATTTTATACGGGTGATACCTCCGGCTCTTTAATAACCGCTGTACAGAAGCTCTACTGACATCGTTATTTAGCGTCAAGGTAATAGTTGAAAAATGTGGACTTTCTTATACTAATAGGAGTATATACAGTTTTTGTTTTGAGATAAAACGAGTTGTCGACCCGTTTTAGTTAAATTCCTAACTGTCCAATGCTCTTCAAATTTGTGAAATATTCTACTCACTCTTAAACGCGTAATTGTATTGTCGGGATACTTTTCGAACAACACACAAACTTCATTCTGGCTCCGTACTTTGTCTCCACCACCCAACCATATCAAAATTTTAATACTCTGTCTTTCTGAGAGCACCGTAATTAAAAAATGACAGGTTTCAAAATACTAATACTTGCTTACGATTCAATGATCAAACTGAATGATTAATTGGATTTATTAATTTGTGTGTATTTTTGCCAGATAAACATCCAAATGTTGGAAAAAACTGTCCCAGAATTTCAAGAAATTGGTACCTTTTCACGCAATGCAAAATGCATTGCAATGTAAAAATTTGTGATATTAGGAGGTTGCTTGGTAGGTGGATGGGGTCTAATTGATGGTAATCAAGGTCGTTCCGCATTACAACATAAGGATCTACTTTGATAGTTAAATTAAATTAAAAATGTATGTGAACTCGTTTTACTGTAACGAAACTAGTTTGTTGCTAGTATAGGATTCAGTTTTAGAATAACTAACTCATAGAGCACCCAGATAACCTAGCTCGCCATTTGAAAAAAATTTGGGGTGTCTATAAATTTAGGGCTGATAATATTATATGAATGAACAACCAAATAAACCACTTAATGTGTTCCAGCGTTTTTGTGAAAAATTACTCATACAGAAGATATGAATTTTGTGCGTTTCTTTTGAAAAACCCTGTATAGCTTGCCGATTACAGACGCGTTATAAATAACAATTTAAATTAATTTTATAGTATCCTGGGAAAGAGAGTTATGACAGTCATGATGTCTATTTCTCAGCTAAATGGTTTACGGACGCGTTGGGTTTAGTTAATCAATGTAACCTCCCTATTCCGTTCCTCTAATTAGATACTGACTCATCTCAGAGAACTATTTTGTCGGATAGTAAAAAGTACGGTATTTCAAATTCAAAATTCAAAAAATATTAATTGTGTAAAATTCAGCATAAGAAACATACAATAAGAAAGCACAATATATACAAAATCTACTGTTAGTAAAATAAAACGTATTTAATTTTTACTAAGACTTAGATACCCTCGCTATCTGAATCTCTCAAATATCATTATAATTACATAATATCTTCAAATGATATTGAATACATGTCCGTGAGTAAATTCGCTTAAATCACATTGTTTGGCGCTTGACAATTTAAACAAAAATGCTCTTACTAGCTAGTTTTTTTAAGATTTTTAGTGTAACATTTGAAATAGTAGAAGATAAATTAAAACCTAAAAGTAAAAAGCTTTAGATAACTTCCGGAATTAAGAAATCAGCAGCCAATCTCCTCTCATTACACACAATTCGTAAATATACTGCAGATTCTGGGTTTTTGGTATATTTTAGTAGATATAGGGTCATTTATCGACAAGTTTTAAAATCTGCTAAGCAGAAATATTACAATAATAGAGTCCAAAATGCTCGCAATAAGAGTAACGAACACTGGTCAATAGCCAATGAACTAAGAGGCAAGTCACATACTTTAACAGAGAGGTTTGGTTTAGACGCCAATACTCTGAACTCTTTCTATTGTTCTATAGATGAGAGGCTAACATCTAATTTTAATTCACAGCTTGATCCTCTATCATTTGTTAAAACTTCTATAGCTGATTCATTTGTCATTTATCACACATCAACATCACAGAGATCAAAACAATAATAAAAAACATAAAAATCAAAAATTCTTCAGGAATTGACGGAATATCAGTTAGAATTTTTGAATCTTTACCAGACAATTGTCTGGGGGCTCTTGTTCATTCCGTTAATGCTTCTTTTGGCAGCCGTTTTTTCCCCGAGTGTCTGAAAGTAGCTAATGTCCAACCGATATATAAAGGAGGCGATCTAGGTGATCCAGGAAACTTTCGTCACATCTCCCTTCTGCCAACCCTATCAAAGATAGTTAAAAAACTTTTAAAGGAGAGATTCCTGAACTTCCTCAATCGTCACAATGTGTTACAACAGTCACACTTTGTATTTCAAAATAATAAAAATACTACTGATGCTGTACTTCATTTCTTGGAGCGCCTATATCTCGGACTCAATGAAGGCGACCTAGCTGCAGCAGCCTTCTGCGATTTTTCAAAGGCGTTTGATTGTGTCATGAATGTGTGTGAAGTCATATGACTCTGCTGGGCAAACTCTCTTTTTATGGTTTTAGGGGATTGGTGCTCGAGTGGTTTTCATCCTATTTTAAATGCAGGAAACAGCTAGTGAGGAGTCGGGATGGGATGTCTGAGGTGATAAATATCAGACAAGCAGTCCCGCAAGTTTCAATATTGGGTCCCTTATTGTTGCTCCTATATATTAACGATCTACTACTATTGACATATCATTCCAATTTACTTTTTTTGCAGATGACCCTTCTTTGGGTAGGTAAAGAGGTAGATGGTTTAATGGCCAGTGTGTCTGCTGACGTTCGCGGAATTCAGTTTTGGTGTGAGGCTAGTTCTCTTAGTTTCAATATTAACAAGACTAATATAATAACTTTCAAATTTGACATAGATGAGAAACACATACAAATTGTTAACAAAAATTATGCCAAGTTATTGGGTGTGTGGATTGATGACAAGCTAAAATTTGGTGACCACGTTCTGGCACCTTATGCCAAGTTGACGTCTGGTTGATATGCAGCCCGCATAGTTTCGAATGAGCTCAGAAGTGACATGGCTAGAAATGTTTACTTCAGTTTGGTGGAAACCCATTTGAGAATATTCCGTTCTGGAGATTTTGCTCTCAGTATCAGTTTAATTCAGTTTTTATTTTATAAAAAAGAGCGGTTCGCTATATATGACAGGCCGAATTTAGAGATCATTGCAGGCCTTTGTTTTATCAACAAAAAATCCTTACCTTGCCTTGCTTATTGATACCGGAAACTGCATCCTTTATTCACAAGCGATTTAGGGGAATACAAATGGTTCATCAGTATGAATCAAGAAACTCTGATAATATACCCTTACCTGTTCCTAAGTTACCGCTCATCAGAAGTTTATTTTTCTTTGAGGGGCTTGAGATATATAATCATCTTCCACTAGGTATAAAACAAATAACAAGAATTAAATTATTTAGAAATTCTTTAAAACATATTTTAATAGAAAAATCATTTTACAGTTTGTAGGAATGTTATGACAGCCACTTGTGATTGTCCAATTAATTGTTATATTAGTAATTTAAGCCGTTTTACTTTGTGATGCCCAATTTGTTAGTACATTACTGTAATTTTAACCGTTTACGAAATATTTTTTTTGCATTATGTAATTATTGTAACGTCTTTTTTTAAGCCTATATGTTTAGTTTAAGCTATCATCTTAGTTTGTACGATTTTTTAAGATTATGGAAGCTATTCACAAGAGCTTATTCGATATTATTATTATAGCGATTTTTTGACTTTGTAACATTTCTTTGAAAAATTCATATACTAATTATATTATTATATTATAACTTTTCATTTAGCAATTTTGTCGTATATTTTTTGGTACAAGCCTTTTACCAAAAATAAATTCATGCTGTTTTTTGTGTCTTGAGGATTGAGAAAACCAATTTAATCATTATATTACCTGATACTTAATACTTAAAGGCGAAATATATATCAATAATATTAAATTTAAACTGTGCAGGATAATTAGCCGTAACTTATTTATTTTTAACTACAAATGTTAAAAACATAACTTTTTAGTTTCTTGAAATCACATTGTTTCGTTAAATAAGCCTCTTTTTGTTCAAGGTTTAACACCATTACACATTTTAAAAATATAAGAGGCAGTGTGTGAAAAGAGGGAACATTCTATTCTAATACGTAAATGTAAAGTAGTAGAAATAAACTGCCTTTATAGCACAATTTCCTCGGTTGTTCCAAATTGCCCCTTATGGCAGGGTTGTTGTCAATTTACTCGGTTGTCTTAAAAGTTAAGTGTGTCAACCTAATATTTTTATAATTAGTAAGAAGATGCCCATTTATTGAAATATTATTCTACAGGGTGTTCCATTTCAAAACAACATTGCTGAATTTTTATTTTTAAAGTGTTTTTGTTTCTTTTGTTGAGATTCTGATGGTTCAGGTAAACCAAGTAACTCTTATAATCAACATATTCTTCTTTGTTTCTTAATATACTGTGTAAGTGGGTCTCAAAATATACGGGAAAACCCTTCCTTCCTATATATCATTATCACCGTCTTTAATACATAAAAAGTTCTTATGGACATACAAATGACAATATAAACAATAAATGCATGTTTCCTAATATACTCAAAATATAAGTATTTAATTACACGAAAATTTTTTGTTTATGAAATGCCTTAATTAATTCATATAATTAAATATGGATGAGACTCGAATTTACTGCTACAGTATGTTATTTGCTTTGGGTCAATACTGTAGTTTTAGTATTGACTTAAACAAAACACATCGAAATTTGCTTGCAAAATACTTTTTACACGAAAATATGGCACTGTAAAGTTCCGAATCCTTAAACTGAAGACTGCCATAAAAGAAATCTTAATTAAGCAAACAACATCTTTTATGAAAGTGCTTGAAAATTAATGCTTTAATATTTACAGATGTTAAAACTATTAAACATTTTTTTTAGTAATGAACAGGTCATGTCTAGAGATAATAAAGTAATTTAAATAAAACCTAATTTGTCAGTAACTCTTTTTTGAATCCTAATTCGATTTATCACCTCGTTTTATTCAGTTTCACTCTATCTTATAAACATTTCAAGAGTACTAACTGGAATGGTCTTACAATGGTCATTATTGGGTAAAATGTTATTTTAGGGGTTTTCAGACAAACTAAAATGCTGACTAGCCTGATCATTTCGGTTGATACATCCCTCCTTGAACCGTTTAAGTTATTTGATGTTGTTCAAAAAGGACAATATAAGCTCTCAGTTAAATTATGGTCACAAGTCTGACTCTGACTGTGTACAGAGTTCAGGGTATTAAACTTTTCTCAGATACCATTTAAAATACCAGAGCAAAAAAAGGAGTAATAAAAAATAACCTTTTTTAATAGATTTAGCAAACTATAATACTTTTAAAATAAAAAAAATATATATGAACATAGGTCTCGGAAATAAAGCGTTTCCGGACCTATGTTCATATAATGCTTTCTTATTCTGAAAAGTATTAAACGAAAAAATCTATTAAAAATACTTATTTTATTGTCATTTATTTTCTCTATGTATTCTCTATGGAATCTGAGAAAAGTTTACACCCTGTACCTTGAAAATCGCTCGAACGATTTTGACGAGACAAGGATAAATTTGGCTCAGAAGTTTGGGAACTATAACATGCTAAATATATAAGAAATTTTACTAAAACCACTTTATCATAAAATTAGTAAGCGCTCCCTTATTGAAGTTTGCTAATAACAATCCCGTGGACCCAATTAGTGATGTCAGATTTTCAGTTTTAAATGAAATCTATCAAATAGTTTTTATGAAGCCTCAAATTTTTTATCGATTGTAGCAAGCGCTGTAGTATAGTATTTTTCACGATCTGAGAAAGTTACTTAGGTATATTTTTTCTAATATACCTGAACTACAAGAATAATTTGACTATTTAATGGCAAAATATCGTACAGGACCGCATTATACTTGACTGTATAATTATTAGGTTTAAAATCTAATTATCATAAGAAAGTTGAATTTGATGGTTATATGTAAATAATACCCAATATAGTAGTTATACAAATATAAAATAGTATACAGTGTCCTCTGATGCATTTGTTACCATTTTAATTATTAGTTATTGGTATCTAGCTCGACTTTTCTATCGCTACTACCGCTATTAATAATGAGTTTTTTACAGGTTCTGAACTATTTATATTTATATACATACATCTATACTTCCTTTGCAATCTTAACACAGGTATATTGCCTTGAAAAATTGTAACTTTTTAAAACTTCTAACAGTTGCTTAAAATTATAACTTTTATGGAAATATATGTCACGTTCGCACAAAAAGGCTTGTATGTCTCTTTTTCTACTGGTTGAACATGGTACCTTATTCACTTGGCGATTATGATAAGATGCATTATCCATGGCAATACTGCTATTAGGTGGTATATTTGGAATTAATTTATTTTTAAACCAATCTTCAGCGGTGGTATCAGAGTTATAATCTAAACTGGAATCTGAAGTATTCTAAAAATAGACATTCTGGTATCCAGCCTTTTTCTGACCCGGCATGTAAAACAGCAATTTTTTGCCTTTATTTGGCAGAACCTTGGTGTGTTATATTTTAGATATATCAATCCATCCTTTACTGGCTGTGTCGTGGGTGTCGTATCTTATCTAAGTGGATTATCGTTCGATTTTCCGATCTAGTTTCTCTTTTCAAAATATTCGAATCTAAGTCGTTGTAAAAACCCTAAGCGACGTAAAATACGCCACAAAGTTGTAGTGGAACAATTTATATCACAACTATCCTCGGACAGCCTCCTTAAAAGTGACGATAACGTAGGAACTTTTTGCGGCGGATAAGTCTTTTTGATAGAAATCAATATATTTCCGTACACCATTGTCTTTTCGCTTTTTTTAGGCTCTATCGAACTATTTACAATTTTCCGAACTGTAATTTAAGGATGCTTGTTAAAACTGATGTCTCTTCTAATGAAAAGAACTTTTCGTGGCCTAGCTGTACTAACTTTAAATAAACACTTTAAAACTACCATTTTTGCCTCAAGGGGCAAACATTTGCGGCATCTGACGAAAAAGACTGCGAACATTTTAACACACTACCAAACTTTATAATACACACTTCACACACACTTCTCTATAAGGCTCGAGATAAAACGAATATTCTTTCTTAGAGTTCTTTATGTAAAACGCGAAGTCACCCAATAAACTTATGGTCAAATCACTTTCTTAGATCATGAAAAATACTATAACTGCAAAAATGTTGTTACATTTTCGGGCTTCGTATATTAACGGAATGAAAGGGCTCCGTAAAAACTGAGAAAGATCTCAACTGAATATTGAAAACTTTCAACTGAATGTGGAAATTGATTCGTGCGCCTCCTACCAGAAACTTAATGAACTGACCGATATATATGTATATATATATGTATATATATATATATATATATATATATATATATATATATATATATATAATATGGACAACTTTTTTATTTACGATTTTAGGTGAAAAAGTTATCCTTTATACAAAGTTTTGCTCTTCTGAAAAAAAAGATTAATTTAAAGAAGAATGTCATTTTATATATTGAGTACGAAACAAAAAAATTGATGTTTCACCTTTTGCGACAACTTAATTAAAACTTAATTAAAAGATACAAGTCAAAAAGCTTTTAGAAGCTAAAATTGCAATTTCACGTGTCAATATAGAGAAAAATCATTTATTTATAGACTGTGAAATCGGGTCTATCCTAATTTTCAGGACAATTTTAAAATATAAGAATGAAAATTTCCTGGCTATAAAATACGTTGTGGTGAATCATTAGCTAAAATGTTTATTAGTTGTGTCACAAATATATATATATATATATATATATATATATATATATATATATATATAATTTGCTGAATATTCCTTACCCGGAACGTCCCTTATTATGAATACATGTCCTTTTAGTAGGAATAGTGAAGTATGACATGATTCAGTTCCGCACATAGTCATTTATTAACGCATATATAACTGTTTTCTTTAATTTTTGTTAGGCAAAAGAAAAAATGGTTCCTTTAAAGATTGTTTTGAGTTGCCTATCTAGATACTAAACCAGCGAAATTTGCAAGTACCGAAAAGAAGCTTATTTCATGGTCTTATAAAATATAAGGTATTCTATTCAAAATATAAATTGCTTCTTTCGTGCTTTTTCATAATATCTTTACCACATTACGGAAAAAAATTAAGAAAAGTTTCGTTTTTAGTGATACTCCGAAGACCAAAGTAAACAATTGGGAATTTAACTTTTTATTATAGTTTATGTAAAAAAAATCATTTTCCTATCGAATCTATTTTTAATTAGCGATAAAAAATGTTTAGCTAGAATAATAGGTTTTTAAAGTTTTATTACATTATTTAATAATTAATTATTAATATTAATTATTAAATATTATATGTTTTCAAATTTTTTACTCTTAGGCCTACACAGTATTTATACAAAATAATGTCCTATTTTTAAAAATTTTTCTTTGAACTTGCGCAAATCTAACGTACTCTGTTAACTTTTTTCCGAGCTTTTTTCTTAAATTATATGAATTTGTATATTAGTGTATACATGAAACATAAATATTACAAAATATTTATTTTTATTTATTTTTAGAGTTTCGTTAATTAATGTCTGACTACAAATATTTTAAAATATGATAGTCAGGATGATTTTGAACAAAAAAGTCTTATCTACCATCGGTAAATTCTAAATATTGTTTGAGATATCACAGTTTAAAATATTTAAATTTGAAGATGGTTTAAATTATTAAGTTCTTGACAACATTGAAACTGTGTTTTGTCCAGAAAGAAACAACAAAATCTGTAGGTTTAAGATAAATTCAATTTATTTACTTTAATTATTAATTTGGTATTTATGAATCAATTATTTATTAAAAAGGATAGTGGTTTGATAGCATACTATCGGCGCGTATAAAAAATTAAAAGCAACCTGTCATTGTAACTCAACCATATTAATTTTTGAGATAATTATTGATTTGTACAATTCTACACCGTTATATTCCTTTGGAGGATTGTCGTAAATTATACATTTTTAAACATAACTAACCTTCGAGGAGTCAATAATAAAAAATCACTAAAAATTCGTTTTATTTTCCCTCCTCAAGAACGATTTTTACCGCTGTTTGTGGAAGTTTTACACTAGTATGCTGTTACTGATAACTAAATTATATAGTTCTCACTAATCTTTTTGATAATAAAGGTTTTTTTTGTAAAAGTTACAGAAAACATAAATAACTCATATATTTTCTGTCTATTTGACTGAAAAAATGACAAGCGATTGCCAAGATTATCCGGTATACCGCCCACTCGATGCCAGACCGTTACTGATTTTCTAATATATATATTTTTAGTTTTTTTTAGCAAACCTTATAAATTAATAAAAATGCGAATTAGGTTTGGTTAGGTTTGATGCAAAAAAATGGCGCGGTAGCGCTCCAACAAAATCCCCAGTCTATATTAAAATAAGGATTTTTTTAACAGAACCTATACTGTTAAGTGGATCCATTCCGTTAGGTTAGCACCAGGTTCGTCAATAAAAAATCATTAAATTCATAATAAATAATAAAAATTACAAGTACAAGGAAAAGAAAATAAGGTGAATTTGTCAACAGTGAAACAATTTCGTTTCTGTATTTTGTCAAAAACCTCATAATAGGGAAGTTTTGCATTAAAAAGTAGAGAAAATTGTAGTTTTTCAATTTTATTTTTTTGGATAAAGAAAGTTATTTTCCGATGAATTTTTACTTTTATTCTATTACATATAGCATATGGTATAGCTTAAAATTGAAAAAACCTAAAATGGTTGGGTTTATACAGTTCATGAGACCCATACACACAATAGAAAAAGTATTTAAAAACTAAATGCATAATCCAACAGAGTTTTCTTTCACTTGAGCTAAACTATGTTCCTCGTTTTCAAGTGCTAGTTGTCTTTGAGGTCCATGATTATTATGACGAAACTTTACACTTCCCATATGTCGCACTGTTTGAAAAATGAATATAAATTTCTGTCACCGCCGAGAAAGATATCCTATCTTTTCCTGTATGCTGGGGACGCTAAATCTGCATTCTGTCTACATTCTCTATAAATAAGTAACATGTTTGCGTATTTATTATTTGTATACATTTTCAAAATCGACACTGCTTATTAAATCGATATGGAATTATCTTAAACTACAAAAAAAAAAACTACAGTTCGGGTTTGCTTCTATCCGATACGGACGCGCTTGACCGTGAGAGATAACGAAACCGTTTTTTTTTTGGTGTTGTTCGTTCTCGTGCATATCTGATTTGGATTATTTCCTAGGAATTTAAAATAACTAAATACGATAATCTGTAAGTTGTAACTTTTCCATTATTTAGTATTGCCCTTCGCATGTTGCTAACATGACGGGGGGTAATTATGATGAGGGAGGTGAGCCACCCGATGGAGACAATCAGGAAAAACAGGGGAAAATAATATCTGACCGCATAAAAAATATTGATTTTAATAACAGGTATAAAGATAGCAGTACCGGTCCATTCTCTGTATTTATTGAACATAAGTATTTAAATTTTGGAAAACTACACCCTATTCGTATTAGCGAAAAATTATATAATTTAGATGGAGACGAAAAAAATATTACCTATTTGGATATAGTCGGTCGAAACCGAGTACAAGTTTTTTGTAATTCAGCATTAGCAGCTAATTCCTTAATTTCAAATGAAATTTTTGAAAAAAATAACCTTGTAGCCTACATTCCTTCGCATCTTACTGAGAAAAAAGGTCTTATACGTGGAGTAGATACCACTTTCTCGGAGGAGCAACTAATTAAAATTATACAATCTGATATAAAAATAAAATCTGTTAAAAGACGTTACAAAACTGTAATCGCTAAGGATGGCAAATCAATTAAAGTACCTAAACAGCAAGTAATAATTACTTTCGACCAATTGACCTTACCACAACATGTTTATATCTACAAATTAAGACAAGAAGTACAAGTTTGGTACTCTCCAGTTTCACAATGTTTTCAATGTCTCAATTTTGGTCACACGGCTTTACAGTGTAAGGGTAAAAAAAGGTGTAAAAATTGTTCTCAGGTTCTTCCAGAAGAAAAAAACAAGTGCGACGAATGTAACATTTTTTGCATACATTGCAAGTCTAATACACATAATTCTACAAACAAATCATGTCCAATCTTTTTAAAACAAAAAAGAACTAAAGAAGCAATGGCTAACCTAAACCTATCTTTCAAAGAAGCCGAAAAAATTGTTGATCTGCCTTCTTATGCCGGTCTCGTTAACAAAAATAAATTTTCTCCCCTATTATCTTCTTTTCATGAATTTCCTAACCTTCCCGAGAAAAAGACGAATAACAATCAAAATAAATTTATGACAAACAGACATGGAGTACATAACTCTTTGTCTCAACCTAGTACGTTCTATTCTGATAATAACAACAAAAAAAGGAAAGTGCACGATAGGAGTCCTAACTACGAACCCATTCAGAGAGAGTTTGACTGGTCATATACAGGGTCTCCCCTAATTCATAGTCAGCCAAATTTAACTGAAGACAGTATTGTAGAAATTAAATTAAAAATTAGTGAAAAATTAAAAAATAAAATCTGTTCTTCCTATAAACCTTTAGTACGTCCTAACTTGGTAAACGTTTTTGAAAATATTAATTTAGAGGAAATTATTGAAACAGTTGTTGGTGACTGCTTAAGCTATGGGATCAACAAAGCAAAAGTTAACGATTGTTCAATGGAACGCTAGATCAGCTTTTGCTAATCACAATCTACTTAAGAACCTTATTAGGGATACTCAATTTGATATAGGTATTTTGAGTGAAACTTGGTACAAACCTAACTACAATATAGTTCTTAGCGGATATAATATTATTCGAAAAGACCGACCTGGTGGTAAGGGCGGTGTAGCAATATTAATTAGAAAATCTATTCCTTTTCAAAATTGTAGTATTATTCCTTTTAATAATAACAAATTTGAAGTTTGTAGTGTAAATATTGGGTTTAACAAAAAATCCATATCTATCGTTTCGGTTTACAGACCTCCCAATGTACAGGTCAGTTCTCGACAGTACGAACTGATTTTTCATCCCTTGAACCAACATTGCGTAATTGCAGGAGATTTTAATGCTCATCACAATTTGTGGGGCTGTAATAAAAATGACCAATTCGGTATTGCTTTAATGGAGGCCTTAGATTCTAATCCTAACCTTGTGGTCAGGAATGAAGGAGAACCAACCAGGCTTGGTGTACCTGGCACGCATGCGTCTGCTATTGATGTAACTATTATATCCTCTAATCTCTTAAATAGGTCTTCTTGGAGGGTTTTAAATGACACATATGGCTCTGATCATTTTCCGGTACAATTGGTCATTAACGACACCAATGAGGCTTCTACAACCCATGAAAGAAAAGGTTGGAATGTAAAAAATGCGGACTGGTATGCTTATTCTCTTGAGTTACAAGGTAAATTCAATAACTTTAATCCTCATGACCTTAATGCTAATGAAATTATTGAATTTGTTTACGATAATATATGTAACACCGCGGACTCAATTTTTCCTCGTAGGAAAAGACCTTCTCAGAGAATCAGCCCACCATGGTGGGATAATGAATGTACCGAAATTGCTAAGTTACGTAATGAAGCCCTTAAGAAGTTTAGGGAATACTCCTCCATCGAAAATTTCGTTAGTGTTAAAAGAATAACTGCCAAATGTAAAATAACATTCAAAAAGAAGGCCAAACTAAGCTGGCGGCAGTTTTGTTGCTCCCTTAATGCCCAAAGTAATCCTTCACTGGTTTGGAAAAGAGTGAACTCTGCTAACAAAGGTATTTCTGGTAACATATCAAATACTATGTCTAACGAAGCAGCTGAGGCGTTTATTAAAAAAATTGCTCCTGATACAGTATCTCAGGAAATACCTAGATGTAATATATATTCCACTCATTTTTTAACAAATCCAATCACCCTTGAGGAATTTAATACCATAACAAAAAAACATAGAGATACCGCCCCCGGTTTAGATGGAGTTTCATACTCCATGTTGGAAAATCTACCCGATTCGTATAAGAATCTTTTATTTACTGCTTTCGAGAAAGTTATCTGCAGAGGGGATGAAATCCCGTGTATTAAAAATTCATTAATTATTCCTATAAATAAACCAGGTAAAATTGGCGAATTTAGGCCAATTGCTCTATCATCATGTATTATGAAAACCCTTGAAAGAATCATAAAACCTCGGTTGGAATGGTGGTGTGAGTCAAGAGGGATCTTTTCCCCGAATCAGTTTGGTTTTCGACGTGGTGGGGGGGTTTCCGATTGCCTGGCTCATTTGGTGACGGACATTCAAAACACTTTAACCGATAACGACTATCTAGGTGCCATATTTCTTGATATTTCTAGCGCCTACGAAAATGTTAATTTGTATATCTTAATAGAAAAACTGTCAAAAATTATACCCCGAACTATCGCTTGTAATATAGTCAGGTTATTTGTAAATAGAGTAATTTCAATACAAACGGATAATTCGCTTAGTGAGTCTAGACTGGTATCTTGTGGTCTCTCTCAGGGATCTGTGTTGAGCCCTATTTCTATTCAATATTTATACCAGAGATATTCACGATTTAGGTTTTGATTCTCTAGTTCTTCAATTTGCAGATGATTTTTGCATATACAGTAGTCATAAAAGATTGGAACAATGTAAATCTAATCTCAGTCACATTATGTACATCTGTAACAGATATTTTCCTGAAAATGGATTCACAATATCCGATAAAAAGTCAGCAGTTATGTTTTTTACTAGGCATAGGATCAACAAAGAAGAAACTATTACTTCAAATCATACTACTGTTCCCTGGGTCCAATCTATAAAATACCTAGGCGTTTTCCTAGATCAAAAGCTTAACTGGAATGATCATATTAGTTATATAGTAAACAAAACAGAAAAAAGTTTAAACTTAATGAGAGCTGTTGCATCTAGATCCTGGGGCTCAGACCCCAAAACAATGCTTCTTCTCTATAGATCATTTACCAGATCTATTCTAGATATTGGAAGTATATTATATGGATCAGCATGTAAATCCCAATTAAGAAAATTGGATGTAGTCCAGTTCAAGGCCCTCAGACTTGTCACGGGGGCTTTTATGTCCATTCCTACTCAGGCCTTGTTATCTGAGTGTAGAGAGCTTCCTCTATATCTTAGAAGAAAAATTTTGGCTCAAAAATTTCTAATTAAAAACATGCAGTTCAGTAATAATTATTTATTAAAAAAAATTGGTTTTTTGGCAATTTCCAATCTTGTAGCTTCCTATTGGACCTTTAAGAATGATCCACCTCTAGCAGAGGCCCACACTTCAGTATCTAGATGCGACAATTTTTTGCTCAAAAGGGATAAGCTTGATCTATATAACTATCCATATGAAAACTGTATTGTGAATCC
Source organism: Kuschelorhynchus macadamiae (assembly GCA_030620095.1). NCBI lineage: Eukaryota > Metazoa > Arthropoda > Insecta > Coleoptera > Curculionidae > Kuschelorhynchus > Kuschelorhynchus macadamiae. The sequence goes on from JAUTXW010000070.1 coordinate 255,835, forward strand.
GATAGTGATTATCCCCCAGTTTACGGAGTTTTCGTCAATAAACAAAAGTATCCTCAATAGAGAATTACAACAGTATCGCCACTATCTCAAAATTTACACTGATGGCTCTAAGAACGACGGGGGTGTGGGCTTTGCTTTTGTGATGCCCGAACTTTCAGTTGTTCAAAAATTTAAGTGCAATAGGCTTACCTCAATATTTACAGCCGAAGCCATGGCCATTTTAACAGCCTTAGAATATTATATAAATAATGAACATGTCCTTTCCAACATCATAGTACTCTCTGACTCGCAATCCGTACTTAAAGCCCTTAAAAATAAATCAATGGGTAATCCCATAATAGCCAACATTATAGATAAGGTTTCAAAGCTTCATTCTCTCAAAAGGGAGATAATATTTATATGGGTAAAAGGTCATTCAGGCCTTGAAGGTAATGAGCTGGTCGATAGAGCGGCCAAAGAAGCATTGACGGATGGTGTGGAGGTCCAGGGCATCCCCGCCACCGACCTGTATAGAGACATCAAAATTTCTAATTTCACACTCTGGGAAAATGACTACAAAGTATATGTGTCAAATACTAATAACCATTATACAAGCATAAATCCAATTTTGCCAAGAAGTCCTGCAATAATCAAACTCGGTTTACAACGGCAACTAAGTATTTCTTATCTTAGATTCCTTTTTGGCCATGGTAGCTTCAATAAACACCTGTTCAAACTTAAAATGGCACAGTCGCCTTACTGTGAATGTGATAATGAATCAATAGATGACCTTAATCATAGACTATTCTACTGTTCCTTAAACACCCATGCAATCCAGTTCCTTATATCAGAATTAAATAGAGAAAATATCCTTCCACTTAATTCTTCATCCTTTATGTATAGAGTTATCACAAATCCCTCAATTGAGAATATTTTCTTACGATTTCTTAAAATCTCCAGAACCAAGATTTAAATTTAATTTGGTTTTATACTATAGATAGTTAGAATTTGTTATCCTTTGTTTACTTACCTATTGTGTTCTTCATCCTTACCTTTCCGGGCCCTCCTGTTTTGTGAAGTAAAATCAATGTCCTGCATAGGCCTCAGGACGAGAAGTGTGTGTCCCTGTCTATATTCCCATGTGTCTCAATTTTGGTTTCAAGTTTCGTTGGTTAGGAAATTTAGAGTAGGCTAATACATATAGTACTAGTTATATTAGAATACCCTATCATGGCCAAATGGACTTAGTTCCAAAGCCACTAAACTAAAAAAAAAAAAAAAAAAAAAAAAAAAAAAAACTAAGCTAGTTGCTACATTTGCGAATTGTTATGTTTGTTGAGCCCGCCTGTTTGTCAGCGAGGTTATCGTTTATAAGTAGGAATTTTTAAGGTAAGATCAAATATCAAAATCAAATTAAAAATTGTTGGGGCATTTAACTAAAAAAAACTGCAGGAAATTTGTAAAAAAAATATATAATTAAGTGTTTTACAAAATAATGCTTTGCTTAAGGATTAATAAAATATAATACAACTTTGAGGCCATTTTTCTCAAAAGTGATGATGAATGGACCCAACGTATATAAGACTTTTTTAATAAAATTGAGTCATACTATCACAAGTTCTACGTATTTCTATAATATATACTGAAACTAACCAAAATTTAAAACATACGTGAAAAATTTCCAATCGCATCCGATAGATACTCAAATGAATTGTACAAAGAAAAAGAGCTCAGTTTCGCCGATAATTTACCACAGTTGTACACTAAATTATTTATTTGAAATGCCTGAACGATAAACACAAACCTTCTATTTTTGATGATTTTTTGTATAAACATATGTTTAAAAAATGTAGGTAATCCTCCCTGCGTAAATAGATATACTGGCTTGTTGTTTTACAACTACTTCCCAGGCATGTCGCCGTAAAAAAATGTAGACAAAAAAGGCAAAATTAACTTTTTTAGAGTCCTGTTTTGGTAATAAGTAGGGACATTCGGAAATAAAATAGTATTTTATTTCTTTTATATGATGTAGTGCATAGACGATACATCATTTGGTATTAATTTTATACATGTCCTATAAACTCTAATTTGTTCCATTTTTACGTTTTTTAATTATTATGATTATTTATTTTTTGTAGCAATATTTAAGTAGTCTACAAAACATAAATTATGTTCTTCATTATTTTCCTGCATAAAATGAGAATTTTATTACAGGAAATGGAATTTTACCGAATATTTATAAGATCGCCGTAATAAATTTTATCAGTTTATCCCAATATTACACTTTATTATAGTCCATTCCAAAAGTAGTTTCTTAACCCTAGAATACTAATATGATTTTTTTATACGTTAAATCTAATGTGTCGTAAATTTTACTTTCAAAAAAAATAAGAAATTCAAGCAAACTTCAAAATTTTATTGAACAAAAATTAACAAAGTGTATTTATTGGAACTTAAAAAACAGATTCTACTTAGAAGCTAGTAAAAACTAGTCATTGTTAGAGCATTCGGTGCACCATTTTCCCCGATGTTGGTCACAAATCGGGTGTTTGCATTGGGCACAGTACGTAGTCGTCATCCTTCTCAATCGGCTGGGACAATAAAAGCATATTGAACGTTTACCTTCAACTTCAATGACATCATCAGGTTGGTCATCAATTTTCAGGATTTCCTTGATAGTTTGCCGTAGGCTTCGGCGTAAGTTTTTTATTTTCAGCCTTTGCTCCATCCAAGGCCTGGAAAGTTGGTGGCTTAACTCGATCATAAACTGATAACGCCGCACAGGTTTTTCACGCTTCTTGATAGTATTGCAACAGTACACAACATAGGAATTGATGCAGGCGGCGTTAATCATGCAGTAAAAAATGCAAAGCGGCCATCTTCTCGTTTTTCTGCTACATGACATATTTGAACACAATTGGTCAAACGAGTCTACCCCTGATTTAGTCTCATTATAATTTAAAATTATTTCTGGTTTGTTGTTTGTTTCCGAAATCTCAGCACCCTCGTGCATTGTTGATAGTAATAGCACTATTTTGTTTTTTTAGGCATATAGGAAACTAGAGTTTTGTTTTTGTCGAAGCAAAACATCGATGTATTTGGTTCTCTACCTTTTGTGTTTAGTAGCTCTGGTGGTATTTCCCTCTTATTTTTCCGAAGCGTTCCTATGATGGTCAGTTTGAAATTATCATCTAGGAGTTTATCAGCTATTTCTACAGAAGTGAACCAATTGTCCATCGTTATGTTTCTATTGCTACCGTGAACAGATTTGGTCAATTCCTGTACGTAATAAGTTGACAATGGTATTCCATTCGTTGGTGTATTTTTGCCTAGATAGGGACAAGCATCCACCATGTATTTTGAAGACGAGTCCCGAAAGCCTAAAAGTTGCTCATCAATAGTCAAATATGAGGAAGGAATATATGACGTTCTACATTTTTCTATAAAAATCTCCCAAATATCTCGAATATGAGTGAACGCATCTATTTTGACTCTTTCCTGTCTTGTGGCTTTATTGTCAAATCGAAGGCAGTTTATCAAAAAGATAAATCTTTCGCAGCTCATGCAGGCTTTATAAAATGATCCAGATATGGTTGAATCAAACATTTGCTTGGCATTGAGGTGATTGTCTTTTTTTACTGCGGACATTATTAAAATTCCAAGTAGTCCCATCAGTTCTTCTTTAGTTACTGCTGACCGAGTGGGTGATTTGTCGGTATATTTTTTGGATTGGTTTCCAATTTCATCATTCGTGTAACGCAAAATAGTATTTACAATATCATCGGAAATGAAGTGAAAAAAATACTCAGAAAAAGTTGAACATATTTCAGCTCCACCTTTACTTCCAGGAATAAAATGGATGATATTTCGACGGGCTGTTCTTTTTGACTTTTGCGGCAATTTTGAAGACCATATATGACCATTTTTCCCTCTCAGTAATATAGATTTTGGTTTTATGGTACCTCTTTTGCGTTTTTTTGTTGCCAATAATTTGGACAACGGAATGTCATCGTTAGATGAACTACTATCACTTACGTTATCAGACTGCTGGTCGCTTACATCACTTACATTATCAGACTGCTGGTGGTCTATACCTTGATCAGATGTATCCTCTGGAGTGTTCACACTCACTTCTATAACATTATTTTCTTCTAAATCACTAAGACCGTCACTGGAAATCTGTTCAACCTCTAGATTATCTGCCTCTACCCAATCACTTTCGTTATCACTATCAGAACTATCAATATTGTCCCCTTTATCCATTATTTTTTGTATTTCAAGTTCGTGCTCTCGGTCAGACAAGGGCCGTTTTCGTGGATCCATTTTTCAACAAATATAATCTATCAATATATGTATGAAAAGAAAGTATAAACATCAATCTTTCGTACTAAACTAGAATCACTACCTAATTCAAAAAGTTTACGTTAATACTAATCATTCGTCAATTTTACGACGATCGCACCATAACTCCGCGAAGGAAAAAACTACAACGATGTGGACAGAGACACTTCGAAAACAACACTAACTAAGAAGGTACTTCGACGTAGAGTACGTATAAGCGATTGGATCAATACGAAATCGACCGAAGAAAACCGAGCGTCGTAAAATTTACGATACATTAGTATTCTAGGGTTAATAATGATTTTTTTACAATCTGTGACGCCGCCATTTTGTCACGGCATATTGGATCTTCACCAAAATATGACCAATTCATCCCCTTATGACCCTCAATTTTTAACCAAAATTTGAAGTCAGCGAATATTTTATTAATATTTTTAAGCTATGCCCTTACTGACACCAGACAAACCGTCAGACTGACCGAAATGGGAGAACATGTTTTTCTGGGTCCAGGAATCTGAAAGCGCAGAGATCTGCAACAATCTCGGAGGATGATTTAAAGATGAACTGGCAAAATTTTGGAGTAAATTCCAGATGGCGGAACAAAATGGCCAATTAAAATGTTTGTATTCGTGAAAAAAAATCATGCTTCAAGGTTTTACATACCTTGAAATTTTAGCATTTGTAGATGCCGAAAAACTTGCTTTCTCATTTCTGTTGGTCTGCCTATCTGTCAGTTCGCGGCATAGCTAAAAACTGCATACCCGGTTAACTTCAAATTTTGGTTAAAAAATGAGGGTCTTATCGAGATGACCTGGTAATATTTTGGTAAATGCCGGAAGAAACTGGCGATCTGATTAAATGTTAAAAAAATTTTACTAAAAAACGAATTATCCAAATTATCTGGTATTTTGCACAAAAGCAACTGTTACATAGAAATGAACTGGTAACATTTTGGTACGAGTCCAAGATAGCGGTCTAATAAAATATTTAAAAAAAATTTTTTTTTGATTTTAAATTCTGAACCAGCATTAAGTGCGATATAGAGATAAACTACTAAAATTGTAGTATGAATTGAAAATAGCGGAACAAAATACCGGTCAATAAATTGTTTAAAAAACTAACGCAAAAAACTTTCTTATTCAGTTGACCTCAAGTTTTGCCCAAATATTAAATGTCATATGGGAAAAAACTGACACGATTTTAAAATAGTGGAATAAAATGGCGCTTAATAAGAATGTTTGAAAAGGAAGTATATGTATACTTGTTACTAAATGACTATGTGCGGTACTTAATTGTGCCACACTTCATTATTTATAATACAATGAAAGATTCATAACCAGGTAAGTTCCGAGTAAAGGAAATTTGCCGATTTTTTGCATTATGCTGTAAGATATATACACAGTTAGTTGAATAAAGGTATCTACGCCTAGGAAGATTCTCTTAAAAATTATAAAAAATAGCTTTGATAATATAATTTACTTATTTAAATGGTGAAAAAAAATGTACTTATTTTATTATACTGAATTATAGCATACCCTATGGACGAATTAAAGATGTGCGCAAGGTTCAATTATATGCAATTCTTGGATTAAAAATTTAAACCAATGTTTTACCTTACTGCGTCCCTTAGAACTCTTAAACAGACAGGTTAAGACAATTTTGTAACAGTATTTCCAGGTTAATGCGAATTTAATTTTGTTGTTCCATACGTTGCTAAGAAACCAACATCTCTCAAGTTGTATTTTTGCACTTACATTTAAGTGCCACAATCGAAACTAGAGGATGTTATAACTCGCTAAATCAACGTTGTTTAAAGGAAAATATAGTAAATATAAATAATTTTAAAATGAGATTAAATAAAATTTTCTAAAATAATATCGCGTTTAATGAATCCCATCGGGTTAGAGGCAGTAACAAAATTGATTGCCAACTCATTGTACTCAAGTTTAGTGCGTGTATAGTAATTAGGTTTACATGAATTGGAGGTATAAAACGAAAACAGCGGAGAAATTTGGGATATTATTGTGAAATTGAACCCTTTCAGTGGGTGATCTGGAACACAATAACTTTCTGTTATTTATCCAGTGGAAAATTAGGTACGTATGCGGGAAATTTATGGTGAATACATTGCAATTACTGTAAATATTGCCGAGTTCAAATAGGAATATTTAGCTTTGTAGTTTAGGGACAAAACTTTTATATATTTTGATTAAATCTGTGAATTGTAGAACAATGAATGTAGACTTCAGGAACTAGAAAATATAAATAAAAATAAAATTAGGTAATTCTTGAACTACGTAATGATTGTTGTATGATAATAAAGAAGTTCTTTTTAGAAGAGCCTTCTAACTACCGTTAATTTAGTTCAACTCCATATTTGTGGTGCTTTTCAGCATGAAATGTGTTAATAAATTAAATTTAAATGAATTTCATTATATATTTTTAAGAAAATATATACAGGGTGTTTCAAAACAAATGTGAAAAACTTAAGGGGGCGATTCTAGAATTTATTTTAAGAAAAAAATTTCATATAAACATTTGTCCTAAACCTCATAACTTTTGAGATACAGGGTGTTGAACTTTTATTCATAATATTATATATATTTTCTACGCCTCTAGAAACATCTTCTGGTGTACAAATTTTTTTTTATTTCTACCAGTGTCGTCCGTACGGGATTCGCATTGCATATTTTGAAGAAAAAAATTATACGCCACTGACATTTTTTTATTTGGATATTCCTTGGATAGCCTAGACATTTTTATACATATATGACCTCTTGCGTTTTTCACGTCAGATGTACCGCTTAAAAGTTATTTAGCAAAATGTGGGAATTTTTGGAGTTTTGTTAAGCAAAATTTGCTATGCACGAATGATCATTTTGCCAAATATCTTCTAAACCCTAGAAAGACTAAAAAGTTAGGGAGAAGAGTAAGGAATTAGAATTTAAAATTATTTATTCAAAGTAAAGGACAGTTTGTTATAAACGTTGGGTTAAAAGTCAACAATTAGGGAGATATTGCTGTACAAAGATGGCGGAAAAAGAATGTTTTTTTATCTTAAAAACGAAAAGCCATAGAATGATGTTTACGGTTTAGAAGTTATTTGGCAAAATGATCATTCGTGCACTACCAATTTCAAAAATTCCGACATTTTGTTAAATAACTTTTAAACGCTACGTCTGACGAGAAAAACGCAAGGCAATTTTTATCCAAAAATCTTTAGGCTATAAAAAATTTTCAACTGAAAAAATTATAGTGGCGAACCATTTTTTCCTTCAAAAATATGCAATGCAAATCCCGTACGGACGCCACTAGTTGAAATTAAAAATAAGGTTGTACACCAGAAAATGTGTCTTAATGCGTAGCAAATGTGTATCAAATTTCACGAAGATATCTAGAATGGTATCCCAAATATTATAAAAAAAGATTTTTTCTGAAAAGTCTAACACCCTGTATCTCAAAAGTTATGAGGTTTAGGATATGTTCATATGAAGTTTTTTTCTTAAAATAAGCTGAAGAATTAGGTTTTTTCGCATTTTGTTTTGAAACACTCTGTATATTCGTGTATTATAGTTTACAAATAAACATATTTCACACCTTTAGTCTCTTAAATTTCAAATCATTAAAACATATTTTACGCCAAAGTATAACTTGGACTTTTATCTTAAAAAAGATAAAAGTAATAAGCCGAGTCGAGCGGCTTCTTAAGTTTACCAGTTTATTTTTAAAAATCTTGAACAGATGTAAATTGTGTACATTATCGTCTTTAAGAAGTTATTTAGAGTGCTTCATGCTAATAACTTCATGCTAAAAATTTACTTTTTTAAATGAAGATGACAACACACCTAGTTTTATCTGGAAAGCTGAATATGGCAGATATATATTCTACTAGATTTGGATTGAGCGTTCAACTCTAATTTTAAAGCCAACAATGCTATTATGTCGAAATATCTGGCCTGTTGATCTCAGTAAATCCTGTGGAATATTCATCGTTGGTCTTCACGGTGGGTACTTGTCAATCTCCAATGGGTTTCTGATATTTCATTGAATGCACATGTTCATATATTAGAAGAAAAACAGTAGCCCTACTCATAAATGTATTACTCGAAAAGAAAAGGGTTGGGTGCCAGTAAAGTCAAGACTTCAACAGGGACTTTATCTTATTATTTTATAATATTATATTATTCATATAATAAATAAAAAAATAGATATATAGATAAGCTATCGTTGAAAAAATTTTGTATGCTTTAAGTGACTTTTTTACTTCTTTTTCCGTCTCGTAAAAATGTGCTACTTAATGTATTTTTTACATAAATTATTATTATATCGGTTGTTCCTCAATGTGGCCTACCACTGTAAAATCTTTAATTTGTATGTTAGAAAATCGAAACAGGAAATTAATAAATAATGGCAAAAATTAATTTTTGAAAGCGTGTGTAACATTCTGTTATTTTCGGTTTGACACGAAATAACCAAGAATTTTAAATTTTAAATAGAACACCTTGTATATTTAAGGTTTTCTTAAATGTAAGCAATCGTAACAAAATCATTTTTTCAGATCTTCACATTTCAGGGTCTCCAGATAACAAAAAACATGTTTTCTCAATCTACGCTTTCTGTCTGTCGCAGCGTAACTAAAAAACTACTTACCGATTTGACTTCAAATTTTGGTTATTATGGGGATGACCTGGTAACATTTGGTAAAAATCCAATATGGCGAAAAAAAATGGCGGGCTAGTGAAATAATAAAAAAAATATTATTAAAAAACTACTCATTCAATTTATCTCAGATTTTGCAAAAACATCAAGTATAATGTTGGAATCAACTGGTAACATTTTGGTCCGAATCCAAAATGACGGCTTAATAAAATATCTAAAAATTCAGCCTGAAAAACTGTTTAATGTTTTGATTTAAAATTGTGTCCCATAACTAATTGTAGTATAGAGATCAACTAGTAAAATAGTGGTACTAATTCAAGATGGCCGAACAAAATAGCAGCCAAATAAAATGTTTGTAATCAGGAAATAAAATCACCCCCTCAGATTTTACACATCTTTACTTTTAAGCTTCCCTAGATGGCAAAAAATATGTTTTATCAGTTCCGTCTGTCAGCCTATCTACCTGTATGTCAGTTTGCGGCATAGCTTAAAGACTACTTACCCGATTGACCCATATGGAAATAATTTGGTTAAATTTTGGTAGAAATCCAAAATGGCGAGACAAAATGGCTTCCTAGTGAAATGTTAAAAAAAAATATTATAAAAAACCACTTATCCAATTTATTTCAAAACTTGCATAAATATCAAGTATTATGTTGAAATCAACTGTGAAAATTTTGGTACAAATCCAAGATGGCGGAACAAAATGGCGGTATAATAAAGAATTTAAAAATTCAGCCTGAAAAAACTACTTCATGGATTGATTTCAAAATGTGTGCCATACCTAATTGTGGTATAGGGCCCAACTAGTACAACTCTGTTACTAATTCAAAATTGTGGAACAAAATTGCAGCCAAATAATTTTTTTGTAATCGTGAAAACATCACCCTCTCAGGTTTTACGTATCTTAACGTTTTAACATCCCTAGATGCCAAAAAAACGTCTCTCGATCTGTCAGTTCGCGATATAGCTTAAATACTAGTTAACCGATTGACTTTTGGCCAAAAGTCAAAAGGGTCGTATGGGGATCACCTGGTAATATTTTGGTAAAAATCAAATATGGCGGAATAATGTTAAAAATATTTTGTTATAGTGGTGTATTATGTGGGATTAAGATCCAGTAAAAAAAACAAGTCTTTTTTTAAATTATTGACGTTTCGCAACTTAGTTACTTAGGACTCATATAGATTCTATATGCTGCATGAGACCAATTTAATCAGTATTTACCTACTCCGTTGGTGCTCATATATTTCCCAGATATTAAGTTTCTAAATGGTTGTCGTTAACGATCCTCTTGTTGTTGTGGTGCATTATTTGGGGTTAAGATCCAGCAAAAAAACAAAAGTCCATTTCTAAATAGTCGACGTTTCGCAATTTTATTGTTGCATCCTCAGGACACATATTGATTCTATATCCTGCATGAAACTTATATTATCAGTGTTTGCCTACCCCGTTGGTCACCAGATGTTTCCCAGATATTAAGTTTCTAAATAATTTTCGTTTACGATACTGTTGTTATGTTAGAGTGGTGTATTATTTGAAGGATCCAGTAAAAAACAAAAGACTTTTTTGGATTGTCGATGTTCGCAACTTTATTGTTGCATGCTCAGGACACATATGGATTTTATATCCTGCATGAAACCCATATTATCAGTCTTTACCTTCTACGTCGGTCCGCAGATATTTCCAAGATATTAAGTTTCTAAACGGTTTTCGTTAACGATCCTCTTGTTATGTTAGAGTGGTGTGTTATTTGTGGTTAGGAGCCAGTGAAGAAACAAAAAAGGCCTTTTTTAAATTGTCGACGTTACTTTATTATTGCATCCTCAGGACACATATATACATTCTCTATCCTGCATGAAACCCATATTACCTACTACGTTGATCCGTTGATTTGTGCAAATGTTTGTCGAATATAGAAGTAGTTCGATCAATAATCATTGTTCATACTTGAATAATTGCGAAATGCACAATTATTTGTATATTTGTCAAATATGCCAGTCATTTGAATCTGTCTCAAATTATATTTTTTCTTAACTTGGTTCATGACACTCTAGATTTGCACTGTAAATGCCCTGCATTTAAATAACCCTTAATATAAGGCAGTTTTATTTAAAATTTAAATTTTTTGGTAACTTCCGGTTAAACCGGAAGTAACAGAATTTTACATATGCTCTAAAAACACTCCTTTTTACCCATTATTTAATAACCCTGAGTTTCGATTTTCTACTGTACAAACTAAAGATTTTACAGCGGTTATCTACATTTGAGAAACACTCGGTATATCTGTTATCAAATTTAATTTTTTGCTTTTTTTTTACTTTATTAAAATGATTGATTTTATCAATTTATACATTTAATCCTAAATGTCTAAAAATTCAATACTGAGGCCCACTAGTTTAGACATTGACTAAGTCATTGGTTAACTAACGGGTTAGTTAGTAAGGATTAGTTCAGTACTGTTCGTATAATTTAACCTCCAATTACTTAATCAAAAGTTTACCTCTATTGGCAATCCTTTTTCAGATTTCCCTAGTAGAGACGTACGTCCTTGTTTATATTAGGATATTCTTGTAGATAATAAAAAGATACGATATATTTGCTGGGGTCATCATTTTTGAGGTAAGGTTTCAATGTCTATTTACTTTTTCAACTCTATTCCGAAACGCGTTGAAGTTTTTTTAAATTTTCTGATAATCTAGACTGGTAATTTATCAAATAAAATGGATAAAAAGAGAAAAAGGAGAACACATTTTACACACTTTACACAGATCTATAATTCAGCAAAGTAATTGAAAATAAGAAAATGTCATGAAAAGGCGCGAAAAACAACAAGCATAGCAAAGAGTTTGCAGTCTTTTAAAAAGTGCCAACCCAGTCAATCCATCCAGAGATTATCCTCTCTCAAAAAAAAATTTGAAAATATAAAACGAACTCTAAAGAAAGAATTGCCGATTTGAAATTAAACTATAATGGCACTAGAGGAGATCCACCTATTAATGTATATTTATTGTGGTATGGAACATGTGTATACAATTAATTAAATTTGGTGATAGAGTGACTACCTCTTATTGGTGACTGCGATACTTCGGGCAATGTAGAAGTTTATAGCGAGCGGAAAGCGTTACCTCCCAGTTAGTTCATTTATTTTGAAGAAAATGTCGAGGAGGGTGAAAATATCAAAGAAAATGAGATAATAGTGGAGTATTATTTGGACTTCCGTATATAATTTTGTCGTTCTGTAACAGTGTTGGTTTGTTGTTGTATTTATCTATTCAATGAGATCTTCTTTATTATCGTCAAAAAGTTCATTTAGTTATTTAAGGTTTATTTCCTTTTAAAATACCTTACAAAAAGATAAATGTATTGCACCTATCAACAAAACCAATATAGTGGTTATGTTTGTAGCCCCTGTTAAATATCTAAAATGTTAAATTTGATGGTAGCCGCGCCTACTCTAATCAACTGTTATTTATTAATCAGTGTTCAAAATACCCTTAGACCTTTCTTAACTTTAATGAGCCGGTAAATTTAGATAATTATAGGCCAAACTACTAGCCCGGTTCGTTTGAAATGTATGTTAAAAATAGTTTAATGCTCGCGGGAATTGGATTTTTGATGACAAGAGCGTAGATTTTCGATTTTTTTAAAGAATGGGAATTAGAAAGATATTGTCTTTAATATCTTTTTTGATATTTTAATATAATGCGAATTTATTATGCTAATCGATGCAATGTAGTACTCGCCAAGAATACAGACTATTATTTCCGAATTCCGGAACGCCATTCGTTAACACTACTTAATTATACAATTTCGGGAAAAGTCTCTTGAAAATTGTCTTAATGCATTGTTATATTTGAAGATAATTTATTTATAATTATTAATTTTTTTTCAAATATTTTAATTAAATTTTTTGTTTGAGAATATCAGTATAGTTCAATATCAAAAGTAGCAACGTATTTCGAAAAATACTAAAAACAAATTTATGCGCTTAAAACATACATATTTTCCATATAGAAATACTACAGACCAACGCCTGCTTACGGAAGATTACATGATTATTGATAAATTAAATCATACTTATATATAGAGAGTCTATATTTGAGTTCGAGAAATAAAGCTTCCGCAAATCTGATTTTGGCGAAAGGTCAGCTAAATTGTTTCCTTCTTTTTAAAATGACAGTTGTGAATGCATATACCCCTGGAATGAAAACACTATTTTCGATGTTTATTTATTTTATCTGAAGACAAATTCCGATAATTTAGAAATTCACAAAGAATCCTTTATTTTTCTTAATTTAATCCTTTTTTTCAGCTCCTAAAATAAAGGCTCCAGTAGAGCTCCAAAGTATACTGAAAAGCCCTGCAATGCACAAAAAGCAGAACAAGTACGAACGTAAAATAACATCATATCTCCAGTTTCAATCATATCAAAGTCATTAAAAGTATATTATACATCACCCGATATATACATAAAATGTTATAATTTGCCTTGGAATCAGCCACATTGTTATCTAATGTTAAGAGACAATAATGTTACTACTGACTAGCTGCCGTAAGCTACGCTTTTTATAGATTTGCCACGAGTTACGATGTTACTTCTTATCAGTTACGATTATATTGCTTTTGTTTACAAACGGCAATGGTTTTGTCTAATCCCCTGTTTGTTGTCTAAAACCATAGTGTTAACTAAATAACAAAACTAGGGGGTCCAACGGAAATGTTTTTAGTAAAAGCTGCAAAAGGTGTGTGAAATGTAATGTTTTATTTTCCTTACAGCCTGCTAACTTGTCAATAACTGGAATTATGTGCTTAAAATTCTTAAATAGGATGGATACTTCTTTAATTTTAATTTCTCTCTTTTGGAAGCCAAAAAACATAGTTATTTGGTAATAGCTTTATACATATAATCTAAATTTTAATATATTTAACTTTTGAGGTAATGTTCTTGAACCAAAAATGTATGTTTGTAAAAAAGTCTTCTTGGGTATTTGGTTCTATGGTATATATAGAAACACTATAGTGGTTTCATAAGTGTTTTAATCAATAAATTGACGTTTCGTTCAGCCTTTCCCAAAATTGCTTATAGTACTAAAAAGTTTTTATATTTAAATTCTCTCAGAGTCAAATTTTTTTATTAAAATTTGTTATATTTATTAAAAATCACTTACCGAAAATAGAAATATAAATATAAAACAACTCATTGTTTTTTTGAGTGATGTTATTTCAATATTGTTTTAACCAATTTAAATACTAACTATACATGTTTTTATTGTAGAGAATAAATATCTTGAAAAAGCTCAATATAATGAGCGAAACGTCGATTAAACTATAGTTTTACTTCTCAATGAGTTAACCTATGCCCAAGAAAGTAATTAACAAAATATTTATATATGGTTAAATATATATATATATATATATATATATATATATATATATATATATATATATATATATATATATATATATATATATATATATATATATATATATATATATATATATATATATATATATATATATATATATATATATATATATATATATATATATATATATATATTAGCAAATAACTATGCTCCTGCATATACAAATTATATTATCTGAGTCTGATTGAATCCTTTACTAAAAAGATCAAGGTAACGACTATTTACCGAATATCTTATATCCTTCTACACCAAGTAAATAGATCTAAAAAACCCTATATATTCCTTGTCGACCAAGTATATACCTGATTACTTCAGTTAATTCAGATATACTTTATATCGACACAGCCAAATATAGAATGCAGAAAACTTATAGGTTTTAATTAGAATTGATTTAAAATTCACTTCTATGATAAATAAGCATTGATAAGTGTTGAGAATTCACCTTCCACATTCCACTTAACGTGTAACATTAACTTCAAGTCCCTAATATTCGATGAATCGTCTTTAGAGCACATACTAATATGACTAGGAACGGTTAATTAAATAAACCGAGCGTAGTTTGGATTCTACATACGTGCTTTATCTTGATTTCGCTCTTGGTTTAATTTAGTTGAGGCATTTTATCGGCCTTTCCAAGTATCAAGGTTTTTAAAGGAAAATCTACAATACTTCCTTAATAATATTTTAAGTATTTTAAGTACGTGGATATATATTTGGTTAAATGCAGTACTTAAACTTTTAAGCTGTTATTGCTGAATTTGACAAATTTAACTTTAAATGTATTGCTTTTGCAATGGCAGCTATAAGCTGTTATCGTATACTTACAATAACATAAAATAAATGTAAACAATTAAAAAAAGCTTTTATTTATAAACCATTGAACTGAGTAGTAAAAAATAATTAAACTCGTATAAACTCGGAACTTTTAAAAATTTTAATATTTTCATAAAAGCTTGTGGCTTTATTTGAAGTGTGATGGCCTCTCACGCTTTTGTGTATTTTAACATTATTTTTTACGTACTTTGTATAAGATATTCATGACTGGACACCATATTTTATTGTCGTCAAGTTTATGTAAGTAAAATCTCAAGACAATTCCGATAACGGGAACTGTTTCAAAAGTTATTTGCAATATTTGACCCAAACATACGTATTAACTAACTAACATACAAGGGTAGTTAAATGAAAGTTTTTAAAATAGTTAAGCTTTAAGAATAGTCCAGGAAGCAGAGCCAATATTTATGCCAGACCTCAGGAAAATGAGGAAGCGGGCCATTTTTTTAAATTTTTCAGAGTTTTTTTGAGCTAGCCATGTTACATTGCTAGGACCCTCTAGAGGTTCAAAAAAAAATGCAGAACAATTTCACGAATTAGTTTTTTTGCCAATATCTGCCCAAATATTGTAAATAGAACTCCTGCCCAGGAGAGCTTTATTAAAATTGCACTAGCGTTTGATTGTAAATTTCTCTATGATTTTATAAATAAACTCCTAAAAAAACAGAAAAAATAAAGAACCCATTTAAAGAAAAAAATCCCATTTTGAAGGGATTGAAAGAAAAGAAAAAACGAAAAACTCAATAAAAAGTAGATCTTTGGGCTTTCCAATCATATTGAATTTTTGAAATTTTTAATTTCGGATAATCAAAATATTTTTGAAATATCCGCGAAAGTAGTACTGAAAAACATGATGATCATAGGTAATGATTATTTACCACATAAATCATTTATGTGGTTTTTATGTTATTTGTACTATTATTAAGGTTCCAGGTTCTCTAAGGAATATAATAGCATACCACAAGTGAATATACAATTATTTAAAAAAAGACGATTAAATCTGCAAAACTGTAAAATTATTAAGTAAAAAAAATATTCACAAACTTTTTTCAATATTTTGGAAAGGTTACAGGTAAAAATAATTATAATATTTTACAGATTTCCTCTTTTAAATTAATTTTCTGTAAAAACATTAAGTTCCGATCTTTATTTATGACTTTGCTATACATACATAAACCCAATGACATTACATATATGACATACATGTAAATATACGTAAAAAATAATGCTAAAAAGTACAAAAAAAATAAATGCAATTGAACTGAAAAATAAAATTTAATTAAACTTACATAAACACAAAACTTTTGAAAGTTTGAATATTTTCTTAAAAGCTTGAGGCGTCATTTCTTAAGCTTTTAAGAAAATATTTAAATTTTTAAAAGTTTTGTGTTTATGTAAGTTTATTTATTTTTCATTTTTGAGTTCAATAGTTTATAAATATAAGTTTTTTTTTAAATATATTTTACTTACGAAGGTCTAGCGGATTTTTTCATGTTAAACCTTTTATTATGTTTATTATTATTGTTTTATTCATATAGGTTTGTAATAACTGTATAATATTTCCATATATTTGTGTAGTATGTACTTTAATTACTTTTATAATGTAAATTTTGTATCAGATTTATGTTAATAAAACTTCTAAACTGACTAATAAATTTAAACAGTCTGGATATTTCAAAGGGCAAAAGAAAAATTATTATTATAAAATCAAGAATCGTTCGTTGACCGCATCTTAAATACTTCTTAAAAAAGAATCGGTTCAAGATGAAAAGGATTAAATGACAAACAAACAAAATAAATAAACGCAAATAACAGAAGTGGACATTCATCTGCACTAGTTCGAACCCTTCTGCATTTTTCACAGTTCATGTTCTTCTTGTACGGTACTTTTAGTAACACAGGGAATGTTTTCCTATTTTGTTTTGTCAGGGACCGAATTAGGGTTCTTAATGGGTTCCAACCTGGATTTTATGATGTGGCCATCATAACATGCCGTCGTCTTTCCAGACTTCGGGTACTATGGCAAAACACAATTTCTGATCTTCAATTGTTTGTCTGAAGATTGTAGATAATGTCTATGAATGAACTTGTCAGAGTTGTATTGTCTTTAATTTAAACTGTTCACAACGTTTTGATCAGAGATATATCTTTGATCGTTATCAAGTTTAAACTAAGAGTCTAAAACTACGAGCTTATATAGTAGAAAGTTAGGCGCCAAAGCGTCGCATCTTCATTTGCGAAAGTAAAGGTCTCTAAACATCTGGGATATGGATAGTAGGCTTGCTAAAGACTTTGCCTTGTCCAATGAATACCGCTAATGTAAACTTTGGCTAGATTAGAATAGCGCTTTAAGATCTATAATTAAAAAAATCAGTCTACTAATTGTTCTAAAGTTTGATCCTCCATTTATTGGGCTAAATATATTTAACGATCATTTATTTTTCAAAAGTATATTATTAATCTAGGGACAGTAAAACATCTTATAATCTTTTGGCAATCACGGATTTTTCTTTCGTCGATATGTCATTTAGAATGATAAAACAAGTTTTTTTTTCCATTGCGCCAACTCTATAATTAAACAGGGTGGTGACGAAAATTGAACTTAAAAATTGTGTTATGGTTGATTTAAATATTGGTCTATTTCGATTCTGCACTAAAATGGCTTGGAAATAGTAGTATAATAATAATAATAATCTATTATACTGGGTATCTACAACGTTATATTACAATTTTAGTATATTATGCTAAGTAAAAAATCACTACCACTACAATTTAATTGCCTTCCCCTCATTTCATGAAAATGGTCAACATGATTATTTATTTTAAGTGGTCTTGATAAAAACCTGATTGTAATTCAGACAAACTCCTAAATGTTAAGCAATGCCTTGATATAATAAATCCAAATCTTAGTTTGAAAATGGTTGATAATTCGTCTGCCGTTGATTTTCCGCAAGTCATTGTGTCTTGACATTATATGTATAACAAACGCAACCTCTCATCATATTTTTGAAAAATTTTTTTAAAAAATATAATTATTTCATATTCCAATTTAGGATTATTCTTGCTCCTACCTCTTAAAATATTTTTTAAGTCAGTTTTAAGTAAATGTTTAATGAAAATACGTTTTAGGGGTATCCACATTTACCTTATTAACTTTAACCATCCTACTAATGCGTTTTTTAAAAATCATCTTGCATCTAGAATATTTTTTAATAATTTGGGTATATTTTTTAAGACTTATATGCGCTAAAGTTGTATTCTGGTTTTGCAACGTCCATTTATAATATATAAATACAATTAAAGTATATGGTATACTTTTAGCGGTATTTTAATCCTTTCACCTCTATAAAATTCCTAACCTTTTATAGCATCTTAGTAGTAAAAAATAGTTTGTTTTCCGTAGAACTGAATTAAATAAAGCTTAATGTTCTATGAAACTTATCAGGCAGCATCTTTGCAAAAATAACGACTTTTTATTTATAAACTGAGCAAGCAAGTTCCTAAATGAGCTCAAAATATTTAAAAGATTTTGTTTTCGCCAATCTTAAGACAAAATTGCAGAAACGTAATTTTAAGGCGGCTAAGTTTTTTTTTATTTTTTTAAAAACCTAATAAATTTTTTGTAGTATTTAATTCAGTTTTCTTGTACGGCTTTATTGTTAGGGATCCCAAAGAAACGAATATTTCAGACTTAAAATAAGTTAAATTCGATTTCTTTTTTTAGGGTTTAACGTCCGTAGTGACATCACAACTTTTTGCGCAAAGTCCCAGAGGATGTTTTTCTTTTTTTTTATTCTACAATTTTGGGTTTCTTGTTTTTATTTTTATATTTTTTACCTATTAGAAAATATTTGCTAAAATATATGGAAGGGAGCATGCATTTTTACTGATTGAAAACGTGATGTCTGATAATTTTTTCGAGAATGTCCTAAAATGGTATAAAAAACAGATGAAAAATGTATTAATGAAAATAAATTCAAAACAAAATAGTCTTTGTGGCTAGGTTACTTTTCTATCAGGTCTTTAAACATAAATTTTAGGTACAAATGTAAAATATTTTATGACTTATAGAGTTGTTTTTCTCTCTATAAATCTTTAAAAAAATATTAAAAAATCACTCTCACACAAAAACTACCTGTATTATTTAGAAAGCACATCCAAATATCTTGTTTCAAGTTTACTATTAATTTATTTAAATGCAGCACAAAAGAGAACAGATACAATTATGTAAATGAAGTTTATGTGAAAATCTTGATGTTTGCAGGGGTCTCAAATTTCTATACAATTTAATAGGCATGGATGCTTTGCCTTTAAGTAGTGGTGGTGCTCATTTAAGAGGCATATGCATGTTGAAAGAACTGAAAATGACGCTTTCAGTGGTGTTTCATTTAAAGGAATCTTTACTATTGTAGCAAGATCATAGTATTAGAGCCCGCGTCCTATTTAAATTGGCCTATTGAAGACGGTACTAGCTGTATATAGAATATTGGCATTCCCTTTATATTTAGAATACGTATCGGATTTAACATTTCGAGCACACATTTTATTAACTTATTTTCTTCACCGGCGACCAAAAAAAGAGCATAAATTAGTTTAAATAATTATTTAGTCCTAAGTTATTGGGACTAATACAGACGATTTAAAAGCAAATATATCTAAATCTAATATCTTTTATTTATATTGAGTGTGATAATCATTTAAGACTTCTATCAAACTCTAAACAAGCACCAAAGATACTACTCGCATTTCACTTATGTGGGTAAAATATAAGTGTACCAATTTTTTTTCTTTTGACTTATATAAACAAGTATACAATAAACAAATTATATAGCAACAAGAGGGTATTCATGTTACATGTTCCTTATTAGATTGCAATTTTTTTCATACTACTTTAAAATGTTTTAAGTTTGTTTTTCTGTGATTTTGCCATTAACTCTATACCTATTACATTTTAACGAAAACTTTATATCCTTTTGCAAAGGTAAAACATTATTAAATATACACTAAATCAAAAATAGTTTAAGAAATTGTGTATCTGACATACTTATATAATAAACTGTCTATGAGTTTTAGATATAAGTACAAACTTTTTACTTATTTACAAAATATGTCCCTGGCTGTAACCTTTTTCCCTAAGATGTCCTGCACATGTTTTAATCTTACGAACATTGATTTAAACCTCTTGCGTTTAGATACCGTTCTAGTTTGTAAATAACAATTTTCTTACTAGAGTTTTGAATTTATTTGTTTGAGTTTTTAACGTAAATTTAGTGCAGTGGTACGCCGATGTTTTAAAACTCTATTTAACCAATTTCAACGGGCGAAGAAGCACAGTTTCTTTTCGATAACTCATGTACATTCTACTCACGCCGAATCTACTACTGGCTACTATATACAGTAAATAAAAAAAAAGATCATACCTTACTGTACAACTAGCCAGTATTATAAACAGCTATAGTCATGACTAATTCCTTGGTAGATAAAGGCATTGTGAAGTAAATAAATCGAATTTCAAAAACTACCAATAATACGTAGATATTTTCATGTCAAAAAAATGTTTTTAATATATTTTTTGTTTTTATGTCCCAGTTATTTAATCAGAGAGTAATCATAACGATTTCTGAACTGGATTTCGTCACTTACCAATTTTGATTACGTCATTACTTTGTTGCATTCCATCTACAAATTTTAATGCGTTCAAAATGTAAAAGAAAACCTGAATAAAAGGCACGTTTACCCGTTGGACGTGAAATTGCACCTTCACGGGATTGCGGCGAAGTAAGTGTCCATTTTTAAAAGGATATTGCAGTTCGCGAACGATTTCTTTAGACTTTTATCTAGATCTTTATTGTCACTGGGGATTTCTACGGCTGTAGAATTCGAATACTATAGTCTTAAGTCAAAATAATATAATATTACTAAGTTATTGATCTAATTTTTTTAACACCATGAGAAAAACGTTTTTAAAAACGTTGCCATCATAAGAAACCAAATTATGGAAGTAATGATTTAACCGGACTGGATGGATATAGGAGCATGAGCAAAATATGAATTAGTTACGAAAGATAATTATTTTCAGGTTTAAAAAATTGACTCTTTTGTTGCTGCTATGTTCGACAATAAATTTAAGTAATTTCCAATATGCTACAATTTGAACCTATTTGCGATATCACCTGTCAGCTGCAACACTCGTACAAAGCATTAAAGAAAATAGCTACAATAAATGTAGAGAATTTTAATTTACTCAATTTACATATTTTAATTGCACTGCATTATAAGCGAACCGATCCTGAATGATGAAGATAATGTTTGATTGACCTCCAATTCAAAATAAACTATTGCATTAATTTGGTACTGTTTGCAACACCTAAAATAAGCGCTGAAAAATGATATTTATTGTTTATTTGTTTTTTAT
This sequence comes from Kuschelorhynchus macadamiae, assembly GCA_030620095.1. Lineage (NCBI taxonomy): Eukaryota > Metazoa > Arthropoda > Insecta > Coleoptera > Curculionidae > Kuschelorhynchus > Kuschelorhynchus macadamiae. The sequence continues at coordinate 277,492 of JAUTXW010000070.1, forward strand.
TTGTTATCAAATATAATAGCAGAAAAAAATATAATTTCTAGAGTACTGTAATTGTTATAAATAATAAATAAATTCTATGACCAGAAAATATTTTGATTCCTATTATACAGCAAACATGTTTTGTTAAATAAACAAAACCATTAGTAAAGTGATTAAGATGCGTAGCTTAAGCGACCGGATCAATTTGTTTCTACTTTTTAACAAATTATTTTACTAATATCTTAAGGTAGGTATGTTTATTTATTCTCAGCAACTATTTCAAATATTCGCGGGACATGTAAGCAGCAAAAAATGAAATAAATTTAAAACAGTTAAACTAAAAACTGTTGGTTGTCAAATAAATATGGAGACAGCCAAAAGTACTTCTTGAATTAAATATCATATTCATTATCTTTAAAATTTAATTTTCGGGTTTAGGACAATAAATAAAATCTCCTTTAATTATGAAGTTGCCGACATTTCGACCCTATATTTGGTTCTTTTCAAGACTGAAAAAGAGAAAACAAGAATATAATGGTTTTCCTTTTTCCTGATAGTTACTACATACATATGGAAAAATAAGACAGAAATTTAAAAATTAAACATATATTAAACAATATAAAAAATCAGAGACTAGTAAATTGAATTTAAACATCTAAAAAAATACACAGGACGACATATCATTAGTCCATAATATACGAGAAATTATAAAAAAAACTTTTAACATTAACAAACGAACATCTAATTACTCTATATACAAATTAAAGTCTTTTATGTTACGTACCTATTTCAGACCTTGTGTCAAAAACTAAAATCGTGCTCTAATATATGACACATAATAAAATTTGACTACAGTCTTTTCCCTCGAGACACTTAAAATAATATTGACATTAATTTACATATACATATATACAAGTGACTTAGAAAACATATGACGGGCGACTGATTCGATGGTCTGCATTTTAATTTTAAAGTATCGAAATATAAGACGCTATACTTTTACTATATTCATTATCTTTAAATATCACCGACCCAATATACTAAGGGAACCTTCTTTTATTATCACTAACAGAAAATGAAATTATAAATAACATAAATGAAAAAGATCGACGGAATTTCAACAAAACTTATAAAAAAGATTAAACACGACATTTGTAAACCACTTCTTCACATTTTTATCTTGTATTTTCTCATGGCATCTTCCCAGCTTAACTAAAAATATCAGCTGTGACTCCTATATATAAACGTAACGACAAAAGTGAGCCGAACAGTTATAGACCAATTTCTGTAATAAATAACCTTGGAAAGTTACTCGAAATGCCTCTCTAAAAAAGGATTAATGAATATTTAACAACCAATAACATAATTTGTAAGCAATAAAAACTGGTCAATGGAAGACGCATTTTATGAAGTTAATAAAACTATTTATGATTCCTTAGATAACAATAAAAACCTCTGGCAATCTTTCTAGATTTAGCCAAAGCATTCGATACTCTATCAATTAAAATTTTCATCGATAAACTAGACCAATATGGCATAAAAGGTTTATCTTAAAAATGCCTTAAAAGTAATTTAACGGACAGAAAGCAATATGTTAAGATAGAGCGTGAAATGGGATAATTACATGCGTTATACTACAGAGAACTGTATTGGGGCCTCTATTATTTACAGTGTATATGACCTGCTGTACATAAATACAGTTGCAAAAATAGATGATACTCTTCTAATGTTAAGTGGGGAAAATCGAACGACACAATAAATAATGCAATAGAGTGCCAAACTTGAAAATGTAAGTTGTTCACAGTCTTGAAATCTTAGTGTCATTTCCATTAAAATATGGTCCAATATTTCATAAAAAAGAGTTCTATACTTAGCCCTAATTTCTTCAGGTGAAAGCTTAGCAAGCTCACGTTTGTAATGATTTGTTTCTGTAATAGAATTTGCTTTATCAAACATGGTATTAGAAAAATGTTCATTTCTTTTTTTACAGAGCGCCTCACGACAGCGTTTTTTATTGAATATGCAAAAATAAATGTCAGGCGATTTTTTTTGAAGAACGTCAAATGGTATATCTGTGATTGAGAAAATGTCATTAAGCACTAATGCGAGAAACTTGAATTCAAAATCGTTTATCTCACCGGTTGCAGCGAAATTCGCGAAAATAAAAGTAAACAAACACCGCAAAGTGAACGACACGTGGGTGTAGTGTACTGCGCCTGCAATTCACCGAGAGCGTTGTATGGCGCTGGGCTCGACGTCATGGGATACGCATTGTCATGGCAACATAGTATGAAAATCGTAAACTAAACATAGCACCTCCAGCAAAGTCAAAGCGGTTTGCGCCACTGTTATAGTTGTTATAATAAAGTTCGATGAAAGTTTTAAAAATACGTGCCGCCAACGGTCAAGTAAAATATTTATTCGAGATGTACAGTTTATTTTTTACCAATTAGGTGAATAAATGAATCTAAAAACTAAAATTTTAAGAGATATATAATAAATATAGTTAGATGTTGCACTTCACCTACTTCACCTGAATAGCCCCCACTGGTGTTATGGTAGATACAGATTTAGAATGGGATGATCATATTCAATACATCAAACAAAGAGTGCCTAAATTAATTAAATTCTACAAAATTTGAAACGTTTATTCGACTTATATAATTACGATGTTCTACACATCTCCACTTTAGATAAATGATCTCACTCATTTTGAATTAATATGCTAGTAGAAAGCATAGGCGGTCAAACTGAGCCTAAATGTTGTTATTCTACTTGGTCCTCGATTCCCTTTGGAGGAATGAAAAAAACTAGTTGCAAAGTTCATTTTCGTATAGAAGAGACTGACACATTAGAAGTACTTTATAAATTCTTCCTGGAAGCATTCCTTAGACTATGATATATAATAGTCTTTGTAGAAGCTACTTATAGAACGTTAAAAATAGCACTTTCAACCATAATGCTTTATACGCTCAAACTCTTAATAGAGAATAATATAAACATTATTAATTTAAGCACAAACAGCAACGAGTCCACGTTCAAACCCAGCCAGCTGAAACTTTTTGATAAGGAGGAAAGATAAAGAGAAATGGCCTACTTTCCTTTTTCGCGGAATTTTAATTACCCTTATATTTCATTTGGACGTTTCCTCGTTTTATAATTTAAAATGACAATATAAATTTATTATGGCTGCAATAAACTTTAAAAATATAAAATTTTCGTATAAATATTTGTTAGGGGATTTTTGAAGTATTAATGCTGCTGTAAATGCAGATTTTATATGCGTTGAGTTGTTAAATATTTTTTTAAATTGAACATTAATTTTTATAACAATATAAAATAAACATGGGGAATATCCAAAATCCGGGTGACAACAAAATTGTTAGCTATCGTGTCGTTTTCCTTTTAAGCATTATGAATTTAATTAATTTAATGAATCTCATTTAAGCGGTTGCATTGTGAGCTTTATTTATTAAATGTCAAAACCCCTCATATTTTTGGAAATTTGGAATTTACGAAATATTTAATTGATAAACTGTAATGTATTATAAGCTTTAGCCAAAGAATAATTATTAAAAAGAAAGGGCAGTTGAAAAAGGAGCCTAAAATCACAGAAAGATATGTAAATCAAACCAATTTAAAGCGTTCGTATCGCCAAGGATTTTAAAATGCTACTACACAACTACCTAGAAAGTACGATATAAAAGGATTTTATTGTTACTTTTTGAGAATTTGAAATATTTTTCGGAAAAATACTAATGCAAAGTCATGTTTTAAATTCTAAAATATGAAACTAAATCGATAATCGTTAAGAAAAACTTAATAAACATGGTTAATTTGGAAATGACATGTTCTTAGATTTTATTGTGTTACCGACCTGTGAGAGATTTAACTTTAGAGAATAATGTACGTTAAATTAAAAAGTTGTTTTTATTTCTTTTATCACTCAAAAGATTAGAAAAATATTTTTGGTTTTCAGCATAAAAAAATAAGATAAATAATAATAAAAATAATAAACAAAATACTGGTTACCTGTCAATTATTTTGTACCAATGTAGACAAATCTATCAAAGGCCGTATGAAATAAAAATATTTCTGTTAGACTAATTAAAAATTAGATAAGATTAGATTAAGACGTGAAACTGTTAAATGTTAGGACCGAAAGGGAAATTCGATAAATTGAAGATTGTTTAAATATTTACGCCGCAAGTTAGGGATAACCAATAACAGTTTATGTTTAAAGATTTATATAACATCAAGTTAAAATAAACTTGAAAATAAATACTTATATTTACATTTAATATCATATTTACCTACAGAAAGTAGTTAATCTGCTTTCTGACACATCACTATCGGAAGATTATTTCTTTTCGAGTCCTAGTTAGGTAGTTTCAGGAGAGCCGCAGTTGAAAGGCCGTTTGGACCCGCGAATCTAGAGAAATAAAAAAATTATTCTGTATTTTTTTGTTTTGCCGTTTCCGACTTTAAATTTTGGCCAAAAGATCATATGGGATGAAATGACTACATTTTCGTAAAAATCCGCTGTGCCGGAATAAAATCGCGGCCTCATAAGATTTTAAAGAAAATCATTAATAAAAATCGGTAATTTTTCTTTATCCGAAACTTCCCCTATTATGAAGATTTTCTCTTATTAAAGTGAAAAATCGGTAAATTTCCTTTACCCGGAACTTCCCTCGTTATGAATATTTCCTTTTATTCGAAATAGTGAAGTACGAACCTAGTTTAGTTCAGTACATAGTTATTTAGGAACACATAAATACTGTCTTTTCAAACATTTTTATTGGACGCCATTTCGTTCCAATATATTGGATTCCTACCAATATTTTACCAGTTTCTACTTATAACACACGTGATTTTGGGCATAATTTATGATTAATTCAATAAGTAGTTATTACATTGACACACACCGCGATTTTCATACGTCATGTTGAATTCGCACCAGTTTATCCTTATACCATATCTAATTTAATTTTCTCCAAAAATTTATATAAGAATATTATTTACCTTAATTTTTTTAAAGTTATTCGGCCGCTATTTTGTTCCGATATCCTGAATTCTTAACACAACTTCACTAGCTTATCTCTATATCACACTTAATGCTTGCACAAAATTTGCAGTTAATCTAATAGGTAATTTTTTTCAAACTGATTTTTTAAATATTTTATTAGGCCGCTATTTTGTTTTGCTATCTTATATTCATATCAAAATGTTACCAGTTTATTCTTATGTAATCCTTGATTCTTTTTGCTAATCTCAATGTAAATTGGATTTTTTTAGCGTTTCACTAGGCCGCCATCTTGTACAGACATATTGAATTTTTATCAAAATATTGCCGGGTCATCCTTAATTTTTGTCCAAAATTTGAAGTCAATCTGATGAGTAGTTTTTAAGCTATGCCGCACACTGACAGACAGACAGACAAACCGACAGAGTTGATAAAAGATATTTTTAGGCATTTAGAGACGCTAAAACGCGAAGATATGTAAAAACTGCTAGGGTGATTTTTTTAAGATTACAAACATTTTATTTAGCCGCCATTTTGTTCCGCCATCTTGAATTAACACCACGGTTTTAGTAGTACATCTCTATACTGCAATTAGTTATGGCACACAATTTGAAATCAGTTCATTATGTAGTTTTTTTGAGACTGTATTTCTAAATATTTTACCGACAGACGGACAGACCGACGGAATCGAGAATACCTGTTTTTCGTCATCTAGAGACCCTGAAACGTAGAGATCTGAAAAAATATTGGAGGGTGATTTTTTCACTATTAGAATACGTCCCTTTTATGAGGGAAGTAAAAACCACTTGTCGAATGGTCCTCAAATTGTGTAGAACAATCAAGTCTGTTATAGAGACCAACTGGTAAAATTTTGTTGTAAAGCCATTATGACAAAATGATCGTCAAATAAAATGTTTTAAAGTTCAGTCCCAAAAAATCACATTGACTTAAAATACTGTACCAAATCAAGACAAAATTAATTGTTTAAATATTCCGTAAAATCCTATTTCCTGGAATAAAACCTTTTGTTAATGGAAGAAATTAAATGAATAATTATTTACTTTTTATAGACTATATAAATAAAGCGATGAAAAATAAATAAATAAATAATATTAAGTATTATTAATAATACACAAATATATAAAGATCAAATAAAAAATCAATAAATTGGTCTTAACCCACAAATTTCCTATAGAATTCCACATTATATCTATGTGTAGAGTTGTTTGTTAATAACTTAAAAAAATGAAAAAAATTACAGTTTGTTTATAGCTAAGATCGCTAACCTTTTGATTATGTCGAGCCACTTTAATAAGCTTCTAATAGGCAGTAGGTCACTACCTATTAGTTTAAAGTTTTTGACTAAAAGATGAAAATATTTGGAAATATTGGAATATCAAATTATAGTTCTTTATGGTAAATCGAATTCAATCGTCCAGATGTTCGTCTCTAACTCGAATGCGACAATTAAAACTGAATACTTGTTTTTTTCTTTACCTGCAAAAGTCATCTTAATGTTGCATTTGGTACCAAAGGTTTTAAAGCTAAATCAGTTTCATGCTTCTATTTCCGTTGCAGCATTATCTTCAGCAAAGTGTGTCATCATGGTACATACTGCAAATTGCTTAATTGATAACTTTCTTTGAGCTACAAATTATACCAAGAGCATAACTTCATTAATATTTTCAAAAATATCTTAAATGTTTTCAATCCGTACATACGTTTAAGGTTTAACAATGTTATAAATGTAATTCGCTGCTAGACCCAGTGGGATATATAGGCTTCGCTCAGGGGGGAGAGGGTTTTTGAAACGACAAAAAAAGGTCTTTACTTTATCTTTCTGTATCTAAAACACACTGGAGCTGGCCCTAGGAGGGGTGTTTGTCCGGAATCTCAAAAAAAAGGTCCCCATTTATTACTATTTGTACCGTTTAAGCTTAAAGTAATAGAGGCTCTGGGGGGCGGTTTAATCCCCAAACCCCCCCTAAATACGCCACTGTCTAGACCGGTGGTAGGAATTGGTAGATGGGCCCTAAACTTTATCGAGGGTTTTGAACCTCTGCCATCTCCTCCACCAGAGGGGGTATATGGCAATTAGGAGTGTGAATTTACCCCCAAAAACCACGGAAACATCCGGTTCCCCCGAGCTGGTGACCGGCGTGAATGATAGCGTGAAAGGTGAAATTCATTTTAAACTCTTTCCTGTTGCTTTTTTTATCAATAATGTCGGCCACAGACTTTATAAAGTCTATGTGCGTATCGGAAACAGTGACAGATGACCAGCACGTAGTATGTTTTCTAGTATACAGTATAGTATCGATGGATATGAAATGGAGTATTAAGGAATATCAATATTTCCGATAATATGGACAGAATAGTGAGTTTAAGATTTTTCTTTAAAAAAGTTGACTAAGAATAATAATTTAGCTGTTGTAGTAATGTTACTACAATTTCTTATATAGAGTATATCAAAAAGTAAACACCTTTACAAAGGTTTTGCTTTTATTGCTATATTTTAGATTGACAAACAAAAATTTTTTTGGCTTTTTCGCAACAGAATAAAAATATTTAACTTTAAATTAATTGAAGAAAATTTTAATATAATTACATACCTCAACATGTAGACTAGTCTGTCTACGGAATGTTTCGGAAAAGCCAAAAAAGATTTTTGTTTGTCAATCTAAACGCAACCAATAATCTGAACACATTTAAAAATATTTTAGATTTTATAATAATAGCGTACATTTTTGAATTTCACTTCTAAACCTTAACACTTATATAAACAATATAAAAATAATAAATAATGGACCTAATATGTAATATTTACGAGCATTATAAATACTCGGCGTTATAGATCCTCAGGTTCGTTCTCCACTAGTGCTTGATAGTTGCCAGGAAATTGATGATCATAGGGTGAATTTGGATATTCCTAATAGCTCTATCAGCCAGGAATGTAGTACACTGACACGCCTTTTTAGATCCTCAGGTTCGTTCTCCACTGGAGCTTGATAGTTGCCAGAAAATTGACGATCATAGGGTAAATTTGGATATTCCTAGTATGTCTATCAGCCAGGAATATGGTACACTGACACGCCTTTTTATAGTCTATAAAAGCAGTGTATATGTTGCGTTATTTTTTCGGTGCCTTCTTAAGTACCACAGAGCCGATGATAAGTTGTTCTTTGCATACTTGATGGTCTCGAATGCATTCCTTCTGTTCCTCAGCTAATAGGTTAAGACCATTAGTATGGTGATAGATACGATTTGCAACGCATCCTGTACTCGGTATATATATACATAGATAAATATATATATAAATATATATATATATATATATATATATATATATATATATATATATATATATATATATATATATATATATATATATATATATATATGTTGATTTTTACTCCTTCACGGATGGAAAAATACAATGTGTTTTCATTCCGGGTGTACATCCGTTCACTACTGTCGTTCTGAAAAGAACAGTTTTGCTGACGTTTCGCCAAAATCACATTTGGCATTTTCGAAGCTTTCTTTCTCGCGTCCGAATAGAGACTGAACGGGATGTACACCCGGAATGAAAACACACATATATATATATATATATATATATATATATATATATATATATATATATATATATATATATATATATATATATATATATATATATATATATATATATATATATATATATATATATATATATATATATATATATATATATATATATATATATATATATATATATATATATATATATATATATATATATATATATATATATATATATATATATATATATATATATATATATATATATATATATATATATATATATATATATATATATATATATATATATATATATATATATATATATATATATATATATATATTTCGCGTCCGAATAGAGACTGAAGGGTTAGCGACTGCTAAGCTTCCTTTAATGCCCCCGGTACTGAAGGATTCATCTGAGCGGCCAGTGGACGTTATTTATGTTTTCCGGGTATTGCAGTTATTGTTGCGCTAATCCCGCTTAATATTTTGTAATTTTAGATTTATCGATTATTAACTTCTATACTGTTGGTAAATTTAATGATTCGTCTCTTTTATTTAGATCACCTTGTCTTTCTATTTCTATGGCTTCTCGGATTATTCTGGTCTTATAATGCTCTATATTGGCAATCTCCCTACATCCATAGAAATATATTTTGTGGCCGGTTTCCTGATAATGTAGGAATAGAGCCGAGGCAGTTTGCTTGTTTCTGATGCTAAGTGTATCTCTTTAACTTTGGTTCGTCTGTTAGATTGCCCGACGTACAGCTTTACTCTCCGTGGATTTTCAATTTGGTTTGTCTTTCGGGGTTTCCAAGTAGTTTACCTATGGTTGTTTGGGGCTTGTGTAATGTTTCTGTGTAGTGTTTTCTAAGAATTCTTCCGATTCCTTCTGTTGTGCCTTTTACATATATTAAGTCTACTTGTTGCCTTCCCGGCTCATAATTTTTGGTGCTCGTTGTTCGGTAATAAAATCACCAAATATTATATTAAATTCGTTTTTTCTCCTCTGTGTTTCAGATAATCGCACGGATCTAGATATTAGAGTGTTGGCACTGCTTGAATTTGTACTGGGTGATGATATGCTCTTGCATTTAAATATCTCTCGGTATTTGTTGGTTTTCTGTACACAGTGTATTCGAAATGACCGTTATGCAGTTTTGTGATCATGGATGGAAATTTGTTGTTTCCCTCCAACTCTAGAGTAAATTGTATTCTGGGATGTATTGAACTTACGTGAATTAGAACATTTTCGAGCTCTATATGAACTTGTTGCCATATAATAAATATGTCATCCAAAAAACGAATCCATAATTTGGGCTTCAAACTTGCTTTCTCAAGAGCTTCTTTCTCGAAGTATATCAGAAATAAATTTGCAACTACTGGTCATAGCGAAGACCCCATTGGACATCGGTTTGTGTATGCATTGCCCGTTAAATAAAAAAAATATTTTTTAGGCACTTCGGAACCGCGTGGGGGTATAAAAGCCTCTATTCGGACGCAACAAGGAAAGCTGAAAGCAAGAACAGTCAGCAAAACTGTTCTTTTCTGTATTTTTCCACCCGTGAAGGAGTAAGAATCAAAATTGGCACTAAAAATAAAAACAAATGGGATATAAAAGAAACAACTATTGTCAAAGGATGCAGACCAGCAATGAGAAGTTTTTTTATGTAAAAAGCTTCATTTATTTAAAAAATAATTATAAAGTTTTTATTTTTAATAGAATAAATGCGAAAAACACTCCTAGTTAAAGTCTGACTAACAGGTCGTGGGCTATAGAAACTAAGCGGGCCAAAAATATTTCTTGCAAATATTGAAGGTCCCTACGAGTAGAATGAACCGGCGATTATATTGAGTGCTTCTCAATAATTCATAAGGAGGTATATTTGTGTGCGTTTTAGCGCCAGGGTTTCTTCAGACGTGGCAGTCCAAGATCCGTGTGTCGAACTTTTACTAACTCAAGTTTAAAAAACTGACACATCACGCAATGCGATACATGTTTAGTTGCATCACATATTTAACCACCCCACATATAATACATGGGTTTTTTTTTGCACAGTATATTTTTTTGTGACAAGCAGTTTACTTTTGGGAACTTTGATTTTCGGTAAATGATCGTATCATCATATATTATGTATTTCGGTAATTTTACATTAAAAATCAGTGCTGGATTCTGATTAAGGTAAACTATTTGAAATAAACTTTTTAATTCTACTCAAGGATCGATTTACAGTTACATGCGAAACCCCTTAGAAAATCTGATATGGCTTTACATTGTCCAAAGTTCAGAGTTTCAATGGCAATTGAAATAAATGCAGTTTCATTCACCTGACGCGCCCTATAGTTCTAGTCTATTCTATGTTCGATTTCAATGACCGAAGTTTGATCAAACTTGTAAACTTTCTGCAAGAACTCCCGCCGAAGCTGATAAAGTCTCAACAAATTAGAGGAAATTGTATAATAGAGTGGGAGCTTTGTATAATTCCCGGTAGAATGACAATGGTTTTATTACTGAATTATGCTGTTTAAACTTAAGCCTTTATTATTCGAGATTTAATTGATATTTGGTTCAATCATATTCGATATCTATTAACATCCAACACAAGTTGCAAGAACATAGAAGGCTTTCACTTGTACTACATAAAAACAAAATTGTGTAAGCTTGTCAATAAAACTGCACGAAAATTTGCAAAACTGCTTTAAGATGCTGACAGCAGGACTAGTCGAAATCTGTTATTTTGAACCATAATTTTCGAAATTAAGGTATCTATTTGAGTGTTGTTAAACAAACAGTCTCAGATTTTGACATTTTAAGACTTATTCTAAACTAAATAACTCTTTGCAGTTCTACGATGCTGCTCGGAACAATAATCGTATCACCTGCTTAAGGAATATTATTTATACTTTCATTCAAGATTTTTTTCATCGACATCCGTTTTCTTTATCATGTCTTATTAAACAAAAAATATTTACAATCTAGAATATACGCCCGTAAGTATGACAAAAAAAAAACATTGTAGCATTATATTTTTCATGAGCTAAATTGTTTCATTTGGTGAACAGTTTAATTCACGCCGAGATATATATTAGAAGTAATTTGGGTTGTCTATAAGTGGGATTTATAACGTAATATTTAATTTTAGGGTGGAAATGTCGTTTTCTTTATAATTTGTACATAAATCAAAACAAGTAATTTACTTCATATTTATTTTTACGTTGCCATCCAGATAAAATCAAATATTTGCCAATCATTTCGATATTCAAAGCAGGTAAAGGAATTTTATATTTAATATAAACATATCCTTTTGGTACTCTCAAGTCATGGATTCACGGCGTCGACATCGGCTTGCGTTTCTACTTTCGGTTTTCAGTTGCAGTGCTGCCGAATCAAGTTAATGATTTTTCTTAAGTTTCATGGTGAATTTGAATTTGCCGCTTCCTTTCACGAGTCACTCTACTGACTATTTCCGTGCTCGACCTTCTTGGTTGGCCAACGGACTTCATCCCTTGGTATCGTCATTCCGGTTGGTAGTCGAGGTACTTACAACACCTCCATGTGTTGATCCGAAGAAAAATCGGGAATCATCCCGAATATACCCAGTAGTGGTGATTTGAATTTTTGTTTCTTCGCATGGATTAACTATCTGCTTTATCTGAGAGCCAAAGTAAAGTTTGTGTTTTGGAGAAAACCTGGATTTTTATCCAGCAATCTTTAGCCATGTCGGAATCAAACGTTTTGGAGTTTTTTTTTGTATAGTAACTTTGGTATTTAGTTAATCTTATAATTAAGGTAAGCTGCTTATAATAATTTCACATACCTTTTTCTTCGTTTTGAAAAATGTTATGTATTTCCCAGTTTTCGTTTTTTTTTGGAGTACTCATCCATGGTTTTCCCTCTCCTTTTAGAATCCACATGGGAGTCGACTCCTAAGTTTTGGCATACCGTACCGTACCATGAGTTATCAATTATGGTCTTAAAAGAAACGTAATCTGTTGTCCCGCCTAGACTTCTTTATTTGATCCAGTTCTGTTCGAAGGCTGTTAGTTCCAGACACTGTAACTGTTCCTGTGATTTTGAAGTAATCCTCTTTTGATGTTTTGATGCAGCCCTTGAAGTCCTGACATCCCTGGAAGGATTTATAAAGGCCAGATAAAATTATTTTATTAATTATCCATTTTTATTTAATTTTTTTTACTACAAGCATTATTTAATATTATACATTTTTACATTTGATTTAAAGTTTAAACGATTTATGCTATTTAAAAGTGAACCAGTTAATTATTCTTTCTAACTTTCATTTATGTAACAATAATTAAAAGTGTTAAAATTATTAATGGGTTATGTGAACTATAGTCGACTATGGGGTTATTTAATTTTCTTTATGAAAATCTTGGCATATTAAATTTTTTTTTTTTTATTAGGAATTATCTTATTTAAATTGCACATTTGCTATATAATATATAGTGTCGTCGTAAGTATAGGAAATTTACCTCATATTTTTATTTATCCTGCCCACACTCACCTAATTTTTATTTCAGTTTTTTTTTATAGGAACTAGCTTAGGTTAAAGTTTATTTATTTTGGTTTCGCGGTTTTCCTTTATTAAATATATAAAAAAAACAGCGTGGCGCCCTTTTAGTAGTCTATTTGGATTATGTAATGTATTTTTTTTAGATTTACTTTTGATTTTAAAAGAACACACAGAAATTTAATAATTAAATTTTAATATCTAACATCAAAGTTAATTAAATAAAATTATTTTTCATTTGCCCCCGAACCCATAGTGCTTTCCAGATGAAGAGCTGCCGTTAGCTGAGCGTAAAAAAAACATGATATATATATATATATAAATATATATATATATATATATATATATATATATATATATATATATGTTTTTTTTTGTCATACTTAGGGGCGTATATTCTAGATTGTAAATATTTTTTGTTTAATAAGACATGATAAAGAAAACGGATGTCGATGAAAAAAATCTTGGAATTATAGGCAATTTGACTGGAAACAGATGGGAAGAAGGGTGTCCACCAGGTTTATAAACTGTCGTCAAATCTTTTCACTATGTATTCAAAGTAAATTTTCCGAAATAAACTCAGAGCAAATTTTCGAAAATATCCTTGAAGAGCGCTGAGAAGGAATTAATAAAAATGAGTTATAAATAACATGAAATTATAAATAATATTCCTTAAGCAGGTGATACGATTATTGTTCCGAGCAGCATCGTAGAACTACAAAGAGTTATTTAGTTTAGATTAAGTCTTAAAATGTCAAAATCTGAGTATGCACGGTGTCTGGTAAGTATATGGTATACTTTCAGGAGCGTATAGGCCAGGTAAAAATAACTCTAGTTTGACATAAAAAAAGAGAATCCCAAAAGTGCCGCTTTACGGAGGTATATAGCCAAGTCATTTATCTTTTCGGCTGTAACTTTTAAACCGACTTGTATAATTTAATAATATTTTATAATTTTACGTAGGCCATAAAGACTCATAAAACTATACTATAGTAGATATTTTTTATCGCCCGGGAAGTCAGGAATGGACTTGCCAGCATACTTGGGCCAAAACTTTGACAAGTGTCATTTGAAGAAGCTGAAAATCGATTTCCTAAGTACTTTGGTCATTCCTCTTTAAAAAAGGCACTCTACATTTATTTCAATAAAATTAGCCATTTTTGAAAAAATCCGGTTTTTGTATTAAACGTTATTGGAGGAATAAATCAGAATAATACGATAAAACACTAGTCGTCTTTATTAATTTAAAAATGTGGTATTGGCAACACTTGTCAAAATAGTCAGTCTAAGCTGACACGCCTCTAAGTTATGGACAAGCACTTGGCAATTACGTGGAGATAAGAAGAATTTATTCTGAAACAATTCCAAATGTTTGTTTACCCTCACGAGGTACTTCTAAAAGGGTTGACGGTTTTTCATACGCGAAACAAATAAAAATTTAAATGAATTTCAAAATACTAAATGCAGGTAGTTTTTGTTAATCCATTTTAGAACGTTTTTTGTCGCATCGTGATGGAGAAGCGTCTCAAAGAAGAGCAAGGAAACCTCAGAGGAATAAATTCTGGTTGAAATTGCTAAAAATCTCTCTAATATGCTGACGGTCCAAATTCATGCAAAATGACACCTCTCGAGAACAACTGCTACAGCGTTATCACATCCAAAAGGTGAATCCTTATTACATGAAAGAAGTGCTGCAATATTCAGTTACGCATATTGGTTTTTGCATCGATTTAGCCAAAATCCAAATTTTACTAGTATGATTTTGTTCACAAACAGCCGGTTTAACACGAGATGGAGCAATAAATTGCCATAAATTGCATATCTAGCATGAAGAAATCTTCATGCGATTGTACAGACACAGCACCAAGAGAGATATTTGTATTTGTAGTTATTGCAATAAAACTTAAACTATTAGACTAGAAATTATAAATCAGATGACCTCATTTTAGCAATTTAGTTTATCAACACTTAACAAATACTGGTGATCCATGGACAGACCGAAGTGGGTCCATTAAATTTATTTTTATGGGGAAATGTAAAAATGCTTGTATATTTGACGCCAGTTAATACCAGGAGAACCTGATAGCAATAATAACTAACCATTGCAACGAAATATGAGACAATGAGTAATGTCGTTTTAAGTGCAACGAGAAAACGCAGAAAATGCATAGAAATACAGCTTAAGTAAATACGAAGGAGCAAGTGATTTCCCAAGTCAAATTCAGTTTTAAGTACTTTTTATGACATAACCTTTACCTTCTTCTCTTGACCTATGATCAACCCCTTCAAAAGTTCTTTTGCGCGGTACACTTTGATTCAGAAACGCATCAGGAAAAATTCTTCTTGCCTCCACACAACTGTCGAGGTGCTTGCCTATAAGTTAGACGTATGTGAGCATTAATGGAAAGTAATAATGACAAATTTTATTATTTTAATGCGAATTATTAGTTATAATGTTATTCGTTTAGTTATTGTATTTATAAGTCAATGCTAAACGTATTATACAAAATCTTGATTTTTTCGAAAACGGCTAATTTTATCGAAACAAATTAAGTACCTTTTCTAAAGAGGAATAAGTGTAGCACACCGAGTTGGGTTGCAACTCATTCCTAACTTCTTGATGATATAATACGTCTCTTGTAGATTGGTTTTATCAGCCTTTATGGCCTACATAAAACACTAACATTTAATTAACTTATACAATTTAGATCCATAAGTTAGAGTCGAAAAGGTAATTCGATGAGTACCACTTTGGTTCCTGTATCTCTGTTAAGACGTACTTTATTTTTTTTATGATAAACAGGTTATTTTGAATTCACCTATATGCTCTCATCAGAACTGAAAGATCAAATATATACTAGCGGAAACTTTTGTGACAATCAGGAGATGCAAACTAGATTCTTAATAATGGATAAAATGTTACAGAGGAAGAAAAATAGATCAAAAAATATATACTCGATTTTTTAACAGATCTGTTTTTAAATTTATAGGATTTGTAAAGTTGCATTTCTCCCCACCCACTACAATTATGTAAATTGTTCTTAAAGAATACCAATGAGTGAAGTCATTATTTTGCTTTTTTTCGCAAGGCTGTTTATACTGCGTTTCAGTTGTTTAATTTTATATATCGAAATTAATATCTTCTCCTAATTTTATATCCTAAACTCCGAAGTATAGTAGGCCCTTGTTGTAAAATATCTTGTAGAAGCACAAGTAAGTATCACCGTACACCGATATCGAAAAGGTTTTGTGAATTTATGTTTTAAAGATATTTGCCCGCTCCCGGTTCTGAATTTAAATCGTATGTTTAACTTGGAATTGCTTGGAATGTTAGCAAGATTTATATTTTTGTACGTTTTTTATGTAAAACGCTACATTTTGTATTTTAGATATGCGGAAACGTTATAAAGGATGAAGATAAGGATTAAATTTAATATTGCTGTTAACAAAATATATATACACACCTGTTATGTTACTGCTGCGCTACTCGCGTTAAATTTGTTTTTTTAGTGTTTGTGTGGGGTCCTTTAAAACCCCAGCTATTTTCACATAAATAAATGTTAATAAAATATCAAAACAGCAATAAATACTTAAAGATAAGTGTATGAAGAATAAGAACGCAAAACAGTTTTTGTTTCATAAATTGCAGATAACCAACCTAAGCAACAAAAAACGAAACACTATTTGATTTAAAATGTTTGTCTTTTGTCAGAAAATTAGAAATAAATAAAAAATTAAATGTTTCCAGGGAATTTACCCTCCAGGTCAAAATAACAGTACAGAAGGTACGTAGGTGAGCACCTAAACATTCGGTTATGTATATTTTATATATTTTTAAATAATGTAATACAAAACATAAAATGAAATGAAAAATGGAACGTTTTTCAATTATTCAAATCTAGGTACAAACATAGTCAGGAAACGACAAAGTGGACTTAAAGTTAAGTTAACAATATTGGGTCCCAAGGATCTCCGAAAGAGGAATGTAATAAACAAATTTTTAAATTCACTATCAATATCAGTTTATACATACATCAACCTAATTAAATTAAAAATAGGTTCTTCTAAGATTGGGAGACAATTTGTGAGATAGTAAACATGGCTGTGTCTTAGTGGCCTTAAATTGGACAAGGTCCTTTGCTCCCCGTTCTACAATTTTAATGGGGTTTAAAGTCATTACCCTACGCCTATGATCAATTTTAGTCTTGGAAACAAGTGTAGGCAAATGTATGTTGGAGTGGAGTATACTATCGTCAGCATAGCTGTGAATAGGATTGCTTGGAGAAAAAAGCAGATCACTGAGAGGTAGAAGGAATAGAGTAGATGTCAACACTGGACCCTGTGGAATGCCTGCGTTGATTTGGTGAAAGTTGGGTGAAACCGCTACAGAAATACTTCTATTGGAAAGAAAACTGGCCATTCAAGTACCAAGTTTTGGAAGAAGACCATAGGCAGGAAGTTTATGCAAGAAGTCCGTCATGCTTTGGATATGTCGAAGGCAATAATTTGGGCTTTTCCGTGGAATTCGATGCACTTATTCCAGTTGGTTGCGGTAGCCACAGTGGCGTAACTACAATGGTGCGAGTGGTGCGGTTGCGCCAGAGCCCGAGCCTTTGGTGGCCCGGCGGCCTGGTTAAAGTCTACAGAAAAAACTGTTAAAAAAGAACTATTAATAGAACTAAAAACTATGGATTTATAAAAGCGCAGATTTAATTAGGAAATTACATTTACAAAACTACGCGACTTTTATCGACAGGAAAACAGCCTTTTATTTTTACTTGACTTTCGCCGGCGGGTCCATTTCTATCGCGGCGGAGCGCTTTACGTCGGTAAAGATCAATCGAATAAAATTTATACGGGGATAGGGAGCAAAGATGCAAAATATATACTTAACTGATTGTTTATTTTAAGTTATTTGCTATTTGCTTTGGGCAGGGCCGTATTACGTTTAATTTTTTCAGTAAGTAGGTAATTTTTATTTATTATTATTATATTAAAGGAACTTTTTCCCACGAGCTTGGAGCCCGTAAATACGTTTGGGCGAAAATAATTAATCCGGCACTGGCTGCAATGCTTATAGAGGATAGGGGCCCGTAATCTCAAGCGGGCCTAGGGCCCTAAAAGTTGTAGATCCTGTACTGTCTTTGGGTGCTAATTTTTTGTGTCCTGTGTTGGGTGCTAGACTAAAACAGGCGTATAATTGCAGTGATACCAGATACTCATTTTATATTGTTTTGTGAGTATTTAGCGTTGTAGTTGTGGTAAAATGAATTACAAGCACCAATCAGGATTAGCTTAAAGAAAACAGCTGCGGAAAACGAAGCAAAATTGAAAAATGGACAATTTTTTTCAAGTTATAGATAAGAGTAGCAGCAGTCAGTCGTCTAATCGTAAGTCGGGGTAATTAGAATTATTATAATACTTTAGAATGTTGATTTATATATTTGTTTTTATTTTTGTTTTCTATTTTCTGTGATACCTATCCGATTTGCTGGAGTTATTCTGAATGTTAAAACAAGACTTATGAAATCAAAATTTTTTTATTTATGTGTACTTATTACAGAATGGGGAGGAGGCTCGGTTTTACGATTTGGCACCAGGGCCCCACGTTGTCTTGTTACTCCACTGGTTAGCCATGTTGCCTGTCATGGATGTTTATACTTTTCAAGGTAATTTAAAGCGTCATTACTGATATACTTCTCTATTGCCTTACTCATAATTGGGAGTAGGAATATGGGTCTGTAGCTAGAGGGAGTTTTGGATCCCGCTTTGGGAACAAGTGTACACGACCAGATTTCCAGCGTTCAGGAAAAATATCTTGACACTCAAAATAACCTATTAAGGATAGCGGCCAGTTCACAAGCGCACTTTTTTAGGAATATATATATATATATATATATATATATATATATATATATATATATATATATATATATATATTTATGGAATATCATCAAAGCCAGATGACTTTTTGGTAAGTGTTTTGAGAATACGTCGTACCTTTTTAATCCTGAAGGTAATTTCGTGCATATTGTATGGCAAAACAGGTATCGATGGAAGGCAAAAGTATATTTAGTATTTAAATATTAGAATATTCAAATATTTCAAAAGTCAGAAATTTGAATATTCGAGTATTCGGATAGTTAAATATTTGAATTTCAAATATCTTTGTAACAATTCGAATATGAAATTATTCGAATATTCGACTAAAATTTGAAAAGAATATTCAAATACTTAAAATTTTAAAATTCCGAGCCCTAGTTTGAGCTACACGATAGCGGATATGTTCGATTCAAGATTGGGAAGTTTTGTACAGAATAGATTACACGAACGTAAGCGCAAACGCTACCGCTTAGGCGGAATAATCGAAGAAACTCATAGCCAGGAAAAAAATTATTGTTTGCATTTTTACGGCTTATTTTGGTTTCGGTTAGGACGACAATATGAGGTTTGAAGGACTAGAAGACTATTTAAATACACAAATTATGTGTTCCTTTAGAGCGGTATAATGTTAGGCTAGCTGATTCCATTAATATGCTTTAAGCTTATTTAAGTTAACTACATATTAAATATATTTAGTAATCTAATTCAGTAAATTTAGTAACTTAACTGAAAACGCGTCATATACCTATTTGATTTTCTATACATAAGTTTTTACGGGCTTTATCAGTACCCGGACTTGTTTGGATGGCTGCAATCATTTTTTGGCCCTTTGTCTAACCGTCTAGCCTCAAAACTAGAATATAATAAATTATTTGTGTAATATTGTACGGTTGAATAATAAATGTATTATTATTATTATTAAGTATTGCATAAAGCAAGAATATTATAGTTGTAAAGCTTTGACCATATATTTTATAAAAATTTGAGAATAAAATTCAAACTACTAAGAATCCAATTTAAAAATTAATATGTTGACAGTTACGTGTTTAAAATTGGTCATGCTCAGAATTTTAATAAATTTAATCGACAGAGGTATTTTTTAATTTGTTCCAATTTTTGTTACATTATGATTTTAAAACTAAAATGTTAGTGTAGTCTTATCCTGATACATAATGAAAATAATTGTTTTGGTAACGGTTGGAGTTATAATTTGTAAATTTTAAATGTTATATCTACGTCTAACTGTTATTTTTATTTTTCTGTTTCAGGTATGGAAAATAAAAATCAGTTGTTTAGATGACCTTAAGGTAAGTAAGTTACAAATAATCATTATGATAATCCGATAGTTTCGAAAAATGTTGGCCGCAGATTATATTTGAAGATAAGTCTTTTGTGATCCATTGTAAAATATTTCTTTTAATTTTTCTAAAAAGGTGAAAGGAGAGAATCTGTAATATACACAAAACGATAACTATTTTTGAACAAAAAAAAATGATTTGAATTACAACCTCTATTTTATTATGGCAGTTTATCTATTCTAAACTAATTCTATATATTAATTTAAAAAAATAATAATTAAAAGAATTGACGAGCTATAAAATTAAAATTAATCATAAAATTGCAGCTTTTTAAAAGCAAACATAAGGTTTTACAAAAGTCAAACCAAAACATTTGCGGAGTAACGTTACTCAGCATTTTATTGTTTTTTTATTTTATTTCGGCAAATTCAATTTTTCTGTTAGTCTGATTATAGTCAACGCAGATCTGACTATAATACATTTTTAGATGTTTTGTTATCTTTTGAAAGTTATCCCTCAAACAAAACTTTCGTCACCATTAGTTTTTTTAAATTCTTGTATTATGACTATTGTTTCATTTTCTCTTTACTCACACACTATCATTAATATGTATATTAATTAACCCAAAAATCAGCTAATTGTAAATGCTAAAATAAAGTCTGCACTACTACAGACTGGTGAGGAATGTAAAAAGTGTTTAAACTATTTAGTACTTGAAGTAGCAATAAGTATTAACCAATATAAAAGTAATGTAACAATGGTACTCTTAAACGAACTTAGTGGAAGGATAAACTGAAAGAATATAAAGCATATCGTTTTTTAATAACAAACAAAAATTTAAACCAAAAGGATTATTGACGAAAAAGTAAAACTGCGACAGTAAATATTATAAATCCAGTTTTTTACGTTGGCAACTAAATATTTTGTTATCTTTTTCTGTTTTATTAGGTAGTAAGTAGATGTGGTTTGAATTTTTAAATTGACATATGACAGTGGCGCAACTAGGGGGGGCTAGGTAGAGCTTAGCTCCCCCAACCCCGAAATTAGCCCCTCCGCCAGGTGATTAGTCAGGGCTAACCAAAACACTTAAATTCCATTTTCTTTGTAAGGTATGCTTCCAAAGCATAGTTGATTTTTCTATTGGATCTTCCATTGTTTACTTAAGAGATCAACATAGGTTTTTTTTTTAATTTATCGGCTTGTACACTGTTGACCAATTTAATTGGACTTTATCTGGGCTTACGAAAACGAAAATTACTGGCTCTTGGAGGTATACAAAATTATGCAGGTGTGAGGGTGTTTGGAACATGTAAATGTTTATGATCGTATATGGGGACCAGGTTACGAGTTTTCGCTCAAGGTTTTTAACCTTTTTATCGAAAAGAATGGAAAATTTTACAATGCGGCAGATATTGTTTATAGTCGAAGTAATGGAAATGATCGGCAAGCTCGACGATTGTATGCTGAGTTCAGGGGCGTGCGGTGAAATTTTAAGAAAGGAAAGCAATTTTTAGAAACTTACCTATTTGTAATATAATTCGATTTTTCGATAATTTTTTGCAAATTCGTCAATGACGTCATCATAAAAACGTCAATGCTCCGACATATTTTGAAGAAGTTTATTTTCAATGGACAACAGCGATGTATGCGAAAGTCTCTCCTGCCCCACTGAATTTCTCACGAAATTTTTTGTACGTTTAAGTGTTGAAAAATTGCATTAGTTCCTTAGCGTTATTATTTGCGCTAATGTCATCAGTTTCGTAAATCACTTTTAGTTCAGATCGCAGTAACACTCGGTCGAAGAACTGGCCATAATGAAGAAAAAGAGATTTAAACGCATCTTCTGGAAAAGTTTTTCCTTTTAATGCATCAAAATTGTAGACGGCGGTGTCGAGGTCAATTGATCGGCAGTGATGATTCGCTTTAGCGCGTTGTTTGTATTGATATTCTCGCTTAATGCAGTAGTGCTCTTAGTTGATAGGGCAAACGGCAGGCGCTCTTATTTTGAAGCTGTGGATCCTAAAAGTTTGAGAAATAGCGAAAAGTCTAAGCGATATTTTTTAAGGGGTTTAAAAGAGTAAAAATCATGTTTAGAGGTCGCAAAACCCATGATAGTCAAACAGAAATAGGTGGAGTAAATAACATTGAAAAATAATAGAAGTCATTGATGTAGATACTTAATCTTTCTCGACTATACATATTTAAGATCAAAATACAAGAGTTCTAACCACACTACACCACAACTTGTTACGTTCTGCTACATATTTAAAATAAAATTGAGGTGATGTTCCAAAAAACGGTGAAACTTATGTTATTTCATTTTTTGTATCAAAATCATGCTTGTCCAGTACACAGGGTAGACCAAAAAGAAGGAGGCACTTTGGCAGGTTTCCAGTTAACAGGCCAAGTAAACCATATATTATGTTATACAAAAGAAGTGATAATTGACCACCTTAAAATTTTTATATACGAGTTTCGTCGTTCTATGTAACAGCTGTCATAGATATTAATCAAATCGTATATAGCTGAAACACAAAAACTTAGACCATATCGAAAGTTTATAATTAAATCATAGACGTACCAAAAAATCCGTCCTAATAAAATGTAAAAAAAATATTACTAAAAACTGGATGAACTGATAAAATTTAGAAAGCATAAATATTTATATATTTTGAGAACCCCAATTATAGTCAAATGAAAATTTCGATTATACATATTTAAAATAAAAAAAGAGGTAATTTTTCGAAAAACGATGAAATACGGCAAATTCTTAATTTTTTGTATACATTGTAGTGTTAAGATTTAGATAAAGTTAATATGAAAATTTTCATGGCATTATTAACTGGGAAAAAAATATCATGGACAAAAAGTCATTGTTTCTTTAAAATATTATATTATAAGTGTCAGGGCTTGAGCCTCCCCAATAGTCGATGTCTAGTTGCGCCACTGATAAAGCATATCGTTATTTAATAACAAACAAAAATTTAAAACAAAAGGATTATTGACGAAAAAGTAAAACTGAGACAGTAAATATTATAAATCCAGTTTTTTTTTACGTTGGCAACTAAATATTTTGTTATCTTTTTCTGCTTTATTAGGTAGCAAGTAGATGTGGTTTTTTGTAAATTGACATATGACTTTTATTTTGTAAAACAAATAAATCCAGGATTTGTCTTATCATGTTTGTGATATAAAATTATGATTAATGAATATTCATTTAATGGCAAAAATGTAGACAAAAAAGTTTTCAAAGCAATTTAATTATGGCCTTCTTAAAACTAGTAGATTTTGGTAAACCTAAAGTACTTTTTGTCAGAAATATTTTACGATGTGTCGAAAATCTAGCCTTGTGGAATTTTGGATGCTTGAATATTAGTTTCACCTGCATATGCATAAAATAAGCATTTTTTGGTTTTTAAAAAGTTAAAAATATAATGTTTCTCTTTGTCTTTTTCGCCTAATCGCCACGCCAGTTTTTAAACTTATTTAATATTTCGACATTATTATTAAAAATAATTCTTGCTCAATTTTTTTTCTTAACCGTTTAAAATAGGTACTTCAGTTTATAATAAATTTTGGTCGAAAAAATCTCACTTTTATATTGAAATAAATAAATTTTATAATTGAAACTAGGGTAGCTTATTGTAAGTATAGCAAGATGCAATCAATGGCACTACGCTCACCTAGGGGCAGAATTTATTAGTAAATATGAATGTGAAATCTAGAATATTTATTAGATATAAAATAAACAGGGTTTCTCGTGTTAAGAAATATTTTGTGTATGCCAGTATTTTTGATATCTAAAAGTGTGCGTAATTTTTAATAACTCATCGTAGACAGGATTAGTTTACGTAGTTAAGATACTTAATCTTTCATTTAATGTATACATATTTATATACTTTTTTACGTAATGACAAAGCTAAAAGGTCACAGACTTTAAAACACAATAGATAGACTCAATATCTAACTATATGCAGTTGTAATATATACGTAAAATTATTTAACTGAGTAAAAAGAATTTAACAAAAAACATGTATTTAAATACTTAAATAAATTCACTCTAGTGTGTTTGGACCTCAGATTAAGCATTTATAAAGATAAATAAAGTCAACATCAATACCATAACCACACACTCTCTCAGTAATAACTAACACCCCACCCCCTGAAAGTTTTACATATTTTTTTGTTTACAAATATCAGATGAACTTTGCTGCACCAGGTGCTCCAGTAGTAGTCGAGTAGCACTTATTTTACTAAATTGGGGAAAGTATTACGCCCCAAATTGTGGCTACCTCCCTAAAAATATCCAGATTTTCTCCTGCCAATCGCAAAAATAACCAACGAATCGTTATTGTGGCCCTAAAATTAAATGAAATTTATTTAAATATAAACTTATTTAAGTCTGATAGCGGCAGTGCCAAAGATTTGTGAAATGCGACTGAATCCTTTGGAGTTTTTCTATACGTGTAAATATATATAAGTCCTATTTTGTAGTATTGTGGAACGTCGTAAAAACAAGCAGCACATCAAAAAGTTGTAAATAATAGTTTGTGGTTCTTAAATATGCTTCGTTTTTGTGTAAAAAAAGTGAAAAACTTGGATTATATTTGGTTTCAAAGCAATTGTACCGTTTGGTTTTAGGTCAATTTTCAAAAAAGTGTTTTAATTTTTATCCGATGGGGTCGATTTTTAGAGGGACCCCGGGGTATGGAAGTACTATTCGAAAATAAATTAAACTTTTGAATACAACTAGTTTTTTTCGTGAAACATTTAGCTGCAAATTTTAAGCGCAAATTTAAATTTTTGCATTTATATTATTTTTATTTTATGTCAATTTTGAATAGAACGCCAAGAAAAAATCAATCAAAAAATTTAAAAATTGATTTATTTCAAACAAGCTGTGATAATCTCAGTTTGCTTCGACTTGTTAAAATCTAAACCTTATAAGATTTTTTTCGTATCTATGTTTTTTCAGAATATTTTTTGTCTTCTGAATCTGTATTGAACCGAGAGGGCGTTAAAGGGACCTAAGAAAATCTAAAAACGTTAAACGAAATTAAAAAACTTCGGTACTTCATTTTAGCTAGGGTTTGGAGGACCATAGAGAGAAACGTTTACTGACGATTTGAAATTAATATTTAAATTTTTTTCGTCCGTTATTTTATTCTTTTCAGAAAGATCCTCACATGATCACATTACCTCAATTATCACAGCAGCCGCGAAGATACTGAGTTTTCTTTTCCAAGCTCGAATATACTTTACTTCTGCGAACTTGTTCTGTTTACTCTTTACACTTCGTAAAACAGACCCTGCTTTAAGTATTGCTCGTATATATAGGGAGCAGCCTCTCCTCGTGTTCTGCTCATAGCTAAAATAAAATTTAAACGACACTCGGAAAAATCCGAAAAAATGTTTTTTTATTAATACACGGAAAACCAAAAATGATATGAAAATCTCTTCAATATCACTCAAGAACCCCAAGTGAGCTCTAAGAACGTAGGAAATTTCAATTATATCTGAAACCATATCCAAGATGTAGATACCGAAAAGTAAAAAAGTTCGTTTTGCCACGTCGACAACCACACGACCAAATTCCACCAGTCAAATTAGAAAATATAAGAAATAAATTTATGTACTTACCAAACTGTGCTTGCTTCCCTACACCATATTGCATGAAAAACCCAAATTACAATTCCTCTTTGTGTAGGACACGAAAGAGGGATATAGAGATAATTTTTCGTCAACATTTCTCAACATATTTCGTATATAAGAAACGGCTCTAATAAATTGCCCTCCTATGTTCCAAGCAACAACAAACTTATTGTTTTAAAATAAAGTGGCGCTGCCGTAAGACAAAACGTGTGAAACGTATAGTGCTTTAATCTTCTTTTATCACGTCGTCCTGTTCCGTGTAGACTACACTAATTCACTGCTTTCCGGAAGCAACAAAAGGATATCAAATCGTGCAACAGAGATTTATTAGGTCCTTCAAATCTTATCTTGGATTCGTTAGTTGACACCATCGAGTTCCTGTTGATTAATATTAAATACATGTTTTAGTTTTCAAAGAGTCTGAGCTATTAGCTCACTGTTATCATTATTTATTACTTTAATATTGATTTATAAAATATTTTTTCTTATCCAGTTCACTAAATCTCAACGACAATTAATAACCCCATTTTTATGCCCTACTAATGACTGTGACTAATCGATAAAGGAACATTCACCATTGCATAATGACAAAAAGCTCTGTAAACCTGAAAAGAAAAATGCGATAATAGATTTTACCTATCGATAGGCGATAGGTAAAAAATACTCGATATATTTTAGCTATCGATAGTTATTGCTATATCAAATTCAGATTCAAATTCAATTCAAATATATTTTATTCATCATAGAAGCTTTTACAAGAAGTACAAACTTATTAGGCTAGTCAATTGCAAAGAAATATTAAAATATTTATAGCTAGCAGTTGCAGTCAAGTCTTTAGGATAACTTAAAACTAATACATGGCAAAAAAAAAGTTGTATTGATGTCCTGACTGTAAAAATAGACAAAGACGCAGGCACAAAAATATACAAACAAGAAACGCATATTCGCAAACACGACAAAAACAAATAGATTAAATTCACCATTAGAAGTTATTAGGCTAGACAAAACAACTCAAAAACCAGTCATGAACAAATACCACAAAATGTCAAATATAGTACAAAAAGTACAATTTACATTACACAAAGTCATAACAAGCTTTTATAAATAAGTTTCCTTTAGTGCTCTAAAAATTCATCCACTGAATAAAATACATTCGCAATTAAGAAGCCTTTTAAACCATTATTAAGACACTTCATACCCATATACTCTGGAGACTTCTGAAACAGTGATGTTTGACAAAAAGGTAAATGTAAGTCATTTTTATTCCTAGTGTTATACTGGTGAATATCACTTTTCTTTTCATATCTGCTAAGATTCCTTAAGATGTGCATAATAACTTCATAAATAAAAATTGAGGGTAATGTAAGAAATCCAAGTTTTTTAAATAATGGTTTGCAAGATGTTCTTTTTCTTCCTTCCCCCAAAATATCGATAGTTTATTTTTACCTATCAACAGTTGCGATAAAGGCAGTTTTGAGAAATTCTTAGCGAGGAATGTCCTGCAAATATGCCAGAAAGCAAAAAAAGGCTTCAAACTGTCAATTTTTTAATTTACCTATTGTTCTTCAATATGCCGATAACCTATCAATAACTATCAATATATCGATTAAATGCCCATCTCTAGACTCAATATACTGGACGCTCATAGTACAAGCACGGGAGATAAAACAAACAGCCATCAATAGCTGGAGAAAATTTATTGTCCTCGCCAACTACCTAAATTGGACCTTGATGCCAACATTACGGTTTAGATCCTTTCCTGTTAATATTCGAGTTTATTAATACGCATCAAACAGGGCAGTATTCTAAGCACTTATTACTTACACAATTTTAGGTATTAAATATTAAAAAATACATTATGTGATCGTTTAGTTGATCCGATATAAACATTTTTAAAGTAAACAATAAATGGTATGCGATAATAAGTTATTGTTAGTTTACTTGTAAGTGGGCCATCTTATAGAAAAAAATGTTTGACTAAGTACAAACCTATGGTGCCTTGTCCGTCCGGCCGTATTATTTTTCTTGTAATTAGGTGTGTTTGTCTGTGCGTCTATCCACCTGTATATAAGAATATGGCTTGTATTGTCGCTATGATACACTTATGCATATCGGCTGTGTATATTTCCGCCTATCTGGTCGTTTCTTTAATAACTTTTGTTTCTTACAGAAACATGTTGCATTATATACATGTTTTATTTTAATGGACCAAGTAAATAAAGTAGAAGCAAAAAAGAAGTTTGTAATCGTGAAAAAATCACCCTCCGAGATTTTTCCACATATTTACATTTCAGGGTCTCTAGATGCCTAAAAACATGTTCTCTCAATTCCGTCGGTCCGTCGCACAGTGGTAAAAAGGGTCAATCTAGGTAGACATTAGGAAAAAAAATCATGTAAACAGATCGACGAACCAACTCTGTATTGTTTTCAAGAATGGCTTATATTATAAAAACTGCGTTAAGAATGCGAGATAATATATAAACATTAGTTAAAATTATCAATCTTTCCAAAGCAGCAGTCGGTTCTCAGTTCTCTACAAATTCGGCCTGTGCGAAATAGTGTTCTATACTGTGTTCTAAAGGAGTGATTTATTTTTTTTTTTTCGGTGTACTTAGTATTGGGTAAGTACAACATATTTAGCTAGTTAATAGATTCTGAAAGCTATCACAATATCCGATAGATTAACTACAAGTTACGCTATAAATTACCATAAGGCCTAATCTTTAAAATTACGTAACTTTTTTTCTCCAAATTTCTCCAATTTTTGGGGACAAGACATTAAACTATAACATCTACAGAGTATGTAGAAAAAGGAATTACACCCATCGGAACCCATAGGACTTAAATATTGCTTTTTTTCAGGAAGATGTCCCTCTTAAAAAGTGCTCTCTTTGATGTATGGGTGGCATACGCAGACGAAGAAGAAAAAAAGTCTGAGGTCAAACAATACGTCAACCAGCAGCTGATTATCAACGACATTACTGATGAGGTTACTAAAGAGTTAGTAATGAAAAAAATTGATAATTTTTTTATTCATGTGCGTTCACGATGGGTTCAAAGTCGATGGAGCCGTCACAATTTTTTGAAAAAAAATTCCAATTGGCTGAACGAGAATGTAGTGGAGATCGAGACACTTTCTGATGGCCCTGGTAGCAGTAAAGGTCGTACCAGCAAACCATTTGGAGATCTGGGGCCAAAACAAAAAAAGCGACGAATTCAATATTTGTTGGATAATTATTCTCATGAAGAGCTTTCACATGCTGCACGCCTCAGCTTGTACGCTTCTGGACAGCGTGATAGTTCGACCTTAGTAAAAGAAGTTACAGAAAATCCCCCAGAAATTGCCACTGCTATAAAAAAAGCCTGCAAAGCCCCAATTTTTTCGCTGAATTCTTATTCTCCTGAGGAGGCGCTTGCACTTTTTATTAAGGGACGTTTTACGAAATTTTCGTATACAATTATGCAAACTGGAGCCAAAAATCGAGGAACCCCCCTTTACCCTTCATATCCCTTAGTTTTGGAGGCAAAAAAACAATGTTACCCAAACGATGAATCAATCATTATAACAAAAACATCAGCGCAAGTCACATTGCAGGGTCTTCTGGACCATACCAGTGAACGGTTGGCTTTGTATTTGGAAGAAGTTCTGAAGAGCAATGCTGATTCTGTTGACTTAACATTGTATTGCAAATGGGGCGGCGATGGTAGTTCCGGGCATTCTAACTATAAGCAGCGATATGTGGAAGATGGACAGCAAGAATTAGACTCTGAAGGTGATGGCGAGGATGACAACCAAGAAGAGCAAGCCCAAGGAGAGAGTTTTAACTGTACTGATTCAGCTCTTTATTCAATTTGCCTAGTACCTTTGCAACTAAAAACAAAAAATGCTATCAACAAAGTAATTTGGCACAACAGAAAATCGTCTTCTCCACGGTTTTGTAGGCCAATTAAAATTGTCTTTGAAAAAGAGAGTACCCTACAGACAAGGAGGGAAATTTCAGCAATTGAGTCACAAATAGAAAGTTTACAACCAACAGTGATTCATGTAGATGGGGGAAACACAATTTATAAAATATACTATGACCTTAAGATGACCATGGTTGACGGTAAGACCATTAGTGCATATACCGGGAAATCGGTTCAAATCTGCAACATATGCGGTGCTACCCCGAAGTCAATGAATGACCTTCCATCAATATTTAGTCGGCCAAAAGATACATCACAGTACAACTTCGGAGTTTCTTCACTTCACGCCTACATTCGCTGTCTTGAGATGTTTTTGAATATTTCTTATCGGCTGAAATGGCGGATTTACAAAAAAGAGGCAATGAATTTGGAAATTTTCCAAAAAACCAAAAATGAAGTACAAAGACAGTTGCGGGAAAAAACCGGATTGCTGGTTGATGTTGTAAAACAAGGGTTTGGATCAAGTAACGACGGCAACACAGCAGCTCGTTTTTTTGAAAGCTATACTCTTGTCGCCACAATAACTGGACTTAATGAAGGATTGCTGAAAAGGTTCAATATCATTCTTCAAGCTGTTTCTAGTGGATTTGCCATTAATGTGAAGCAATTTTCAGTTTATATGCGAGAGACTGCTGAACTATATGTGTCTCTTTATAATTGGTATCCAATGCCAGCCAGCGTGCATAAGCTATTAATCCATGCACATGAAATAATTGACAGTTGTTCCATAGCCATTGGGATGATGTCCGAAGAAGCCCTTGAAGCGAGAAATAAGGATTTGAGAAGATTCAGAAGAGAAAACACAAGAAAAATCAGTCGAAAGAGTACGATGGAAGACTTGTTCCATTCGCTTCTTTATTCATCTGACCCATATATTTCAACTTTACCAATTGGGGATGGTGCTGCTTTGTTACATTCTAGGCATAAAGATAAATGTTTTCCAGACGAATTATTAGATCTACTATTAGAGCCAGCTAGTTAGGTTTTTGATTTATATAGATCTAACGAGTATTCTATTTTGAATAAATAATCTATATCCTTTGTTTTGATCTACAATTTATAGATATATAAATATTCCTTTTGAATAAATGAAATAAAAATAAAAACATTAATTCAAAAATTTATTATTTAACTGAAAGTTCATGTCAATTTTTTATGGTACAAAGTTTTATTTGCAATTGTTATTTAATTTTATTATTTACAATTTATTTATTCCTCCACATTCGGGCGCGGGGGGTGTAAACCTCTTTCCTGTCTACGTTGTTCGTCCAGAACCCCAACTGCCTGGCCTGAATTTGTAATTTCTTGCACGAAATTTTCTATTTCTTGCCGCATAGATCCTCGATTATCTTCGGGAGAAATAGCATCGAAACCGAAAATTAAAACCCTCAGGGCTTCTGGGCTCATATGTTGAAGAGCGGGCCTGAAATGTACATCAAACAGACCCATCATATGTTCTCTAACAAATTGTCTTTCCATGGTTACGGGTAGGTAGATGGTTTAGGAATGAATGATAATTTATTTGTTTAGGTGTTCACTTTTATTAATACCATACGTATATATGCCAACAAAAACTGTATGTTTATTTTAAATAATAAAAACACAGATTTATTGGGTATTGAAATAAATGTGCTTATCTTTTTTCTCCAATTTAACATGTCTATCACTGTTATCGCCAAATATTGAATATGTTTCTGAATTTATTTTTATGCACAAAAAAAACTTACTTTAACTATTATAACTATTTAAAACATTAAATATGTTATATTTTTATTTCTAAAGTACTTTCGGTTTGTATATTATGATATAATGATTTTACTAAATATAAATATAATACAATACGATTTCGATCAATTACCATACTTCAGAAGTTAGTAATAGATATTGCGCATTTAATACGTTAAAACAAAAATAATTTCCTTTTTTAACAGTAGGTATAACATAATCTGTTGTCGACCTATACATCATATGGAAATTAAGAATGCTGTTATCCTGACTGTTCTGCATGCACTGTTATCGTAATATAACATATTTTACGTTAACTTTAACGTAAATGTGTCATCATAGCATCCATTATAATAGTGGCACCAAACCTTTTAAAACTCCTTGTTAAGTAGCGATGGGCTGTAATTAACAAATATTTTTTTCTGTTTTTAAATTGATTTTAGTTAAATAATGGGAGTTACGACTTTTGTCCCGGCGTACCATAAGATCGTTCCACTGTGCATCGAATCAGCACCACTGCTTAGACAAAGACGGTAATGATCTTAGAAAGATACCCACAAATATTCAGGTGATTTCGTCTATTTCTTTGGGAGTTATGAGCAAAGTCTACCTAGATTGACCCTTTTTACCACTGTGCGTCGCCTCGGTGAGTCTGTCCGTCGATATACTTGTTCGCGGCCTAGCTAAAAAATTACTTATCCGATTGACTTCAAATTTTAGCCAAGCATTAAGAGTCATATGGAGATGATCTGGTAACATTTTGGTGAAAATTCGATGGGGCGAAACAAAATGGCGGCCTACTGACATGTTAAAAAAATGATTACTAAAAACTACTTTTTCAGGTTACCACAAATTTTGTACACAAATCAAGTATTCGTAGGAATCAACTGGTAAAAAATGTTGGTACGAATCCAAGATATTTAAAAAATCAGCATGCAAAAACGATTTATTCGATGGGTTTCAAATTTTGTGCGATAATTAATTGTGATACAGCGATAGAACTGGTAAAATTGTGGTACGAATTCAAGATGACGGATCAAAATGGCCACCAAATATTTGCAGTCTTGAAAAAAATTGCCCTCCCAAGTTTTGCATTTCTTCACGTTTTAGCGTCCGTAGATGCCAAAAAATATATTTAAATAGCTAAAAAATTGATTGATTTCAATTTTTTTGGAAGAATTTACTGTGGTATAGCGATAGATGAACTGGTAAATTTGTGGTACAAATGCAAAATCGCGGAACAAAATGATGGCCACATAAAATATTTCTATTCATGAAAAAATCACCATCTCAGGTCTTTACATATTTTCACGTTTTAGCGTCTCTAAATTTGGTACCATCAAACTGATCAGATCGACCAAACTGTTATATTTTCATTCGAATTACATACACGTGCAAAATTTCAGATCAATAGAATAATTAGCAGAAGGTTAAAATATTGTATTGTAACTTGAATTACATTTACTTGCAAAATTGGAAATTGATGCGATAGTTAGAAAGTAGGTTAAAATCGACCGGTACTATTTCGTACTATCGAGCTGATTAAATCAAATTATTATCTTCTCATCCGAATTGCAAAATTTCAAATCGAGACAACAATCAGAAGTGGTTTAAAATCGGCCGGTGCCATTTACTATCATCGAGTACCAAGTTATTGTATTGACAGCCGAATTACATATATTTGTAAAATTTCAAGTGTGTATACAAGAAAATAACAGAATAAAAGTGTGTTATTTAATATGTCATATAACTTCTGTATTTAAGTTTTTAATAACTCTTGCCCGATTTATAGGCATCTAAACCGAAATGGCGTTGCGCGGCGAGAACGGCGCGTAACGTTCCCGCCAACTAGAGTTATATTGCCGTGTGTTTTATCTTCCGTGGTACAGGGTCGTTTTTTATATTCTGGCGTGCGTTTTCGCCATTTATCTTTTGCGATGCGAAAAAAGTGTAAATATAAAACTTAAAAATTTTATCGTAGGATATTTTTTAGTAACATAAAAAAAAAACGAAAGAGCTTAAAAAACTGTGAAAGGTATTCAATTTTTGTTTTTTAAATGGGTTAACTTTTATTTTTTATAACGTAAAAAAATAGTTTATTTCCTGATTTCAAAAATACTTAATATGATAACATTTGCTTTAACTATTTTTAAACCACTAAGGCTGGTAACAAGTATTTAACAAAAATCGAAGTAGCCACGCTCCAAAGTTAAAAGAAAGAAATGGCCACCTTATAAATTCTATGCATCAAAATGTACCCATTCTGTTTCTTTTAAGTAAACTCATAGAAATTTAAAACGACTTTGAACGACAAAATTTTAGTAATATTTGTAATATGATATTTTCTGATTCCTTCAGCGATTTAAATACTTAACATATATTTGTTTTTAAGGTACGTTATTAGACTTTATTTTTGGACAGTATGCTTGACATAAAACACAATTAACGTCAATATACAGGGTGATTCAAACACATGTGTTTTTGACCCAAAATTTAACTACATTTCGGAGTTAAACAGCACATCCCAAAATTATGCTTATCATGTCAAATAATAGCTCAATTTTGCTTTAAAACATGCTTTTATAAAATCTT
Organism: Kuschelorhynchus macadamiae; assembly: GCA_030620095.1. Lineage (NCBI taxonomy): Eukaryota > Metazoa > Arthropoda > Insecta > Coleoptera > Curculionidae > Kuschelorhynchus > Kuschelorhynchus macadamiae. The sequence continues at coordinate 311,706 of JAUTXW010000070.1, forward strand.
GGCTAAATTAGTTTCTTTTTTAAAATATAGAAATTATTCTAAACACCTACGTAATTGTATGATTTTTTGTTGTAAATTTTTAAAATAAGTAAAGGATGCTTTGAAACGAAAACGCATCGATTGTCATCTGACACCCACAATGTTCAATAGTTTTGTGGGTTTTTTACTTAAAAACGCTTTAAAATATTGGCTTATTACAAAGAATTGTGGCTGAAAGGTTGCATAGTAAACAATGTGCTTTATAGTATTTACTGGCTCAGTGCAATATAACCATGGAAGAGGTGCTGCGAAAAAAACACCCCTATGACAGATAGATACATTGTACGTCAAGCTCTTTGTCTTGTCGAGAGGACTATTATGTCCACAAAACTTAAAACTCATGCCCAGGTACCCCAAAATGTAACCATTTCTACAAAAACCATTCGAAATCGGTTACCTGAAGCTTATTTAAATAACTATTTAGGCATCTTTAGTTATTAAGAGAATACAGACTGTCTCGTTTGATTTTTGCCGAAGAACATGTTAACTGAGATTTACTCGAATGGTCACATTGTTTATTTGCGGGTGAATCAAAGGTTGCACTTCATCCTGACGACAATGGGATTCGCGTATGGCGTCGAACAGGAGAGAGATGCGAAGAAAACTGTTCTTTAGGTCGAGTTCCGTTTGGAGGTGGTTCTGTAACGGTGTGGGGGGGAATACTTACAGGTGATCGAAGAGAATTAATAGTTCGTATTAATCGCTCTGTAAACGCATTCCATTATTTAGAGATGAAGAATGACATATCGCAACTAACTGACAGGGCAATAATTTTATTTATGTGGACGATAATGCTAGATCACATAGAGCAGGAATAGTTAACGAATTTTTCGAAAATCACCAATATAACAGAATGGTTTGGCCCTCCCGCTCGACTCCCTGGATAGTAATTGCTTGAAGCAGTTCATGAAGAATGGCATATAATTCCTCAAAATTTAATAGACAATGTTAGATCAAGTATGCCCAGACGATGTCAAGAGGTTATAAGAGTTCGTGGAGGACCCACCCGATACTAGTACATACTTAACTGTAGTTTTTTATTTTACTTTCGGTTTTAAAAGTAGTGTTTTAGTTAATGTTAATTTTGCTAATAAATTTGTTTTAATGGTAAACATTGTGTCCAAAACCTTGATAATTTAAAAACGGAATAAGTTTGCAAAGATTTTTAAAAAACATGTTTAAATGCAAAATTGCGCATGTAACATAATATATTGTATATTGACGTTAATTGTGTTTTATCTCAAATATCCTGCCCAAGAATAAAGTCTAATAATGTACCTTTCAACAAATAAAAAGTTTATTTATATCGCTTGTAGGAATCAGAAAATATCATACTACAAATATTTCTAAAATTTTCTTTGAGTCGTTTCAAATTTCTATGAGTGTAGTTCGATTTTTATTACATAACTTTTTACCAGTTTTTAAGGTTTACTACAGGTACACGCCAAAAGTATTGCAAGGCGCGCCTAGCGCGTACACCGTTGTGTAAGTTGTAATAAGTAGTAGTTGTTATAGCTACAAAATAACGAAAGCGACAGTACTACCTCATCCGCTGTAAAGATACCTTCAAATGATGCATATTTCACTATTTAAAGATGTTAATGAGAATTCCAACACGGATTTACGAAGGCAACCACGATATAGTGTAAAGTAAGGCCTCAGTTAATATACGATGAGGCCTTCGCGACTTGACCAGAGATTCAAAAAATAGCATCAATGAATTTAAAAAGCTATGAAATGAAAATTACAGCTTACAGAATTTGCTAGGTATATTTAGAATACTTCAATAAAGGAACAGCTATATCCCAACCGATTACACGATTTTTAACTGGACACAACCAGTCAAGAATAAACCTTCACGATAGTTAAGAATAACTTTATACTGTGGGTGTCCTACTCTCTTCGCAATCTATTTTACGAAAGTGCTGGCCTACAATGGCAAATTTCCTTTAGATGACATCCTCACCTGTTTTTTTAAGAATAGTCTGGTAGTAACTTAGAGGATAACTTAAAGAGCTCTGGCTTAAATTAGTGACCTTTCTTCTAATATAGATTATAGAAACCTTTCTTACTCAGTTTTTCTCCAAAAAAATGTGGAAAAATTCTTGACAATAATTTTGATAAAACATGCAGAATTCAGATAAGTAAATGAACCGTATAATTGTTGGACTAATGGGTTATTTCAAAAGAATGGATGCATTTTGTACTTGTGCCATATCAATACAATAATACAGAGACTGTAATGGCTAAGAGATTACTTGAAGTTTAATCAACAAATTATTTGATATTTTGGTGGCTAGAAGCAACTAAAACAACATGTACAACGAGTGGATTTCAGGTCTGTCATTAATAAAACCTCTTCCGAGCTCTAAATGATTTTTTATTTTGTTTAAAATAAAAATACTTAATCTTAATGTATTATTTTATTAGTCGATAGTACAGAAACTTAGTGAAAAAAATACAAACCACCATGTAGTGCTTAACATGTAGCAGGCACAGTAATTTCTCTACGCTCACTCTTGTTAATGAGAGACTAGAAAATTTTCATTTTGTGTTGTGACCTCATTAGCTATTTTGTATAATGCATTGGGACTTCCATCAAGTGTAATAGCGAGGATGCATGCTCATGGCAAACTCGCATTTATAAAATGAAATCGCGGTGATGTGGTTAATTTTCTTTGTATGCAGACAAAAGAATTGGACAGCCGGGAAATGCAGCATATGTGCCATTTCAAGGTATAAAAGAAAGTGTTATTGCATTGTGTATATTGCTAGTGGCAAAATTAGGCTAATTTTATTTAAATTATCAAGATTATGTAGATATCACTTTATCTGCTATTTATACATATATATATAATAATATATAATATAATATTATATATATATATATATATATTATTTATATATATATATATATATATATATATATATATATATATATATATATATATATATATATATATATATATATATATATATATATATATATATATATATATATATATATATATATATATATATATATATATATATATACATATATATATTTAAAACCAAAAGTAGGAAATAATTAGCGGGGCAACAAATAGTGTATAGTAAAAAGTGGATTTTTTGGGGATGACCGATAAAGCAGTGGAAATTGGCAAACTCTAAACATGTGTTTCTGACTTAAGATCTTCATCAGTACAGTTAACTAGTTCTAAGACGAGTACAACTAGAGCCAAAATTAATACACAAAACAACACCAAAGTCAATGTTTGTAATTACCAAATGAACATCCGAAATCTTCGCCGGACTTAATACTCTATTTATCACGAGGCAGCATACAGCCAGCTGTGGCGAAAGTCATAATCCAAGAGTAGTAAATCAAAAGTAGGAAAATATTAGCGCGGCAAGTTTCGTCACAGGTGGCTATATGGTGCTCCGTGGTAAATAGACTATCAAGTCCGGCGAAGATTTCGGATGTTCTCTTGGTAATTACAAATGTCGGTTTTGCTCCTGTTGGTGACTCTGGTGTTGTTTTGTGTATAAGTTTTGGCGCTAGTTGCACTCGTCTTTCACCTAGTTGACTGTACTGATGAAGTTAGAAACACGTGCCAAATTCCGTTGCTTTTGCGATCATCCCAAAAAACTCCGTTCTCTACTATATATATATATATATATATATATATATATATATATATATATATATATGTTGATTTTTACTCCTTCACGGATGGAAAAATACAATGTGTTTTCATTCCGGGTGTACATCCGTTCACTACTGTCGTTCTGAAAAGAACAGTTTTGCTGACGTTTCGCCAAAATCACATTTGGCATTTTCGAAGCTTTCTTTCTAGCGTCCGAATAGAGACTGAAGTGTTGGTGACTGCGACGCTTCCTTTTATACCCCTACTCGGGGCCGAAGGTTATATCTGCGCAGGCGTTGGTCGTTATTTATGTTTTCCGGATGGTGCTGTTGTTGTTGCGCTAATTGCGCTTGAGTTTTTGCGATTTTAGATTTGTCGATTATTGTCTTCCATACTGTTGGTAGTTTTAATGATTCATCCCTTTTATTCAAATCACCTTGTTTTTCAATTTCTATATATCTATACTGCCGTGTTAAGAAAAAACGCCTTATCTGATGAAAAGTAAAATGCGCAGGAGAACGCAATACATTTATAGAGTTCTAGCATCCCTATTTTTAAATAAAAATAGTTTAAAACCAATTTAAAGCAAACGTTTGATGAGAATGTTTCTTAATTTGGGCACTTTTGGACCCGATTTAATAACCAAGAATAGTAACTGCAGATGAGGCATTTTTGATACTTGTGCCAATTGGTTTAAAACGCCTTATGTACGCATGAGAGGTTCTCGTGTCAAACGAGGAGGTTTTGAGACCTGTATTTGTTGCTTAAATACACCTTATCTTTCAAGACAAACCTGTGATATTTAAGTCAATATTATTTAATAATTTAAAAAACGGTTTTATAATTTTTAATTTTTTTTATTGAATACATTTTAAACAAGGAGAACTTAAATAACTGCTCAAATTATAATATAAACAGAGGGAACTTAAATAACTGCTCAAATTATAATATAATGAAAATAAATGGAATGATTTAACAGTCAATATCCTTAGACAAGTCTGCAACTTGATCGGAAACCGGCAGTTCCTTCCAAAAATGTCTCCGATTTTCAGGCATCAAAGGGCATAATTTTTTTATAATATCTTCCTTTCTTGACTTAGTGACACCTCTAAATTGTGACCTCACATTTGGTTCGATTGAATTTTTCAGATATTTGGCTGTTAAAAAATTTAACTCGGTGTATTGAGAATTGTATTCATAGGAATTCCATAAATTAAAACTGCCTCTTTCAAATTTTAATTTGACAATGTCACTAAGGTATGGCCTTGGAGAATGCTTCTTAATTTTCATTAATGAGCTGTGGTCTTTCCAGTCTTTAAAGTCGCTTAGCTCCATTGATAGGACCTTTACATTTTTCATCTTGATTTTCTCTACGGCACCTTGAAAATCATTAAAGTCGTAAACTTTCCCACCAGCTCCAGTGTTTGAAGACGAACCATAAGAATTCAACGATTGCTCCACCTGATGATGGAAACTGTTAGCGGACATAAAAGAATGTCCTGGTTCAAAATAGTATATTTCCAATAAATTTGCAGCAATATCCGACGAGTTAATAATATGTACCAAAAAAGAAAACAGAGTCCAATTTTTATTTTGTGCAGCACAATTATCAAGCCAGATTTTAATATACAAAACGTCACGCTGGCTGAGCAAATATTTATGAAAAGCGCTACAAAGTTCTTCCTTTTTGCGCCCAGCTAATCCCTCGTGCCATACTACAGCTGATTTTGATGATGCTTTCCCACTGCGACAAAACTCTCGTTGAACACAATAATCCTTTGGGTGAACAATACCTAAAAAAAAAAATATTTTTAATCTTATTCAACGACAATTTTCAAAAACCATTATTTGGGCAAATGTAGTAAGCTACCAGAGAAGAACTACTAAATTAAAACGGAAGAACTACAAGTACTAAAGAAAAGACAAACATAAACAACTAAGAATTTTCACCGAATTTTTTTTATAAATACCTGCTTAAATGTATCGATGCGAGGCAGCATTATAACTTTTTGTAGGTCTGCGGAAACACATATTTTCATTGGCGTCCATTCTGTAGACTCGGCGTCTTCTCTATAATTCTTCCTTGCATTAGTAGCCTTTTTGATGTGAGCATTCCACTTTTTGCAGATGTCACATTTATCTAAGTCTAGGTTGTTTTTAGTATGAGTATTATCATGTTGTTCGAACACCTCACACTGCTCGCATTCTTCGTGGCCCAAGTTTGTGAACGAAATCTTCATTTGGTCTCTAACAAATGCTCTGTAGGTATAATAAGAACAGTCAACATTTTTATGCTTTTCTATAAAATCTCTATGCATTTGTGTAACAGTTATATCAGAAGGAAGATATTTACGAAGTGGCGCATGCTCTCTGCGGTAATGAGAGACGCACGGATGAAATGAATTAACATGCCTTTCTAGCAATTTTCGGTCAACACTTTTTCTGTTAGAATGTTTACCTCGATTATCATTTACTGTTATGGAAGTCGATGAGTTTTTGGAGGATATAGACGATTAATAATAGTGTTATTGTTTTTAGTGTAACCAAGGGTCGTTAGAAAAAATGTACGACAGACGGAAATCAAAGTTCCTTTTCTGTCTTTCAGCAAAAAATTATTTGTATTGTTTCTTTTTGATTTGTTGTCCTCAGATGGAATATCAGTGGTGGTTCTTCGTTTTACAGCAGTTTGCTCAATGCTTCGATTCACAAACATATGTCTCTCTTTCCAGGATAGATTCCAGTATTCTTTGTTAAGCTGCTGTCTTCCTTCCTGGTCTATTTTCATGAAGCATTTTTTCTTACACGTATTTGTACATGGAGGCAATAAAGGATGGGAATTTCGCAACTTGTCTTCCATTTTTTGTTTTTTAGCACTTCTTGATTCACTGCATCTCTTTCTTTTACGCAAATCTCCTTTTTTTGTATACAACAAAGTTCTGTTTTCGTCTTGCCCTGTACCTTCTTCATACTGATTTTCCCCCACAGCTGATTCTTTTTCGTTTTCCTCTTCGCTTGCTTCATTTTCACCTTCCCTCATATCTGCTGCGATTTCCTGATGTTTCCCTACATTTCTTTTATTCTGATTTTCTTGATTACCGCTCGGTACTGCGAGATGTACACATTCTTTCCCTCTAAGGTTCTCTTCTAATCTCCCATCAACTGTTTTAAAATCATGGACCACCTCTGTAGGTTCATTAAGAGCTACTTGATTTTCAGCCAGGTCAACATTTTCGATAAATAATTCTCCAAATTCTTGTTCTGCACTCCATACTTCATTACCGTTTTGATAAAGTTGCATTTCATCTGTGTTTTCGGGTATATTTGGTAAGTTGTTATCTTCATAACTTAAATTAGTATCCTCAACTCGGTCAGGATAACCAGCCATATTTTTCAAAGTACAAATATTTTTATTTTCGCTACTGTCTATATCACAATTTAAAGGTTGCTCCACGGGAATATCAGTGGGAATTGTGTTTTCTTCAACACTATTTTTTAATGCGACATTACTATGAATAATAATTTTTTGGTACTGAACGTTACTATTATCATCGTTAAATAATTGTTGTTGAGACACGGTGTTTAGATTTCCTTGTTGAACTATATTTTCAGCAGAAGAAATATTATTACTACGAATTGGTATTGGTGGACCACTGTCATCAAAAATTAAATCCGAAGGTTTAAAATTTTGAATCAAATTGAGATCTTCGTGATACTCTGGTACAATCACATCTGAAGCAACTTTCGCCATTTCCAGAATTTTCTTGCCACGTGACATTCTGTAAGTAATATAGATTTCAAATGTTGAAGTCTTAAAAGATCACGGCCAAAACCAAATTTTAGAAAAAATAATAACTGTATAAACTAAAAATTTAAAATATAAATAGTTGTATTTGTTTAGTTAGTTTTAACTACGTCTATGGCAAAAACGTGCTTGATGGGTTTAAAATCATAAAAACCTAATGTACCTGAAGTCAGTTTTATTCAGGCTCTTTTTGCTAGTCGTGATAATAATGAATTGCTTTAAATTGTTTAAGCAATGGCCTAACATTGTTGAAATAATTCCTAGACATGTCAATATTACAGCCGGTTTTATAGTTATGTATTATAAACTTTGATGTTACGAAAGTATAATTGTCTCTTTTTCTTTTTACACATGGCAAAATGAGACAAATATGATTTAACTCTAATTTGCATTTGAACAAAACCTATAAAATCAGCCATTAGTAAAACGGCCGTGTGTTAGTACCGACCCGGCACAGGATTCGTACGAATAGAATTTATTCTATTAATATTGCAAACAATTAATAGCATGAAACACTTACTTGTCTATTATTCCATATGGTTCAAAACTTTTAAAGCCACAAATTAATAAACTTACAACTTTATTATCTATAACTGAACGTTTGATTAATTAACAAACAGTATTTAAATCTAATAAAATCAAACTCGTCAAAATGTCAAAGCGGTTCCTGCTCTGTTTTAAACCAACTGAGCCTTAACTACGGCGTAAACACGATTAGTACGCATGCGTGGTAAGATAAGGCGTTTTAAATTAACACGATTATAAACGCTGCGTCGAGTTGAGGCGTTATTGTAACTAGATGAGGTCTTTTTCGTTAATATTTGTAGATAGGGCACTTTTAAATAACTCAGCCGTCAGATTTACACTTAAGGTGAAACTATATTTGGTCATAATTCCCAAACTAAGGCAAGATAAGGTGTTTTTGTTTCTCAATTAGTTGTAAAATATCATGTTCTTTTAAATGGCACTGGTATCTCAATTTAAAAAAAAAATGTAGTTAAGGCGTTCTTCCTTAACACGGCAGTATATATATCTATAATCCGGAAGCCATAGAAATTGAAAAACAAGGTGATTTGAATAAAAGGGACGAATCATTAAAACTACCAACAGTATGGAATATATATATATATATATATATATATATATATATATATATTTTTTTTTTATTTTTTATTTCATACTTAACCAATGCAAAATATCTACAACACTAAAACTGTCCTAAAATCTTAGAAATCAAATATGCGTATTAAATTTAGAACTATGTTTTCTTATTTTTTTATATTTAGTTTCGATGGGGCTGACAACCTTGGTGCAAAGTTTATTCAATTTCCTAAATTGTGAACACTAATTGAAATTGTTTGTTTTATTTTATCATCAACTATTGCAACTCTTTAATTTATATCAAATATCTATAAAATTGCATATACAAATTTTGGTCAAATAGAGTTTAAAAAATAAAACCCGCTGCAAAAAGACCCGCATTGGGCCTATGGAAAAGTTATCTCGGTCAAACGACATGACATTTTAATATGATGTAATCTTCTCCCTCCTGAGCATATCTTATCATTATCGCGACAAAATCGTTCATGCGGTTTTGGAGCTACAAGACCTTAAAGTTAAGAAAATAAAAAACGTTATCTTAACAAAATTGTGATAAAAAATAATATTATTGAAAATAAAGTTAATAGGATGTTATTACAGGATAACAAGTTGAAAATTAAAACATAATTTTTCACAATAATTCAACTTAAGTTAATTTAAAAAAATTGTTTTAAAAAACATATCTTGCACCTATACAAACTCTATTGCTTGTTTTTAACTTTTTTTTTACTTATAATTGTTATACAAACTATATAGGTGTACAAATGATTCAAAATCAGTGCACATTTGACTAGACTGACAAGCAGAGAAGTAAAGTTAAGTTTGCAATAAAGCGTAACTTACTTTATCTTCATGGTGGTGGGTAAAACATTATTTTCAGCCCTTTTAATCCAAGATAGTGGCTTGAGCTATTGCCTGGCTCGAAAACACAGGATAATTATAAGTATGACAAAGTTACAACAATTGTGCCAAGTATAAACTTACGTTGACCTTAAGGTCAGGTATTTTATTTGTCTTTATTAATTGAGTTAATTGTATTTATTTTAAAAACAATTAACAAATAAAATGCCTTTTTAAAAAATTATTTATAAAACTATCTAAATTCCTTACATAATGAGTGCCAGAAACGACTCAAGCTTACTGATCCCTCGTGATCATTCTGAAGGAATCATAATATTTTTAAACGATTATTGACTTCAATCTAATTTTTTTATCTTTATATCTATGATTTTAGAAATCTTTTTATTTTAGTTTTATTTATTCCTTAATTCCTCCGGGTTGAAATTATGTTATTCACCTCTTATTTAAAAATGAACCTATGATAATGTTTAAAAATACTTTACCTCAATAAAATATTTATCACAATTTCTGAAGTAAAAAAAGTTAAGTCCAAAAATGTAATCAAAATCAGTCTAAAGTGATTAAAATAGTTTTTATAGAACATCAAAATCAGACTCTTCCAAGACGCCAGAAACTCTTTTTGAAAAAAATATCGTCTCAGAAATGTTGCGTTTTTCAAACATTTATAACTTTAAAGATATGTAACAATGTGTCTAAATATAAATATAGTAATCGTGCACTTTTTTAAATTTTATGTTCTGGCGACCGCCGAAAAATGGTAAACGTGACTATTTGTTTGTAATGTTACAATGAAGATAATTTCGACAGTCTTCTAACAAATAACAAAATATGCTTTTAATTAAAACATTATTTACATTTTTAAATTGTTACCACCGTCTACAATAATTCGAAGGTATAAAAAGAAATCATTTCATATCTATTAATCTCCTGAAATCTAAAACATAGAAAACCCAATAATACAAATGTTTTCCCAATTTTGGCATACATATTGTAAAACGTTTGAAATACTAAACTTACAATGTTGAGAAACATTTCCTTTAACACGAACTGCGAAGTTCATTTATTTTGACTTCAAGGTTATTGTTTAAATAATCGGACAATCTACGTAATAATTCTTTTTCGTCGATTTATTGCAACTGCCTTAACGAAAAGTTGTTTGCTTCGTTGTCACGATATTTTCGTATCAAAGTTAATAAACGATTAATGTAAGAAAATTTGAATCGACAATTCAGGATAAAGGCCGGATTTTATACCGCGTGAACATTTTAACTTGTCTACATTTTAATATGCTATAACTTTCCTATTTTTCAAAATAAAATATTAAGACAAACTTTTAATTATTGACCAGCATTTGAAGTCAATCGGGTAAGTAACTTTTTAGCTATGCCGCGAACTGACAGACATACCGACAGACAGACCGACGGAATTGAGAAAATATGTGTTTGGCATTTAGGGACGCTAAAACATGAAGATAAAACCTGAGAGGGTGATTTTTTTTTCACAACAGCAAACATTTTATTTGCCCGCCATTTTAAATTCGTATACATTTTTACCATTTCGTCTCTATATCATACTTAATTCTTGCACAAAATTTGAAATGTTTTAAAGTATTTTATTAGACCGCCGTTTTGTTTCGTCATCTTGGATTCGTACTAAATTTTGCCTGTTGATTTCTACGTAATACTTGATTTTTTTGCAATATTTGAAGCAAACTGTGTAACCCTTAGGGCCGTTCTTAGGGGTTTTCACGTTGTGCGTACACATAGGCGGCCTATTCTTGAGGCGGCCAAAATAGGATAAAACTGTGATTGAGAATATACGTAAATTAAATTTTTGTCCCAACAGCTATTTTCTCAATTTTTGACTTGAAAAAAAGTTTGATTTGTGGATCTTCCAGAATCAAAGTTAAAAATGTTTTATTGATTGATATCTCTATAGATACATATATAATATATCAAAAAATATAAACAATTCGTTTATATTTGGCATGGCCCGTTTTTTTGGTATATTGGCGAGAGATAAAATATTTTTTGAAACTTTTTTAAAAATCATTTAATCTCACTTACTAAGGTAAAAAAGTAGGAAACATGTTTTTACTTATACTAACTAAATGTTAATGATTTCTTCATTGTGGATTTTTAAACATAGTTATGTTAAAATCAATTTCTGATTCCGTCTTTAAGAGTACTTAAAAAAATCTATTCACCTAAGTATTATTTAAGGACAATTCTTTTGACAATGGCTTTAAAAAGATTATGTCGAAACATTTTATGTATGTACGTATTTACTCTTTTTACAATGCCCTTGAAATAAATGAGACTTTAGACGATAATTTTGTTAATGGCTTTTAATAATATTTACCTAAAACTAATTTCTGGGTTTTTCGGAAATTCATCCTCAAGGTGTCAAAAAATTTAGTGATATTTTCTCAATCTATCCTCAATCAAATGAGATTTTAAGAAGACCTTTTCATCAACAGCTTTTAAAAATATTTATTTAAAAATTAGTTTCTTAATATTTTGAAATTCCGTCCTTAACTGGGTCAAAAAAATGGGTAAAGAGATATAAAATAATAATTTACTTTTTCTAGAATATCTCTTTAACTAAATAAGACTTTAAGACGACTATTTCAAAACTACACTCCGAAGGGGTTAAAATTTATTATCTCAATGGATAATGATATTTGCGAAAAGTTAGACCAATCAAATATAATTGAGAAATTTGCAAATACTGTTTTGTGTTTTCGTTACATTTAGATTTGTATGAATTATTATTTTAAGAGTCACATTTGTGTTTGTGGTTAATTTTTTAATATATAACTTAAAAATTGAATAAAACATAGTATAAAATGTGTATTTGTATATTTTCTTAAAAAGCGGTTTTTAATCTTGGCACAAAGGCGGCCGGACGCTTAGGAATGGCCCTGGACACCATAAATATATAACTTTAAGTACATTTTTTTCCGGTTCCTAAACATAATGGGTTTAGTACCTACCTTTATCTTTAAAAAAAAATAGAAATAACTACGTTTTAAAACCAATGTATGTGATAAATCTCTTTCTCTATTCACCACATTTGTCCTTTAGTGACTTTTTCTGGTTTAATTGAAATATTTTTAAAGATAAAGGTATTAAACCGGGAATATTTAGAATCTCGAAATAGAGATATCTACTGAATAGCATATAAATATAACGATCAAGTATACAAAAGGTTTCTTATTTAAAAAATGCAGGCTATATTTATGCCTTCGATAATTAATATTTGATACTGCGAAACAGTGCGTTTTTGGACCATTTTAAAATTTGATGAATAAGAAAGTTCTAGCAGATTAAAATGTAAAAAAGTTAAATTAATAACCCTGAATATGTAAAATTTACTGTAAGAAATAAAAAAAATAGGATTTGTCCGGAACCGCTTGTTTTTTCGTTATATGAGTAATTCAGTTTGTTTTAAATCTTTATATTTTCCTACTAATTATTAAATGCTTGTTTCCATGAGTTCAACTACATAGGATTATCCACGCTTAGTGGCATATTAGAAGTGTCTGGGGAACTACTTAGATTTCGGTACAACAGAGTTCCAAAAATTGATGTTTCCTGCGTATATAGTGGTAATAAATGTAAGTACTAAAAAATATTTTTAAGGAAAAATGTCACAAATAGGCTTTGTTTTATGTTAGAATGAGTAATAGCACTAAAGTATATTGAAAAATGGCAAATACGAGTGTAAGCCAAAGAAGAACTATACTGCATTTTGAATTTAAAATTTAAAATGTATTTATACATTTTAAATTCACGGCATCTACAGATCAAAAATACGAATTTTCGTTTTATATCGTTAATTTAAACAGAAAATAAGTTCAGGAATACATTTAAGGTAAACCTATAAACAATGTACCTGTGTAATTAAAGTAAATTACATAAACGCGTTTATTAATGCTCTATTAAAATTCATAGTAGAATCCAATTTGAAAAGGTAATCGACAAACTCATAAAAAATTTCACGATCTTCGGGCTTGCCTGTTTTGTTGCGTCTTCTTAAATAATTCAAAAAATTTAATAAATAGTAAAATGAAAAAAATGTATACAATTTCTCCTTCAGATATTAAAATAAAAAGCTCAAACGTAATAACAGCAGCGGCAATGGGGAAACAAAAAAAAAATAAAAACATAGAAAAATGGAATTAAAACTTGATAATAATTACTACTTTCATATAAATACTGATCTATGCACGGTCTATCTGAGTCGACAAAGAATTCTCTTAATGTGTAGTAAGCGTTTCTTAACAGGCAGATTTCGTATACTGTCTGGAAAAAATATAACACTCATTTGTGCTTGCAAGATACTCTTATATCTTTTGTTATCCAGAAGTTGTTTTTTTTATTTACGTTACACTTTCTTATCACAAAAATCTTGTTAAAAAGGTTGGGAAGAAGGTACAAAAGTACGCGGCATCCATCGTCTTAGCCTCGTAGATCGCTGACCAATATACTATCCCTATTTGGTTTTTAAATGAAAAACCCTCCAATAAATATAATTGGATTTATTTTTAGAAACATTCAATATTCTAATATTTATAACCTGGGCATGGTGATCGGAGAGTGCCGAATTAAATACATAACTAGAACCATCCTGATCATCGTTACAGAATATGTTATCTAATAAAGTAGATGAGTTCCTAGTCTCACGGGTAGATTTAAAAATGCGTAGGTTTAAGTTATAGACAATAAATCATGCTGATCAAAAAAGTTCAACTTAAATACTTCATATTTGAAAGATTACAAAATAGAAACTCTTATGCCTTCTTATAACAACTTTCAAGCCTCTTTTAGAGACTGCAGCGAGTTCGAGGTCACCTTCACATTCATGTCGCGAATACATATCTCTTTCTCAAATACATAGTCACTGTCACAACAGATACATACACCTCCATGCTTTATATCCCTTTTTATAAATAGGGATGTAATGTTGTATCCATCAATTTTTATAAATGGTGCTTCGTTTTCCTCTAATCAGTGCTCGTTCATAATAATAAGTCTAGGTCTCACCACAAGTCCGTCGATAAAGCATTCTATGTCTGTAGTTTTATGTCTAAGCAACTGTATATTTTGATGCAAGATTGAGAATATTTCCTTGTCCTCAGTATTATTAACATTCACGTGTATTTGTATCTAGGGATAACTTGTATTTTTTGTTATTCAAATTACAGTTAAGGCATTTAGCTTAATTTATTTCAAAATTTTTGGTTTCATGGCAAGTGCTATCACAGTTTCCGGAAGATTTCATATTCTTACACTCTTTTGATATGTGAATATACTATTATGTTAACCCTGATCAATAAGCCCAACTCTTTTGAATAAATTATATTGTGTGCCGAACAGAAAAAAAAATCATGTTTTATATCTCTACAATGGAAAAAAACAATACAAATAATAAGTAACACAATGCCTGCAGTAATCTATTTCAACCCCTTATCCACTTCTTTGGCAAAGGTTCTTGTTAAACAATCTTTTGCACATCTGTCACATTTCTTATATCTAACAAAAACCAATATTTAGACTTTTATGGGCGCCATTACCAACTTTAGTAATTAGACCTAAAGAAAAAAACAAAAGATAATAGATCGATACACTCTTTTGTAATTAAGTTCGTGAACCAAGGATTAATTGGGTTTTAATTATAATCCCTAATTAATATTACCTGAAAAGTCGAAAGGTAAACACAAAGTAAGCAAGCTAATTTTAAAAATACTCAGATTTATTATCTGAAAATCTACAGTTATGTAATACCAATATAAATAATATGACTAAAAAAAGGATTCTAGCTATACCAATTTTAAATTTACCAAAGCAAATCATGAAATATTCAATTTTAATTTTAACATTAATCTAAGTTAAACTTTATAAAGAATATATCAATTTAATTTAACTAAGCCAATATGAAAATATTTTTATGTAATATAAGCTAGCTACTTAAACATTATCAAAAATTTACGAGCATTAGCAAAAAATATACAAGTACACTTTAAGGTTAAATATGAAATTTTATGAAATAGAATGACCGTTATGTAAAATTGCAAATATGTATGCCAAATAGCCATTATAAAATAATCACTCGATAAATGTTTGGTCGTTTGATCTACCAACAGGCTTTTGAAAGATTAGCGATCGACTCTGCTGATATACAAAATACCGCCTTTAGTGAAGACCGCGTGACTAAAAAAGGCATGCAGCATGGAGTACTAATTAAGCGTGGGCTTGGAAATCATCCTGGATAAACTATATAAGCCATTCGACAGTTTCTAATTACTGTCTTAATAAATTTTTAAAGAAATATTTTTTCAAGTTGGTAAAATAATTTAAAAATCGAAACCTATTCAAGTCTCCTTTAAGTGGATTAGACATAGACATAGATGGAGAGCCTGACAAGGGCAGCACTTAGGCTCACTGGGGCCCATTGTACTATCCCCCCAGTAGGCGTGTCAGGCCAAGAGCCCACTCCTTTTTAGAAAAGAAAGGACCCTTTCTGGTCGCGCACGTCCCACAAGCTCGGGTTCCACTTAGGTGTCACCCAAGAAAAGCAGTCTGGCGTTGACTAAAGCGTCACATCGACAGGCTAGATACTCAGTAGTTTCATCTACCTCAGCACAAAACCTGCAGTATGGATCGTTGTCGAGTTCAATCTTATGCAGGTAATATTTCACTAGCCAGTGTCCAGTTAGGACCCCGGTAATAGTTCTAAGTCGACTTATGTTTAGATTTAGAAGTCTATTAGACTCAGAACGGCTATAAGGGCCTGATATGAAGACCTTAGACTGTCTGAGTCCTGCCAGCTCGTGCCATTCAGCACGGAATTCCTCGACAGTGCGATTCTTAATCCTAGCCTTGACAGCTGAAGGAGCAATTCCAAGAGCAGGTTCCGGCCTAGTGAAAGCAGTGTTGCTACCTTCCCGAGCCAGCTGATCCGCCTCTTCATTACCCCCAATGCCCTGATGGCCAGGCACCCAAATGAGGCAAACCCTATTGGACTCACACAGCCTCTCTAGGGCTCTCCTGCATTCAAGTGTTAGCAGCGAATTGACCCTGTTCGAGGACAGAGCTTTAATCGCGGCTTGACTATCACAGCATATATAGATATGCTTGTCGTGGTATCCTCTGGAAAGGTTTTCCTGTACGCAGTCCAAGATTGCTGTAATCTCAGCCTGATATACAGTCGCATACCGTCCAAGAGCAAGACTAATTCTTGCCCTGGGGCTCTCCCCATAAATTCCCGCCCCAGATCCCTCCTTCATTAGAGAGCCATCTGTAAACCAGACAAGGCCCTCCGGTTTGAGGAAGGATGGGGAGGAATCCCTCCATTGTTCTCTCTCAGGAACAATTACACAAAACCTTTTAGAGGCAATTGAGACCGGAATAATGGCATCTCTCCTTGCTAGGAGAGGGTCTGATCTGATCAGTTCAGTCCAAACTCGCGTATGCCCATAATTCCAGTCTCTGTGTACGACTGTGTCGTTTAAACGACCCCAGTCGTTTAAACGAACAGAAGCTTTCCGGGCGTCTTCCTCTACAAGCAAGTGCAGAGGACTTAGTCCCAGAATAGCCTGCATAGATCGGGTCGGTGTGGTTCTTATGGCTCCAGTTATGCCCAGACACGCCAGTCTCTGGAGCTTGTCAAGCATCCTTCTGTAAGCGGTCTTGCGAGTGGCGGGCCACCACACAAGAGCGCCGTAAGTGATCATTGGCCTTATCACCGACGTGTAAAGCCAATGCACAATACGAGGTTTTAAACCCCAAGTTGATCCGAAGGACCGTCTGCACGCCCATAGACACGCTGTGGTCCTTTTTGTGATCCTTTCAATATGATCCCTCCAGGTCAGTCGGGAGTCTATTAAGACACCCAGATATTTTACCGACTCGGCCGGTTTTTGGCACCACTTTTCCACCATGGCCAAAGCCCTCTGCATGAGCCTTATAATGGTGTTTGGGAACTTGCCTATTACTATAATGGCAAGATCATCAGCGTAGCTTTGAGCATAAACTCCGCTCTCGTTGAGAGTATGAAGCAGCCCATCCACAACCAGACAGCACAAGAGCGGAGAAAGAACTCCGCCCTGCGGACATCCTTTGACCACGGAGGAGCATACTGTCACGCTTCCAAGAGAAGATGCTATGATTCTGCTTTCAAGCATGACGCGAACCCACCTAGTTACCGCCCTATCCACGCCAAAACTCTCAGCAGCCTCACTAATGGAGTCAAAGATGGTGTTGTTAAACGCCCCCTCGATATTCAAGAACTCACCCAGAGCCATCTCCTTGGAGTAGACCCCCACCTCCAGTCTACTGACTAGACTATGAAGCGCCGTCTCCGTCGACATGGCCGTCCTGTAAGCGTGCTGAAATGGGTGCATAGGATTTCTACCTAGTGCGCCGTTTCTTATATAAGAATCCACGATCTTCTCCATGGTTTTCAAAAGAAAAGAGGATAGACTGATGGGCCTAAAGTCCTTAGCAGTTTCGTAGCAATTACGACCCGGTTTAGGAATAAACGCTACCCGAACCCTGCGCCAGCGTTCGGGAATATATCCCAAAGCCAGGCAGGCCCGAAAAAGGCGCAAAAGATGTGGGATCAGTAGTTCCTGACCCTTCTGAAGAAGCGCCGGGAATATTCCATCTGGTCCCGCACTCTTAAATGGGCAAAACGAGGATATGGCCCACTTAATAATGTCTACTGTAACGACCTTAGCGGCCGTTTTCCAGTCAACCGGGCCTGCCCCTACTTGGAGAGCCTGCCCAGTAACCTCATCATTAGATTCCGGACGAGAGCCTGGAAAATGAGTTTCCAGGAGCATTCCTAGAGCCTCCTCTGTGGTGGTGGTATATCCACCGGTCGGAAGCCTTAGAGCCCCCACGCTCTGCCCTCGACCTTTTGAGAGAATCCTTTGAAGTCTAGCGGCTTCCGGAAGACCTTCTAAGCTTTCGCAGTAGGTCCTCCAAGACCCTCTCTTTGAACTGCGTATCAGTTCTTTGTACCTGCGTTGAGAATTCCTATGTTCTTCCCAGTCAGCAGGTAATTTCGATCGCATGGCCCTGTTAAAGAGCCTGCGTGTATCTTTACGAGCCTTTTCAAGATCCAAGTTCCACCAAGGTGTTTTCTTGGTACCTCGATAGGTCCGCAATGCACAATTCTCCTCATAGGAGTCTATTATGGCTTCCTGTATAGAGTTTGCCACATTTTCCACTTGCCTTACTCTACAGCATGGCATTAGTGGCATATCTAACGGCACCTTAAGCGACTCCACGTAGTGAACCCAGTTGGTTGTCCTCGGGTTTCGAAAACTACTGAGCTCCATGTCATGCTCAAAGTTTAGCTTAAAGAGGATGTGTCTATGATCCGATAAAGATGGCTCATCAGACACCCTCCATTCCCTAACAACCGGAACTAGCAAAAATGATGTAAGAGTTAGGTCAATAACCTCCTGCCTTCGTGACGTGACAAAAGAATTTCTAAATCAGTTGTACTGAGGTACTCTAAAAGACTTGCGCCCCTCGAGTTGGTGTGTGCTACCCCACACAACATTGTGTGCGTTGGCGTCGCATCCAACAACAAGAGGAAGCCCGTTGTCCCTACAGTATCCTATTAAGTCAATGAGTTCCCTGGTAGGTGGGTCCTCTCTTGAGTCATAGGGAAGATAGGCTGAGCATACTATAATGGGTTTGCGATGCCCTGCCTTATCCTTAAGAATCAGTTTCAGAGCCACTAGGTCCCTGGAACAAAATTCCGGTAGTGACAAGGATTCAATACATCTGTCAACGTAGATGCATGTCCTTGGGTTCAGGTGGATGTCCCTTTTATAATGTAGGGAACTTTCTATCTGCCCCAGACCTCGCACATGCCACTTGTAAACCCAAGGTTCCTGTAGGAGGTAGATGTGTGTTTGCCCCACAGCTATGTGACGGCCTATTAATGAGGTCGCCCCTCTGCTGTGCTGCAAGTTACTTTGTAGGAAGAGCACCCTTTTGCCCATTGAAACGAGCTAAGAGTGATTGATGAGCTGGGTTTGACGGGGAGATAGGTCTCCCCGCTGCTCCGGCTTTGGTGTCGGTGGAAGTTTCAGTCGAAGTTGGAGCCTTTACCTTCGTCTCAAAAGTGACGTGGGAGACCCCAGCATACGCCTTAAACTTTTGACGTGACAAGGCCTCAAAGGAAGCCTCATCAATGCCAAACACAAGAATGAGTTTGTGTTTCTCCTCCTTGCGATAGTATGTTCTCCAGAGATTAGTTCTTAGTCCTAAGTTCTGTCTCTGAAGACGTTTTAAAGTCACGTCCGTACTGTCCGGTGGTCCACGGACAACGGCCACAACTTTTATTGTCCTGGGAACGTGTTTCTGAATTCTCAGAGATGCATTATCCCATGGCTTAATGATTGGAATGGTCCCCTCCAACCAGTTCAGGGACCACTGATCTTCACAGTTCACCACAATGGCTCCCTGTTCCATCAGCCGGAAACCGCTGAATCTGGGGAAGGGCCCCTCCACCATGCCGTCTACGACGGTATTAAGAGATGCCAAGACAGCTCCATATTGAGTCTCTGAGATGACCACATCCGGATATGCCTCCGGTATAATGGTCACCCTGAGACCTGCCGCTGCCGCCTGCCCGTATGTGAGAGTGCCCGTTTTTTTGGGTCTCTTCTCAGGCTGCTTGCTTTTCTCAGTCCCTGGGGTGCTCCCTTCAGACCTGGGACGTTTAGTCCCCCCCTGAGCTTGAGTGTTAGGCCCTGGCTTGACTGCGCCCTGGCCCGAGGTGATACCTTCGAGCCTGAGCCGTCTAGCCCTGGCCTTCTGAGCACCAGACCTGTTCTTTTTCTTAGAACCGCCCGGTGTGTTGCCAGTCCCCTTCATGGAGCCTTGTTGAGTTGTCTCCTTTTGCAAGGAGCCAGCTCTACTAGTCCCCTCTTGGGAGCCCGGTTTCATAGACCCTTCTTCCGAAGAGCCCTAAAAAGGTTTGCTGCTATTTTTTTTCATACAGTTCCCACGAGTAACTCGGAAAGGTGGTCCACCCCAGCAGAGCCGGATTACTGAAGTAAGGCTGTGTACTCTGGGAGGTCGCCTGGTATCCCAGAGGCTCCGTTCACGACACCCGATTTGGGCTCGGGTATCATGCAGCCCTTAGCACGGAAGCGCACACCGTGGCTTGAGCCCTGTGTCCCTCTTAGCTTCAGAGCTCCAGTCTAGGCCACCCATCGATAAGATCTCATGGTCGTAGCCATGGAGTCGTACCAATGAAAGGCCCCTGGCGTTTCTTACTGAGCCTCACCACTGCGTTCAAGGTGTGGACACGCTGGGAGGTCTTTAAGTGGATTAGTATATTTATTGCACAAAGTGAGGTAAAACATTCAAGAACATTAAGTTTATAAATATCATCATTGTCTTCCATCAAACTTTGTTTTTGGTTCTCTCTGTAGATACTTTTGGAGTTCAACAGTCCCTACAATTTAATGTATTACTTAGGTCGGTAGCTAAAGAAATGGGAAATAGTGCGATAAGTGGCAAAGCCTGTGTTATAAAATCCTAATATATTAGAAATTTTGAAATCAATCTAGTAAGTAGTTTTTCAGGCTGACTTTTTAAATATTTTATTAAGCCGCCATTGTGTTCCGCTATCTTGAATTCGTACCAAAATTTTACTAGTTTATTCCTATTTAATATTTTTTTATGCAAAGCAAATTGGATAAATTGTTTTTTTAATGATATTTTTTAACATTTCACTAGACCGTCATTTTGTTTTCATATTATTTATTTAGCAAAATATTACCAGGTCATCCCTATGTGACCCTGAATTTTGTATCAAAATTTGCAATCATTCGGGTAAATAGTTTTTAGCTACGCCTAGAACAAACAGACAGACAGGCGGACAGACCTATCGACAGACCGACGAAATCGAGAAAACATGTTTTTCGGCATCTTGAATCGCAAGGATCTGGAAAAATCTCGAAGGGTGATTTTTTGACGACTGCTTACCTTTTACTAACCAAGAAAAAACCGGTATTACCGACTATTTTGAGTAGTTTTTTGAAAATTTTATTTAGCAATGCTTAAATTGTAATGATGTGACTGTATTTGCCAACTATTTCTTTAAGAAATTTG
This sequence comes from Kuschelorhynchus macadamiae, assembly GCA_030620095.1. Lineage (NCBI taxonomy): Eukaryota > Metazoa > Arthropoda > Insecta > Coleoptera > Curculionidae > Kuschelorhynchus > Kuschelorhynchus macadamiae. Next base: position 333,284 of record JAUTXW010000070.1, read on the forward strand.
AGATTAATTGAATAAGAGAGTTAGAGTCATTTAAGTTCTATTAAGAATAAAAAAAAATTGTTTTCTTTACATTCCCAAAGAAAAACAACAACAGTTAGAGAGATGTTTATAGTTTTCCTGCATGATAGATGGGAAAAAGTATAATTTTTCTTAGGGAAAAAAAGTCATTCCACAAAAGTTCATATTTTTATACTGTTGTTGATCAAAAATATAACAATTTTAATAAAAAGAAAATTTGTCAATAACTTGCACAATATAGACCTAAACTATATTAAACTACTAAACTTAAATATCTAAAACGGCGAAATTAGTTGAGAGTATTCCAGGGTAAGTTAGTAAGATATACTTATATTATACTGTTAAGATAAATAACTGTTTCTTCAATAATACAACATTTAACATTTTATAGCTGTGTGTTAAGTTATTATAGTATTAAGTTCAAGCATGTGGAAGAATAAATAAAACTTTTCTCACAAATGTAACCGTCATTGTGTAAAAAAAATAAAAACTCCAAAATATCTAGATTGGGCACATTTTTAAATTTTTTTAAAATAGGTGATACTGTGAGCTTTATTTTTAAATACCCATGGTGCGATTCTAGGCACAATTGTTGATACTGGTAGCACGTCATTACGTTAAATTGATTATATTTTGCAAAATGGGCAGCAGAGGGTACTGCAGTATGCCTTCAAACTTCACTAACATGTGCCATACACATAAGAGCAGAAATTACTTCCCTATCATGTCCTCAATGCATCAAATATCAATATAGGCCTTGCACTGGCATTCTGAGAATATTTAGCCTTAAAATAAACAGAATTAATAAATATTAAAATACCTGTATTATGCACCAACAAGTTTAAGGATAATCATATGCAACTTTATTAACATTAACATTATCAAATATTAATAGGAACTGATTTCTTTGGATCACAATTTTAAATAGGTATTTGCTCAGGATCTGCAACTGGTATTTACTATTAAATCAAAAGCTTAAACATATAAAAGTGTTTAAGCAAGAAACCTGTTTTTGAAAAAGCTCATTATTCCACAAAACAAATTTCTTTCTTACTTGAAGGCTTTCAAAACAAATCCAGGTGGAAAATGTTTGTAAAATTGTACCAAAAGGTTGTATCTAATCTCTCGTGTAAAAACAGTGTGGTCGGTATGTTGCAATTTCCATATCAGTAACAGATGGAACTTCATTCAATATCTAGTGTCAAAAAGTTGGTATATATTTTCAAACTTAAAATAACAGCTTTTAAATAAAAGACGATTAAAAAAACTGACGTATAGCAAGCCTACAAAAATATAAGTTTTAAATCAATTTCAAATTTCAATACAAACCAGTAAACACAACTTTTGCCGTCCGTCATTAAGAGTTTCCAACCTCAATTTTCGAAAATATTCACATTTCAAATTTAGTAGAAATTGTCCTGTTATCTAGAAACGCTTTATATAAACATATAAACGTATTATATAGGCGAACTTGAATCAACAAAAAGTCTGGCACATAACTCTAAGAACATAGATATAGAGTAATTTATAAATAGACTTAATTAAAATTAAATAGTAAATTGACCAATGTATCAAAATCAGCTGTGGTCGGCACACATTACGTGGTTTGAATTCTCTAATAGAGTGTGCTGAACAGAATTATAACGCACACACATACATTTACAAATAACTTTATCGGCCGGTTACAGAAAGCTCAATTAAAGTTTAGAATGTTTAACCGAATGTCAAATTTGACAGCGAGTTCCTAGATTTCTATAAGCAGCTTGTCAAATCCTAAAGCTTGGTTAAATATTCCAAACAGCACTTAAGTTTTGTGAAACCGGCTGTATGCCAGTTTTTTCTTCCAATAATTTTTATTCATGAAGTGAAACGGCAACAGCTTTCTTAGATAATTTTAACTTTTAATACAAAGCCAATCTTTTGACACCAGTTTGCGCCCTCGCGGTTAGAATACTTAGAATAAATAACGTAACGTGTGCGCCAATAATTGAAACCATTGAAACAAAACGAAAGAGGTTATAATAGGACGTTGATAACAGCAAAAGAAAAACAATAACGGGGGTTTGTTTGAGGCCACATACAAGTTTATTTGGTTAATTTAATTTAAATTCTTAGTTTTATTTTACAGTTAGAACAATATCTTAAATGTGCTTAACCTAATAATTTTCTATTTGATGTGTATTATACATCGCAACATATTCGGTATCGACAATCCTGGAAAAAACAAACCGCGGAGAGGTTAGAGGTAATAATATCGGTACCTATTAACAGGTAAGGGGCAGGGATCGGTCGATAGAAGCAGCGGTTACTGCAGGAGGCACAAACGTTAGCTGAAGTATTTGATGATATGTGGTAAACCATGTTAAGGCGTGGACATCAGTATGATTGAGGTGGACACTGTAAAACATCCACGATAGCCATCGCACACAGCAGCACATGCGCACTTTGGTTTTCTATCAACTGCCCCCTCGCTTCTCTCCTATTTGCCGCTTACTCTTTTTAATATCGCCAAGTTCTCAGTCTTCCAGGTCGCGTCACTCGATATCCAAGACTCTAGAATCTTATTGGCTAGTGCGCCGGTCGCTTGCCTATATTCCCGGAATATGTACCGGTACACATTTAATAGTAGCGGTACTTGTTACTGAAATCGGTTATTGATACAAGTTAATATAAAATAGGTATAAAAATACACTAACGTAGAGTGGGCCTGTTACAACTCAACACGTTTAACAACATGATAAGTTTAGACCCATTCCTTGATATTCTGGTCTTAAATTGTGTCTTATTAGATTTATATAAAAAACCTTCAATCTCCAACAGAGTACAAAACTATAGATCGTCACATCCAGCTAAAGCCTAAAATAAATATTATCACCGAGGCAAAAAACAAAATATATTCATTATCTTATAAAATATTTTGGCTTGAAAACATAAATAAATTTAAATTAAAACCCTAATGAGTAAGAGAGAGAAAGAGAATGTATGCCTTATAGAAAGATGGATAAATATGATTATGTCGAGCGCGGCAGTCACGTGCTTTTGCCGAGTGGCGGTCGGGACGGAATTACGATCGGTTAAAACGTGCGACTCTCCGAAGAACGGTAATACAGGAGCCTACGGCGACGGTTCCCACTCATTAATGCCCGTGCGCATGTAGCGCTATGTGGTGCGAGATTCTTACACTGCAATACCTTACCAGGTTACTTACCAAGGGCAATCGATATACGTTATCTCTCACACGAGCCATTGTGTGTATATGTTGTGTGGGTGTGTGTATGTTTAGTTATAAGACATGACAGAAACGGCCAGTCCGTAATTTTTGGACCCCGACTCTGACCGCAGGAAAGGAAGTACGTATGTCTGTGTATGTGTATGTATATTTATAAGATATGACGGGAACGGTCCCAAACCCAAAAAGTGACCTTGCAATCCACCACTTCAAGGAGGGATATCTGTTTGATTTCTTCCAAACAGAAATTGTAGATCAAGAGTCTAATACCAAAAGATGCTCTTTCTCGAAATGGCCTATACACAAGAAACTGAGAACACTGTCAACCTCAATCCTCAATGTCCAAAACTTTAACGTGGTTTACCACATTACCAAATACCTCAGCTAACTTTTGTGTCTCCCCAGGTAACGGCTGCTTCTATCAGCCTCTCTACTCTCGGCTGTTAATCCATATAAAACACATATTTGCAAACCAATATTATAATCTCAACCTTCTCAGTGGTAACATATACTTGCGGCTTAATAATTTATTGCTTGTTTTCATTTGTGTATGTTGCAGTGTAGCACACATCAAATCTAAATTTACTAGGTGAATGACATCTGAGATGTTGCACTAGTTATAAAATAAAATTTATTTTAGCCCTGACGATAGCACAATTTGTTGCCCAGACGTTGACTTTGTAATAAAAGGTAAAATGGTCGAAGAAAATTATTGTCGTTTCGTCTATATTATATATTCAGGTAATATATATATATATATATATATATATATATATATATATATATATATATATATATATATATATATATATATATATATATATATATATATATATATATATATATATATATATATATATATATATATATATATATATATATATATATATATATATATATATATATATATATATATATATATATATATATATATATATATATATATATATATATATATATATATATATATATATATATATATATATATATATATATATATATATATATATATATATATATATATATATATATATATATATATATATATATATATATATATATATATATATATATATATATATATATATATATATATATATATATATATATATATATATATTAAATGTATGAAACTTTAAAACCTAAAATACCTTACTGATGTTGTTGTGAGGTTTATGTGAGAATATAAATTAATTTTGTGGTTTCGATATACTAAACCTACCTACTTCTTTTATATATAAATAGTATATTTTCTGGTAGATTTCAATTCTTAAAGCCATATGCTGAAGAATTAAAGAACAAATTTGACCTAGATTGTGCTGCGCAAATAGGGGAATGTTTAGTTATTTAAATAGGTGTGAAGCTGCCGGGTGTAAATTTTTGATTATACTAAAAGCACATTCTATATTTATTATTGGTTTGCTTACTATTTATGTGAATTTAACTCATAGGATATTAGACTGATAAGAATAGATCTTATTCGTTGATATGTGCCAAAACTGCAGGTGTTCCACACACAATTTTGGTTGGTACCGATTTACGAAATCTTTTATTTTACCATTCTTAAAAACTAGGTAATAAGAAATTTTTGTTTTAAAATATGGTGAAAGCATTGAACTTCTTTCTAGTTTGCTTTGTTTGAATAACCCTTTCATCAATCGATCTTATTTGCCTAAAAAGCTTTTAAAGGGAATACATATATAAAACTGTTAAATGCCGTCGAATTAAATGCTTCTTAGAGCCTCTAGTCCTTTGGTTTTTTAGAAATACAACATACTTTAAGCCTACTAAACAAATATAAGATAAAATAGAGGCAAAAAATAACAATAGTTAGTAACCAAAGTTTATGGAGAAAAGCCTGTTTGTTCGCACAGTTCCTCCTGTTATCACTAGTTTTCGTCCATATTTTTGCTAAATCTTTACCAGATACATTTACATATAAAAGGGCTGGTTTTTAAAGATATATTGTCAATAAATTATAAATAGTTGTTTCTTTCGAGGAACAAGGTTTATTTGGCTTTAGAAAATTCCTAAATTTAAATTAAAAATGATTTAAATATTTTTTTAAGTTTCTCCTTAAACGAATATGGTAAAAGAAAAACGTGCAAACTACTGAACTGCTAAGGCCAAGTGACTAAACCAAATGGAGCCAGGTTAGTGCGCGACCATAGTGCTTTCCAGTGTATTGCAGGGTCAACGAGGAACCTTATTTTAACTGCCTTCTTTTGGGCAACTATTCTAAAATATAAAGTAACTTCGATCTTTATGAAGCATATATTATTAATTTTGAACTGGGATTTGAAATACAAATAAATATTCTAGTTCTATGAAGCTTCAATAAACATTTTAAAAATAGTGTTATGGGTCCTTGTATTAAGTCGCCACTGATAAAATATCGAGATTGCTCAACATAACGCTTTACCGATTACAAGATTTTAAGAATTCCAAAAGTTATCTCGTATTCTCTGGAGTTCGAACCCAGGACCTCTTGCATTCTAGGTAAATGCTCTTATCACTGAGCCACAAAGACCATGAGTTCAACTACCAACTACGACAATTTAACTTATTTAATTTTATGTTAGTGGATTATTTTTATGCAGCCCTTTAACACTATCCCCGATTTTTTAGGCGCCGAATTCCGAAGGCTGCAATCTACTAACACAAAATTGAATAAGTTAAATTGTCATAGGTGATAGTTCAGCTCATGACCTTTGTGGCTCAGAAGTCAGAGAGTTTCCCTAGAATGCAAGAGGTATTGTGCTCAAGCCCCAACGAGTTACCTTTTTCTGTTCTATTGTGTCTGAGATTGTCGTAGGTGATAGTTCAGCTCATGGTCTTTGTGGCTCAGAGGTCAGAGCGTTTACTTAGAATGCAAGAGGTCTTGTGCTCAAGTCTCAGCGAGTTACCTTTTTCGGTTTTATTTTGTCTGAAATTGTCGTAGGTGGTAGTTCAGCTCATGGTCTTTGTGGTTCAGAGGTCACGGCGATTACCTTTTCAGTTTCATTTTTGTGTGAAGTGCCGATTAAATAATTTATTAATAATTTTGGGAAATTTGTAATAATAAAAGTCAGACAATTAAAAAGCAACAATAATTTAATAATTAGTCCATCTTGATATTATTATTCAGAGATCTGCATCGGATTCCTGCTGAAATCGCTATATGTCAACGATGCATTCGGATGATACATGTAAAAATCTTAATGATTAATAACCACAAACCAGTTACTTTCCCCTTTAACTCCCTTCTCCGTTTGTAGCAGCCGAAGGATGCGATACCGTAATAATCCACTAACATAAAATCGAATCAGTTACATTGTCGTAGTTGATAGTTAGGCTCATGGTCTTCGTTGCTTAGAGGTCAGAGCGTTTGCCTAGAATGCGAAAGATCCTTGGCTCGAGTCTCAACGAAGATGAGCTAACTTTTTCAATTTTAATTTGACTGGAACATCGAATAAATAATTTTGGGAAATTTATAATAATAAAATACAGACAAACTAAAAGTAACAACAATATTCTTTTTAAAATATACCTATTTTACGTAAGTAATTATATTCATTCTAAATGCCTGAAGTTCTTTCAATTTTATTAAATTCTTCCTTTTTGCCATAAAGTTTCCAAAGTTTAATAGATTTTCTTTTGAATGTTTCAAAGAGACATCGTTACAAAATCCAGCGACTATGCAACAAAATTTCAGCCGAGTAAACACACACGCGAGTTTAATCTCCCTTTATCACGTCGTCCTCATCTCATGCACATTGCACTACTAATTCACAGCCTCCTCCGACACTCCTGTCCAAACAAAAGAGCATCGGGCGCGGCAGCTGAGATTTATCACCCGACTAAGATTTACTGATGTATTCTCGGCGTATACTCGTAAACGTGGAAGTGCCGCTGCATTTTCTTTCATTTTGTCTTCGTTAACTCGTGGTTCTTAAATATATATTTTCATAATGGAATAAGTTCGATATATTATAAAATTTCCATAAATGATTGTTTTTAATAATATTAGTCGATAACGTATTAATAGACCAGTTCGTATCGTCTTTAACATGATCGACAATAATTAAGAAATCATGGTTCTTGGGATAAGACCGTGTCAAATTGGAATTACTATCCGATGTTTTGCCTTCGATTGCATGAGGCATCTTCAGGGATCTTTACTCCACGAGATCTGAACATTGAATGAGCTCGAAGAGATTCAGGCGGGCTTTTATACCCGATTTGTGCTCGCCGAACCGTGACCCTGTTTGCTTCCGATGTTAAAGAATCTTGATCAGAAATCGAAATAGCTCTGAATACTAGTGAGTTAATTAAGTTCTATATCAACAATAATAGCAGGTCCAAATGAATCGCTTTCTTGCAATGGATAACCTCACCATTATCAGTTTTATTTTTAATTTATGGTTTATAGTATTTTTTATGTTTAATGAATTTCAGTTCTATTTTTTAATTTAAAAATAAACTTCAGGAAATAATTAAGAGATTGATATTTTATATCTGTATTTGAACATGTATGAAACAAGAATGAGTTATTTGATTTTTAAAACCTTTCGTATTCCAAATAAGTAAATGCTTTTATTTATTTTCTGTAAATGTAGATAGTCCCAAAATGGTTTTGTGCATTATACAGGGTAATCAAAAATGTAAATATTTTCCTTGTTTTTTTATGGTCGCTGTGGTGTACGTCAAAACATTTTTAGCTGACATTTACCTTTGCCTGATAATAATATTTTTTTTTAATTTTTGATTTTATTGCATAAAGGAAAATATAACTTTTTATTTTTTAAATACATTCATTTATTTATTTTTTACTTTAATGTATCTATATTTTATGGAGACTTTTCACACACATATGATTATACAGAGTTCAAAAATACTGTTGGGCGTACAGGGTTTCTTAAAAGTAAATCTAGCATGAAAATTTAATTTATTGTAGGTATGGTATGTATATGAGCTTGGGATAAAAGTTGAACTATTCCAGCATTGAAATATTAAATAAACAAACTGGTTCTTAATAACAATTAACAATTTATTTACAAAATAACAGGAATATGGTGTAATAAATTAAAATAATAAAATCAATAAAGTTAAAAATGAAACAGTTTAATATTTTCTAAAACTACCTCTAGCATCCCGAACAGTTCTATACCGGTGAGGCATACTGAGAAAAAGATTGTCCAACTATTGTTGAGAAACGTTCTCCCATAGACAGGACACAATATCTCATAATTCTTCAACTGTAGTTGGGGCAATTTGATGCAGTTCAAGCCATTCAATAAAGATGATGCATGTTCAGTAGGGTTCAAGTTCGTCAGTGGAAATGCCATATGGATAAAATGGGCATCTGCTAAGAACTGATCCCATATTGTTTGTCCTCAACAAAAATAAATCACATAAAACTTCAAGGGTATGGTAAATATAAGCATTCATATTACCATCCACAATGCACACGTCCGCGCGATTTTCATATCTAATATCAGCCCAGACTATCACTGATTCCTCACCATAAGGATGTACCTCTTAATCTTCGGCCTGGTGGCGAGAAGTTTGTCTGTTTCATCAAACGCGAACTCTTTGTAAATCACTAAGTAATTTAATTATATTTTCGTCAGAAAATAAAGTGAGCTTCCATTCCCCGTTCCAATTCAGATGCTGACGAGCTCGGTTCAAACAACAAACACATAAAAGTCCAATATCATGCTGGTAATTTTGGACAGTTCTGGCAGTTATTTGTCGTCCAGAAAATGTCCGATGCTGATTTCTCAAAGACGTTAAAGGAGCAACGGGGAATTTTCTTGCAGAGGTTTCTATCTTGTCTTAGACTGGTTGATCATTTCGTCCTTATACACGGGGACTGCATACCGAATTGGTTTCATAAAACCATCATATCGACTTTATTGAAGAGAAAAGTAATAAAATGTTGGCTTATATTATAAGGACTTGTAGATATTTGTCCTCTATTCATTCTCTAAGGGTTTTATATTTCGCCTACATATACAGTAGAATAAATTTTGCATGTGTTTTTGGTCACCTCAGTACGACGTCTATAAAAGCAGACTAGAAAAAATACAAAATACATTTTTAAGATTTTTAGACTATAAATCGCGTGGAACGTACTACGTGATTTGAATGCAAATATTATATATGGCAACCTTTTGCCCGGTTCTCTCTGGAAACCCGACAAATAATTAATTCTAATGTTTTTTTCTTAGTTAAAATTGTTAATAATAATGTATATATATATATATATATATATATATATATATATATATATATATATATATATATATATATATATATATATATATATATATATATATATATATATATATAGATATTTGGCACTGAAAATGACGATCAAAATGATATCATTATGACACGCCAGATGATAAATATCAATAAGCTACTTCGTTTTTTTTACTTTGACGTAATTGTAAAACGTACACTAGTACAATTTTCACTGTCGTTATCATGTATATTTTTTGGTATAAAATGTGCATGTGAAATGCAAATATTATATATGGCAAACTTTTGCCCGGTTCTCTCTGGAAACCCGACAAATTCATTCTAATGTTTTTTTCTTAGTTAAAATTGTTAATAACTTTAACCATATGGTCCTGATCTGCTATCCTCGTTATTGCTAAATATACCCCTCGAAACCTTTGAAACAGTAATCTATTTGCAAACTGTTTTAATAAAAACAATTTGGGAAAGCACATTAATTCGGATGATAACTATCTATATATATATATATATATATATATATATATATATATATATATATATATATATATATATGTATATATATATGTATATATATATATGTATATATGTATATATGTATATATGTATATATATATATATATATATATATATATATATATATATATATATATATATATGTATATATGTATATATATATATATATATATATATATATATATATATGTATAAATATATACATATATATATATATATATATATATATATATATATATATATATATATATATATATATATATATATATATATATATATATATATATATATATATATATATATATATATATATATATATATATATATATATATATATATATATATATATAGATATGAAAATGACGATCAAAATGATATCATTATATGATAAATATCAATAAGCTACTTCGTTTTTTTTATGACGTAATTGTAAAATACACTATACAATTTTCACTGTCGTTATCATGTATATTTTTTGGTATAAAATGTACATGTGAAATATATACCAGATATAATAAAGGCAGCTCCCATAAACAATTTATAATTCGGATGATAACTATATATATATATATATATATATATATATATATATATATATATATATATATATATATATATATATATATATATATATATATATATATATATATATATATATGTATATATGTATATATATATATATATATATATATATATATATATATATATATATATATATATATATATATATATATATATATATGTATATATATATATATATATATATATATATATATATATATATATATATATATATATATATATATATATATATATATATATATATATATATATATATATATATAGATATTTGGCACTGAAAATGACGATCAAAATGATATCATTATGACACGCCAGATGAAAAATATCAATAAGCTACTTCGTTTTTTTTACTTTGACGTAATTGTAAAACGTACACTAGTACAATTTTCACTGTCGTTATCATGTATATTTTTTGGTATAAAATGTACATGTGAAATACTTACTTACCAGAATAACTTTAAAGGCAGCTCCCATAAACAATTTGGGAAAGCACATTAATTCGGATGATAACATATATATATATATATATATATATATATATATATATATATATATATATATATATATATATATATATATATATATATATATATATATATATATATATATATATATGTATATATGTATATATGTATATATGTATATATGTATATATGTATATATATATATATATATATATATATATATATATATATGTATATATGTATATATATATATATATATATATATATATATATATATATATATATATATATGTATATATATATATATATATATATATATATATATATATATATATATATATATATATATATATATAGATATTTGGCACTGAAAATGACGATCAAAATGATATCATTATGACACGCCAGATGATAAATATCAATAAGCTACTTCGTTTTTTTTACTTTGACGTAATTGTAAAACGTACACTAGTACAATTTTCACTGTCGTTATCATGTATATTTTTTGGTATAAAATGTACATGTGAAATACTTACTTACCAGAATAACTTTAAAGGCAGCTCCCAAATAAAAATAGTTAGTTAGGAACACATATATACTGTCTTTTCAAACATGATGCCATTTTGTTTCAATATATTGGATCCCTACCAATATTGTACCACTTTCTACCTATGCCCACACTTGATTTTGGGCAAAGTTTAAAATGAATTCAATAAGTAGTTTTTACATTGACACACACTGCGATTTTGTTGTTGAATTCGCACCGGTTTATCCTTATGTCATATTTAATTTTTCTCCAAAATTTACAGTCAATTGAATAAGAAGATTTTTTACGTTATTGTTATTTGGCCGCCATTTCGTTGCTCTATCTTGAATTCGTAACTCAACTTTACCAGCTTATTTCTATATCACACTTAATGCTTGCACAAAATTTGAAATTAATCTAATAACTTTTTTTTTCAGACTGATTTTTTAAATATTTTATTAGGCCGCCATTTTGTTTTGCTATCTTAGATTCATATCAAAATATTAAAAAGTTCATTCTTATGTAACACTTGATTTTTTTGCAAAGTTTGAGGTAAACTGGGTAATTAGTTTTTTTAACAATCATTTTTTAACCTTTCACTAGGCCACCATTTTGTTCCAGCATAATGGATTTTCCATATGAGCTTTAATTTTTGTCTAAGATTTAAAGTCAATTTGATGAGTGGATCTAAGGAATTGATAAAACGAATTTTTTGGCATCTAGGGACGCTAAAACGCTCAGATATGTAAAACCTGACTTTTTCAAATTACAAAAATTTTATTTGCCCGCGAGTTTTACTACTTCATCTCTATACTACAATTAGTTATGGTACACAATTTGAAATCAGTTCATTAAGTGTTTTTTTTAGACCGAATTTCTAAATATTTTATTAAGCCGCCATTTTGTTCCGCCATCTTTTATCCAAAATTTTATCAGTTGATTCTTACATAATACTTGATTTTTGTGATTTTTGATGATTTAAGATAAATTCGATAAACACTTGCTTAGTAATAATTTTTTTAACATTTCACTAGCCGCCATTTTGTTTTGCCCTAGTGGATTTTTTCGAAAATGTTACCAGGTCATCCCCATATAACCCTTAATTTTGGACCAAAATTTGAAATCAGTCAATAAGTTGTTTTTTAGTTATGCCTAGAACAGACCGACAGACAGACAGACAAACAGACAGACCGACGGAATCGAGAAAACATGTTTTTCGTCATCTAGGGACCCTGAAACGTAAAGATCTAAAAAAAAACTCGGAGGGTGATCTTTTCAGGGTTATAATACTAGCCTTTTATGAGGGAAATAAAAACTAGTTTTATTGCTAGTATATCAAGTGGGGACAAATTAAGTACAGTTTTGTAACAAATGAATACACAATTTTAAAAATCTATCAAAAAATACAAGTTGCTTGGAATGTCCTAAAAATAAATTCAAAAGTAGCAAAAGGTATACTTTATTTAAATACAATTATTTTACATCTTTTCTAGTAATTATATCTATTAATAAAGTAACAAATATAATATATATATATATATATATATATATATATATATATATCAACGTTAAAAATCTGTACGCATCAGATGTTTTTACCATTACATTTTATGGGTAAAATTATTGACAATCACATATAATCACATACAATGGTATTTTTATGTTTTTTTTAAGAGTTTGTAAATTATCAGTTAACCTATGCCAAGAATAGCAATCAGTATACTATAAAAAATAAACGGATATCTGAAAGACTCGTGATAAATCTGAATAATACCGCCCTAAAAGAAATTAATGAAAATATGCTAAAATCAAAATCGTAGCATTTTCTTAAGTCTCTAATTTAAAACAATACACATCAGGCCTCCCGAGACAGCCTTTCCAATCCCCTAAAATTTATTTCTAAACTAAACCAGTAAATTTATTTCGCAAATTAAACAGCTTTAAGTTGACATCACACGCACAAATTTGTAGTCGGGTTACTGAGTTGAAAAAAATACTCCCCTAATATATAATATCGAGTAAAGTCGGTTAATAAAGCGCTCAACATATTAACCGCACCCACAAAAATATAGGCAATTTTTAATTGACTTGACCAAATAAAATGGAATCTAAATAAAATAAACTTGTAGTACTAGAAACAATGCTTCTACTGGTATAACCCGTAGCATAAAGTATTTTGTCCTTTTTAGTTTTCCATATAGATGTAGATGCCAAAAGTTATTGTATAACAAATGCATATTTTAATGATTTTCGACATATTCGGCAAGAATAATGCATGATATATTAATTTTTGGGCAAATATATTTGTTTTCTTTAAAAAAAACTAAATTTAATAACATAGCCTAGAGTCTAGACTTTAGACATCATTTTATTCAAAATTTATCTAACAAGAAAGATGTAGACACATATTTAAAATAATTTGAAATAGGTTATTTCGACCATAACAAAAATTCCTACAGAGCGATTTCCGATTTAAATTCGTAGAGTCCATCGACTCTACAATAAGTTTTTTTACGCAGATCCACCTTTTAAGACTTCCAATATTTAGAAATATTTATGTATTCAGATTTACTTTACTCGTTGTCGTTTAATACAATTCTGAAAGCGTTTGACAAGTGCCGTGTTGAATCAGTTTGTGAATGATTTTTATTTCTGATGAAAGTGTCCTGTGTTGCATATATTGTAATTTAATTGTTACTGCTGATAAAAAAATTCCAAGTTAGTTAACATTTAGAAACTGTCAAACATCAGAGCCAAGAGTATAGAAAGTCTGTTCAGAAACAACAAATTTTGATGAACCCGGTCTTTTCACCAGGGCTTAAACGTTCGAAGTTTAATGAAAACTTATGCAAGGCTTTTATTAGAGCAGATATTCCAATGAATAAACTCTGAGTAAGTTGTAAGGAATATGGTTCTTATATGTCAACAGGTAAAAGCCAGAGCTTTACCAGCGGTCGGGTGAGAGTGCCATTTTTAGTTTTTACACCGACAACCCCCCCCCCCCCATTAGAACCTGGATGCAAAGAGGTAATTCGTGCGATAGCATAGCTTTATAGGTTTTAACCAAAACAAGTGTACTCACTTTGGAAGTAATCATTATTGGATCGAGCAAATTGACATATTGCTCTAAGTAATGTAAATATTCTTTATGACAACGTTGCCAAAAATTGCGATGTAAAAAATAATGTTTTGATGATGTTCAGAAAACTGATCTCTTACATCTTCCATTTTCGAATTTCGATTTATTATTGATGGTTGTGTCGGTATGTGTAGATTAGGTAATTTACCTATAAGACCGGTAGTCTCATGTGACTACCCCTACCTTTAAACTCTCTAAAAAAATTATAGATATTATTATTATAGATATATGTATCCACCTATACTGTTAAAAATTCTACTAATTTAATTAATAAAATTAAAAATATTAAAATGACAAATAATTCAATTTTTATATCGTTTGATGTAAAAAACCTTTTCCCAAGTATACCACCATTAGAGACAACTGACATAAAGAATAATTTTATTCTAAACAAAACCAATCCTATCCTGCAAACAGAAATTATAGATGCCTTAAAAGTATGCATGGACCAAAATTACTTCCCGCTTAATGAGGAATTATTTTTAGCCAAGGAAGGGCTTATTATGGGGAACCCTTTAAGTCCACCCTTGGCTGATATATTAATGCATAATTTGGAAGAAAAAATTAAAATAAACTCTTTGTTTCAAAAATGTCCCTATTGGTACAGATACGTCGACGATATATTGGTCTGTTTTACTGGAACGATGAGACAGCTTAACATATTTTTAAAAGATTTAAATATCATTCACAAAAATATACAATTTACTGTCGAAATAGAAACTAATAACTCTATACACTTTTTAGGTTTGAAAATAACAAAGGTAGCAAATAAACAACAATTTTCAATTTTTCACGAACCTACACATACCGACACAACCATCAATAATAATACAATGCACCCATACACAAAAAATAGCAAAATTTCATAACATGATACACAGATTAATTAATATACTTTTAAACATAGATAGTTTTCAAAAAGAATTAAATCTAATTAAACAAATACCAGTTAACAGTGGATATGATGCCAAAATATTTGACATTATTTTAAATTAATTTAATTAATTAAAGAAAATATTAAAAAAACACTTTCAGAAATTTACCCTTTACCACCCAAAGAAGATAGTGAATATAAGATACTTACTTATATCGTTAAACCTTGTAATGTGCCTAAAGAAAATTTAGATACATACCTTAAATATTCGTGGGTTCTTTAGGGAAAAAAGTCTCAACATATCTCCAATGTTTGAATCTATTATTATAAAGTTAGACAAAATCTATGCTTAATCAGCTATATCTAAAAATCATTTAAACCTAAAACCTCCTAAAGTTAATAGTCTTTAAAATTAACCCCACCAAACACTGTAGAATGAAGTGTAAATAAAGTTCGGTCGGGACGATCGTCCTTGGAGTAGAGTGAGAATCTATAAACGGCAATAACAATAAATATATAAACTGATCAATTTATTTAACAGGTAAATCAAACCCAATGGTCAAATATAGGAGACACTAAACAGTGCTGCTTGTTAGTGTCTATGATCTATATAAAATAATTAGCCTAGGCCTAGGTACTTTACCAAAAAAAAAAACCATGGAGACAGCCGCTGAGAAAAACGACACTATCGCGATGTTAACTCTTTAACGGCTGCCGCCAATCTCCTTACCGGCCGTTCTCTTCCAAGATTCCCGTTTCTCCACTTCGGTGCCACAGTTACGTCACCTGCGCGGCAGGGTTGCCATTAGTTCCATAAACTTCCTTAGGACTAATTTTTGCACACTTCACTACCCCCCTATTGAATTAAGATGCTACATCAAAGTCTAATTCAATATCCTTCAGAAGCCAAACACTGCCGCAATCGAGCACTTCTTAAAACTTACTTAAAACTAGCTTGAACTAACAAACATAACTGTCTATAGCTGCCCCGCAATGGGACTAATAAACCTTTTTAAATTATATATGTTGTGAATTCCCATAGAGTTTCCAGAGTCCTCATCGTAAATTTCATACGAATTAGGACCTCGCACAGATTGGACAACAAAGGGACCTTCATACAACAAGAAAAACTTTTTGATTTCCCTATTCTCTGCCGAGGAAAGACGGTGACTTCGAACTAGGACCCTATCCCCAGGCATAAACGTTTCAGTCACCTTGTCCTTGACCCGCGATTACCGCTTTTGAGTCGACGATTTGAGATTTTGTTGGGCTAATAATAAAAACTTATCACCCAAAGAAAAAGAATCGGGAAAATTGATAAAGTTTTTAAACGGAAATTCGCAAGTCCTCCCAAAATGTAATTCCGTTGGAGCGTACCCCGTACTTTCATGAATAGCGAAATTTAAAAATTTTTGCACATCTTTAAGGTGACAAGCCCACCTTATATGGTGGGCATGACAAAACATTCGCAACATTCTAATTACCTCTCGGTTCACCCTCTCTGTCATATTACCTTGGGGGTAGTAAACAGAAGTATGAACGGTTTTGATGTTTAAGTCGGCCAAAGTACTTAACCAAACCTTCCTTTGAAACTGCGTACCGTTATCGCTTAGAATGGCTTTTGGCTTTCCAACATTGTCAAAATATTGATTCGTAAGAACCCGTAAAACGGCTTCTGCCGTTGCCCGTTTTAAAGATATAAGCTCACATACTTAGAAAACGCGTCCACCAACACCAACAGCTGAGTAACACCCCCGCGTGATACTGGTAAAGGCCCCATAAAATCTACACAGACTAAACAGTTCGGACCTTCCACCAAAACCGATTGAGTCTCGCCATGAGATCGCGAAGTTATTTTAGTCTTTTGGCAAATGTCACAGCTTGCGATAATTTTTCTTATATAAAATCGCATCTTCTTAAAATAATAATATCGGCGCAACCATAACCAGCATTTTTTTGGACCAAAATAGCCATTATCCGAATGTTCTTGATCTACTAAATTGACCACGAAATCTTTTGGAACCACTAACTTTAAACCCGGGTTGCTGACCGTACTCTTCCTAAAAATCTTATCTTCATGAAGAACATATCATTTAATTTTCGTGGGTTGTTGTTGCATTAAGCCTTTTTTTATTTTAAGACAAAATTCATCCTCGTTTTGTTTCTCCACAATAGCTTTCAAATCTCTTTCTAAATTAGTCACCAACGATGACAGCAAAACATTTATTTCTACTTTCCCCGGATCTAATACGTCCATTCTCTTAGAATTTCCCCCATCACAAGGGAATCGAGATAATACATCGGCAACGATATTATCTGACCCTTTACAATACTGTAGCTCTAAATCATATTCTTGCAAAAAGAGTATCCAGCGAGTTAAACGAGCGTTTAACAAGCGACAATTTTGAATAAATGTGAATGTTTGCGGACGTCCAAGTAAAAATACCCTTCATTGACGCAGAGCGTGTATAACCGCTAACGCTTCTTTTTCGGTGATGCAATATCGCACTTCAGCGTTATTTAAAGATCGACTTGTATAGGCGATAACTAGCCGATCTCCTGACTCGGGATCTTTTTGAAAAAGTGTGGCGCCTATCGCATATTCAGATGCATCGGCTTGTACAAAAAATCTTAAATCTGAATTTGGATGCTGAAGTAGAGTGACTTTTAAAAATGCCTCCTTTACCTTATTGAAGGCTTGTTTCTCTTCATACCCCTAAACCCACAAGTTTCCCTTCTTAAGCTTGTTTGTTAAAGGAACAGTGAGCTCCGAGAACCACTGACAAAATCGTCGATCATAGTTAACGAGACCTAAAATCGATCTTAAGTCTTTGACATTTCTCGGTTCTGGAAAGTTAGTAATGGCATTTATACGACATGGGTCCATTTCAATGCCCTCAGACGTTACAATATGACCTAAAAATTTTATTTTGTCACAAGCAAAATTTGATTTTTTTAGTTTCACGGTAATATTAGCTTGTCTGAACTTTTCAAATATAAATTCTAGATGTTCTAGATGCACTTGAGAGTTCTCGGAGTGTACGAAAATGTCGTCCACATATGGTATTGCAAACTTCTCTCTTCTGGACCTAAAATTTTAGAGAGCCCAATGATAAAACTACCTACAGACGTAGCAAAACCAAAAGGCAGAACCTTAAATACATAAGTTTTGCCCTCGTATGAAAAACCGGCATATTTCTGATGATCTTTCGCGATTGGTATTTGCCAATAACTGGCGGTTAGATCAATAACCGAGAAAAACTCATTTGACCCAAAATCTAATAGAAGTTCACCTGGATTTGGAGGAACGATGTGATTTTTAACCATTTTTCTATTTATGAACCTCGCATCAATACAAACCCTGGCAAAGCCGTCTTTTTTTTGTGACCACTACCAGTGGACTAACGTACTTTGTAGAAGCTTGTTCGATGATCCCCCATCCAGCATTTCATCAATCTGATGTTTAACTTCATCTTTAAATCTTTTGGGTATGGGATAAGACTTTATGTAGAATGGAGTATAATCATGTAAATGTATCTCGTGTTCGTATAAGTGTGTTTTTCCAGGATTATTAGAAAATATTTGCTTATATTTAAGTAGCATGGCACCAAACTGCTGCTTTTCTAAGTCATTAAATCGCTGAGCCAGTTTTGCGACCTCTAAAATTTCCTTTTCAGTTTTCTTCAGATTCTGACATGGTATGCCTTTCAATCAATATTTCATTTACGCATACATTAGCTCTCGGACTACAGTTTCCATAAAAATGAAAAATTTGCTGCCTGCCCTCAAAGCTTCCGCTCATTCTATAATTTTCAAAATCGATATTTATTTGGTGATCCTGCATCCAATCGCAGCCTAAAATAATGTCGCGAGAAAGTTTTGGCACTATAACGTAAGGATATTCAAATTCGAGTGTGTCACTGACACAACACTTTAAAAATACTTGTTCTCGAATTTTTTGACTTTTTTCCCCTAACCCCCAACCTACAGAAAAGATGGCTTCTATACTGCGTAAAAACAACATTAAAATTGGATTTAAAACAAATAATAATCTAAGTAAATTTATAAAAAATAACAAAGAAAAAAACAAATAAAAATAATAAATCCGGAGTTTATAAATTAAACTGTGGATCATGTCCAAAAGTGTATATAAGCCAGACTGGGAAAACTTTTAAAATGAGGCTAGCAGAGCATAAAAGAAGTTTTATTAGAAATAAAACAGAATCAACATGCGCCGAACATTTGTTAGATAATAACCATGCTTTCCATGAAAATTTTGAAATATTACATACAATAAACAAAAGTAAAAAATTGTCACTTTTAGAGTTTATGGAAATTAATATCAAAAACCAGTATCTCTTAAACGACCATTTAGATATGAATAATTTACCTCTTTTAAACCTACTTTGTTAGAAATTTCCGTCCAGATGTTATTTAGGGCTCCCGCAGGCCATAAAGGCCTTTAACTAGAAATATGTTTTTTTAAAAATCAATCTCATTTAGCAAATTGTTAGTTTAAATACCGTTTGTCTGGCGAAGCTACAGTGTTAGCGAAACATATGTCACAAATGTGTACTTCAGTAGAATAAAACTAAAAAAAAACTGCTCAGAATATTAAATAGGCCTCAGATGTCAAAAACTACGTGAAATATTTAAAAAACTATGGAAAATGAAATTTAATAAATAAATTGATAAAATGACACTCTAATCCGACCGAGCTACAATATAAAAAATTGCTGTTAGAAATGTGAAGAATTTCTACAATTTTTTTGGTATTTACCAATATCTAGATAAAAGTCTCTCGTATTATATGGGCATATTAGCAATTTATTACAATTAAATTAACAATAAATATAATTAATAACATTCAACCAGTAACTCACTTAAATTATTATAAAAATGCGTAATTTTGGTTATGTACTCGACAAAGTATTTAAAACCGATATAAGATTAAATTTAAAAGAAATGGAACAAATGCTAATCCAGGATAGAAGGAACAAATTATTATTAGTTATGTGTTTAGAGAGGAGAGAAAAAAGTGGACTGTATATTTTTAATGCCCACTTAATATGGAATTAAGGTAGGCCGATAAATCCCAAAATAAATGTTTATTATAACAATATTAATGCATGGCTTTGAATATATGAGCCAAATGAATGATTATCACCCTTCTACACTAAACACTCCTCTTTCGTTGAAACTCGGATGTCACTGAGAAAATGCCTAAATGTGAGCTGCGTGTTTAGGATGCTTAAAGGCGACAGGAAAACGTGGCACACCGATCGGGTGTGTTTAACGCAGTATCTTGCTGTATGCGACTTATTGATCGAAACATTTAGTGTAATTTTTTATCAGTACGAAAAGTAAAAAAAAAACAAACGCGTCCATTTTATAATGCCATATTAAATATTATATTTAGTAAATTAAAGGAAAAGTCTGTATATAATAAGTACAGAACACTTTTATGTATCCTGTATAAAATTAATGCGCATTATTATTTTTCAATATCGATTTTTAAATAAATTATATTATTGCCACACCTTTTCTGTTTTATGTATTAACTGCTCTAAAATAAACGCATGTTTACGTGCATATATTAATGCTTTCGGAAGTATATTGGCATGCATTAATTACTCTGTCTCACCGTAAGAATAATTTTGACAAACGTTTCTTTTTAAAGTTCTAACTGGAATGATAAATAGTCCGGAGTTACTTGCAGGATTTCGAATTCACATTCCTGCACGTCCATTAAGATGCAGCACTTCTTTTGCAACAAATCGTCATCGTATTTTGTATAGTCAGAATTTTTTTAAATAGAAAGACATCCAATTTTAATTGTTGGAAAAAACATTGCGATGTTTTTAGTTTGTGAAAATGCAATCATTATTTATGTTCAGTGTTTTTTAAATGTTTTGATTTCTTGATATTTTAGGAACGTATGTGTGTGCTTGATTAGCTATATATCCAATACATTCCTTTTTTATATGAACTGTGAGAGTTTATTGAAACACTGTTAAAACGAAATAAAGTAAGTCTATTGAACGAGAACAACAAAATTCACATCCGACTTCTTGCAAGTCCAAAAACAGAGTCCTCCTCTAATATTAATACAAATATCAAGAAACATAAAGTTGCACCCCCTGTGCCAAAACTCCTCGCTTTGATTGGTCCTATTCGTTGGCAAAAGGATTTTTTTATCTTCGTAAACTTTCCCATGGTCAAAATAAAAACATTCATAACAGATAGTAAAATGGGAATTTGGAGAAAGCTTTACTAAGAAGGGTCGTTTCGGTATTTTCCTATCATAAACCCTAAATGCAATAAACAGTTTACTATCGGTGATGGTTCCTACTATCGAACGTGCAACAACATATTTTAAAATCGTACAAAGAAGTGTTGTAAAAATAAAAGTTAACGGATCGCATACAAGAACCTTAAAACTAAATTAGACTCTAAATGCCGATGGAAATTCCCACAATTATGTACAGAAAACTAAGTACCTACAAATTGTTACATTTCTCAATAGCAATAGATCAAAAAAGGTAAATGTAAAATAAAATAAATATGTACAGTATGTTATGCAGTAACAATGAAAAGAAAAACAAATATATACAGTGTGATATGCGCAACTTTTAACTTTGGCAGACAAATGTGGGAGACATTCAGTCGACACAATATACTTATTGTATATTACTACATACATGTTTTTAAATGGTTAATAGTTGTGATTTTTATTTTTATTTTATATAGTATTTTAACAATATATAATATGAATGTAGAATTGGTCAAGCATACTAAAAATAAAATAACATAATTACTCATGATTGTCTTTAATGTTTCAAGCTACCTGATTTAATTTACGAACAAAAATAACAAAATAAATATAAATCTAATTTTTGTTTATACCTCATTTTTAGAAAGTTTAAGTGGCCATTTGGAATTACTTTTCGATCTTTCGCTTGTCATTGTACGAGGGATCTTTAAAGGCAAGGCGCAAATTAAATCGCGTATATCGCGAGTGAGCTGACCTGATGCGACCGGCATGACGCGTACGTATTACACGCGCTGCGTGGTGGTCCGCAAATTGGGACGCAGTTTTTTTAGGTGAATCGCAGAACAACCACATGGAAATGTCTGATTCGCTATCGAAAAGATCAATATTATTAAACTTATGTTCTGAATCAGAATCAGATGATGAAGTTTTACTTTATTTATTAACAAAAAGAAATTAAAATCACGTATCAAGTATATTATATATTTCTTTTTTGTTAATATATTTTTTATATGCCTATAAGCTGTTCATCTGCTATATTTTTAGCAAAAAATAAACGAAAAACACTTGCGCAAAGACAATCTATTGACACGCGAAGCACGAAAAACTGTGCCTCAACTACAACGGCAGACGCTAGTCAGGTTACGCGGGTCGCGGCTCGCTTCGCTTCGTTGCCAATTTGCGCTGTTCTATTTGAATCCTGTAGTTTACAAAAACGTCAGGTCACCTCACATGCGATATACGCGACTCAATTTGCTCTTTGTCTAGGATTCTTCACAGCACGTGATCAAACAATTTGACACGGTCTAACCTCAATAACAGTGATTTACTAATTGATTCCAATCGTAAAAGCGTCGTTTTTTGTACATATTTTCAGGTTGGTTAGTTTATTGTATTGACTGCAAAAATAGTCATATGAAATATATCTCTATTTAACTATTTTACAGTTCTTTTGTGTTCAAATTACCGATACCTTATTTCGATTTTTTTAATGTTACATACGCAAAATGCAATTAAAATTAAGTAGAAATTTTAAGCAAGCAAAATTTATTGTATTATATGCAATAAGATGATATTCTAGATTTTTTTTAATTTAGGTGTAACATAAATATTAAATTCATATATAATTTTAAATTTATTTGAAAAATAAATCACGTAGACTGAAAATATTAAAAACGCTTTGAAATATATTCTCAATGGTGAAAATGGTCTTTAGCAAGAACGATAACATATAAAAAATAGCGTTTTTTAACCGAGACCATGCTAGCGGCCCAGAGTCCTTTGCTTCACCAAATCGTAATCTAAATATGAAACATTTATATAAGATTTAGGGGATTTCGGAAAACCTTACGCAAAGAAGTGACAAGAAAATAGAAAAAAGTTGAAATAAGCGTATTTATAAAGAAGATAAAACTAATTTTGATAAAGAAAAAGCATATATTTAAAAAAAAATGCAGAAGAGTATAAGAAAAGTCATTCTAGCCACTTAAAATACGACAAGTTCCGAAACATGAATCAAAGAAATGACAGAAAATACGTAAATCAGTAAGATATAAATAGACATTTTCCAAATCCTATCTTGGCATAGAGGGTGTGCAGCATTAAACAATGCAATGTGGAAATTTGTATACCACTTTTTTGCGTACGTTTAGGGAAATTAAATTATATACACTCGCACAACGAACATTTTCGCAAAAAAAGGATACAGACAAACGGGTCTATTTGATGGCCGCCACGATTTCCAGATATTTCAGTTTTAGATTTTTTTTGTGGGGTTATTTACAAAAAAAAGCGTAATACGATGATATAAAAATAAATAACAATTGAGAGTGGCTACGGAAAACGCTTTATTTGTATTAAAAATATTTATATTAAAAAATGCATTAAAGAGAATAGATAAACTTTGGCAAATATGTAAAAAGACAAAATTACTCAATTTTTTTAACTTTTATCTGTTATATTTTTATATTATTATTACGTTATCCTTTTCAATAAGTGTGTTAAGCTGGTGTTAGTAATTTTATATATGTGAGGTAACAAACATCTTCTCCACAATTACACCCCTGATTGATGATTTTGTTCTTTGCGATACCAGGGATACACCGCCCGCCTACAAAAAAATAGAAAAATGCATTTTGCGGCGTTTTTTATAGAAATAAATACAAACTATGTTATATTTTTTGAGAGCTTTCAGTGAGCCTAATGTCAAGAGAGAAAAATATATAAGGTATACCATTTAAAAAAGTGAAAGTTATGTTAATATCTCAAAAATTAAACCCGCAGAAAAATGGATTCTGCGCGAAAAAATCTGTAAGGAACCATTTCAACTTTTTCAATGTATCTACGTTGCCTTGGTTACCCCTAGTTACTTGAATACCGTTATCATTGTCGCTTATAGGAAAAAGGAAGAAATGCATTTTGTCTCGTTATTTGTGAAAATAAATACGGATTCGGTTATGTTTTTGAGAGGCTCTCGGTAAGAGGAACAAGATAAGAAAATATATAAGGTGTTCGATTTAAAAAAAGGCAAGTTTTTTATTATCTCAAAAACTGTGAGCCCTGGAAAAATATCTGAGATATCAGAATAGCCGAAATAGAGGCGATGTCTGAAAATGGCAAATTTTCAAAATCACCCTGTAGCACAGAAACCACGGTGGTTAGAGCAAATCTGATTCTGGCATCTTATAAATAAATCTACGAAAATGGAACACCGTTTCCGAAAACTGAATTTTAGTTTTATTTTTTACATTTATCATAAAACATGGCATTACAGCTCCAACAGCTCTTCTCCATATAATACCCTATTACCTTAAAAGTAAAATTCAGAGTACACTCTTCAATTTAGAATTTAACGGTGAAACAAAATTACCTTTCCTAGAAAAAGTTATAAAATCGTTTTCAGTCATAATTTGCTTTTATTACGCCGGTTATATTCAGATATTAAATTAGGTTGTAATATTAAATCGCGCTGCTTTATATCGGTATATAATGCTTTATGATACGGAAAATAAGCTGGTAAATGTTCAGGGAATGCGGGGTCTTTGTGAGCGACAATAATGTCAGCTGAAATGTTTATTACTTCAATTTATCGTGAGGTCTGTAATTACTGGAAACGTTCTGTATTATTGCTGGTTAAAATATATAAATCCAATTATATAAAAATAATTTCGATTCGATCTATTATACAGTTGCGGCATATATCTTTAAAATATGTACTATGATTTATCAAATATGCGATGGTAATAATAAAAGTGATAACAATAATAATAATTTTATAATGATAATAATCTATCTCTAGCCCAAAACAGAGGCGATGGCCATTCAGATAGAGTGATCCTGACCAAAAAAATACTAAAAGCATATACTAAAACTTCCGGTGAATGATATATGTAGGAAATGTGGAGCTGTTGTTAAAACGATTGAACGTATCATTGCAGGATATCAAAATCTCTTAGAAAAATGCTTTAGGGTATCACAATTAGCTCGCCCAATCAACAACGGGCTACTGAATTAACATATTTTACCCTGTTACTAATATTTACTAGCACCAGTATTAGAGTCATCAGACACTAGACTGTACTGGGACAGACCAATAATAACGAACCGAGCTGTCAACCATAAGAGACCTGACATCGTAATTATCGATAAGAAACGTAAAAGTGGTATCACTATCGATATTGCAGTCCCTCTGTCACATATCAGGTCAGTGGAAGATGGAACAATAAGCAAATTTAAAAACTTATGAAATAAAAAATATAAAAAAAACAACATAATATTACCACGTATAATTTCAGATGAAGGACACCTGAATAAAAATTTCATTAAAAACCTAAACAAACTTCGCTTGCGACCTTCCATTCGCACAGGACAACTTTCCATCGTCTTTGTGAATTTCGACAAAATAATAATAATAAGTCTTACAGATCTAGAGGGGCTGGATATATTGATTAGAACAGCTCTTACGAAGCATTGGTTGCACAAAAACTACATGGAAGATTTCCAGCTATTCTGGATAGCTCAGAAGTAGATACAATATTCTCAACGCTATATCTCACACAAGAACATGATGAAAACAAAGGGGTTTATTAGAGCTATTCTAGGAACCAATGTAGATTGTGCAACTAGGCCTCAGAAACTTCTAGCACCTCTCGTCTGGATGCTCTTATCTAGCCCCACGTGATCACAAGAACCGACACGATGATGTTGGCATGGTACTGCATCAGGAACAAGAAAATTTTTAATTACCCGGATCTTGCGCATCAACTGAGGGCCATCTACCAATTAAAGGAGGTTACCGTGCACCCATTTGTAATCGCTGCAAATGGACTTGTTAAGGTGCACGGTAAGAACGGGCTAGAGCAATTGGAGATTGAGGAAATTAGACAAGTCATGACTGTATACCAAAAAGCTGCAATTCTTGGGACCTGCAGGGCTGTCCGACGAGCACTGGCTCATGACTAGGATATTAGTTCCGCTGAGGTCCATCATAGTCATGTATATGCTGACAAATATCGTGAAAATAAATTATATCAATAATAATAATAATAATATTATTAATAATTATAATAAAAATTCGGAAACAGGTAATGTCATGAACTACCGACCAATCGTATGCCTTCCAACCCTTAAACCTAACGCCAACCCTATGTCAAAAAATGCAAAAACATCTAACAGAAAAGAACATTCTGGGAGAAGAGCAAGAGTATACAGGAAGTCAAACATTTATAACATTAATCTATCCATAAGGCAATTTCTAACAACGATAATGAAAACTTGGAGAACCAAATTCAATATAAGGATGGAAAAAAAGTGAAATTGAAACAGATGTATTATACATCAGAGGAGGAATTTTTCAGAGTGACTCGCTCAGCGCACTCTGCTTCTGTTTATGCTAGAACCTAGTTTTCAATCCACTCAATAAAAGTAATTATGGATTTAATATAAAATATCAAAAAAACAAATGAACGCAAAAATATCCACCTACTATACATGAACGACATCAAAATAAACGAAGTGTTTACCGAAGAAATAAAATTAGAATCTAGAATGTGTAAATTAAGTAAGTAAATGAAACATACAAATCTGGTATTTCAGCAAAGTACTCACGAGGTCCGACTTACAAAACACAGAAAATGTAAAGAAAGAATAAATATAGAAAGAAAGGTAGGAAGCATAGGCACGTTAGATCTACATACTGTCCCTAACATGCATCCGGCAGATACACATAACTAGAAGCAAACATAGGAAAAAACTGGAGACATGGGCAAAAAAAACAATACACGGTAAACACAAATACAAGATGAAACAAGAAAATATAAGTAAAAGCTATTCATACAGAGGGTCATCTTTGTCCCGAAAGAGAAGTCTTGCCATGCGAGACCAGGTTATCGCGAGTCGAAACTAGAAAAAATATAATATCAAAGATCCAAATATTCCTTCTGAATTATATTTGTGAAAATGCCACCAACAAATAGAAACAACTGAACATATTACGGAGAATCTAAGCTTTTAGGAAGCACAAAATATACAGGCAGACGTTACATCGCAGCTAAAAGTACCCATCAAACCATTGCCAGCACCTACAATTTACCAAAGGGTAACGTACCCCACTACTAACCTCTTCCAACAGTTCTACTACTATACAATATAAGTTCTATATTTTTGGAGCACGTAAAACAAATAAATATTGATAATGAAGTAACCTTTTTGTATGTGTTATTTTAGAAACACGTAAAATTGTTAGAAAACCCTGAATATACCGGAATAATAATCTACTGAAAACAATATTAATAATAATAATTTCTACCTGTGAAATGCTAATGGATACGAATTATGTAAAGCGGTACAACCAGTGTTGGGATTTGGACCAACAGTATATGGTTGACATTTATAGTTATTTTTGTGGCTCAATAACGTAATAAGAAAAACAAATTAGTGAGGTCATAATAATTTATGCCACAAGGACAAAACTAAAGTTACAAAAATCATTATTCTGTATATTAACATAAAAAATGCAAAATATTTTATCTAAATACTCTACAGATATATTTTTGTTGTTTAGAAATAAGTATTTTATGTAGTGTGTTAAGACTTAATCTAACTATTTATATTGTGATTTCCCGATAACCCAAAATTACCTTTACATTCCGCCATAGCTCGAAACCTTTAGACCTTTTCTCTGCAAAAGTAAGTTTAAGGTGTCATACCTCATCACATAAAAAAATCAGAAAATCTTACCTTAATTGTTTTTAAATGTGATTATTGCCTACTTCCTCATGCGGCATGTTATTGTAGGAAACTAAGGGGGGTACTTAGCTTTTGCTCTATAAAAATCTATATATTTTAAACCAACTTAAACACTATTTTTTCTATATCACGGAAAGAAACTTCTGTGTACCTTATACGTACGTACCTTGTATATAAGCACCTTATAAATGGGTAATTATTCGACTGAATATCACTGATTATTTTAAACATAATAGTCAATATGTAGGGATGAGAGGTACTATAGACAGTTTAACATAACAATCTGTCAAGGAAACACACAATTTTGTACGACCTTATGGAACCTGTCATACATTTTTGCTCTTAAAAAGCTGGGACAATTCTGCAGCATGGCGTTTGGGTATTGGCAGTAAAAAGAGAAAACATTTTTAGTAAGCTGCGAAGATAATGCAACCACGAATATCATGAGTGTTTAGCTAGTAGGGTGAACATCCTTAAGCAATTGGTCAATTTACTGAGTCGAACTGATTCCACAAGAATTGTCTTATGTTGGATAAAATTTTAAGGGGCTTAAATGTAGTAGGCAATTTAAATTCACTTGCATGTAAAACTGCTACTACTTCTTTTACTACAATAAATATTTTTCTAATATTAGCTACAAATTCTTTATTTCTAAAATTTATTTCTCATATTAAAAATGTAATTTCTCATCCTTTTATTATTTTAAATTTTAAATAAAAAAAAAGAATTATATATGTATAAATCTAGAAACAATTACTAGGTATGGCTAACGACTTTGGAATTAGGAGTAAGGAAAATAACTAAGAAATGAACTCGTTTAAAATTTCCGTTTAATTGATTTTAAAAAACACACATGACATTTGTTTCGCCAAGACTGTGATTAAATTAAGAATAAAATTGTGTCACCAAATGTGGACAAATTATAGTTGGGAGTATTGCTTTATAAACCAATAAAGCTTTAACTGGGAAATTATTTAGGCTAAACTAAGGATTTAATAATGTTTTGTTTTTTTTTTCGCGGCATAGCCAAAAAATATTCACGCTATTGACTCCAGATTTTTGTCAAACATTTAAGGTTGTTTAATAATCAATACAATATGGCCGAACAAGATGGCGGCCTAGTATATTGTTAAAAAAATCTCCAAAAAACGATTGATTCAGTTTACATTTAGCACAAATATTAGGTGTGGCATCGGAATGAGCTAGGAAATGTCTGAAAAGTTTTAAAATGGTGGACAAATCAAGCGTTCAAAAAAATTAGCCTAAAAAACCTTCTTATTGAACTAAAGTTTAATTTTGCACGAAAAATTAGGTGTGATATAGAGAGCAATTGGTAAAATGTTGACACGAATTCAACAAAGGAAAACCAAATGGACGCCTAGTAGTTTTTTTAAATCAGCCTAAAAAGCTTTTCATTTAATTGATTTTAAATGTTGCCCAAAAATCAAGTGGGACGTAGGTAGTTTTCTGGTTGGTGCCCTGAAGTTCCCTCAGAAAGAATAACTCCTTTTATATAGAAAAGGAACGATAACAAAAAGTATATATGTGACTATTAAATGTCTATGATCGAAACTAAATACTACTACTATTCCTAATAGAAGGAAGGTATAACAATGAGAAAGTTCGGGTAAAGGAAATTTAGCTTTTTTTCTCTTATGTTGGTCAATCTGGGATCCAAACAGTTATACCCTGATATTTCATATGTAAAGGATGATTTGAGCAGTTCACAATCGTTTATATTTATCATCCTTTGAAGATATTGGTGTCTACAAAACTAATTTCTTTGTTATTTTATAATTCAGTTGTAGATTTTATGCAGTTTATTTATATAATTTAAAAATTACATTAATTATTACATACTAATATATCATATCTATATCAATAAAAGACACTTTTACTAAGGGAATACATATTAATATTAGTTTAGTTTAGGTCGATAACTACCTCGACCGGACAAGACTCAGGGATTTCCCAGTATTAAACCGTACTAACTTAAAAAATAATTTTGAACTAGAACAGACAAAACAAAATATCCGTTTGCTGAAATAAAACATTTTTTTATAAACAAAAATAATAATTGACATGTTTTTTGGGCTTTAAATGAAGTTTTTAAAAATAAATGATAATAACATTAGAATTGTAGAAATAAGTTAAAGGAAAATAAAAAATCGGTAAATTTGCCTGTACCATATGTAATAACTTTAAAAAAAATAATTAAATTACAGTTTATGCAATTTGTATAAAGTAATTACCAAATAATTATATTCATATATAAACTGTGTTACCTATACATAGCGGAATTCTGTACGAGGAAAAATGTGTGTAAAGGCGAATTTACCAATTTTTTATAAAAATATATTTAAATAACAACATAACATCAGAAGGCGTTATACTCGGAAATATATTTTGGACATCGAATGATATAAGTTTTGCGTTGATTTTATTTTAACACAGAAGAAAGAATTCTGAAAGACCTTCTGCGGGAAATCAGTTTTCGATTGTTTCCAATAATTTATTTTAACACAGCAAAACAAAATCTGTGCAGTTTTCCGTTTGTTTAGCATCAGACCGGGGTCGAGAATCATGAATACTCAATCAGCTCGCCTTCCCGTCAAGATGCAGCCGGAATTTATCATTTTCTGGCTGTTTGTGGTAGTTTAAATTCAGAATGAGGAAGACAATGAGCTGGAAACACGAAAGCCACGGGCTTGTACTGTTTTGGACGCGCGTCACCCCATACATAAAACAAGGCGACGAATTATGGTGGCCGGTCTTCAATTATTAATGCAGGGTTTACAAGGAATTCTCAAAATTTGCTTAAGAACAATTTATCATCGAAGGTGTAATCTCATAATAGCTGAATATTACGAATTAAAATTTGTACCACTGTTTCTTTGTCGAAATCTTAAATATTCCCAAATAAGTAGTAGACAGATAAATAATTCTCGCCCTTTTGAATATAAGCACATTTACTAGACTTTTTTTTGTTTTTACTATTAGTAAATTTGCATGTTGTGACAGTTACGGTCAACAAGTCATCTAGATTTTCAAGGTAACATCATAATCTTTATCAGTAGTTTAGTTATTAAGGCGTTTTTGACTTAAACAATTTAACTTAATGTTAACTATATTAAATGGCAATAAATAATGAATGTAAACATTCATTATTTTTGATTTTATACAAAAAATTTTGATCCATGTACATGTACAACCTGTTTATATTTTAAACGAGTTATACCGTTGATTGAAGGAAAAAAGATGCGCAACTTAATGGCGAATTCGTGACAGCGCTGATTTCATTCCCCTTAAGTTTCAGGTACTATACGGTGGACCTGCTCTTAGACAAACGCATAAAACACCCATTCGGAGTCGTTCGGCTCTCGCTGTGATGGCCATCGGCGGCGGCGTTGATCGGAAAACGATGAGGGATAGTGGGGGCGGGGCAAGCAAATATTATGGTTGATTGATCAATCAACGTTATTATTTAATCTAACAAACAATATATCGTCTATTATGGGCCTTGGTAATATGAAAAAAAAACCTTGTGCTATTTTAGAATTACAGAATAATGCAGGTTGTTCTAGGTCTACGTTTAAATATAAATTTTAATTTACAAATTTTTGTTACATAACTTTTTTTAAGACAAAATTTATTATTTGCGTTGTTACGAACTTTTAAAGGTATACAGGTTGTCCAAATTCGAGCATTTCTCCAATGTTTCTGACTAATAATACCCGTCAACGGTGCTATTTTATGATGTGGAACAAAGCATCGGATCAAAAATCTAATCGCGTCAAATTGTCTACGAGAAAAAATGGCAATGAGAATGGATTTTTAAATAACTTCCGGAGTAAAACAAGAAAAAGTGAAATATTTTTGAATTAGGTACTTCTTTTCTGATTCTAATAAAAAAGGTGGAGTCAAATAAATTTTACATTTCCATTGCCACATTTTCTCCGCCTCAAGATGACGTAGGTAAATGAATGTTTGACCCGACACGGGCGTTCCGTTCCTTCACAATCATTATTAACTAGAATTGATGATGGTTTTGAGTGTGATTTTTATGCTGCTGGATTTAAAATTAAAATGATTGTTTATTAAGAACACAACATTTTTGATTAATTAAAAAGCTAAGTATATGATGATCATTCGGGAATGAATCGTCAATGCAAGATGAATTAACGTATGAATTTACTTTTCGGCCAACTGACAATCAACCAGTTGACATACTCAGCCAACTAACTTACGCCTAATTGATTTTGATCAATTGTTTTTTGATTGACGTAGACCCATTTGATGTGATCTATAGAAGTAGAGTTTTTATACATGTATATTTGCTAAAAATGTTTAATTATAATAACATGTAAATAAAAAAAGTACATTGTTAGGCTCACAAGCTCACAATTATATTTTGTCTGATATTAAATTAACCAATCAACTTACATTATACATATAAAAACAATAATAACAAATAAAGCTATTGCTTAATATTTCAGAGGACTGTTGGGCTCAACTAGAACTCATATAATGCGGGTTAAAATTTATGGCCGCGTTTTATAGATAGACCTAGGTAAAGAAAATTGTGCCGATCGCATTATTTTTAGCACGTTATAATATTTGTATGATTCACTGGAAACCCTTTTTCTCCACATTAATAAAAAAATTGTCTTGGCAATATTGGTCATACTTGAAAGCTCATATGCCTTTTTTACGATATAAGAGATTTGCATAGAATCTTGCTAACTGTACCAGCGATGAACTAACACCATACATACTTTGCATTATAAGATATTTGCATAAAATTCTGCTAACTGTACCAGCCATGAATTAGCACCATACGTACTTCTATTCGTTGATTCGGTAGTCCAGCCCTGATTTTATTTCAACTCTGTACTCCTTATTAGAGCAACCCACAGCTTTTAATTCATTTCGAATTTGAAAATCAAAGAAAAATTTAACGTATTTTATTAGGGACATTTAAGTAAAATTAAAGCAAAATTCCCTACTGTCCACACCTGTCAGAAAACTTGCATAATTTCTTAATTGTAGATAGTAGACATAAAAATTTTTTTTGTGAAAAATAATTACGAAATTGTAATTATTATGGATATTTCACTACAAATTATATAAAAACAGAACATACCTGTAAATTCATAACTGTGGTTTTGAGCTCTGGGTCAACTTGGAAGGTACCCGAAAAACGAGACTGACAAATACCTGGTTTCTGGGCGTTTCGGGGGGTTAGAATATCGTCCAACAAGTTAGTGTAAAAATACTAACAGAAGGAAAATTTTATTTTCAGACGAGCTTAGACATTTCCCCAAAACGTTCAGAAATTTAGCTATTTTTTAGTCTTGTTCCTTGTGAACCCAAAACAAAAGGCTACAGCTAGGAATTTAAAGGTAATATTTTTTATGGTATTACACATCTTGCCTAAAGAAATAATAATTATGGCTCTTTATCTTATTAAAAACAAGCAAGCAACTTTGATTGGGAT
This sequence comes from Kuschelorhynchus macadamiae, assembly GCA_030620095.1. Taxonomy (NCBI): domain Eukaryota; kingdom Metazoa; phylum Arthropoda; class Insecta; order Coleoptera; family Curculionidae; genus Kuschelorhynchus; species Kuschelorhynchus macadamiae. The sequence goes on from JAUTXW010000070.1 coordinate 367,390, forward strand.
AGGTCTAGATTTATTAATCTGCATAAAGAACGTGATAGTGTGATTAGCATTATAACTTTGGAATCGGCTCAGTACCGTAAATAATGTTGATACAAATCTGTTAGTTTATTATTATTTTTTGACTTGAACCCAATTAAAAAACATTTTTTGCTGGGCGTGAATATTTAAGAATCTGTGTTTTCATTATTTTTCCATTTATGATAATCATTTATTTATTGTTTATGAAGCGTTTAATACTAGGTCAACCGGATAATTAGTTTAATCAATGACAACAGGATTTCTTTTTTGATTGTGACACATTGACTGAATCTGTTTATTGAGAAATTGCAATATTAAGTATAATAAGCTACAGTATAAAAATGTTTTTTGCTAATTATTTTCAAAATTCCATATTTTTTTAAGATCATTTATATCATTTTACTAAATAATTAGAATAACTGCTGAGTAAATTATTACATTAAAGAATAAAAGATTCAAATAATACTTTATCATTACTTTAAATAAAGGGAATACCGTTTTTTCCTTATTCTCTTTTAACTATATAAAAAATTCGGTTAATAGTACTAATTTAGCTTTATTAGTTGGAGCCTGTCATAAATATCCACCATACAATTTTGTTACATTAAGCCTCTCCCTAAGGGACATGTTTACAAAGTTTGAAGCTGGTACGTTAAAATTAACAGCGGGAATATTTTAGAAGATTTATTATTAATGTTGTTGAAGCTATTCCGCAGATTTTAGTAGAAAGTTTACTTTTGAACTTTGTGACATTTTCATTTAAATTTAAAGATTTAAAACTGTTTATGTCGCAATTTATAAATACATAGAATTTTCGTTAAAATAGTTCACTGGAAACTTTTTGTTCTCATAGATACGAAAATAGCAATTTTTAATTTTTTACCTTTTCTAAACATTCTCCGTTGCGATTGAATTCGAACTGTGAAATACAAGTAGAATTAACAACTTTATTTATTTGAAAAACATTTTATATAAAATATAAATATAGCACAATTTCACATCTCTCGACATAACTAAAAAACTACTTACAAAGTTAACTTCAAATTTTGGTGAATAATCAAAAATTGTAGAGGAATGACCTGGTAAAATTTTGGTAAAAGTCTGGCGCGGCAAAACAAATGGTGGTAGTGATATATTAAAAAAAATATTACTAAAAACTATTTATTTATTTCACCTGAAATTTTGCATAAAACTCAATTACTATGCAGAAATCAACGGATAAAAATATGGTACGAATCTAAAATGTCGAAACAACATGAGGGCTTAATAAAATATTTAGAAAGTCAGTTTGAAAAACTACTTACATCGTTAATTCCAAATTTTGTGCAAGAAAATTGTAATACGAATTTAAGATGGCCAAACAAATTTGCGTCCAAATAAAATGTTTGTAATAGTGAAAAAAAAATCATTCTACATATCTACACGGTTTAGCATTTTTAGATGTCAAAGAAAATGTTCTCAATATCGCCGGTGTGTCTGTCAGTTCAGGATATTCCGTAAATATATTTTTGTTTAATTTATTTATTTTAAAATAGCGCCCAACAAATTTTTTTGAAAAAACAGTATATGTATATGTGTTACTAAATGATTATATGCGGGACTATTCCTTATAAAAGAAATATTTGTAACGAAGGGATTCCATTATATAGTAAAATAATGCAAATTATTGGAAACTTTTTCAAGCATAATAAATTTATTATGAAATAAATATTTTTTAAAAATATACACAAAAAACTGGAGAAATGATGTATGTGTTAAAATTTCTATAATAAAATACCATCAGCATGTATTTCTGAAATATCACACTCGCTATCCTGTGTTTTACATTTTCTATTTCTGAATTTATTTCAAGGCTATTATCAGCTAGAATTACATGAACATAGTAAACCACGTATACCATTTCTTACATCGAAAGGTCAGACTAAAACAAATAAATTACCAGTTGTGCTAATTGCTATTCAGTGAATATTTTTATAACTGTTAGCAGTTTTATGTTTACTTAGGTAACATTAACATAGGAAACATTATAAAAAAAAACATTTTCCTTGAAGATTTAAAATGTAACGTAATAATCAGGGACATATTTCTCTTTATCTAATCTTCCTGCGTAATTAAACGGAATGCAAAAATTATTATTAAATATACTGCAAAATTAAGGGTTCTACATTTTGTGGTTTTTATAGATAAATATTTAGGTTAAATTTTGGTTAAATGTTTTCATGGGCACAACTAAATCATATGATTCGCTTTTCAGATACAATAGTTTAAAGTTAAGAATTTTCAATTTTTCGAATTTCATTTTTCGGTTTTAGAGCCTTTTGTGTTCGGTAATAAAAACCCAACTGTAATTAATTATATGATAAATATTTATACAGATCAGTAAAATGCAATTTTCTGCGAAAAAAAAACCGGTTGGTTCAAATATTTCTTAAAGAAAACTTTGTTTAGTTTAGGTCGGGGCTCAATAATAAATAAATCGTCGTGCATTAGTCAAAATGATTTTTTAGAATTCCTAAGTAAAGAGGTAAGTTTTAAATATTAGGCAGGTTAGACACTAATGAAAAATACGCACCCAGCAATTTCTCCACTTTGGTTAGCATGATTTTTCCTCTCTAAAATATAACACACAATTATATGACAGAGATAAATTTAGGTAGTAATTAATAAAATGTTATTCCTCATACCATAAAAATCACCTTATAGTAATTTTACAGGAACAAAGCAATGAGAGACTCGTTTCTATAGCAACTTTTGTTTTAGGAGAACATGCCTTTTTAAGTTGGTAAGAGAATGAATTTTTTTAAACGTTAGATTTATTTTGAGTCGCCATTATATTCCACCGCCCAATTCTTTCTAACACTATAATTCAAATGGTTTAAGAATATAAATATAAGAGATTTTTTTATATTGGCCAAGGTGTTATGATCTACTATTTTTGAGATTTACCTACATTTATATTTGACTAAACATTTCACCATTTCTAATTTTTACTATAAATTATATTAAATAACCTTCTAGATGATCAATATTTTTGTGTTTTTGTTATGCATGTGCTTTTGACTTGTTTGCTCTAAGAAATATTCTATTGATTTGATCAAAAATTCCTTTCATTTGTTGATTTTCTTCTAAATTTCTATTTGACGTTCATCTTTCTCCTCTTTTTGTTTTAATTTTTGATCAATCGCCATCAAGGTGCAAATACAGTCAACATGCAAGTCACAAAATATTAAAAGTCTAGTTTTTGAAAACTATTGTTTCAAAAGATTTTTTATCATTGTTAATTAATGTAACAATAAAATCTATGAAATAAAAAAAAATATTTATATTAATATTTTTATGTTTTCAGAGGGAAAGGTAACTGAAGTTACCTTCCCTTCTAACGTCGCGGTCGGATATCAATTCCTCTTTTTGTTTTAGTTAAAAAGAAGGCAGATCTTAAAAATGAGTTCTAGGCTGTTTGCTAGTTTCTTTTATAAATCTTTTTGTACGAAAAATCCCTTAGTAAAAATAATTTTGAAGAGTATTATTTCTGTTCTGTTTGATATACAGGTTATATGTTCTTATTATTTAATTTAAATTATCTAGATCCATAATAAGCAAAAAAGTAAAAAAATTAAAATATTTCACAAACTGAAAATTTAAAAGTAAAGTACTTTTAAATTTTAAATATTTGTCATAAAATCTAAACATTCGAACTAGATACACTGTTTCGCAAGAAATAAGTAGTTGGACTCATTTTCCTTTACCATCCAGAGGCGAGCAAGGAGGTCCAACAGGACTCATGGCCTTCTTGCAAATTCCTAATATAAGAGTAGCCACACGGAATCTTGGTGAGAAAATTTAACCAAAATTTTCTAACTTTTACTGTTTACTCAAACATTTATCAAGATTTAGATTTTTAACGAGTTTTTTTTTTGAAAATTTGTAGATTTCTGATAAATCTCATTTCAAAGCCTCTTTATGAACATCAAATTGAATTACCTAATATTTTAAATAAACGATATTTGTTCTTTTTATATTTGTATGTTAAAAGATGTATGAAGAGAAAATATATTATATTTAAACGTGTGTTGTCTTTCATTTCAATATCTTTTGCATTTTCCTTTCCTCCTTTAATAATAAAATTCTTCGTATAACCTAGCCAACGGGTTCTAAGTGCTGTTAAAATATTTTGAAACATTTTAATTTTACTTTTGTAGTAAAGCTGTATGATATTTCTCAACAAAAACAGAGTTAACGTTTCACCTTTTCGGCCATCATTTCACAACAAATGTAATTGTAAAAAATATAATTTACAGGAAAATGAATCCGTCAAAATAAACTAAAAGTCCGGAAAACAATACTGTTGTAAAAACGTCATTTGTCAAAAAATTACCATTTGTAAATTATTTTTCCGGGTACGCTAACCCTAAAATTAGATATAGGAAAATAACAACTATTGAATTAGAATAGTATTTCATACATCATAAAATAATATTTACTATTTTCGCACAGTCTCTATAAATATAGAAATAATGGATCTATTTTTATACATATTTATTCTAGTTGTAGATCTTCGTATATATTTTCGTAATATCAACCATTTTAGATAAAACTATAGTCCCATCTTTGTGACTGCAACTCTGATAATAAAATGTGTTCGAAAGCTACGACTGAAAAAGAAAAATATATCTTATTATAAACGGCAACATTTTAATTGTACTACAGTGTATCTCAAAAACTAAGCATGACATTAGATTGTGCCCATATCAAACATTTGAAAGAAACAATTTAAAACTACTTTTCGAAATAAATGAGAAGTATTGTTGGCCCGAAGATCTCGATATACAGCCTTATTTTGTAAAGCTAGCAACAAACTTATTATGATTACTTAAATAAATTGTAAATGCCCAACGAGTTCCTACTTAAATACGCCTGAATTAAAAAAATCCATTTATTGATTCCTAAGATATCAATTTTATTCGTTTTCGCTTTTAATAAACAAGTTATAAATAAATATTTAAAAATGTGTAGAGACCTACCTAGGTATAGCATTGGAGCTCAGGACCATATTCTGATACCGCTCCTAGATTTTTACACTCTGAGTTAGTGCTTTAGTAGTGGAGAGGGGAAGTTACAAAAAAAATTAGTGTATTGTTACGGGTCTGATATTCAGGGCAATGGTTCATTTTTAATGTTTTCCAAATGCAAATCCCATATCAGACGCGTAAGTCTCAACCAAAATTTAATAGTAGGAACTTGTAAAAAATGGGGCTCAAGATGATTGATTATTTTTTAATTATTCCCTGAGTTGTCAGAAATCTACATTTATCTTACCGGCCTCGTAGGTTACTCGGTACACGAGATAAATGTAATTAAATCCACTCAAATTTGTCCGTTCAAAATATAGTTTGCGCACGCAGCCTGTGCAAGAATGGGTGTGATACATAAGCCAAAAAAAAAACAACTGGCAGTTACAAAACAGATGATCAAGCCTGTATTTGCTAGGTAGTTCTGTAAGAAATACTTGTTTTACAAATTTAATAATACAACTGCCCCGCGCAGAAAAAAAATTGAAAAAAAAAAAACGCCGAATAAGTTTCTGCTGCCGGTGTTTAAATATGCCATTTTTGAATCTAATTTAAATTAGTAATAGTTTAAAGTTTTTATTGGTTTATTTATTATACAGGGTGTTTCAAGTATTTCAATAAATTTGTCAAATTTTACTTCAAAATTTTAACTTATTCATTTAACACAAGTTTCCTATTTCTTGGCAGCTCTCTTCATTTACTAGTGTCATTTCTCAGATACTTTGCCGATTTTGAAAGATTGTGACTTCTTTAAAAAAGGTTTCTCTGCAAAGATACTTTAACACTTTATATTTGCATCTGACAGTTCTGGAAAGAAATTTGTAAGAATGTATCTTAAAAAATCAAATTTGATTTAAATTTGTTAAAAATTATTTTTATTTATTCAAACTAAATTCATATTACGATCCTGTTTGTTGATTTTTTAAACTGCCCATGGTGTCAAATTACTGGTAAAAACTATTTATTTGACTATCCCGATCAGCCAGCATTAAAAAAAATTAGTATTTCTTAAAATAAAAACGGGAACTTCTTATTTTTCCCAAGCTACTTATAAGTATATTAATCGTTGTTACTAAATTACAGTATTCTAGGTTAAGTCCTAAGTTTGAGGTTACTAACTCGTTAGAATTCTTAGATAAAATTAAGAATGTGAAAGAAGGTGAAATTTTAATATCTTTTGATGTAAGCTCCTTGTGTACCTATGGGCGTCGTTACGATAGTTTTTCAGAGGGGGGGGGGGCAATAACATATCCAAATTAATATACATATTTTTCAACATATTTAAAACATTACATAACAGGAATATAATTTTCAAGCGGTCAGCAGAACAAAACGATTAAACTAAAATAGTAAAAAAAAAGGAACATAAGAAACTTAAACTTTTAAACTAAAAAAAAATAAAAACTTAACATCGCATTGCAAAAAATCTAAAACAATAACGCTTGCACGGCACAACTTAGAATAAAATTTAAAACAAAGTTTAAGGGGATATAAAATCACATAAATAAATAATTATTGCACTGAAAAGTTGTTTTAAGTAAGTTTCCTAAGAAAATAGGAATTTTAAATGTCTCCTTTCTGAACGAAAAGAATCTATAACTATATAGTTCCATGTTTTTACCTGTCTTAAAGTACTAAACAATCGTTCGATAGAGCAAGTAGTTGGTGGAAGTGGGAAAAGAATTTTGAAGCATTTCTGAAGGCAAGATTAAAACTCACATTCGTTTGATAATAATTCACTGAAACCTAAGTTACGTTCATATAGCTCCTTACATTTCCATGTAGCCACCCACGTGGCTTATTTGATCTGGTGTCAACAGATCACTATTTTTATGTTTTTGGATGAAGTAAACTTAGAGAAAAACAAGTACTAGAATCTTCAGAGAAACAGCATTTAAGAGACGTAATTAGTGCGGAATACCTAAATATGATTTAAAGACAGACGAAAGAAACTGAGTGAGTTTTGTTCTAGTTTGTGAATTAAATTAATGATCTGTAAATATGTTTTCTAAAGTTGCTCTTATCTCCAAAAAAATTTTTATGTTCAACGTGTTTCTGACAAAAGAGGAATATTTGTTACAACATTTCTTCTTATGGAGCTATCCGGAAAAACATTTTTATTGCTTTAATGATGCCAATGGTATTTTGAATTTCTTGAACTGTATTGAAATAATTTTTTTTACCTATAAAATTGTATTTCACAGTATATTTACTGGGAATTGGTCATATTAACGAATTTATAAGTCTCTTAAACAAAACAAACTTTATAAGAGCAACAGTCACGTAAAAATAGTCGATTCGATAATCTGTTTCCGATTTCATGATTTTTTTTTAAATATTATTATTAGGTATTTTTAACAAATTTTTTTTTTCAACTATATACTAGTAATAGTTTAAAGTTTTTATTGGAGGGTGTTTCAAGTATTTCAATAAATTTGTCAAATTTTACTTCAAAATTTTAACTTATTCATTTAACACAAGTTTCCTATTTCTTGGCGGCTCTCTTCATTTACTAGTGTCATTTCTCAGATACTTTGCCGATTTTGAAAGATTGTGACTTCCACTTTAACCTTTATATTTGCATCTGACAGTTCTGGAAAGAAATTTGATAGCTTTATTTGATTTAAAGTACCTGAAGGAACTACTTAAATTCAATAATTTGACGAAAGAAATTATTGATAAATATTTGCTTCTCACAAAATTATGTATCAATCAAAATTTTTTTCAGTTCAACCATAAATATTATAAACAACTTGAGGGAACTGTGATGGGCAATTGCTTATCTCCGAATAAAATTTCAAAGTTTAAGGGGATTAAAATAATTTGTTTATGAAAAGTTGTTTTAAGATTAGAAAACCCAATTCAAAAAAGAACTTCCATGTTTTTAGTATTTCCCAAGGGTGTGGTATAGGTGAACGTATACGATAATAATATATTTGCTATTTTTGATGCTAAAACAGAAAATTTGGTCTTAGAAACATTAAACAATAAATATCCTTCCATTAATTTTACGTGCGTAAAGGAGAACAATGGGCAATTACAATTTCTCGACACGTTAGTTATTAGAAATAACGATAAATTAGAATTTGATATTTATAGGAAATTTAGTCAATACTGATAGGTATATAACATCCGACAATTTTTTTTTTATTTCATTGCCGTCAACACAAAATGGAAGCATTTCATTTCTTAACTCACAGGTTAGTCAATTTTCCATTAAGTAAAGAACGTTCTAAGGTACGTAGACGATATATGCTAAATGAAAATCGGAAACATTTAAAAAAAATCGACACGTTAGTTATTAGAAAAAGTAATGGATATAATATAATTTAGATAGGTATATATATATATATATATATATATATATATATATATATATATATATATATATATTTAGATATATATATATATATATATAGATAATTTTGTACATAAATCAGTAAATAGACATAAGCGTAAGAAAATGTTAAAAGATGCCACTACTCTTCAAGCACCTGAGGCTTCCAGTAAGTTCACATTAATCCGATATGATCCCAGATGTACGAAAAAGTATTTAAAAACGTCAGACGCGCAGCGATAAGTCATGATTTTAGATAATTTTTTTTTCTGCTAAAAACAAGATTTTTTCACGCTGCGACTTCTGATATTGAGGATTTAGCTTTCTAATATCTCATAATTCTTAACTCAGGATATCAGACACGCGTCGTTAAGTCCACGAACACTCTATTTCTTGCAAATTCCCTTCTCCACCATTGTAATACCAAGTGGACTGTAGATCTTGGTCGTCTGCCCCATGACTAGTATTTATTTTAAATAATAAATAATTGTAGAGCCAATAACTATTTTTTGCTGCAGTCACCTGCATTCTAACAAGTAGAATGAGAAAACAACACTTTGGATCATAACCATCAATTGGGCCTCCCTAATACTTTATATTTTAATTTTTTTCAAGCTTTACAGTACATAGCGTCTCTTAAAAGCTCCCGTATACATTATAAAGGCTAGCACAAAACTGTCAGACTTTCAATTGCATGCTTAGTGAACACAATGGAGACACATTTATTTAGCAAATCCTGAGGTATCTCGAAATTCCGTAAGTAAATCAGACGCTAGGTCTTCATTGTTAACCATAAAAATTTTCGATTTAGCAGAGACCCATTGGTTGATATTACGAGCTCACAAAGTATTTTGCTGGCCTATAGCACAATTTTTTTGAAACTTTATAAGTAGTGAAGGTTCTATTAACAAAGATTAACAGAAGAAATGCTGTGTCAAATTATAAAAAAATTTAAAATTAAAATTAAGAACAATTACAAAATTCTATTAGTATATTTCGAAAACGGGAACCTGACGGCAAACAAGACTGGCAGAAGAAATAGATTATAATAAGATTATTGTAGCTGCACTGTATTAATTATTTTACTGTTTATTTATACGTGCTGCTTTATTATTTAACACGTTTTGAACTAAAAGAATGTTTGCTAGTCGCGATTTAGAAATTATTATCTATTCCATTAAATTAACTGTTGCATTACATTAAATGTATCTAGATATTTCCAGATATGCAATTATTATAACATGAACAGGGTGTCTAGAGATAACTTACACGGTACACTAGATCTAAGATATCAAAAAACTTTAAACACAAAAGTTGTTTGGTTTTATCAGAATCATTAGAATTTATAAAAAAACAAACAAAAGACTATCGGAAAGTTAACAAATGAGCATCAACTTTGTTATTTTAAATGGGACACCCGGTATATTTTGCGTTATCTTTAAAGATCCTTTCTTTCTGATTTAAGACATATATACTTTGCCTATATTTTCATAAGTATTTTTTACAATATTTAATTATAAATTGGAAAATGCACTATACTCTGGAATTCATGCAATATGCGAATAGTGGGATTTGATTGCAATTGTTTTTTTTATTACGGCCGCTAATGTCAGAAATTTCGTGAAAGAAAAAGTTGATATAATGGTGTTTTCCGATATGGAAAAAGTCGGAGTCGGCAAAATGACGACTTTTTTACAAAAATTATATTTACCGATGTGTCTGCATTTACGACGGCAGGTATGTTCAATCGTAAAAATAAACAATTTTGGGCTACTAAAAATCCAAAGAGAAAACAAGTAGTTAAATTTCAGAGCGCCAGTCTTTAAATGTTTGGTGCGGAGTATTAATTAATACAGTTTTGGGCCCCGTTATATTTGATGGTACATTGAACGGCCAAAAATATATGGATTTGTTGACGAATGAAGTAGAGGATTACATAGAAAACCTTCCTGTTTGGACATACAACCAGTTAATTTGGCAGCAAGACGGAGCTCCAGCCCACAACAGTGCTCCAATAACAGATTACCTCATAAATGTAAAATATAATTTGTGCATTGGGAGGCAAGGACATATTCTTTGGCCTGCAAACAGTCCTTACGTTTCCCCTTTAGATTTCTTTTTATGGGGCTTTTTAAAAAATAAAATATATTATAATAGGCCACTAAATATAAATGAATTTCGTCGCAAAATTTTAGAAGAGATCATAAGTTTAAACGAGATACATCCCGACTATATCTCCGTTACGCGCAAATTTCAAGAAAATCGTCAAAAGTGTGTTACGAATGGCAGAGGATGGATAAATTAACTTATTATAAATAAATTATTTTGTTTTACCTGCTATTTTTATTCTTTAACACCATTGCGTAGAATTTCGACATGATGAGCCCTCATTCATAATTAAAATTAATTTAAATCAAATCCTACTATGCCTACCTGTGGCAAGTTGCATGAATATGAACATTAGCTTAAAAGTTTTTTTGTTTTTTAAAAATTTATATCTATATATTATATGTATTTAAAAGAATATCTTACAAGCATCTCTATTATTTGTCAATACTGCTAAATATGACGTAACTTCAGTTATATTAATTATAATAATTATAACCCTATATTCATTTTAAATAATTTTTCCACATCGGAAAACATCATTATATCAACTTCTTTTTGAACGAAATTTGACATTAGCGGCCGTAATAAAAAAAAACAATTGAGATCAAAGCCCACTATTCGCTTATTACATGAATTCCAGAGTATAGTGCATTTTCCAATTTATAATTAAGTATTGTAAAAACTATTTATCAAAATATAGGCAAAGTACATATTTTTGAAATCAAAAAGAAATTATCTTTAAAGATAACGCAAAATATACCGGGTGTCCTATTTAAAATAACCAGGCTGGTGCTCATTTGTTAAATCTCGGATCGTGTTTTGTTTGTTTTTCTTATAAATTCTAACGATTCCGATATAATTAAAAAACTTTTGTATTTAAAGTTTTTTGATATCTCATACAATAAAGTCTCTAGGGTACCGTTTAAATTACAACCAGATACCCTGTACATGAAGTTTATGATTTTTTCATTAATAAAATGTCCATATAAAAGGCATACTAGAATTCACAATATCTGTTATTTCAGAAATAAAATGCAGCTGCATTAAAGCTTTTCTGCTCCTGGCTATTTAGTTTCGTTTCCTGAATCTAAACAACCTCAAATAGCTATAATATTCAAGATGCGTCTCCACTGATATGCCGGTTGATTGAATATTCATGATTTTGTATCCCGAGTATATTGTGGAGGCTATAATAGAAGTAATTTTAAAAGGTAATATACCAACATTAAATAAGAGGGAGTTTAGAGATGTATCAAATATTACAGTAACGCTTACCAAACATTGTCTATTTCAATGGTTATACTGCTGGCAATTTCAATACTTTAATTCTATCACTATATGCTAGAAAGAACACATTTTTTTATATATTATCTAAAAATTCTCCAAGATGTTCTCGAGAAGACTTTCCGCCATGACATCAGTTATCGGTATAACTTTTACTTTCTATTTTCCACAAGCACCTAATTCAATCAACAACTAATTTCGGGATATATTTTATATATTATCTATATCACTACTTGCGCATTGTGAGTTGGAGTACCATCTTACTGAAAATAGATGTTTCGTTCTTCTGCCAAAAGTGGGCCTTCTAAAATTCCTCAAGCGATTTTTCTAATATTTCAAGATATCGCTCGCCTGTTAAATGTCCTTGAAAAAAGATCGATCCAATAATACGCGTGACTAATACCCAGCGCAAACATTTTCACCAAACCTCTCCTGGACCAGTTTCTGGTGTTTTGCCTATTGAACATGCCATTTTGTTGTTAAACCGGGACTCATCTGAATACAATATTGAAAGTGTCAAATTATTATTCCGATTATTGTTCTGTAAAAACCAGTTACAGTAATCTAAGGCAATTAAAGTCGCCGATATAAAGGTGTTGATGTAATTGATATTTCGCTGCCCGTTTTTCATTTGAAAACTCGGTATCTTGAAAGTTTTGAAAATGATACCGTAAAACTTTACTATTATAACAATTTTAAAATTGACAAGATGGCTGACTGTTATTTATATGTTTTAATAATTCAGACTTTCAAGGCAATCTTGATGATTTAAGGTTTTGAAAATGATATTACCTATGCCATGAGGTGAACGGAAGATATTTCTAAAACCTGATTAGTGTCTACATTTCTGGAATAGGTATTTCGATATGTGTTAGGTGCTTGGTGTTTATTTATTTTTCTATTAATAAAAGCCTTTATTTCCACTAGCTGACCAATAATTAACCTAATGTGTTTGTATTTATTAGATTCGTATTGAAGAGTTGCACTTAGCTGTAATATGAAAGTGGTACACATCCATTTGAAAATTTCGTGTAATTTCGAAAAAAGTAATTCTGTCAACTTTGAACTACCCTGTAACACAAATTAATGATAAAAAAATTCGATATCATTTTGTATAGCCTATATAAGCATGTCAGAGTAATTTAAGGCATTTTGTGGCATACTAGATTGAAAAGTAAACATAGCTGTCACAATTTCAAAATGGCAGATTGAGTTGACTTTTTAATACGATACTATGTAGAAAAAATCTTGATTCCGAAAACTTAAAAATATACTTGGTGGACTATTTAAAAAAAAGAGGGAAATTGAAGTCACTTCAGGTCAAACTGGAAGTCGCACAAATCTGTCAAATACATCAAAAATTTTCATTCTAATAACCCAAAATACCTACCAAATTTCGTTTCGATCGACTAAAAAATAACAAAATGGCAACCGGAACGCAATCTCGATTACATCCGGTATAGGGGTAGTTTAATAATAGTTGAGTATTCGTTGAGGTTGGTTTCATTTCACTTCAGTTTATCAAACGATTGGAATAAATAACGGACATACAAGGTATAAATGTCCAAAAAACGTGTCTAAACGAGGCATTAATTGTAGATAATTATAAATTTAATTTCGCACTTAAACTAGTAAGTGGTGAAGTTCAATGGAGATACAGAGTTCCTGCTTTGTATATTGTTGATGAAGAGTACGTGATAAAAAAGTGTAAAGTGACACATTGTCATGCCGAATTAAGGGCTCTTGAATACAAAAACAGTTCGTATTGAAGGGCATATCGACAAACTCATATGCAAATGCAACATATATTTTAAATGAATTTGAAGGGGGTTACTTGCTGTTTCAACCGGCAGAAGTCATGATAGAATTTGAACCATTCACCCACAGGGCAGTTATAGAGGTTTAGAATAATGCGCAAATTGCAGACTATCGGTTTCAGCTCAGACAAGCTTGGTAGAGAAACATTCAAGCGCTAGGATAGCCACAGACAATAATAAAGAGAACAAAATTTGGATAATATTGAGTATGGTTTGGGCCTTCTTTTTCTAAGTAATTATTATTTTAGTATTTGTGTTAGGTTATGCTAGGCTAGCATAAGGTAATATTATTCCAGAATACGAGAATCGGATATTATAGTATATCGTTATATTTTATCTAGTTAATCTTTCTTTATACAGGGTCTTCCAGGTTTAACTAAAAATATTTTAACAGGTGATATAGTCTGGGCGATTTTGAACAAAATGTTCCTATATATAATATATGAATTATTCTAAATAGTTTTCGAGATACTAAAGTTTAAAATATTTAATTTTGGAGAACGTTTTGGTTAAGTTCTCGACAACATCGCAACATTGCTACGTTGTGCCTGATATAATTTTATGAGATCAGCCATATTTTGTCAACAAAATAAAGTTTACATTATCGTTAGATACCGTGCAGCTGAAAGGATGCATAAATTAATTATTTGGCAGAAAGAAGAGTAATTTTTAAGCATATTATCGGCTCGTATAATGAAACAGAAACATCCTAGTAGTTTATGTAACTAAACAATAATAATTTCCAAGATAAATTAATTCCACACGTTTAACTCTACAATACTACAAATAGCTATTTTAGTTTATTAGTTTTCAAAATTTTTTAAAAATAAAAAACATCAACTTACCAAAAAACGCACAAAGAAATTAAAAACAAGTACTATATTATAAAGAGTTAACGTACTACTTAGAAAAACAAACCAACTCTTTGCTGAGGTTCACTGAAAATTGAGCCGCGTTTAATTTCTTTTATGATAAACGGTGTTGCCAAATTTTGTAAGATATTATTGAGGTAAAAATGTAGTTTTCGATTCAGTTCTTCTTCTCTAAAGTTGGATCGTAAAGATATTTTAATTAAAAAAAAAAAACCTTATGAATTACGTACAAATAATATAAATAACGGTTTTACACAATAAAATAAATAAAAGTATTAACGTTTTGCTCAAAATTAAATAATATAAAATATAACTTTAAGGACATTTTTCTCAAAATTGGTAAGACTTTTTTTATCCAAAAGGTCCATACTATCACGTGTTAAAATATTTGTATTCAAAGCCCTAACACCCTGTATTCTAGGTCCAGAAAGTGTCGGTAAATGCTTTAATTTTGAGCTGAATGAAATTAAACCTAGCAACCAAGAGTTAGAAAAATTTGCAGACTACCTCGTAGAAAATTATTAAGTGTGTAACAATCGAAATATCTCAGTTATCGCTCAACTGATTTAGTGAAATTTTGTTTACTTAGGCTTGAAACTATGCCTGATTCAAATATGATATGTGCAAAATTGCCAAGTTTACCGTTTTTGTGTTATTGATGAAAACTTTTGTTTTTTAATGTAGTACCCTATATTTATTGCATTTTCGAATTTTACTTCTTGATACTTTTTATTGGAAACAAGTTTTTCTAAGGTTAATTGTTTTTGAGAAAATTATGGTTTAATATCGATATTTGAATGTATCACCTTTTAAAATACTGCACATGACAGCTAAGCTTTCCTGATATGTCTTACCTGAAAATGTCAGTTTGATTTACATTAATTCTGGATCATTTAACCTTTGATTTACCTGAAATCCAAAGACTTCAGTTTTAATGGTACTGGATTATGGGAACAGAATACAAACTCAGCAAAATTTTTGTAACATTTTTAATAATAAGCACCTTAATAAAAATTCATTAGATTCATTAGATCTACTGTAAGTAAAATTCGTAAAAAAATCGTAAAAGCGGAAACGTAATAGATGCTGATCACTCTGGCAGCCAAAAAGCGCAACAGAACAATACAATACAATAAACAATAAGTTAATTTCCATTTATTCCAGCTATTCCATTTAAAAAATAAAAGTTTTTTCATTAATGACAGAAAAACGATAAACTTGGCAACGATGTCATATCACCATTGAATCAGGCATAATGTCATGCCCAAGTATACAAAATTTCATTAAAATCAGGTGAGCAATAATTGAGATATTTCGAGTGTACCATATTTGTGTGACACACTGCAGAAGACGATGCGTTATTGCCACTTAACATATGGGCGGAAAAATCAGTTTCCATTCAGAGAACAATAAATGCATGAGTTCTTCCACTTACATTTAAATAAATGTTTTAATTTTAGTCAGTTTATCATCATATATGAATTTTTTAAAATAATTAAAGATTACATGTGAAATATACTTACAGATATAGAGTTTAAATAGTTTTAAACGCTTAAACAATAAGACACAAAACGGAGAAAATTTTATAAAGAAAATATTTAAATTTTAATATTAATCTAATTTCTATGCTGCAATATATAAAATTAAAGACACATTGTTATTAGTTTTTAAGATTATCATTTTAATTAAACTATAATTATATATTATGTTATGCAATTATACTTATTCTAATAGAGTTCTCGTACGTACATGTATTTTTATATTTACGTGTATTTAAACCAGGTAAATCGGACGAAAATATATATTTCCGAAACTTAGTAGCGGACGAAACTGTGTATAGTCGGAGGAATTCATGGGTGGTTTCCTGTTTGCATCACCTGAGGATGGATAGCTTCCAGTTTCCGAGAAAATATGCTCTAGAGCCAAGTAGTTTGCACCCTTAACCGCAGTGGTGTTGACTCGCCTACTTTAAAGATTGCTCTTTGTATACCTTTTAACCTGCCTGAAAATGTAAAGAAGTAGTTTGAATATGTGTAGTTTTAATTGCTTGCATCTTCTTTCTTAGATGTCATGATAACATTTCTTTTTGTTTTACCATGTCGAAATCTGTATCAGTCTGTCCTACAATACGAAAAATTACGTTAATGCAGAATAAGCGAATTTGTTGGGGTCTTGCCTACGTTTTTATTGTTAAAGCTCGTTTTGAATACCTTTTTTATTTCTGTAACAAATTCATTGCTCAGTTAGGCCTTCTAATATTATATATTTTAAGCTCGTTTTATTCTAAGATATTTGTAAGTCTCCCAGTCCTTATCCACCTGATTGTATTGTTCCTCTTAACATGTTTAATAGTTTGGTAGCAAACTCATCAGCTGTTTTTATTCTATTTGACAACTGATGGATGTGAACAGTCGTTAAAAACCAGTTGAGGTAGTAATTTCATTATTCCAGTCTATATGAATTTTACCAATTGCGTAAGTCAAATGTCGTCTTATAGTAAAAGTAAGTCAGATACATTTTTTTTTGTGCGCAACCAGAATGCATGTTTCATAATAATTGTAAGCTGTTCTTTGCATTTTATTGCTCCTCTAGCATTTTATTTCTTGCTTATCGACAATGTAGTTCTGTGCACGGTGTCCTTAAATTCATTCATTTATATAGGACGTCATTAGCTAGTAAAATGTTGACAGATGAATGGTCGGTACTTGCCAGAATCTTGAATAATTTACTGATCTTTTGGTAGAAGCTGTGCAAAAAATAATGTTATTATGTAGATGAATTATTACAGAAATGGTTACCATTAATACTTTGTGATGGGTGCGTGCAAAGCAGTATATTCTATTTATTTATTTATTCCTTTCTTGCCATTAATATCAAGTTCATTGACTAGGCAACATCACAAATACATATTATAGCGACGATAAAATAACAAATAGTTAAAAACAGCAATCAAATATTCATAAAATTTAACAGAATTATACAAAAATTAAATATAAAATATAACGGAACTACATAATATTAAAGCAGATTACACACAAATAAAAAACACAAAAGTATACTTTCTAGTATACATATGATATCACATCTTTTGGAACCTTGTTGTTTCTTCAATATTCTTTAAAAAAACGTCTTAATTTACATACAACCCGGTCCGTTTTAAAAAAAATTGATCTGTGTGAAGGGATTCGAAAATCATCTTTGCTTCGCTTTGCCATTGACATGGGCTCAGATTATTGTTCACGATTTACAGGAAATGAAATCTTGTATTTTCTTATAGTGGCGGCTATTCAGGTGAAGTAGGTGAAGTACTACTTCACCAGGAAAAATAAACAAGCAAACATCTAACTATATTTATTATATATCTCTTAATATTTATGTTTTTACATTCATATATGCACCTAATTGGCAAAAAATAAGCTGTATATCTCGAATAAATATTTTACTTGACCGTTGGCGGCATAATTTTGTAAAACTTTCAATCGAACTTTATTACAACAACTATAACAGTGACGCGAACCGCTTCTACTTTGCTGAAGGTGCTATGTTTAGTTTACGATTTTCCTACTACGTTGCGATGACAACGCGTTCGCGATGACGTCGACCGCATGGAAGATTAATGTTAACTAGCGCCATACAACGCTCTCGTTGAATTGCTAACGCAGTACACTACACCCACGTGTCTTTCAGTTTGGGGTGGCTGTTTACTTTTATTTTCGCGGATCTCGCTGCAAGCGGTTAGTTCCTTTGCAGTTTACTTGACTGTTTTGTGTTATATTTATTTATGGTGTTGTTACAACTTTATTTTCTGTCGGGTTTATTAATTTACATTATTGTTGAATCCGATCACTGATGTGGTTTGCATTTTGTTGGAAACTCCATTTAATCGGTGGAAGAAACAAGATCATAGTTTTAATTGTCATCCTGGTTTTCGGCCTACAAATGGTTATGTAGTAGTGAAATATTACAAACATTGTTTTGCTGGCCTTTTTTACTAGTTTCCAATAAATATTCAGTGTGGAATAAGGAAGGATTTGCAGGTATGTCAAATGTATGAAGGTCTTTACATGAAGACTCGGCGGAGCATTTAAAATGCTAATTAATGCTAAAAACATTTGTAAAAAATCAAAGAACTATAGCTGACACTTTAAAAGAAAATGGTAAACTATATAAAATACTTTTTAACGAAAACGTCCGATTAAATAGACTATTTATGTGCTTGGTAATTGATGCAGTTTTGTACCTTGCAAAACAATAGTTAGTCTTTCGCGCCCATGGTGAGAGCAGCGAGTCAAAAAACGGGGGGAATTTTAAAAAGCTTTTAGGTTTAATAATATGGAGAAGTTCCCAAGAACAAAAAGATCATTACAAAAAAATTAAAAATATTTTTACTGGTGACTCGAAAACTATTCGAAACGAAATAATTAATTATTAATTGAATTTACTTGAATGCATTTCTGATTATTTAAATGATCACGTAAAATATGAAATAGTGAACACACAGTTTTTTTTCTGTGCCAGTGGATGACACCACTGATATGACGCAAACCTCCCAGTGCTCCATAATTTTAAGATACGTTAATTCAGAAGGTTCAGTAGTCGAGAGATTCTTAGGATTTTATAATGTCAGCTCCGATAGAACGTCGGAGAATTTATATTCTCTATTGGATCAAATTTTGGACCAATTTGACTATAATCATAAATTAATAGGGCAATGTTACGATGGCTCAAGTGTGATGTCTGGCCATCTAAAAAGAAAAAGCGCCGCAGGCTGTATACGTCCTGATGCAGCAAAGTTTAAAAATATTTCTAAATTTCAAATTTGTTTGCAAGCCTTAGTGGTATTCCCCCATTTTTTCATCACTCAGCCAAACGAACGTATGCTCTTACATCTGCATTTACGCGGCGTATACCAACAATTACAGAAACTCCTTGGTCTTCAAATTCGAAGTTAGTAAATGTGATTGTTTAAGTTGCGTTCTTCAAAAAAAATCGTTTGACATTCATTTTTACATATCCAATATAAAACGCTGTCGTGAGGCGCTCTGTAAAAAAGGAAATGAATATTTTTTTAATACCATGTTTGATAAAGTAAATTCTATTACAGAAATTAATCATTACAAACGTGAGCTTGCTAAGCTTTCACCCGAAGAAATTAGGGCTAAGTATAGAACCCTTTTTTATGAAATATTGGACAATATTTTAATGGAAATGACACTAACTTTGAAAACTGTAAAAAACTTACATTTTTATGTTTGGCAGATTCTGCTAAATTTTTCGAATATAGTTTAAATTTTCCGACTGACCCGTTTGAAAATTTGTTACAGTTATATAGGGAAATATTTTCAGAAAGTCAACGACTTAAAAATGAGCTTGGTCTTATTTTTGCCAATGACAGTAAACGTGTAAAAACTTATTTAAGAAATACAATATCTCAAAAAAGACTTACTTCTCTAGGCAATATTTCAATTCAAAAGCAATGTCTGGAGGAGATTAGGGCAACTCATCCATTTTATGAGGATGTTATAAATAAATTTCCTGCTATGAAGGATAGGAGAATTGATTTAGTTTACAAACATCGTAAAAAAATATTCTACCTCTTCCACATATAAAAAAAATTTTGGGAAAAAATTATTGCAATATTTTCTTGCTTCATCTGCATTTACTTACTTTTTCATAAGATCACAAGAGGCACAAAATATAAGGAAGGCAAAGTTGGGATTCCTAATTCAGAGAAAGACATTTTGCAGGATTCTCTTGGGTGAAGTTTAAACATCTAGTAATGCGTTTTTGAGTTTCAAGACATCTAGCACCCCAAAAATATTAATCATTAATCCAAAGTTGAGTACAGATTACACATGGGCAAAGTAGAAGAGTCTTATACTGTCAATAGAAGCTATGGATCGAAGCCTAGGTAAAAGACTACAGGTACTATTTATCCTTGACAAAAGGTGACTAATATGGTCTTTCCACATCAAAATTGAGTTCATGTCAATTTTTAAAGATTTGGTAGAAGAAATAACTAGTATTGATATATGATGGGTTGTTATATTTACATATATATTTCATTTCATTTCATTTTTCAATGAAATTTCACTATGTGATGCGATGAACCTATCGGATATTTAAGGAGTGACGTGATTAGATGAGGCGAACTAAATAAATATTTTAAACATTATAAATTTAGCAGTCATAAATTGTTGTAGTACTGATGAAGACTAGATTCTGGCCGAAACGTCGATTAATATAAAAGTCTCCACCACCACAACAAATGTTGTCTCAAATATTTACCATTAAAAAACCAAATTCCCAAGAAACTCTACTTTATATATATATATATATATATATATATATATATATATATATATATATATATATGCATATATATATATATATATATATATATATGCATATATATATATATATATATATATATATATATATATATATATATATATATATATATATAAAGGCTTGGTAAAAAACATATGTGTACTACATTTTATTTGTCTTTAGTTCTGCCAAGTGGATTTAATGTGTTTTTTTTAAATCGAAGTGTAAAATATCAGTTAAAAATTCCAGTAAGAGTCTCATGAACAAGAAAAGTTGATTCAAAACTTTTCCGACCGGTTTGTAAAAACGTAGTACGAAAACCATTAAAAATCTAGATATAGAAACAAAAGCTGTGCTAAGGTTTATTTGATCGAAAGTTTGGCAGACTGGAAAACTTTCGGAAAGTGAAAAGTAAACTTCCCTTTGGCATTTTCAACAAGTTTAAGGACGGTTTCCCAGTATTAATAATATACCGTATAAGCGATATTGACGCTCGATTTAATACACTAACTTAGATTTTAGTTCCCGATATGGCAATGGCTTAAACTGATATTAAATATAGTTGGATACTCGATAATGAGAGCTTATTTTTACAATAGATTAAAAGAAGCATAAGAATGCTTCCTTAAAAAAGACGAATGTCAAACAAATTCTAACATACCAGCAAAGGCATGGGGCATACGTAGGTGGAGTAAAGACGAATACGCTTTAAAGAAACGGGTTGGCTTTGTCAACACTTACAGCACGAACCAATAAAAGAGCAAACATCGAATAAAAACTTTTTTAGTAATACTAGAC
Organism: Kuschelorhynchus macadamiae; assembly: GCA_030620095.1. Classification (NCBI taxonomy): domain Eukaryota; kingdom Metazoa; phylum Arthropoda; class Insecta; order Coleoptera; family Curculionidae; genus Kuschelorhynchus; species Kuschelorhynchus macadamiae. The sequence continues at coordinate 389,024 of JAUTXW010000070.1, forward strand.
ACAGGATAAGCAACAGCAATGAGCAGAACGACTAAAATTTCTATAGGATAATAAAACCTGCTTTCAATTCTTTAGAAAATAAGTACTCTGTCAAAAGTAGGTAGAATGATTTTGGGAAAATCAACTGGAAACACCAGTAACTTGCAATATCATTGCTGGTTGAACACGAAGAGCGTCAACGATGCCGGGACTACGACCTAATGTCATACCAGCCATTTCCGTTATAGGACATTTCTATTCTTATAAAAAGCATAAACTATTAAATCGCATTGGTGTATGCCATCTTCAAAATAAAACTTTCTAACTATTTTGATCAAATTATTAATGCAATACTATCTTGCAAAGATCTCCTCATATTTAAAAAAAGTTTTATACCCACTCAAGGATTGGGGTGATGTATTTCTCTTAAATATACCAGATGAACAATATGTTAGTTTTAAAAATATCCTGCTTTACTACTTTGACATAACTTTTCCTCTGTCATACAGTCGGATCCAAGAGACTATTTTTGCTGGGCAAACACGGAGATAAACCATTTTGCAAATGTTAAGAATTTTTATATTCTATACAAACAAACTAAAAATGAACTTATATTGCAGGGATATAAAACAGAAAAAAAATTTAAAGTCCCTTTCAAAATTTAACATGGCTATAAATGATAGTAAAATAATCAAATAAAAAATAAGACAATGTGGCTAACAGCGATTTTAATAGAGGCAGAGGATGTCAAAAACTTTAAACTTAAATTTGCCAAATATATTTTTTGCAGAAACTGATGAATTTTCAGTTTTTTTTTAAACATAAGCAAATACGATTGCCTCTCCTCTTGCTTACTTAATAAAAACATGTTTTAGTTTGGGATTTTTTCCACTCCAACTTAAGACTGCTAAAGTTGTTCCATCCATAAAAAGAGTAATGCTCATTAGGCCATAAATTACAGGCCAGTGTCCCTTTTGAATACAGTGTCAAATGTCTTCTAAAGCGCAGACTGTCTGAGTCTCTATTCGGACGCGAGAAAGAAAGCTTCGAAAATGCCAAATGTGATTTTGGCGAAACGTCAGCAAAACTGTTCTTTTCAGAACGACAGTAGTGAACGGATGTACACCCGGAATGAAAACACATTATATATATATATATATATATATATATATATATATATATATATATATATATATATATATATATATATATATATATATATATATATATATATATATATATATATATATATATATATATATTTATATATGGAACAACTTTAGCAGTCTTAAGTTGGAGTGGAAAAAATCCCAAACTAAAACATGTTTTTATTAAGTAAGCAAGAGGAGAGGCAATCGTATTTGCTTATTTTTAAAAAAAAAACTGAAAATTCATCAGTTTCTGCAAAAAATATATTTGGCAAATTTAAGTTTAAAGTTTTTGACATCCTCTGCCTCTATTAAAATCGCTGTTAACCACATTGCCTTATTTTTTATTTGATTATTTTACTATCATTTATAGCCATGTTAAATTTTGAAAGGGACTTTAAATTTTTTTTCTGTTTTATATCCCTGCAATATAAGTTCATTTTTAGTTTGTTTGTATAGAATATAAAAATCCTTAACATTTGCAAAATGGTTTATCTCCGTGTTTGCCCAGCAAAAATAGTCTCTTGGATCCGACTGTATGACAGAGGAAAAGTTATGTCAAAGTAGTAAAGCAGGATATTTTTAAAACTAACATATTGTTCATCTGGTATATTTAAGAGAAATACATCATCCCAATCCTTGAGTGGGTATAAAATTTTTTTTAAATATGAGGAGACCTTTGCAAGATGGTATTGCATTAATAATTTCACCAAAATAGTTAGAAAGTTTTATTTTGAAGCTGGCATGCACCAATACGATTTAATAGTTTATGCTTTTTATAAGAATAGAAATGTCCTATAACGGAAATGGCTGGTATGACATTAGGTCGTAGTCCCGGCATCGTTGACGCTCTTCGTGTGTTCAACCAGCAAGTTACTGGTGTTTCCAGTTGATTTTCCCAAAATCATTCTACCTACTTTTGACAGAGTACTTATTTTCTAAAGAATTGAAAGCATGTTTTATTATCCTATAGAAATTTTAGTCGTTCTGTTCATTGCTGTTGCTTATCCTGTGTCTAGTATTACTAAAAAAGTTTTTATTCGATGTTTGCTCTTTTATTGGTTCGTGCTGTAAGTGTTGACAAAGCCAACCCGTTTCTTTAAATCGTATTCGTCTTTACTCCACCTACATATGCCCCATGCCTTTGCTGGTATGTTAGAATTTGTTTGACATTCGTCTTTTTTAAGGAAGCATTCTTATGCTTCTTTTATTCTATTATAAAAATAAACTCTCATTATCGAGTATCCAACTCTATTTAATATCAGTTTAAGCCATTGTCATATCGGGAACTAAAATCTAAGTTAGTGTATTAAATCGAGCGTCAATATCGTTTATACGGTATATTATTAATACTGGGAAAGCGTCCTTAAACTTGTTGAAAATGCCAAAGGGAAGTTTACTTTTCACTTTCCGAAAGTTTTCCAGTCTGCCAAACTTTCGATAAAATAAACCTTAGCACAGCTTTTGTTTCTATATCTAGTTTTTTAATGGTTTTCGTACTTTTTATTTTTACAAACCGGTCGGAAAAGTTTTGAATCAACTTCTCTTGTTCATGAGACTCTTACTGGAATTTTTAACTGATATTTTACACTTCGATTTAAAAAAAACACATTAAATCCACTTGACAGAACTAAAGACAAATAAAATGTAGTACACATATGTTTTTTACCAAGCCTTTAGATAAATGCCATATATTGAATTAAATAACTAAACATGTTTTAGATATCTCAAAAATGCACACGCAGAATATAACCTAAGAAAAATAGTCTGTTTCTATTTTGCCTTAAAATTTTTTTGAAAGACGTAAACTAATCTGCTTATTATAATTTTAGATTTAAAATACATTTTAAGCAAAAAATAATTAAATCGTGTCATTTACCTACCTTCACCAAAATGTTGTGCAAAAGCTTTTAGCCTACTAGGTCATTTACAACTTTTTTTTAGGTTTATAAAGAAATACTTGGATTTTTCGCAACTTAAATGAAAATACGTCACTATATATTAAAAAAATTGTTGAATTTTATTTTCCGAAAATATAATAATTTTGTCGTCTTTCCGTTTTTTTTTTTAATATTAACAGTTTCAGATTTAAAAAAATTCATTTTTGAAAAGGTGTTCTACTTATAATCCCTTTCGTGCGTTTAAAAAACTTTAATGTTGTTTTAGGGAGTTGTTTTACCCCATCAGATTAGATCTATATAAAAAAAAAACTGCTTTTGTATGCAAAAAAAAGGAAGTAAATTCGCTCTCGCTGAAAAATGTATTTATGTATATAATGGAAAAAATGTTTTATATACAAAGAGATAAAAGCAACTTGAGTGTTCTTTTTTAACTAACCGCTTTAAAACGCGTTTCTTAGAGGCTGCTTCATATCTCTAAGGCTACCATGTATGATGAATATAACAAAAAAATACTTATATAGAAAAAAATAGAAGAAATTTGATGTATTTTTACCATTTGATACAGAACTAAAGGCTTTTTTTCATATTCAGGGACTGTTTCATCCTCTTAGGACTACCCTGTATAAAAGAGAAACATTTTATATACAAAATGGTAAAAGAAATTTGAGTTATTTGTGTTTTTTTTTATTTTTAGGTAGCTGTTTTATACTCCTAGTACTATCCTGTATGTACACTGCGATCAATGTATCTTAGTAACATTTTAATATGCCATATCTCTTTTAGTTTTAAAATTCTTCATATGAACCAAAAAGCAAATTGTACGGTTGCTTAATACGTAATAAGTTTCTCTAATATTTCAAAAAAAAAACAAGACTATCAGTTCTACAAAATATCGCCATAATTTGATTTTTTTTTAATAGGATACCCTATATATTACTATTTGGATAGCATATTCTGTCCTCATTTTATTGGTATTTTATACTTTATGTTTTTATCCAGCCGTTCTCAAATTATTTGCAAATTTGTTAAATAATATCTTGCTTGATAATTTGTCCCATAGATAATACAAAGTGCTAGTTTTTGTCAATAGAAACAAAAACCATTAAGATAATTCAATCTATGTTAATATATAAGCCAACAGGATATATTTATTTTATTTTCATGGAACTTTTTTCATGCAATTGAATTATTTTGCAAACTTACAAATAAATCGAAAACGTCCGAATAAAAACATAAAGTGTGATATACTATTGAAATCAAAACAGAATACCTTAATATAAAAAAATATATCTTATTAAAAATACAACTTATGGCGATATCTTGTAATATTGATAGTATTATTTTTAATAATTATACTAGAAAAAAGAGTTCTTTTAATAACCTTACAATTTGGTTTTTGGTTCAGTTCAATAAGTTAAAAAGTAAAACAATTATTAACGCCTTATTATTAAATTGATTTCACTGAAAAATAAAAAAACGTATTTATATACAAAAAAAAGAAATTGCTTTCCATGCAAGCTAAAACTTTAAAGTGGCCGTTTTATTCTCCTAGGGCTACCCTGTTTAATTGGAAAAAAATGTTTTTGTATTCGAAAAAATAAAGTAAATTTTACGTGTTTTACTGTTTTTGTATTTTTTTTTTCGATTCCAGGAGCTACCTTGTATAGTGGACAAAAATTATTTTTTGAAATAGTATGTATTTTTTAATAAATATAATCGAAAATGTGTCTACGCCAGCGACTTTTTTCAATGTCTCAACGTTTTTATACCCTTAAAAATATAAAAGTTTTGCGCACACGGTACCCAAAATCTGATCACCGAGAGGCACTGAGTAAGACTATTTTTGGTGCGAATTTCAAACCAGTCGGTTTGATCACTTCCAAGTTATAGTTAGCTAATTTTATTTACAGGCATACACATATACATCCGTACAGATACTTTTTTGTGTATTCTACTTTCTACTTTTTTTATTCTTTTGTATTCTATTTCCAGTCAGCTAATTTCTACTGGTAATGTTTCTTTTTTATGATTGGCATACTCATAAAACATAGCAGGCTGAGAGCTGTTAAAAATTATTTTTGCTTAAAACATATTTTTTTATAATAAACCGAAAAATATTGTAGGCAAATGAGTTTGTGTATTGAAGTACTAAATAATTTTCAATCAATGTATAGTTATGTATTTTTTGATGAATTGCGAAAAACTCAAAACGATTTTTTGCAAAATAAGGTATATGTATGTCTGCCAACTGGTGCTAGTCAAGCATTTTGGGGCCTACGTTTTAAAAATGTTTTAAACTTAAATCAATATACAAATGGCAAACTCAAGAATCAATTTCAAAAATACCTAAAAAAGACCCTTGAAAGGGACTTGAAGGATAGAACCAACTAGAGTAGAGTAGTTTTGATTGCTTGTAATAGGTTTCATAATTTGCTAGTGCTAGCTTGAGCAAACTTAAACAAAAATTAACTAAATGCCTGACCCCCTACCCTGATCACAAACTTAATGGATATCTAATTATTTCAATTGTGATAAACGTGTGTCAAAATTGTTTACTAAAGGCCAGGACATAAAGTATATTTTTAGCAATGCAATATATACTTATACACTTAATAATATTTTTTTTATAAAACATATAATATTTTGTTATAAAACGTACAACAATAATACATATTTTATATTTTTAAAAAACCTATCTAAAAATGTGAGTAAACTTCAAAATTGAATAACAAGTCTGAACCACGCAACAAAAGTCTGATGTCACAACTTCGAGTAATAAGCAGTTGAACTACGTAAAATGTACAGCCAACTATGAAAAAAGTGTAATCCGAAAAAACCATATTTGAAAACAAATACATTAAGAACGTCCACCGATAAACAAGTTTCGTAATTGCGGTAAAAATAAATAAATCAATAAGTGTATTATTGAAAGTGAAAATTTAATAACTTTGTTTCTAGTATTATGAGTTTCTAAAGTAGGTCAATTTATTTGTGTTTATAATGTACTTCTCTAGAGAAATTTGAACATATATATATATATATATATATATATATATATATATATATATATATATATATATATATTTATATTAAAAAATACATAATATTTCAAAAAATAATTTTTGCCCACTATACAAGGTACCCCCTGGAAGCGAAAAAAAATTAAAAAACAGTAAAACAAGTAAAATTTACTTTATTTTTTCGAACACAAAAATATTTTTTTTTCAATTAAACCGGGTAGCCCTAGGAGAATAAAACAGCCACTTTAAAGTTTTAGCTTGCATGGAAAGCAATTTCGTTTTTTTGTATATAAATACGTTTTTTGACTTTTCAGTGAAATCTATTTAATAATAAGACGTTAATAATTGTTTTACTTTTTGACTTATTGAACTGAACCAAAAACCAAATTGTAAGGTTAATAAAAGAACTTTTTTTTCCAGTATAATTATTAAAAATAATACTATCAATAATACAAGATATCGCCATAAGTTGTATTTTTAATAAGATATATTTTTTTATATTGAGGTATTCTGTTTTGATTTCAATCATATTTTATGTTTTTATTCAGACGTTTTCGATTTATTTGTAAATTTGTAAAATGATTAAATTGCATGAAAAAAGTTCCATAAAAATAAAATAAATATATCATGTTGGCTTATATATTAACATAGTGATTGAATTATCTTAATGGTTTTTGTTTCTATTGATAAAAACTAGCACTTTGTATTATTTGTGGGACTAATTATCAAGCAAGATATTATTTAACAAATTTGCAAATAAATTGAGAACGACTGACCGAAAACATTTTTCCTGTATTTTTAAACATAAAAACTAAACATATTGTATTCTCAGCAGCTAACCTAGAAAGGAAATTTAGTGAAAATATCTTAAATGTCTTTAAATTACAAACCTTAAAATTACTAATTAGCGACACCATAATTAATATATAGCACCTAGAAACTAAAATCTCTCAAATCAAAAACAAACTACAACAAACAATTCCTACTAATGATTTTAATCAAATTTTAAATAATGAAAACAAAAAATATGAATCTTTATTTGAAAAAAATCAAAACAAAAAATATAAACAAAATTAAATTGTTAATTGAGAAAAAAAATAAAACTAATCCAAAAAAAATTAATGTACAAAAAGAATGGATCGAAAATCTTACCGACACTGGAATTCCAGAATATGCAATTGATATATTAAGTTTGGGATCTAATTTTGCTTTTCCAATAACAAATCCCAATGAACTCCCTATTCCTGATATAATATCATCCGTCGAAACATCAATTAGTAACCTTAATAATAACGAAAAAGATAAAATCAGAGCAAATTGTTGTAACACCCTCAAAACTTATCACAATAAACTCAAATGTAACCAATATAAAATCAAACATAATGATATAAACAAGGAACTACATAATAAAATAAAAAAACTAATATTTTTCTGAAAAATAATCCTAACCTAAAAATTATACGACCTGACAAATCAAATAAAACCGTTATCATGAACACAACAGAATACGATAATAAAATGGAATTACTTTTAAATGACATAGATACTTACAAAAAAATAAACACAGATCCTACAAATATTTTTCAAAAAAGAAATAACGAACTTGTTACGCGTTGCGAAATCAAAAACTACATATCACCTAGTTGTGCAAGACTTAAAAATCCATAATGCTCAAACACCAAAATTATACGGATTGCCAAAATTACACAAGGAAGGCATTCCAATGCGACCAATTGTCTCTTGTATACAATCACCACTAAACAGCCTCTCTAAATTTTTAAAACGAATTCTAGAAAATATCATAAACAAAAGCGCTACTTACATTAAAGATTCCTGGGATTTCAAAGAAAAAATAAATAATTTTCCCGTACCACAAAATCATATTCTAATCTCACTTGATGTGGTCTCTTGCTACACAAATGTACCAATAGAACTAGCTCTCCAACTTATTGAAAAAAAATGGTCTGAAATTAAAAAATTTACAGATATACCCATGGAAGAATTTCTAATTGCTATCGAATTAACTTTAAAGTCCACATTTTTCATGTACAAAAATAATTTTTATAAACAAGTAGAGGGATGCGCAATGGGTTCCACTATATCTGGTGTGGTTGCACAATTAGTTATGGAAGAGTTAGAACGCAATATAATCGAAAAATTAGATATTCCTCTTCCATTCTTCTATAGGTACGTCGACGATTGTATAACCTTAATTCCCAGAAACAAATGCAATTATATTTTAAACGCCTTTAACAATTTTCATGAAAAGCTGAAATTCACTATCGAAACTGAAAACAATTTTCAAATAAACTTTCTAGATATGACATTACATAATAAGAACAACATTATCGAAACAGAATGGTATACAAAAAGCACATGGTCAGGCAGATATGTAAATTATTTTTCTCAACATCCAATGAACCAAAAAAAATCAGTTATTATCGGGCTAGCCGATAGAGCAATAAAATTAGGCAATGTAAAATATCAACCACAAGCAATAAGAAAAGCTAAAAATACCTTAATTCAAAATAGCTATCCAAAAAAATTAATTAACTCTATATTTAATTCTAGATTGCATAAAATAAACAGTCAAAATCAAATTATACCAACCGAAAAAAATACAGATGAAAATAAGTTTCTATCAATCCCATACGTACAAGGCCTTTCAGAAAATATAAAAACTATTTTTGATAAACATAATATAACCGTATGCCACAAAAGTTACACCTTCCAAAAAAAATTTTTAGTTCTCTCAAAACCCCAACTCCAACCAATCAAAAAACACACACCATATATAAAATACCTTGTAAAGACTGTCCTGGAGTATACATCGGTCAGACTACACAATACCTCAAAAATCGCTTAAATGGGCATAAATATGATAAAAAAAATAAAACTTCATTAACAAAACATGAGAATGAAACATCCCATAAATTTAATTATAAGGACACACAAATCTTAAAAACTGAAATAAATCAGAAAAAAGGGAATTCTTGGAAATGATGTACATTAAAAAACACGAAAATTCAATTAATGACAAAACGGAAATTAAAAACTTAAACCAAATATATTACAACGTAATAAAATAACTGCATATATTCTGCAATTTTCTCGTAAATCTAAATTTAAATTTTAAAATTAAATGGCAATTTGCAAAAATAAAAAAATTGTTCAATTTTCTACATTTTATCTTAAATGAAATAATAATAGGTACACTAATTACAAAAATATAAAATAAATGCGCTCATTCCACATACCAAAATAATAACAATATAAAACCTTGTTTTTTAACCCAATAAAAACAATATATATGACGAGCAACAGCAGCAAAACGAATTTTAATTTCAGTCAGTCAGTAGTTTTAAGTATGTATATACTGTATTGTCACATATATGTAGAACAAATTTTAAGTGTATATGTCCCATTTGTGAATGGATTAAAAAAATTTACCTTCTTAGGTGAGTTATAGTATAATTATACATCCGTTTTGAAAGTTTTGTTTTAAAAATAAAAAAAAAAGTAATATTAATTAGGTTATACGTGTTTATTAAATTTCTGTATATATGTATATATCTCTGCAGGGGTGTACTTGTGTATGGATGTATATGTATATAAAAGAAAATTTTTATCCTCTTACACAAAAAAAAAAAAAAAGAAAAAAGTAGACATGTTTATAAGTAAGAATCCAAAACAGCATTGTTTGTTAGTTTTAGTGACCTGTATTAGAATCCACTGATGAAGGCATGTTGCCGAAACGTTTGGGAAAAAAAACAAATTAAAATGATTTCCAAAGAATAAACAAGTTTTATTTTTCAAAAAGATAATTCGGACCAAAAACCCAAGAAAATCTCCTAAGTATATATAAATATATATATATATATATATATATATATATATATATATATATATATATATATATATAACCATAATATTCTATAAAATGCTGTGATTTTATTTCAGCCCTTGTCTGATTGTAAGGGTTTCGTAAAAGCTTCATTCCAGGGCTTATTTGTAAAATAGGCATACGAGCCAAGAACTATTTAAATATAAAACAAAATATTTATATACAGCGCCTGTGCAATTTTAGTTAACAAATAGAAAACATTTGTATTTTCAACTTTAGCAAAAAAATGTGTTTTTCATTAATATTTTAAAATTGAGATTCAATTACATGTGATTTGATTTACAGGGTATGAAATAAATAAAACAAATGTTTTGACTAAGCAAAAAAAAATGAAATTAAAATTTTTGTGACTACTCAATTAAAGAGCCTCCAAATACGAGTCTAAAAGCTTTTTAATTTTTTTTGTTGGAGACGTAGTTTTTGGGAAAATTAATGGTGATTACGTAAAACTAATGCTTCATTTGAAATACCCCAGTTATTGACGATTATATTACCCAGAAGCAACACATTCTACACAAAAAAAAAACAAATGAATTTTCAACTCATATTTTGATCTCTCTAACTGAATATCTCCGAAATTTTGAATTCATCATTTTTTTTTTGTTTTGCCTGCTTACGTTTAGGTATTTTTTTGGTTCCTTCTATAGAAAATGTATTTTTTTTTCATAAGCAAAACTTTTTATGTAAAAGATTTTTTTGTTAATAGAATCAATAATTAAAAATATTATTTATTAAAGTTAATAATTAGAATGGAATTATTTTAGTTGCTTTAGCTTAAAATTTTACCAAAGGACCCAGCAGAAACATTTTCGAATAACTCAGAGACACCTAGTAATGCAAAAAGCCGGTATATTTCTTTTATCCGGAACCTCCTTTATTAAACATATTTCCTTTTATTAGTTTATTAGGAATAGTGAAGTATTAATTTTGTAGAAAATAAAATTTCAAGACGGATTTTCTAATTCTAGTTCAGTCGTATTCTACCTAATTACATATAATAAACATGAAAATAACTAAATGAATATGGGTCTTTCTTGACCAAGTCATCTTTATTAATCTCAATATTTGTTGTCGACAAACGAGTAAACTTTACTTTACTGGGATTTTTGATGAGCTCACTGTAAGAAAATTGTTACCCGTTAAAGCTCGATCATCGGTCAAAAGTGATATTTCTTTTGATTAACGTACATACGCTAACTGGAGTGTAGCAGAATAATTAGATTAGGTAGGACAGTTCTGTCCTACATAATCAAATGATTATATAGGTCAAGTTAGACCTGGTCTAAATTTAAACCTCTTTAATGAATACTGGTACAGTCGTGACGTTTCGTGTATAAACCATCGCTTTCTTTCGACTCCCATTTAGATTTTATTAATTTGTACATTTGACTGGCTTTGATGTTCTAAATTCTGTAGTACGTATAGAATGTTGAACATTTAAATTTTTGAGTGTGTTATCGTTATGGTCTTTGGTAAATATTCTGTAACTATTGTTGTTAAGTATGTTTTTTATTCAAAAATACTCTAGATTTCAAGATATTTAATTCATTCTTAAACTACTATTTCACTGCCGAAAGCAGGTCACGTATCCCCACTTCTTTATTACAACCTTAATAGGAAGAAGTATGTTAATAATAATTTTGATGCACTGTGGTGAACATATGTTACTGTTTTTATACTGTCGACATCCTGATATTTTATAATCTAGTTCACCTCGTATTCTTTAATGCAATTTAGACATTACCCACTTTTATCTCTCATCTTAACACTATACTTAGACTACCTAAAGATTAGTAGATTCGCTGTAACGACCAGATAATAGCAGTCTTAATCCTACCTGAAAATCGGACTACGGAATGGCGTGTTCTACTTAAAGTTTAAAACAACGCTATTTCCGTTCACCGTAAACCCGATAAACATTAAATTTTATTCTCAGACTTTTGTTCCCCGCTATCCGATTGTTTGGATTAGGATAATATAGAGCTTTGCTGCTTATATTGTTTTCTATTCTAATTAAACATTCATATTGCAAAAAGCACTAATTTAGTGACAATGCTTAATTGAAAACTTATGTCTTAAATGTGAATCTCGATTCAAGAAAGATCGGCATAGGTAACGCTATAAATTGTGGTAAATTAGTATTAAGAATATCTCAAAAAAAATTCAGATGAGGTTGTTAGTTTAAATCAACAGGATAACTTAATGCTTACCCTTAACTTAAGCGGAAAAATTGTTTTATGTGAATTTTGGCAAAATTCAGATCTACTAGAGCTATAAAAATTGTATGTTTTTGTTGATAAAGAAGTAGATATTACGTTATCATAAAAAAATGAACTAAGAATGATGTGCCAAACGGGATATTTTATTATAAGGTATTAAAAAGTTTTGTGTGTATAAAACTTAGAAAATACAGGCCAAAACGTTGTGAAAATCGTATAACCATTTATATAGTGAAAGCCGAGTAATCTCACACATAACTCAACATAAAAAGTCTGGTTCCATTTCATAAGATGCAATGCAAATGTACTCTGCATCAAGACCGTATATCTTCAGTAATAGCTAACCCAGCAAAGTGATTAAAAAACACTAGACAGACCTTGTTTTATCTTTTCTGTTAGATGGTGCGGTGAGTTTACAGTGAATGTGTAAGAATATGGGGCGCATTCACCAGATCGTCCAGAAATTTTATTGAAGAAAAACCATTGGTTTTATAGGAAAAATACGCAATAACACAATACAAAAAAATAGTGTTGAAATGTCTCGGTAACCAGACGATCATTTAAAAAACATGTAAATTGGTGCAGTACAACTGTCTTCACGAACTTTCTGAAAAATCTGGCTTAGAGTTTTAAATATGTAAAAGATAATGTTTATAAAAAGGGCTATCACCAGGGCTATCAAAGTACCTTCAGAGGAACTTCAAGTTCAAGAATAAAGTATTTACATTTCTAAAATGTACTTCAATTTTCAAGTAAATTTGAAATGTAGTTAAAATATCGGTAAATAAAAGTACTTGAAGTCAAACACTCACTTGAAGTATTTTGATAACTAATAAAATATTCCAAGTTATAAAAAATTATACAGTTTAATGGCCTTTAATTGCAAGATTAAGTATAGAAGGTAAATTTATAATTGAAAATCTTTGTTTACATGCTAATCTAATGAATAGCAGCAAGCTGTCGTTAAAACCTTGGACATGGAGAGAAACGCATACGCGACACATAAAAATATATATAAAATATAATGAAAAAAACTAGCTACCCAGAAAATTAAGCCCAATAATGAAAAATGTTCTCGTCTTCCTTTTATTTACTTATATTATAACAAAAATCCTACAAATTTATTGAATAATGTATGTTTGATTTTTGTATGAGAAATGTCTTTCCATTTTAAAACGCTTTATATTTTGAAAAATCACATTTTTACATCATCATTTTCTGATCCTTAGACTTCTGGTATAAAATTATTTGTATTATCATTAAATTATATATGATGTATAGTATGACTTAAATGTTTTGTAAGGTTTCCATAAAAATAAATATCCTATGATTATGTTATTATATAAGTATATATATTTACGAAACAAAAAATACAAATACGGCAAAACAAAACATCGGTCCATATGTACAAATAAATGAAATAAATTAAAAATGTAATGGAATTAATTTAAAAAGTAATCGCTTTACAATTATTTTAGAATTGATTGTGACATTTTAATCTGTTTTATTTTACACATCAATAGGCAGTGGGCAGAAGGCATTGGATATTTTTTTAAAAATGTGTATTTTAAATTGTAAATATAAATAAACAAAAATATTTATTCCTAAAATAAACCATTCTTAAGTTACAACATGCAAACAAATCAGTAAACAGTTCTTGATATATTCCCCTCAAATTGCATATAAGAGGGTATTGTGGCATTGTTATTGTTGACCAGGTTCATAGTTTTGATTAATAATCAATTCAGTCAAACTAAAAATACATAAAACTAAGAAAAAAACATAATAGAGATAACATAATAAGGAATTATTTTAGTATTTTGGGAACTCCTACTTCTAATTTCTAATTTTATTATAGAATGCTGATACATTACTTAGACAAGTTTGAATTAAACCTAAAACACGATATTTTTGGTATATTATTCACAATGAGAAGAATATGTTTTCCAAATGGATATCAAAATGACAGGATTTTAAAAAGGTTAATCAGATAATATATGCCTTCGAATTGCATTAATTATCTCCGCGAATGAAAATAAATGTTCCACTAGTGCAGATGATGAGAGAAATGTGTTACACTTAAAAAATAATTATTTAATTATTGGATACTTGTTTAAAGAACACATTTATATATCCGTATCATTTAAGTACTGTAGTAAAACCAATTCTATTTTCTTTCTTAAACTTGCACTTGAACCAGAACTAGAGCTAGCCTTTGCATATTCCAATTAAAAAAATTCGCAAATTTGCCCTTCCTTTATTTTCTGGCGGTTATCTATTATTTTGTGCTATCTCAAGTATTATTTAAGGAATATTTTCATTTAGATCTGTTGTTGTATAAAATGTATCAAAATTTTCCCACTTTAGCTTAAATTTATGTCAACAATCGACCTTGTTGACATGTTTGCAAGATTACCTATTTGCAGTATGTCCAAAATATGTGGATTTTTCACCTTATAGTATATACAAAGTACTAGTGAAACGCTTGAGAATCATGTAAATAAAGTATCTTGTTTTCCTTGCGCATTTAATTTTTAATATTAATTACTTAAAAAAGCGTTTTAAACTACTCCTTTTCTTTAAAAATCCATGATATTGCTGCATAAAACAAATTCCACCTTGTGGCACCAGGATAACTTAAAATATGTACTAATGGATTTTGAATACTTTCAGAAGTTTTTGGACGACCTATGCTATTTTCCATAAAATCTTACAATTAGCTATAGCATTGATGTGTTTGGTTCTTAGATTAGTGTTGTCTTGAATAATATTTGGTCTTCTTGTTTTTCTTGTCTAAAAAAATGATATCTAATATAATAATAAACTTCTTCACTTAATGTATTTACTTGATTTAAATCGTTATTACTTTTGGACATTATTTTGGTATACATTTTTTAATTTTCCAATTGTTTTAATTGCTGTATTTCTTGGGAATACGTCAACGTTCATGCCATCAAAAAGAGGACAAATGTTGATTGACTTTGAAAGAAATTTAAATTTCATTCAAAATATTTCACATAAAAGTAATCAGGTATATCCCTTTTATTTTCAGTAAGTAAGTCTCCGTTTCGAGCGTATATATGTCGGTTCCTTGGGGATCTAAAATATCCGTGGAGAATGCGGACCCTTCTGGACTTCCAAACAGTTCTTTGTTAGCAACTTTTTTTATTACAACAAATACCTTGTCATACAATTGTCGTCATAGATAAAAAATACGTTAGTAACCTTCAAAATGTTTTTTTTTTTTAAGGAAAGGAAATGTTTTAAAGTACACATGAAGTAATTTAAGATCAAACTGAAAGGCATGTTGAAGTATTTAACTAAATATTTAATTTATACCTTATAAAAAATATATAATATGTTATAGTACATATTTCTCTTTACCTTCAGAAGTATTAATGACCGCTTTAAACTTAAAAAAAGAATTTTAAGATATGTCTGGTAAAATCCAATATTATTTTCTAATATTAATATTCTTTCATTCATCATTTTACGCTTTAAATGCACGTGGTAACTGTTTTTTGTTATAAACTTTCCCAAACTTTAAGAAAAGATATTTTGCAGTTTGTGCTTGTCTGTTAACAATAAAAATTCCTAACGTGTCTGACACAAACCCTAATACCACCTAAAGTGCCAACAATCTGAACTCGGAGGTTTACCAAGCAATTCCAAATACTTGGAACGCCTATCCTGCTCCTTGACTAAGATGTTTGTTTCTGACGGAATTCGAAGTTCAATGACAAATATTGATGTTGTCCTGTAAGCTGGAAAATCCTAAACGCGCATATTTATCATTTTAGAGCATTTAAAAGTATATATTTAAAATATGAAAGAGCGGGCAACCCTGTATATTAAAAAGTTATTTGAATTTAATTTTAATTACTTAATGTTCCCAATTTTATAAGAAAAAAATCTTTAATTAAAGCATAAATATAAAAAATCCCAGAGAATATGCACATTTTACTAAATAAATACTAAAGATCAAAAATAAAATGTATCTGATAAAACCTCAATTTTGACAACCCACTGTATGTATGTTAGGACCCCATAAACCACTACATAAAGAAGAATTAAAAATCGACAGTAACAACTAGAACTATGGCACAGACTAACTCTATATTTCTTCCATCAAATTAAACATTAATTTTTTGATAATAACAGAGTCTGCCGTGAAGGAATTTTTTTTTATGGCACAAAATGTACCCATCCAGTGGCATCTAGTTACTTTAAAACTACCCAGGTGACACTAAGATTAAGAAAATTGAATGTATTCAAAATAATTCCGCCTATTTCATAAATCTAATAAAATTTTTATAAGTTTATATAGGCCTATACTGACATATCCACATTCTGGATTCGAAAGATCATGGCGAAAAAAATACTTTTAGTCTATCTTTTCCGAAAGGAAACAATTTCCAAAAAAAAATATAAACTTTCGGTAAAGCTCCTTTCGATTGTATTTTTAACATAGTAAATTGACAAATAATTATCAATGAATGGAACCCAATAAAATGTTTCAATTATTCTTAATTTTAAGTTAAATGAAAGAGGACAAAAACCTTCTCACGAAAAAGGGCCAAATGGTAATTATAAAGTTTTAAGTGGGATGTATTTGATATCAACTTGGCGGTTTATTTTAAGTAACTTTATATGTGTCTACACAATCTGAAAGATAACTTTACTTTAACGAGTTCTTTGAAATATTTGTTCAAGATTTGTCATGAGAAACTGACTGTTCTAAAAAAATGTCGTTTTAATTCCCTGCTATAATCTATTCCATTCCAGTTACCTCCCACCTTAGATTGAAACATATATTTTAGTCGAGAAAATAAGATTAGGATACTTACTAGGCAAAAATGACTATAGAAAGGTAAAATCCGACAATTATTCGCGAAGACGATAATAAAAATTAAACTGAAATGTCCCTTCTTCTTTAAGACTTTCACTTGCTTCGTCAGGTTTGTTTTGGACAGCTCTTCATCTGCGAACTCGTTGTGATCTTGCGTGCCCCGGATGGTCAGGTGGCGCCCTGGAATCTCTGCGCTCTTCTTTATAGACTTCCTTTACGTAATATTGTTACCAAATCTATCCATTGACTATGTCACTATAGCACGCTTCTAAGTAAAATATTGTCTGGAACACTTTCTGCCAATAGCTGCGAATAGCGCATAGCAGAATTAAATTTTCTTTCTTTTCTCTGATTGAAACATATTTACAAAAAAACATATTCTTTTTGTATAAAAAAACCTTCGAATTGCATCTGTTAGTTAGCGTTACTAACAGTCTTGACTTAAAAAAATGCCTGCCCATAAATCTTTGATCTTTAAATAAAGACTAAATTATAGTGAAGGGAGCGGGAAATTTAGCGTGAAATGAAAACTCCTGTAAAAAGAAGTTTATACTTTTGACGAATAATGTCGGTACTTAGTCTTGGTTCATAAATGTTTCGAAATAATATAGAATACTAAAATATTTGCAAAAAAAACACTTCCTAAATAAAAAAAAAACCGATTGGGCGGCTTTGAACTGAATAGAAAATACACAGCACTAGCTTTTAAGTGGAACTGATCTCAAACAGCTTTTTACAGGGCATGGATCGTGACATTGATCTTTCCCTTGGACCTTGGCATGTTTAGTAATTGACTGGCACATCTATCCTCAGTGGCATAGGAAAACAAATAACAAAATGGATCGCTAGTGGCCAGGACCTGGACAGAGAAACAAATTACAAGAAAAAACTAGCAAAAGTGATATTTTTAAATATTGATACCGACTCTTGTTTTTAAACCTAGTATATTAAAACAAAACAAAAAAATACCGGACATTCTATGCAACCTAGAGTGAAAAATTCTTGATGATCAGAAAATATTAAGACCGCGTGCAAAAGTATACTTGAATAAATAATAGAATTATTTTTGATATATCTAAATTATTTAAGATAAAATTTATTATTTACTGGGGTTTATTAAAAAAACAACAATTTAAAAAAATCTGTTTTAAAATCTTAATCACAGGTAACTTTTATCTGATATTTCTTCTATTAGTCAAATAGTACCAAGGATCGTATCTACAGATTAACCGTTTTTTTTTAACCTTAATAAAGATATTTTTACTAGGTATATAACCTAATTTTTGTTAAAAAAAAAAACTTACTTCAAGTTTTGGTTAAAAATGAAAGGTCATATTATGATGACGTGGTAATATTTTGGTAAAAATCCAATATGGTTGAACAAAATAGCGGTCTATTGAAATGTTAATAAAATATGACTAAAAAACTGCTTATCCTTTTTATCCAAATTTTGCAGAAAAATTAGGTGTGACATGACCATCCGACAGAACTGGAAAGTCAATGCCGAAAACTCCTACATCGATTAAGTTCAAATTTTGCTCAAAAATCAAATATTATATAGGGATGAACTGGTAAAAATGTTGAGACAAATTCAAAATGGGGGAACAAAACGTTGGCCTAATTAAATGTGTAAAAATATCTGAAACAAGTACTTATCGGATTGATTGATGACATCCCCATTTTAAATATTTATTACTAAAAATGTATAAATTGCACAATTAATATCGATTTTTAATTAAATCTGTATAAATGTTAAAATTCGCTCGCAATGTAGGCATTCCTACTCTCAATTTTTAAATATTTGCTAAAAACGTATGATATCTATTCTCAAATCTGTACAAATGTTAAAATTCCGCCGCCATGTTGGCACTACAATCCTGAATTTTTAAAATGTTGACAAAAATTCATGATGTGCAGTCTTAAATACCCCTAAATGCCGAATTTTAATCAAATCTGCAAATATTTTGAAATTTGTCTGCTATGTTGGTGCCGCTATTTTTAATTCTCAAATATTGACTAAAATTTCATAATTTTTATTCTTAAATACTTCTAGATAGTGTTATTTCAACCGAATCTGTACAAATGACAAAATTCGTTCGCTATATTGGCGCCACCATTTTGATTTTTGTTGTGCATTCTTAAATAATCCCCACAAATGTTAAAATCATCCGTCCGACCTGTTGACATTTTGGCACCGCGATTTTGAATTTTTAAATGCTGACACTCTTAAATTTTCCTAGGTACCCGCCATTTTGGAATTCTAAACGTTTACTAAAAAAATTCGGATTTTTTTATATCTGACAGTGCATGCATGTCAAATTTGAAAATAATCTGTAATGGAAGTGGTGAAAAATCCATTACAAGATTTGAACCAGACATACAAACATACAATCAGACGAGTAGGATGCCAATAAAAGTATTGATTATAGTTTAAAACTCTGACAATAGTATTCTCTAAAGAAGCTTAAATCTATACAAGGTCTTACTGGACAGTTACAGGTTTAAGGTGACATTTTTAACAACTGAACAAATAATTTTTCTAAATATCAAAATTACAAAATGACAGTGACATAAGGCAAACATAACTAAATAACTAATTTCCTTTTAAACTTATCTAACTTATTAGTTTGATTTTAATAGTGAAGTAGGGAACGATCATTTCTTTGATATTTGTAAAAATATCTATTTGCCTCATTAAGAAATAGGTAAGAATCCTTCCTTTTGTCAACGATAACGAAGCATGGCCCATTTCTTCATTTTCGTACATCAAATATTTTAACAGGTCGTCATTTTGTTTCGCCATATTGAATTCATACCAATATTTTTTGTATCAGACGTAATTTTTGCAGAAAATTAAAGTTAGTCGAGTAAGTGAATTATGTAGCTATACCAGCACAGACCGACCGACCGACAGTAATGGAAAAACATGAAGATCTGTAAAAACCCGGAACGATGATTTTTTCACGATTAATGATATTTCCTTATGCGGCAAGTGAAAACTCACGCCGCCACTGGCATTCGTCCAACAAATGGCTACGGGTTGAACATGGGCCTCCCCTCATATACCACTAACGTGATTAAGGAATGAATTGTGATCTCTACTTTAATTCTTACTCTAAAATTATTACCATTGCAGTTGCTTCTTGAAAAGAATGACATTAGCCTGTAATCAGCAGTATTGTATCTTTGACTTTAATATTGAAATTCCGTATCTATCTAACTGTGTAATTTTTTTCTAACTCTCGAATCAAGAGATCAATCAATATTATTTATTAGCCTACAACTTCTTTCAAACGGGAAATTAAATTTACTCAAGATAAAACAAAGCGCCTGAAATCTTTAATAAATTCGATCAATTACGCGAACAACTACGAAACCATAAAAAATGCAAGTATCACATTTTATTCCATTTAGCTGCCACCATTTAATTGTAACAGGGTTATAGATCTTACAAAAGCATTATAATTTTGTAGCATTTTAATGTATTTAAAATATTAAATAACAGGCAACCCTGTCAATATCATTATCCCTATATCACATCTAACTATTGGACAAAATTTGAAGTCACTTTAATAGGAAAGTTTTTTTTATGCTGTTTTTTAGAACATTTTATTTGGCAGACACTTTGTTATGCTTTCGATTCGTATGCAAATTTTATTTGTTAAGCCTTATATTAGGCTTCATTTTTGGACAGAAATTGGAGTCATCGTGCCACATCAGTACCAAAATTGTATTATTTAATATTTGTATTACACTTGATTTATGTGCAACATTTTAAGATAATTCGAATAAGAAGTTTTTTACACTGATTTTTTAAATATTTCATTAGCCGTATTGGATTCGTACAAAGAATTTACCAGTTCAGCCTTGTATCAGACTTGACCATTTTTGACTAAAATTTACTAACGGCATTTAAAAGGTGAAGGTCTGTAGAAATCTAGGGGGTAATTATTTCACTGTTGCGATACTTCCGCGCAACAAAAACACTCATCTCTGAATAATACTTAATTATGCCCACCTTTCGACTGCGACTATTCTCTATGTAAACGAACAAAATTCAAGCGAGTACGTTAGAAAGTTGCCCCTCCGTGAAGTAGGTTTAAAATTACCAGATTACTAAGGCTGGTTATTAGGTTGGTAAGACGTCAAACATATTTTTTCTGAGAAACTACAAATAGAAACATTAGAATCTTATTTCAATCAAAACGGGAGTTTCTGCAAGTTTCCAAGCGAAAAAATTGAAGTTAAATATTAATTAATGTAGTTTTCATTCTCCGATCCATTTATAGAACAATATCCAAATACATTTTTCGTAATTCGTGTAACGTTGCTTCATTATATTTTTTTTTGTTGGTCAAAATACACATTTTGAAATGAACTACCATTCACATATTAAAATGGAACAAATAAAAGTTTCACATCGCACACACGTGGAATGAAGCAAAACTAATAAGAGCATTACGTTTTGTAGCGGATTAACAGGAGCCCTATAACGCGGCCTCAAGCATTTTGAAAAATTCATATACTGGATAATTGCTGTAAGCCCGTACTCGCCGGAAACTGCTCGTAGATCATTCAAAATGGTTTAGTGTAAATTAGTTTATAGCCTTTTATTGAACCGAATAATTTTTACTAAATTCTTCGTAGAATCCCTTTTGGCAAAAATTAATATCGATATAATGAGTGTAAATGTAATGCTGTATAAATGTTTTTGAGTGCTTAAAATAATGTACCTTTGCCTAAATGGGAACTATTACATGCCTAATTTGGTTTGTATTATTGTAGTTAATACAGTGTCATAGAAAGATGGCAACAAATATTGAAACACGTGAAATACAGATCATTTTTAACCAACTTCAAAAATGAAGGAGGTTCTTAATCAACCTGTATGTATTTTTTGTATGTTTCTTCGCGCATATTGTATAAACGGCTTGGCCGATTTTGACAGGTTGGTGGTCCCATATATTTTGATTTGCAATCCGTTTACCCGTTTTTTTGTAGTTGCTGGATATGTAAACCTTTATAAAACTGCTTTTTTTATATTAAAATCATAGTATTATGGTACTCATCTACCGAACTTTTTTGTGCGTAAGTACACTGCTGGAGAGAGCAAACGAGAGAAGCAAGTTTTTAGGTGAAATTTAAATTCGAGTATTTTCAAAACGAAACGATACCGATTTTAAGCATGAAATTTGCCTAAGCTCACATTTTGTATCCAGGTTGGTAAATAAGAGTCAGAACATTTTCCAATATTTTACTCGTTCGGAAAATTTGAAAAACGATTTTTGAATTCCAATTGCTAGATATTAACTTAATCTTTGGAGAAATCGTAAAAAATAATTTAAAACGCTTTTTTTAATTTTTAATATTTTTGATATATGATTTTTTGATATTAAGTTGTAACTTTTTATTAGTTGTTTCAGTCAGAAAATATAGAGGGTGTACAAAAATATGTTAAGATTATCATGTACGTACATTTCAACACCCTGTAGCATATAAAAAGGAATTTAAATTTAAAAGTTTTATGAAGTACTGAACATTTTCTCTAAACGGATTTTTTATTTAACTTTATTATTTTTAAAAATACAGTTGCTTCTATAGCCAAATTTGTGAGTACCGGGTGCCACAGTATATGTAACAGGCTGCCATTTTTTTTTTAGTTTTAAAAATAACAATTTAAAATTGGAGACATTTACGGAACTTCATAAGAGGCAAATTTTCTATAAAAAACCAATTAAAATTACTTCCGGCCTTACCGGAAGTGACCCCTACTTTTAAATTCTAAATAGGTCCTTGTATATTTTTATGGCCTATCATATTCCGCTTAAAATTGTCTTAATGAAGAAAACAGCGCAACTTTCTAGGAAATGCTTGTTTTAAACAGTCCAAAGAAACGTTGTTTTTTATTTTTTCGGAATATTTCGATTTAAAAATCGTAATAATAGAATTTTTTTAATTCTTTTTACAGTCATTTTCGCCGTAAAATTATCCTTTTAAAAATATATCACATGTCAACCTTTACTTTCAAGGTGATAGATTAGCCATATATTTTAAATAAAAACTATGTTGATTTGTTAAAAATTGAAAATAAAGATTAGCCTGCCATCCTTAAAAAAGTAAATTTATGGCAAAAATTATGTGAAAAATATATAAAGTGCCATTAAAAATATTGGAGCAAATTGCGTTTTCAGTAAAACAAGAAGTGAAGAAAATAAAAAAAATCTGTTATTACCCAAAACGACTTTTAAATCGGAGTATTCTAAAAAAAAACCAAAAATAAGATTATTTTGGACTGTTTAAAAACGTATTTTGTAAAAAGTGACTGTATTTTTTTTATAAAGCCGCATTGCTGGATTTTAATAAAATGTCTGTCCAGCCGCCATTTTGAAAACAAAAGTTAATTTGTGATATATCGTTGAAAAACTAATTCTAGGCTGAATACGATAGATATAAATAAATTAACCAGGGTTCTATTTAAAATAAAAAAGTAGGGGTCGATGCCGGTAAAACCAGACGTAACTTTTAATGTTTTTTCATAGAAAATTTGCCTCTCATGAAGCTACTCTTCTAAGCTAATTTTCTGCGTAACGCAGACCCTACAAATTCTAAAGATATTTAGACTTAAGAGGTCTCTTGCAACAAAAAACTTTACATCAAAGGGCTATATAAAGTTATAGCCTAATAATAATTAATGGAATCATATTTAAAAAAATACTTAAAATTTGTAAAAAACTTTTCACATTGTTTTTAAAAATATCACCAAGGACTAAGCTGATCTCGCCATTAGAACTCAAAAATCGTTTTTGTAAATCTTCGGAACCAATAAAATATTGGAAAATTTGCAGTCTTGTTTTTAGCACCCTGTATAAATAACGTTTTAGCCCAAGTAAGTTTCACTCTTGAAATCGGTAATATGTAATAAAATTTGAAAGGCAGCTGAAAACTGCATGTCAATATCTCTTCGTGGCTTAAAAATATATGAATTTAAATTTTACCTAAAAAAATCGAGGATTGACAGATCTCATAAGAATAAGTTAAGAATAAGAAAAATTACATATTTACTCATTATTTTACCGCCATCGCACGTCTTGTTTTAGCAAAAAAAAAAAGAAAAAGTGTACCAAAATTATGGAAAACATTCATGAAATCGTATCACTGGATCAGGTTGCTTCACTTTAGTCAGTTAGGATCTGGCTCCAGAACTATGATTTCTTCTAGTAGACTGTTAGTTACTCGTACCAGTTGTTAGTTTTCATCGGAAAAGCCCCACTGGTATTCACGGATGTATGCGGTACTGTTTTAATCCAGAGAAACGAAAGCTTGTAGCGGCCGACGATAAAGCTGCCTTGCTGCGCTGACCGTACAGGACTTGGAACTGACATCAGTATAAAAAAACGTCAACACTAAAAAACAGGTATTTGAATCTTTAAAAACATGCGTAGCACTGCTGGATTTGCTATAGTAAATTATTTATAGAAATATGAAGTAATAATATATGTTGAGAGCAAAAAAGATGATTCAATTAATAATCATAAGTTTGTCCAGAACAATAATATACTGAAGGACAACCCGAAAAATCAAGTTTTAATGATGGGCGACATACAGAATGTAAGGGTTGTGCGTCTCTATTTAAAACATTCAGTAAGACGAAAATTGATATTAATTGTCAATTCAAAAAAAATATTTTGTCTAATGACATAGTGACTGAAATTTTAAGCTATAGCAAACAGTTCACAAAAATTGACTACGTAATCGTGTTTACTGGGAGTAAAAACTCATTGAGGGGCACCTCAGTTAAGCCTACTGAGGTAAAAAAGCTACTGCCTGTATCAAAGAGCTCAAATTTGTTTGTAATTGATCTTCCATTAACCTTGGAACGAAAGGTGTTAAATGGTGTTATTTCTGAAAATAATAACACAGTTTTTAACTGCTTGTGTAAGGACATAAATAGTTCGATATTTCTAACTATGGACATCTTTATGCAGGTGTATGTAAGATCGAAATACGCGGAGCCGTCCTATAATTCTAAAATCCGTATATGTAAGTTTATATATTCACTAACAGAGGAAGGATAATGTGGGTGAAGCTGTGACAGAAAAAAATGTGGAAATTGACTCTAGCTCAGCCGTCGGAAATTCGGCGGAAAATGCTTTTTTAGAACAAATTTAAATATTGAATTTTCATTGTTACTTCGGAATATACAATCTAAAAGAAGAAGAGAAGAAGAAAGAATCTAAAATAGATAAGTTACATTTGTTTACCGAAAGGAATAGACGTTCCTAGTGTTTTGCTTTTTACCGAACATTGGTTAAGAGAGGACGAGAGAGTACATATTCCTCACTATAGTGTTGTATCCAGTTGCACTATTGTGTCGGTTCATAAGTCAGTTTTAGATATGTACAGTTTTGTTGGATTAAAGTATATGCTTGCAGAAAAAGGATTCGTTTTCCATCGTAAGATCTGTTTATTGTCTGTATAGACCACCTAGAACAAGTAAAACTTTATTTATATCTAGATTAGAGCTGCTTATTTCTATGCTTCCAGCAATTCTTTAACAGGTGATTTAAAGTAAATTTTATAGGAACATCGAATTTAAATAACTTATTGTGTAATTTGCTTGATTATTTTAATTTACAAATGCATGTACATTAGACCACGAGTAAGAATTCTAAATAGTCTGTGATTGATTACTTAATTTTTACTATAAATAGCGAACTACTTGATTATTCTGTCGTAAACCCTGGCTTGAAGCTATTTTAAGTAAATTTAAGATTTTAACGAGGAAGTCTAAAAAAATGACAAATTATGGTAGATTATTTACTCGGGGAAATTATAGTAAGTTCTGCCAACTTATAGAAAGTGTTAATTGGGATATAATTTTGAATTCTACGAATCCATTAGTATTTTACTAAATAAATTTAATATTGCTTCCTCTTCTTCTTAAAAAAGTTAAACATAAACAGAAGAAATCCTGGTTTACAAAGTGTCTGAAAGTATCAGCGAAAAAATATTCGATCTCTACATATACTAAGACACTTTTTTATTCATAGTTCTGTATTTATATTATTCTACAATTCTTATCGTAAAATTTATAAAGAAATTATTAAAATAGCAAAAAATATGTATTTTTGTAATAGAATAAACAAGTCAAGCAATAGATAGAAGGAATGTTGGAAGATTGTTGGTGAATTGAATTTGGGTAACATTGATATGGTTGACTCTGGTATAAGGTATTCTAAATTTAATTCCTTTTATTGCTCAATAGCATCGAATTTAACTAGTTGTATTACTAAGAAACACGACGGATTAGTTTTTCTTGAAAGAGTTTCAGTACAAGAAACGTTTTACTTTTATCCCACCACTACATATAAAATAAAGGAGATTTTTTACAGGAATTAAAAACAAAAATGCTGCTGGATGGGACAAAATGTCTGTAATAATAAATTTAAAATTGACTTATTCTGCATTAGGTGCTCTAGTGAAGGCAATAAATTGGTCATTTTCCGAGGAACTCCTTTATCATTGCCTGAAACTAGCAACGGGTATTGCTCTATTTAAGAGAGGTGACGTGGCGCAGAGGAACTTTCACATTTTCTTCCAAAAAAACTGTTAAGAAACTTGAGAAAAAACGTATCGTTAGTTTTTTGGTTAGAAATGGTCTGTTCTCCTATGCTCAATTTGGATTTTTGGTAGGAAAGAACACAGGCGATGCAATTTTTTGCCTCCTTGAAAAGTTATACTGTTGCGACTGAATGATGGAGAGACTGCCGCGGCAGTATTCTGTGATCTCTCTAAAGCTTTCGACTATACAGATCATGGAATACTGCTGATCAAACTTGATGTGTTTGGTTTTAGGGGAATCTCATCATATTTATTTGGCCGAAGTCAGAATGTTTTATTTAATAAGGAGCAATCGAGTTACTCCAACATGCCTGCGAAAGTTCCACAGGGGTCCGATTTGGGGCCATTATTGTTATTTATTTATAGAAATAACTTAAAAATGTTGGATTAAAGTCAAAGAGTGGTTCGACGCCAATTGTTTGACGATTAATGTACCTAAAACAAATTTAGTACATTTTAGATATCAATTTAAAGAAGTATTGCTTGATAACCGGGCCATAGCAAGCACTGAGGTGAATACATTTTATAAAGTATATATTGACCAAAACCTTAAATTTGAACAGCACATTCTACAACTATCTAGAAAGATCTCTAGGGGACGCTTTGCGGTTAAGACAGCATCTAGCAATTTAGGACTGAATATGGCGGGAAGTGTATATTATGCTCTTGTTGATTCGCACTTGCGCTATGGTGTGTGCTTCGGGGCTGCTTGTGTGGACTATTTGCTTAAAAGTGTGGTCATCTTACAAAAACAAGCGTTGAGATTTAAGTACCGTATGAAACCTCATTAGTTTTGTAAACCATTATTTTTAACTCAAAAGATTCCCACATCGCCTTGCATATTTGTATTGGAAACGGTTTGTTTGGTACATAAAAAGTTTAAGGCCGAAATATCAAGGGAGCCTTGTATATGTACTCGGAGACTTTGTACTACTGTCCTTTCTATCCCGTCGTCGGCTATGGTTAAGAATTCAATAGTATATAATGGCAGAAAAATTTTTAATCATCTCGATGGGAATACGACAGATCTCTGGTAAAAAGGGGTTTAGACGGAAAACAAAACAGTTTTTGATTGGTAAAGCTTCGTATTCAGCGGAGAATAAATAAATGTTGTGTTTGTGTAAGGTTTTTGTTGTGTATACTGTCATGTACATTTTACTATTGTTTTTACCATTTTATTTTAGTTTGTAACTGCCATAATTGATTGAATCTACCTTATTTATTAAGTGTTCTTTTATATGATATTTTAAAATTATTTCACTTATTTTCTTATACTACACATGGTCTATTTAATTTGAGCTGGTTTTAGTTTTACTTTTAGTTGCTTTGTCTAAAAGGAATTTGTAACTTGAGACAATAAAGCTATTTTGAGGTGTCAAGTTTAACGAGGCCCTATCAATAACATATTATATGCCCAAAACACGAGAAAAAGAAATATAACATTTGAGAGCAATATCTCATTTTCAAAAACTTGTATTAACTTTATTCAAATGTAGTACCAAATATGTTGGCGTAAACAGTAAGTAATATACAGCTTTAAAATGGCAGACTTGGTAATGGCCCTTGCAATGATTAGGTACATCGAATTTTCTCACTTTTTTGCATTCACTGTTAAGCTTACGTTAAACAAACCCGTTACAACAAAGCATTCTTGGATGAACCACTTTTTTGCAAAAGAACAGCTACAATTTCACAGTTCATGTTGAAATAAACGAAACGCCCGTTTTCTCGTCATCATGAAGCGGTGTTGCCAAGTGGAATTCTCTTTTGTCTGTGTAATATTTAGGATTATTTGACTGAGGAGCAATTAGGAATTACAATCAAAAAATATATTTAATATGCCCAGGTTAAGTTGTTTTTCTTTAATGTAAAAAAATATATCAAACTAAATCCAATATGGCTGCAGGAAATATTTCTTGACTAGTGTGTGGATTGATACTTGCCGGAGCGTGGCAATAAGGAGTCACTAGGTGGATCTGTATGATATTAGCACCAGGTTAGGCGCCGTAGGCATCATCGTTAAACCCATAACGCAAAAGACTATACTTTTTTAATAGGCTTTTAAATTTATCACGTTCATTATAGAGGTCAAGAAATCAAAAACTTTTTAGTAATATTGTTATTTTTTTCCATTTATAATGTCATAATAAAGAGTTCTTGGATTGTAATGTATTGAATATTGTAACACTTTTAGTCAGTTTTGATTTTTTTCTGGGCCAAAAGTTTCCATTCGAAAATGTTGGTATTTTAATCTGTTCTATACGAGACGTTTTCGTTTAAATTTCAAATAAATCCGAAATATCTCAACGAAACCCATAGTAACTTCCATCAAATTAATCTTCGTATAAAATACTATTGTACTATCATTATTATAGTACTTTATTTTTCGTCCAATTTTAACTTCCTACTTTTCTGGGCACACTTTTTAGAATTTAATTAAATATTTTGTCCCTGAGTGATGTTTTGTGAAATGTTTCTGCAGCATAACAAGAATATCCCATTTTACTTTCTTACACAAAAAAAGCTTTAATGTATGCCTCTGTGACTGTTCTGCTATTATTTGACGTCGAGTTAGATGTTAAACAATTTTATAGGTTTCGGGATAATATTTAATATGTCAAATACATTCAAGTAATAGACCAGTAAAGACAGACGTTTTAAACTGGCTGAATATAACTAGCAAAATTTGTTCAAAATAATGCAGAAAATACGTAAAGCATTTTTTCTTACTTAACAAATAACTATCGATTTAAATTGCATTTAAATAAATTGTCATGTACTTTGTTTATACCGATAATAGGAATACGTCACAGACATAGAAAGAGACTCCAAGACTCGGTCTCAGTAAATTATAATTTTACTTTTTACAATAAACATGACACGTGTTTCGCCCTTTCGAGCATCATCAGACCTACACACAATAGAGAGAATCTTAGTAAATATTCACACTCATTAATCCTAAAACAATAACTTACAAATAGAATAAAACACACTAAAGCACAACAAAACAAACAACTACTTATACATATTTGATTGACACTAAAATGAGGTTAAGTCACACATGAATAAACAAAATAAAATACTAAAAAAGTATTAAAAAAGATTCATGTCTCTAGCTGGGATCGATCCCGAACCGCCTGAGTGGGAGGCCGAACTAAGTACCTACAGACCACTGGACTAGTACTAACTAACTAAGTAACTAACCAAAAACTCCCACTCTATAAATTGGTGAATGAAATGAAGATTGCCTACAATTATTATTACATTAAATTGGTAAATATTAGGGTTGGTTCGAAATTAAAAACATTGTTAACGCAAGTTAGAATAGGACTTTTTATAGCTTTGGTTATTTCCATTTGTTCTAAAAGGTCAAGTTTTTTCCCCTTCGGACATTCATGTATAACATCAACGTCAAAAATGGAAAATTCATGACCTGACTCTAACAAATGATTGGCAAAATCTGAAACAGTCTCAGTTACATCCGTATTCCTGAATGTTTTGACACAGCTCAAATGTTCTCTCACCCTTGTGGAAATTTTTCTAACTGTTTGTCCCACATAGGTCGTGGATCATTCCCTACAATTTAGCGCATAATCCCTAGATCTAGACAATTTATCGGTTGTGTCCTTTGTCTTTACTAAATATCTCTTAAGAGTATTTAATGTTTAGTATGAAATATTGATATTTTTAATATTTTTAAAAAATTTAGCCAATTGGAGAGAAATACTTTCAAAAAAAAGTAATGCACTTGAAAAAATTAGTCTCATCCCTAAGTTTTTAATGTATGACAGTATAGGACATTTTGTACTTGTTTATAAATTTATAATATAATTTGGTGATCGACTCCAAAACCGTCATTCATAGCAATCTGCATTATAATATCACGCTCCTTATTAAACGCTTCCCTTTACAATGGTAAATTACACAACCGATAGAAAAAGGAGTTGAACGCAGCGAATTTATGTGTGTAAGGAGAGTTTGAAGCATACTGAATAACATTATCCGTGAACGATGATTTCGGGTAAACCTCAAACCCTATCCTTCTGTGTTTCCTCGATAGCAAAAGGTCAAGAAACGGTAGTTATGTTTAATATTTTCAAAAAATTTAGCCAATTGGAGAGAAATACTTCCAAAAAAAGTAATGCACTTGAAAAAATTTGTCTCATCTCTAAGTTTTGAATATATGACAGTATAGGACATTTTGTACTTGTTCAAAAATGTGTAATATAATTTGGTGATAGACTCCGAAGGAAAACCGTTATTCATAGCAATCTGCATTATAATATCATGGTCCTTATAAAAGGCTTCCCTTGATAATGGTAAATTATACAACCGATAGAAAAAGGAGTTGAACGCGGCGAATTTATGTGTGTAAGGAGAGAGACAAGGTTATTGGTTTCTTGAACTCTGGTGATTTTGAAAGAATAAACTGAGACCCAATAAGCTCATTTTTTAATAGGTTAGGAAGTAGTCTGGACACATTTCTAACAACCTTAGAATATCTTAACATGACAAAAGATAAATTATATCCTATGAACCCGAAAACACCCTTACTTTATGGTTTGCCAAAGATTCGTAAAAATGACACGCCCATGAGGCTGTGGTTTCATTTATTGACTCTCCATGCTATAGGCTTTCATCTTGGCTAAATAGGGTTCTTAGGGACGTAACGGGTTTTCATAGCACGTATTCTGCCAAGAATTCCATCGACTTTGCCAATCACCTGAAAAACGTTGACATTCCGCACAAAAAATTATTGGTTTCATTGGATGTCAAGAATTTGTTTCCTAGTGTGCCTCCCGCAGACTGTATTCAGTTGGTAAGGGATTTATTGACGAGATCTTCTTTGCCACAGTTACTCGTTGATGGCCTTACTTCTCTTCTACCTTAGTTTTAGTAAAGTTTTTTTAAGTTTAATGGACACGTATATAGGCAAAGTTATGGGCGCTATGGGTTCCTGTTTATCGCCATTTCTGAGTGAGGATTTCATGAATAATTTGGAAAACAGGATAATGAAAAGTTATTTTGCCTCCTTCCTAACAGCATATAAAAGATACGTGGATGGCAACAGACAACAGTTGGAAGAGTTTTTACAATTCGTTAACTCGTTGCATCCTAAAATTGAGTTTACATTGGAAATGGAAGATCAAGGAAAACTACCGTTTCTTGACCTTTTGCTATCGAGGAAACACAGAAGGATAGGGTTTGAGGTTTACCCGAAATCATCGTCCACGGATAATGTTATTCAGTATGCTTCAAACTCTCCTTACACACATAAATTCGCTGCGTTCAACTCCTTTTTCTGTTGGTTGTGTAATTTACCATTGTTAAGGGAAGCGTTTAATAAGGAGCGTGATATTATAATGCAGATTGCTATGAATGACGGTTTTGGAGTCGATCACCAAATTATATTATAAATTTATAAACAAGTACAAAATGTCCTATACTGTCATACATTAAAAACTTAGGGATGAGACTAATTTTTTCAAGTGCATTACTTTTTTTTGAAAGTATTTCTCTCCAATTGGCTAAATTTTTTAAAAATATTAAAAATATCAATATTTCATACTAAACATTAAATACTCTTAAGAGACATTTAGTAATGACAAAGGACACAACCGATAAATTGTCCAGATCTGGAGTTAATGCGCTAAATTGTAGCGAATGTTCCACGACCTATGTGGGACAAATAGGTAAAAAAAATCTACAAGGGTAAGAGAACATTTGAGCCTTGTCAACAAATTGAGAAATACGGATGTTAGAGTCAAATCATGAATTTTCTAGACAAAAATGGAAATAAACAAAGCTATGAAAAGTCCTATTCTCACTTGCATTAACGATGTTTTTCATTTCGAACCAACCCTAATATTTAACAATTTAATGTAATAATAATTGTAGGCAACCTTCATTTCATTCATGAATTTATAGAGTGGGAGTTTTTGGTTAGTTTTAGTAGGTACTTACTTCGGTCTCCCACTCAGGCGGTTCGAGATCGATCCCAGCTAGAGAGATGAATCTTTTTTAATACTTTTTTAATATTTTATTTTGTTTATTCACGTGAGAATGAACCTCATTTTAGTGTCAATCAAATATGTGTAAGTAGTTGTTTGTTTTGTTGTGCTTTAGTGTGGTTCTCTCTGTTGTTTGTTGGTCTGATAATGTTCGAAAGGGCAAAACACATGGCATGTCTATTGTAAAATGTAAAATTATAATTTACTAAGACCGAGACTTGGAGTCTTTTTCTATGTCTGTTATTAAAACTAGTCTGTTTGAGAAATATGTACAATTTCTTCGATAGGAATACGTCGATTTCTTTATATTCGCCTAGCACTACTATTTTTCTTTTACATCGACACATATCGATTTCTGAAAAAAAAGAAATATTTGAATAAAACCTTGACTGCTCTAGAATATTTTGGGTGTTGTAAATCTAAATTGTTTGATATTAATCCAAAAACACCTTTGTTGTTCGGTCTGCAAAAAATATTTTAGGGCAATAATATGCTTATGAGACCGGTGGTATGTTTTGCTCGTTCTCCCTGTAATTTATTTTATTATTATTATCATTTTTTAGAGCTTACGATGTGTTTCGTAAATACTCAGGTTTTAGAAGGTTTTTTCCCTTCCCCGAATTATGTTGAGTTTACTAAAAGTTTCGAACAAATTAACGCCCCAAATACAATTAAACTTATACCCTTAGTTGTAAAAAAACTTGTTTACCTGTATACCCCGGCAGGCTGATTTTATTAATTAAGAACCTTTTAAACAAAAAGTTGCCCCTTACATTTGTAAGTAGACTACATATATGTAATAACTCTACCTTTTTTGGATATACTCCTAAAAAGGAAAAGGGTTTAAATGAAACCGTCAGCGACAGATAACATTATCGAATTCGATTCAAATTAGCCATATTCACATAAAATTTGCTAGTTTTACCTCTTTTTAATATTTCACATTTTCGTGAGGCATTTTGCAGAGAGCTTTCTATATTCAAACAAAAATTAATAAAATCTGTTTTAAATATGTAAAAAGTTACATATTTAAAGATTGTACACAGTTTGTTAGTTAGAGATCTTTTACTTTCTCTGGTAATCTCTCTCTATAAAAATAAAACTGTTTTTACAGCGCAATATTTTAATATCTATTAAATAAATAATACATTTAAACAACATTTAATTAGAGTTAAAGATAAGGTGCCCCCACTTTCATCTTCCGGAGTTTCTGACATTAAAAATGCAGTCATTATCTGTCGGTATACGTTGATTAATTACGCCGAATAATATCAGTTAGTATTAATGAACATCGTGCTGTTTAAAATAAATTTAAATATTTATATGTAACGGTGTCTAAGTAATCTTTTGCTACGATTTTCCGTTCGAAACATAAAAATATTACAGTCTTGTAATAAAGACAAAAAATTAGAGAATGATACTGTAAATCTTGAGATACTTAAATTAATTTATAAACTACTATTCACTGTTGAAAGCTGGTCCCGTATTGTTACTTAATAATAATATAATCCACTATATATTTTGCTGAACATATGATACTATTTTTATAATAGTCGACATCCTCTTATTTTAAAACCTAGTGCACTCCGTAGATTTTAATGCAATTTAGACATTACCCACTTTTATCTCACTAAGTATACTTAGACTACCTAAAGATTAGTAGATTTGCTGTAACTGGTTGTCGGGATTACAGCCTTAATCCTATCTAAAAATCAGACTATGGTGCAATGGCGTAACCACTTAGAGTTTAAAACAACGCTATTTCCGTCCACCGTAAACAAGATAAACATTAAATTTTATTCTCCGACTTTTGTTCCCGGGTATCTGATTGGTTCGGTTAGGATAATAGAGTCTGCTTATATTGTTTTCTATTCTAATTAAATATTCGTATTTCAAAGAACTAAGTGAGCAGCAATCCTTAAATATTTAAAAGTTACGTCTTCGGTGTGGATCTCGATTCATCAAAGAATAATTCAAAAGCATTTAATTTTAAATCAACCGGATAAATTGATATTTTTATTTCTACTGTTACTTAATGATTACACCGGTTTTTTATGAATCGGAAACATTATTTTGTATGAATTTTGGCAAAATGCAGATGTGCTAAAGTCATAAAAATGTAGTGATAAAAAATAAATATTTCATTGTCAAAAAGAAAATTAACTAAGAAGCATCTGCCAAAAGCAATTTTCTGTTATAGCGTATTAGGAATTCCCAAAAGACAAGGTTATTAAAAAAGCTCTGCTTGATTATAACTTATCTAGTAAACAGCCCAAAATATTGTGAAAACCGTATAAGAGTATAAACAGTGAAAGTCTAGTAAATTTATTAAAAATATTTAAATTATTTAAAAAACAAGTACATTTTTTATCCAGATTAAAGGTTATTATTTGATCAATTTGGACACTCTTCATTTTTTAATGGAAACTCTCAACTCATAGAATTGTTATATAACACTCAGAATTAAAAAAATCAGCGCTGCCGAGCTGCTGTAAAGAATTCAGGCCGACTTGCTATATACCATAAAAGAACATCCCGTACGTAAAGTGAAAGTTGTCCATATTTGTTTAAAAGTTCCAAATTTCGTTTTTTTTTTAATACATATGGAATATTTTATTATTTTTTGTTGAAGACAAATTTTAAAAAGTTTTGAAAAGTTAATCGGGTAATAACTCTTAAGATGGGGCAACACTTCGTATTTGGAAATTCGAAAATTGTCTATTGCGACACTGAGGTTGGATAAAAAAATCATTCTACTGCCTTCTACCTTTCGTTCAAATCCAATGTTCGGATTTGGGTTTATTCATTTGTATTGATTTCGCTTCTGGTTCGAGAACATTGACACGGGGGGTAAAGTTCTCCGTTGGGTTTGTCGAGAAGTTGTAGAGGGAACTATTAGAAGTTTCTTTATTGTTGTTATTATTCTTATTTATTCTATTATAATAGTTTTTTGGTGTTTTAGTCTTACTGTGCTAGTTTTCATTATAGGATTAATACAAAAAGTTGATTTTGCTAATTTCCATATGTAAAAGTTGTAATAACCTCTAGAATAACTGCTACTAAAAATACACACATGGAAAAAAGTTAGGGATAATATAAGGGTTTGTGTTTCGATAGCATATTTAAAAATCACCATTTAGTTTGGATGAAATAGAAAGTTTAATTGACACAATTGACAGTATGAGGGTCTCAATACCCATAAATCTTGATAGCGACATTCCTGCCCCAAGTGAAACTCGTGATTTACACCATACCGAGTCAAGTCAACTCGCCAGTACTAGTGAAACTCCCACAAAAACTTCCAATTCAGATAAAGTTGAGTCTGACAATGACAATATAAAAAAAAAATTAAATTTGTGACTGATATTCTTTTAAATCTAAAAGGTTCTGACGAACTCACTCAAAATCTAAAATTTCTGTCAGAATAGTTAACTTTGTTAAGTACTTCAAAAGAAAGGTATCGATATTCACCAAGCACCATTGTGTTATGTACAATTTTGTTTACAATAAGTCCTCATTGCTATAAATATGCTATGAAGTTATGCTCCTATTATCTTACCTCATCCTAACACAATAATGTGTTTCCTTTTTTGCGATCAAAAACCTATACGAACTAGAACAAGACAAACTATTGATGCATGGTTATTCATTTAGTTTAAAGACCCTATTTCCGTCATCTCTTGAAAGACAAAATGTAAAATTAGCTCTTAAAATCTTTGATCTCTTTATTATAGAGGCTCTAAAAGGTTTTGTTAAAAATGTGTCACATTCACAAGATACCGCAGACTTTATTAGTATTATATTGACACGGTAAAAAATTTTGAACGTAAAATTCCCCTTAAGGGAAAGCATTTGTTAGATAAATATCAGGAACCTTTTACGAAAGAAATACTACAGCCCCCAATAACAATCCTAAATTTTGTTTTTTTGCTAAAAATGCAAAATTGGCTAGATACTTGGAGTCCAACTGATTTTACAAATACACTGACTCGACAAACCCACACTGCGTTAAACCATACCATTCATGGGCTTCTTGAAGTTGCTGAATACTGTTTAACTAAGCTTAATATTATTTATGTATTACTGGGTAAATTTCAAACAGACCCATTGGAAGGGCGTTTTGGAAAATATAGGCAATTAGCTGGTGGTCATTATCATATCTCAGTTCGACAGCTATGTGAATCAGAAAAAAGACTTAAAATTCAGTTTATGTTATCTCTAAAATCTGGACATTATGGGGACATTAATATAAATCAGTTCTTCGAAACTCCTGAATGTGAAACACAGTCATTGGACACCAATTTAAATTTTGAACGTGTTAATAATTTATTATCTAAAATCATAGTTACACAGTCTGATAACGAAGCTATATAATCAAAACTCCCAGTAATAACCTATTTAAGCCGGTATTGCTGCTATATTGTTTTTAAAAAAATTAGTTGTACTTTTTGCAAAGAAAACTTAACTCTCAATGAACCTTGTGTTGTAGAGGATTCTTATAATTTAATTAATGCCTTAAGTCGTGCTCTTTTATATCCTCGAGAACAGGTAGTAGATGTAGTTTCAACCGCATATATTATATTTAAAAAGCTAATTGATGAATTTGAAGATACATTTTTGGATATTTACAACAAAAAATCTTTTCTTTGTGAGTTGTTTTTAAGTTATTTTAATAAAAATACACTTTTAACTCCTTTTGAAAGTTGCAAAAGCCACCTAAAAATTAATGTTTCAAAAATATTTAGTAGGGTTTCAAATACATTTCTTAATAATTATTGCTCTAAACATAATCATAATTTATTAAATAAAAACAAAAAAAGGAAACTACAGACTTTTAATAAATAGGTAGTTATGAAATTAAAATCTAGCACAAGTTTCGCATTTTTGTATTGCTAGGAAGTATCATCAATACAATCTTTTTCAGAATTTAGCAAATAACAACCTCTTATATTCTTGATTATATAGGCTCACCACAGCACAGGCACACAAGCTTGAAACCATGCCCGATTTTGACAAGTTAAAATAATAAGCTATTGTATTTTTGATCATAAGGCCTCGCCACAGGCATATATCACTTACCCAAACTTGAAACCGTACCCGATTTTGACAATATAAAATAATAACCTATTATATTTTTGATCATATGGACTAACCACAGGCCTATACTACTTACCTGGACTTGAAACCTTACCCGATTTTGACAAATAACTCGGCTTTGAAAATTTACTAATGGGCTAAAATAGGACAACTAGTAAGCAAAAAATCGTACCGACATATGTTCGAAATTTCGCGGTAGATCCGGGCAAACGTTGTCGGGTAAG
Source organism: Kuschelorhynchus macadamiae (assembly GCA_030620095.1). Classification (NCBI taxonomy): domain Eukaryota; kingdom Metazoa; phylum Arthropoda; class Insecta; order Coleoptera; family Curculionidae; genus Kuschelorhynchus; species Kuschelorhynchus macadamiae. The sequence goes on from JAUTXW010000070.1 coordinate 426,997, forward strand.
AACACGAGAGGGGTTTAATGGGTAGGGGCTTTACCGAGTCCCACACTGTTCTGGAGTGCCTTTTTCATAATAGTTCGTACGTGAAGGCATTCCTCGTCGTGTAAAAAAAAACAAGCAATCGCTTAATTTGACAGATTCAAAAACTCATAAAATAAACCCTATAAATTGATGTTTATTTGCTGAAGTTACAAAAAATGCTCATTTAAATATGTCTCTGTAAATAACTCGTACCTTCTAATGAAGGTATTGAAATAACATAAGCCTAAATGGGATGACGTCACGCGTAAGCGCGTAGGCCTCGTTGTTTAGTAGGTATTGCAAGAAGACCTTGGCGCTCTGTCCCTCTTACTATGGAACGCAGTCGGAATCGCTTAGCCTGGTGTCGAGAAAGAATCGGTTGGAATGAAGAATGGAACAATGTCATGTTCACGATGAAACCAGAGTGTGCTTGCATAGTGATACAAGGCGATTGAAGATTTGGAGAGACACTGAAAGATGCGTTCGACCTGGTCTAGTACAAGAGGTTCATCCTTACGGAGGTGGAAGAATATTGGTTTGGGCAGGGATTTTTTACGGTGGTCGCACTCAATTGTACTTATGCGACGGTACCATGAATGGTGAGACTTATCGAAACGACATCATAAATGATATCGTTGAAAGACAAAAGTACAATTTTGAACCTAATTTTATATTTCTGGATGACAACGCTCGCCTGCGCAGAGCTAGGATTGTACTTGATCAAATCCAGGAGAACCAGATTGATCCTTTAAGATTGTCAGCAAGATCACCAGATCTGAATGCTATAGAGAATGTCTGGGATTTTCTGAAAAGAGCCATTCGCCCACTGAACACTCTACAGGAATTATGAATCATTTTACCTGTTATATGGGATCAGCTACCGCAAGACGCTATTGACAATTGCATAAGGGGTATGCCTAGACCTATTCAAGCAGTTATAGAAAACAACGGTCTTCACATAAAATATTAGTTTTTTATGTTTTTCTTTTTTTCATTTAGTTAATCCGAGAGTTGATCCCATTTTTAAGTTTTGTTGAATAAATTTATAAATTTTGTTTATTACTCGATGTTTTTCTAACTCAACTTCAACATCAATAACTTCTTTCCATATGGACAATATTCTGTGCTAAATGATATTTCTACCATTTTGAAAAAAAAAGTCAGTAACCCTATTTCGAATGGAATTTTTAATATTGTCATTTTTATGGGTGGGTAAGAGAAATACGGGTAAAACATCACCATACTAATATTGCTGTATTTTCTTTAAAAACAAATATACGTTGATCATCCAAAAATCAAAATATTTTTAAAGGATCAGGCATCAAAGTTACCGATATACAGTATAAAAATTACAGACAGTTTATGCTACAGGGTGTTTCAAGAATTCACTAAAAACATATGCTTTGAGTTCACACTGTATCTTATTCAGTAGTCAATTTTATTTTATATTATTGTCATGAAAAATTTTTTTTACATAGTAAAATTTTAGGTTATAAAGGCAAATTTTTAATTATTTCAACTATAAATAATATATTTTGTTTGCAAAAACGACCTTTTTTTCATTAACTTTTTTCTATGTGTGTATTACAAATATGCTCACAAAAAACACGCAGCCGGGTAGCATATTCAGTAACAGCAGACGCGCCAGACGATCGGCTCGGATTGGCTACACTATCTAGGCGTCCAGTAACAACAACAGACGTTCTAGAGCTAGCACGTCTGCTATTACTAAACTCTTACCGTGCACGCTAGAAGTGCGCATTTTTTTTTAATTTTCTGTACGCGTTACTCTTAAATACTATTAAACATCTAATATTTAGCCTATTTAATATGCTTTTTTTTAATTACTACAATTTGGGAATGCCTGAATTGATAACTCTGGGTGTTGGGTTTAGTTTTAGGTGTAATGATTTTTAGGGGTTTTTTAGTTAATTTTTATGCGAGTTTTTGAACGTTATTACAGGAGGCCAGTCAGGAAGAAATGGGTCTGCAGAGGTAGATTTACTACCTGGAATATATTTTTAACAGTGATAATTAATTCTGCTGGGCTATTTATATTTCGTGTTTTTTTCTTTACTTTTGCAACATTAGTTCTTGTTTTCCTGTAGCATTTATAATTTTTTTTACACATTTCGTCCTTGTTTATTACTGGTGTCCAACCATGCTTTTACAACAGTCCATGTCTCTTTTTTAAGCTTTCTAGCTCGCTTATCCAATCCATTTCTGCTAAAACAAATAGATATTCTACATAAACTGTACAGGGTTCTCCAAATTCTATGTTCCTAAACCTGCGAAACTCAACTTTGAATTAATATGTCGTTGATTCCGACAGGGACATCGTTCATTTCGATGAAGAAGAAATTAACAAACTAAAATGATTTGGTCGTTATATTTTGTTATAAGAACTTCTAAATAAGTATTATGAATATTGGGGTCTTTTAATATTAATAACAATACATACCTAACAAGAAAACAACAAAAACCGCGAGAAATTCTGAACTTTTTCAATAATTTCACTTGTGTTTAATAAATTTGTAAGAATATTAATATGGTGAATAATAAACGTATCAAGTTTTTAAGCCTTTTAACCAAATAAAAAGTCTGAAAACTGCAAATTACAATCAAAAACTAAACTGCTGTGCTGACCATAAATAGTGCATCAAGATTTTTTTTTATCAAAGTTTAAAGAATAATATGTCAGATATTTTAATTGCGAAACTCAATATCGATCTGTTGAGAATGTGGTTTTACATGTTGATGCATATGCATATAAAAGATAGTTCATACACATGTCAAAGTCAAAATACAAAAACATGATTTTCAGTTGGATCTTTTCCCATGATTTTTTTTGAAAATATCCATTGAACACAAGTAGGATTTTGAAAAAAATACAAACATTCTTTGTCACATGCGGTTTTTGTTGTCCTCTTAAGCTGGTATAAGACAGACATAAGCAGCTATACGTATGATTTTGTTAAAAAGATTTCAAAAATGTAATTTTTCGAAAAAATGGAAAAAACATTTTTCAGTCATCGAACAATGCGAAAACTTAGAACAACTCCCTTCCTCTATGAATGATGCCACCTACATTTTTATACAAAAATCCCGAGGGGAGAGATTGGCTCTACTAAAACAAGTTGTTAGGTGAAATTTTAGACTGGTTTTTATACATTTTCTTTCTTTTATGTAAATTAATGCATATTGTGTTGGCCATGTTGAAAATCTATTTGCAAATTAAAATTTTTTTTAGGGTCGTACCCGACGACGTTATGAATATTTTCGATTTTTGAGTACACATACAGGGGATGCTATCCCCTCCCTAATAACACTGGAAAAAAAGATAATTGTAATTTTCCTTATTCTTTTTTTTCTGCTGGCATTTTCAGTCTTTGAGTTCTCATCATTAACTTAATTTCGTTAAAGTCTACCTGGAGTTTTTATTCCGTTTTAACAAGCCGTTGACCTCAATGATGTAATGGACGTACACTCACACATATAGTGTATTTGAAATTCTTCTTTGTGAATCTGACATACGCTTGTTAAAATAAAATGAAAAATCCAGGTTCATATTTTAAAAAATTAAGTTGATGAAAAGTGGTTTTAAAGATTTAAAATTTATTTTGTAATATCTTTCCAAATGCACCTTGGAAAGAATAAAAAGAAAATAATGATTTTCATTTTTTTTGAGGATATCTCCGGAAGTAGTCGGAATTTTCCACTTTTATCAACGGAAACTATTTATAACTAATCTCGTAGCTCTTTACGGTTTTATAGATAATATTAATTCTATTCCATTGAATTTGCAACACCCTGTATACTATATAAAAATTAGAAATCTGAGTCTTATTTCGAATATCCAAACCAATGGTGATCTTCAGCAGCAAAAATAAATAAATCCATATTATCTTCTTTAGGTTTGGTTCAACCCATTTAAACATAAATTGTAATCTAATCTAAGAATAAAGCGAGTTAATAAATATAAAAGCCTGATGTCTTAGGTGTATGTACTATTCCAAGTGCGATTACTAGGTAGTGACAAATAATTAGGATAACAAACTAAAGAATTAATAAAATTATTAAGAAAAGCCTATTTATTTTTTGGTTCACTCTGTATGTGATCAACATAAAAATATTAATTTGTCATAAAAATGAATATTGAAAATCAATCTAAATTGAAATTTAAATATAGCATATTGTAAATGTTTGCGCTACCCTGTATATTATCAACATGAAAATAGTTGATCATCATCAAAATTAAGTACCTAGTTAGCCATAATCCCCAAAAAATAAGTCAAGTTGCATTAAAAATTATTATATTTTATTCGGAGCAGCTTATATTTTTTGGATACTCTGATACATTCTAAAATACTATACTGAATATTAATTTAATATCAAAATTATGTGAATTGAAAGCAAATATCTGGAAGTAATTCAAATTAATTGTGATTTTAAATGGAGTAACCTATTATAGCTATATTTAAGCCACCCTCTGCACTATGTACAAATTACAAACATAAACCTGTTATATGTTCAAAGTAACCTTGTACGTGATCAACTATCAAATAGCAATTACAGCATGGTGATTGGTAATAGGTACTACTCTACTAAGCTTGATAAATGAGAACGCTTCAGTCGACGAGCAGTCTAAACTAAAAATAGGCAGTACGAAAATGTAATATAATTTTGGTAGCAATTTTTTTATTTATTTCCTTCTAGCTATAATTCTTTCGTAATGGTTCCATTTTTTTAAATAATACATATAATATAATTGCATCCAATACACAATACAGGGCTAACATAGTAACATAACAAAAACGGCATACATAACTAGCTCGCCTGCCTGCCGTTCTAGCTAGCTGTATCCTTGGTTGCTTGACTCTAGAGGATGTGTACCTACTGCTTAAAATCCGAGCCTACCCTAAGCGATGTTGAGTTTTCTAGCACGTCTGCTGTTACTGAATATGCAGCCGGGTATTGACGAGTTTTCACTATTCATTATTATTGTGGATTTTAGGTATAATTTAAAACTAAATTGCCGGTAAATTTCAAAGTGGTTTCGCTCTTTAATTTATTTAAAATACAAATTTTTCTACGGTTTCGCCAGCCGCTACTTGTCCGATTTCGATATTTATTTTTTTTTATTATAGTTAATTAATTACAACCTTTATCAGTACTTTTATTTATTTTTATTATATTTTTAACTTAAAAAAATTTCCAAGTAAGTCTCGGTCTCAGTCAAGTTTTATATAAAACTATCAAAAGAAAATAAATAACTCCTTAGACCGTGTTAGATTGGAATTACATCCTACGTTTCGCCTTTAATTGTACGGTGCATCTCCAAGGATATTTATTGCACGAGATCTGAACACTAGATTTATTTTTTAAGTTAAAAATATAATAAAAATAAATTCAGTGTTCAAATCTCGTAAAGTAAAGATACCTGAAGATCATGCAATCGAAGGCGAAACGTCGTATAATAATTTCAATTTAACATGGTCTAATCCCAAGCACTATGATTTCTTAATGGACCAAAGCCGTGAAAGCTTCCGTTGTATGTTAACTCAATATGCAACTTAAAAGTACTTATTAGAACTAAAGACAATACCTCTAAAATAATGAATGAAGTCACATATAGAACTCAAAAATAAGTTATTTAATTTACTGTCAATTTACATATTTTCAAGTGTCAGTGCATTTTTTATTTATTTTTAATGGTATGAGTCCGCTTTTTTTCATCATTACAAGTTGTATATTAGGTTTTCTATTTATTTTCTTCTGATGGGTCTGATGATGCACGTTCAGGCGAAACACGTTAACCGTTTTTTATAAAACTTGAGACCGAGAGATAGTAATTATGTACTATTTTATTTGTTTAACTGCTAAGTCTGTTCAAAAGTCCGAAAGAAGTATCTAAAATGCAGAAACGAGATTACCCTTATCGTTTTTCTCAAATGGCTAACGCTGTCAGGTATCCGGCAGATATGCGAGGCTTATTAGACTTTTAATAGATACATTATTATCTGTTTAAAAATAGATATTTTATGTGAAAATGTTGGGAAATTTGTTTATAGAATTTGAATGAAATAATAGCATGAAAAATAAGCCTCACGCTCAAAATGGTAGAGTTTACTAATCGATAACCTCTATCCGTCTAATTTTTTTCCTGTTTAAAAAAATATTTTACCTGTAACATTTTAAAAGAAAATTTTTCAAGTTCTCGGAAGTAGAAATGATTCTACATTACATTGATATTTGTGCCGAAGATATTTTATCTCCAGCATATCAAAATGATAGATAAACTAAAGCGCTATAGAAAGAAATAGGTTTAAACAACGACTGCTTTAAAGGGATTTTATTGTTTGATGGGTTGGTAATTGCTTTTGAGCCTGAAGCATTTTGCTTAGTTTTCAAAAGCTTTTAAAAGCTTTCGACAGATTGTGGCTGCAGCAAATTTTTTTGAACAGTAATATCGTAAATTTTATATTAGAAAGCGTACGTTATAAACCTTTTATTTAACGCCGTATTGAAAGTGTCTATTATAAAGGGAAGGTAATATTTAAAAATGTATATATAATAATTTAAGATCAATCTGAAAGGCAGGTCACAGCAATTAAAACTTGCTCTTTTTGTCAATCGTTTTCTCTTAATTTAGACTTAATAAAATATAGTACATAATATTTTAAAGTGCATATTTGCCTCTACTTTGGGGAGTTTTATTGCCTGCTTTAGGATTAAGAAAAAAATGTTAAGAATTGTTTTGGCCTACATAGAGGATGAAAACTTACAGTTTCATCCTTAAAATTTAAATACCCTGAAAATCTTGTACAGTTCAGTATTATCCTCACACATTAAAATATTTTATTTCGTTCATCACGTTAAGTTTTAAACGCAACTAGCAACTGCTTTTTAGTTTCCTCAACAGAGAGAAGTATTCTAACCCTCCAAAAACACCCTTTTCCTAATCTTCACGTTTCAGAGTCCATAGATACCGAGAAACATATTTTCTTAATTCCGTCGGTCTGTCTGTCGGGCTATCTGTCAGTCGGTCTGTCTGCCTGTTCCCCGTAGCTAAATAATTACTCATCAGACTTGCTTGAAACTGTTTATCCAATTTACCTCAAATTTTGCACAAATGTCGGTAAAATGTCATTTCTTCAAATGAAGAGCTTCTTTTTATAGAGGAAAATAATAAATTATATTGATTATATAAACTTAAAAAAAATAAGGAAATAAAAAACAGAATAACAACAAATGAATATATATATATATATATATATATATATATATATATATATATATATATATATATATATTTACAATGTAGATTACTGTGTCATTTTCATTTCACTAACCCGCCATTTAGTTACCAAGTCATCCCCTTGTGAGCCTTAATATTTTAGTAAAATTTGATATTAATCGGGTAGGTAGTTTTTTAGCTATGCCGCGAACAGACAGAGAGACAGACAGACAGACCGACGGAAACGAGAAAACATGTTTTTCGGGCATCTGGGCACCTTGAAACGCAAAGATCTCAAAACATCTAGGAGGGGCATTTTTTCACGAGTACAATATTTTCCTTTGTGTCTTAAAATGAATTAGAGAGAGAGAATTAGCAATAAATCTCCTTTGTTCCGAAAGGAGAGCAGATATGTTTTTATCGGAATTACAACACAGAGGCATTGTGATAAATTCTTATTTATGCGCATGCGCAATATCGCTAATCAAGATAAAGGAAACTTTCGGTTTGACAAAAATATACACGCAATGAATATCAAGAAAAGTAAATTTTATAAAATCGGTAAATTTGTCTTTACCCGAAACATCTCTCGCAACGAATTCCACCATATACAAAAAACACAGTTTTTACATCAATATTTTTATTTGGCAATCACTTACTAGAGTACAAAAATAGGTAAAACCCTTTTAATACAACTTGCCTCGTAATGAAATTTTTTCTTTCACAAAAAATAGTCACATATTATTATTTCTATAATATGTATAAAGCTATTACCAAATAACGGTATGTATATGAACTGTTTTATAAATTTGTGATGGAATCAGTTACGAGGAATTTCCAGGTAAAAGCCAATTTACGGATTTTTGCTATAAACTTTCCCAAACTCTAAGTCAAGTTATTTTGCAGTTTGTGTTTGCCTCTTAATAATGATATTTCTAATGTGTCTGACACTTGATACCCTCTAAAGTGGCAGCAGTGATGACTACAATCTGAACTAGGTATTACGGTAAACGCAAAGTTTACCGAGCAGTTCCAGGTACTTAGAAAGCTTATCCTGCTCCTTGGTTGTAAAAGTTATAAGGAATTTTTCAATAAAACACTTGTTTTTGAAAAATACTATTATTTATTATGAAATTAACTTGTCTTCGTCTTATGAATAGGGAACATTTTAATAGACAAAGGGCCAAATGATGGTCTTTGGTAGAAATAGATCAAATAATTGTTTTCTGAATTAGATAATCCAGGATAGCTTAGGGTTAGAGTTTGTTTGGGGAAACAAATTGGATGTTAATTTAGACTAATCTCCTTTATTTTATTTTCAAGTTAGTTTAAATAATTAGTCTGTTACAAATAAATTAAATTATTATGGCACACCATTTTAATTTAAATCAATACCGTATCATATGACGGTAACAAAAAAGATAAGTTCAAAAAAAAAACATTTAGACATGTGAAAATCATTTTAAAAAAAGTGCATTTAACTGCGGTATGAGAGTTAATTATATATAAATTAGTGGTTTATACAACTTTTGCGGTTCCTAAAAAACACCCTAAACATATTTCTGTCATTTCAATTTCAACAATTAACCCGAAGAATAATTTTCAGTTATCATGGTAAGCATGATAATAAATTAAAAAGAGATTTAAAAATTTTCAAATAAAAATACTACAGAAATAATACTATTTCATGCAAAATATTTTCGAGATTCAAAGTATCTAAAAATAGACAGAATGTTTAAAATAAAATAAAAAGTTGGTTTCGGTTTGGCCGCAAATCACAAACAATATAACATTTATTAATACGTCTGCCAAGTTTTGTAATAGTAAATCTTTCCCGAGACTCATTCAGTACCCTCTAGTAATCATAAACAAGAACACTTATCTCTGAATAATAGATATCCCACCTTTCGACCTACTCTCTATGTAAACAAACAAAGTTCAATAGAGTACGTTAGAAACTTGTCTCTCAATGACGTAAATGGTCAACTGGCTGATTACTAATGTAAGTTTAGGTTTATTAGATATCAACAGTTTGAAGCTTCTCTTAGCTACTGATAATAAAAGTAACAAGCCTTGCATAGCTAGCATAAATAAACCAAGTTTTTTTGAATGTTATTTTCAGTAAGAAATCACCAATATATACATTGGAGCCTTAATTACATCAAAATGGGAGTTTCTGAAAGTTTCCAAATTTTAATACAAAAATTGGACTTAAAATAATTTTTATTCCTTGATCTATTTATAAAACACTAGTCCAAATAAATGTTTCCTAATTCGTGTAATGTGGCTCCATCATATCTTTTTTTTTCTAGCCAAAATAAACTTTTGGAAATAGTCATACCTAACAGCAAAAATGAAGTATCTGCGCCAATGATTTCCGCAATTTTTAATGGCAAAACATTTATGCTAATATTTCTGCTTTCAGATTGACTGACTACGCGTTCGCAAAATTTGTTGTGCTTAGCTGAGACACCCGGTACTTATTAATTCTCCTAAGTTATAATATTATATGTTTTCTACCTTGTCTTATTAGGATACGTTCACGTTCATCTAGTGTCCAAAAACACTTAACTCTGAATAATACAATAAAATAATACATGTTATTACACGTACTACGTGGGAATCGTATCGATACAAAGTGGTACTTATTTTCATCGTTTGTCGAGTTGGCGACCGCCAACCATGCGTATATTACATTCCTTTCAACAGCAGACGCTGGGTAGGTCACGAAATTACAAATGTTATGCGGCGATTACTAATACTTTCCAATCTGATAGGTCTAATTAGGTCATCTATAGGCACGTAGCCAAGCGGAGGGTCCCGAGGGTCTGGACACCCCCGAAATTTTGAAAATATATTGATATAGGCACGCTTCTTACCAATTTCCCCAAATGAATTCCCGGTTTAGATCCCCCCCCCCCCCCGCCACCCTCGAACTGAACTTCTAGTTACATGCCTGGACATATACACACCTTTTCTCATGACGCGGAATCGATTGCCTTTCGCAAATTAAATTGAAATAAATGACAGTTTCACATCGCTCACACGTTGTATGAAGCAAAAATGATAAGAATATTATGTTTTGTAACGGATTAACGGGAGCCCTATAACGTGGCCTCATGCATTTTGAAAAATTCGTTATATGTATATATTTTTTTGTGAGCTTGTATACACCGGAAGCTGTTCGTAGGTCATTAAAAATGTTTTTTTTATCAATTATTTCTGCCATACGTTTCTGTCAAAAATTATTATCTATATACTGAGGACAGTAACACATAAAAATGTAGCTTTTTGGACCCTCTTCTTTTATCGAAAATATAATGTGGTGTAAATATTTTTTGAGTGCTTAAATTATTTTTGTCTAAACAGGTAACTTTTACATGCTCAATTTGGTTCCTTACACGTATATGTCACGGGCAAAATTCCTATTGCAATGTACTGTGAAAAAAAGAAGACTACAGAATTTTACCATTTATAAAAAAAAGAGAAATATTTTACTACCTTTTTTGTAACTGAAGCAAATTACTAAACATTTTATTCATGTTTTTTATCCAGGACTATTTTTCATAATTTCGAATAATTAGTGCACCTAAGAAAATATTAAATGACCTTATTTCTAACCACATAATCCGGCAAACACGGAACAAAACCCACCGGCTGGCCGGCGGCCACTACAGTTTTTTTCTAAATTGGTGTTCTAAACGGATAAAAACTTTTAACTAATGTATTTTTACCTACTTATGCTAATGTGCATATTGTAATCTATAATTCGTGTTTGTTAGAGAGATGAGGGACTTAAACCAGCATTCCAGTCCCGAACTATCCCAAATTCTGCGTAGCTGGAGCAACCCCGCCTCTACTAGAAAGCCTGGAAACGGCCGTTGACAGCTTGCGATGAGTCATCACTAGTAGTTAATTTTTGTAGTTAACTGCTATTTGTAAAATCGTTTACGGCGTATTTTTTGCATTCGTTTTTACAAATAAATTAGAACATTAGTAGTTTTTAACAATTTCTGAACATATTTGTGTTAGTTCTATTAGTTTTAAGAGTGGTGCTATAAAACTTTCGTCAAAATAGAAGTTTGTGCTAGTGAGGTTAACACTTGAATTCTAATAAAAAGTGGATTTGCAAAGAAATATGTGAATTTTGAACAATGCCCTTTATTTGTTATGTACCTAATTACAATGGAAACTATCCGAAAGGACCTAAGGTTCATTTTATGGGTTTCCAAACTACGAAGAAAGTCCAAAGAAGTAGCTCCATGCAACAAAAAGAGAAGGTTTTACTCCAACTGCCAACAAAAGCAATCATAGCATAACATAACTGTTTGCTTTACTGAGCTTACCTCTTCAGTAACCCAACCATTCATAAATTTATGTGGACCCAGATATTATTTAATTTTAGTGGAAAGCACAGGTCGTAAAAGTAATAAAAAGTCTCATCAGCCTCATACACATTTTGCGAGTTTTCTTGTGAAAGCTAATTATAAATGTTTGATTATATATACGTTTATACATCTGCATTTCTAGTGAGACAAATTCCACTTCTACAATCTGAACCTTAACGATCAGAACATCACATTTTAAACCCCATTTATTCCAAAATTAATAAAAATAGTATCTAAACAATTCACTTTTCATGAGTTGGTCTGTGTATTAGCTAGGTGAAACCTTGGCACTGAAACCCTGCCAAATTTAATACATGATAACAAAATTTTCAATTTTTGCACAGATTCTGATAGCAAAAATAGAATCAATCTAAATGTATGTAACACTGTATATTTTATATAATTATTCTTCATCTATTCTGATAAAATCTTAATGGCTTTTTAATATTATATTAGTGTCTTTTGTTTAGTTTAAGTTGTACATATGTATGTATGTATATATTTGTGTATCTGTTAATTAGTCTGTGAATAAAACGGTGATAAAAATGCAGATATTGTTTGATTTCGTTAAAGATATTTGGTACGTTGGTTTGTCATAATAAATAATAGAATATTATTTCAAATTAAAAAAAATATTTCTGACAGGAAAGAAAAAAGGTTTTACGAAAACTAGAAGATTCGTTAAAAAAACTGGTTGTTTCTCTTTTCAACTAATTTTACAGAAGCAGGTTTTGTTGCGCTATGTTTTCCTACTAATTGGAATTGAAGTAAATTTGTTAGACAACATTTTTTGTCATGCGGCTACATATGAAACTGACAAAAAAGGACTGTTTACACTAGAAAGTGGTTTATATCACACGTGTGCTAAAAAAAATTTCAACACTATAGTATCTATTTGAAAGATGGTAAATAAAAAAAAGCTAATGCCTACTTTTAATCTATTTCAAATCAGTTACTCAGTTTTTAAATACTAATGTTGAGAAGTAAATAAAGTAGTACTGAAGACTCTCTGTGGTTGTAAGAAAAATAGTTTACTATTTTTCCTATGACCTACCTCGTTTGAAAAATTTTACTTTCAACGCTTATGTAATTACTTTAAACTTTAGACTTCTAAAGAGAACTATTCTGTATAACTAAATTTTCCCAATGCTGATTTATAAAATTACTTTTTGTTGCCTATATTATATTTAAATAACTGACTAAAAGTACATTTTTATAATTAAAGACAAGATAAAGGTTTATTTAAACATTTTATTACATATAATTTGTTGTAGATACTGTGACCAAATATATATATATATATATATATATATATATATATATATATATATATATATATATTTATTGTATGGTCTTTATGCCGTCTAAAATGTTTCTTACTGAAAATAATAAAAAAAGGTAGAGGCAGCAAATTAATATTCATTAGTTTGCAAATATCAGATCGGAAATAGCCATATTCAGAATATTCAAATATTTACATGAGCGTAAATAATTGTCCTATTTTTGTCAAAAAAATATTCATAAATTTTTATGCAATAAAACCAGTTTGAGTTTTTATAAACACCTGAGCAAATCACCCTTTTAATATTTTTTTGTCAATAAATCATACAAGTCTCAGTTCGATTGCTTAAATGATAGCAGTGACATTACTGATAAGGAATTTATTTAAATGAAGTGTATAATCGATGATTACCTCAACCATCCATTAAACATATCCAACTCCCAATAAGCTAAAAATTATTATGCTGGGATGTTCAGTGGTAAAAAAAAACTAATTTTGATTTAAGAGGGCTGCAAAATATACAAAATAATCTGTTTCATGATGTGTGTGGTAAATAACTTTTTAACGTATATTTAGATATATACATATATAGAACAGAATTAGTAACTGAAACACGATACATTTTATAAAGATCAATAAAACTTACGAATTAATATATAAAGTGAATTAATAATTATTAAAAATAAAATGTATATTACCTGTGATTTATTTATATAATGAAGGTGGGAATCTTTTATTTATCATACAGGACAGAACCAAAATTTCTGGAAGTCAAACCGTTCTTCTTTGCTACTAACCAGGTTTTATTTGCCATATTTCAGAAATTTTTTCTTCCGTGTACCATTTTTTATGAAACAATCACTTATGGTTTTTACCCCATTTGTTACGGATATATTGTGGTATGCAAATATTAGCAATATAGCCATATGATGACACAACAATTTACCGCTAGAGTATTTGCACATAGATTCCTCAATATCATTCATCAAGTTTAATCTGCAAGTAACAAATTCAAAAATATATTATTGACAAAGTGTTATAAATTTATATTAAATTAAATATTTTTTAACTAAATATGTGCCTAAAATGTATAAAGAGCGCTTACCTCAACCTTCTAAACAGGATCTCTTTTATACTTGGAAGAGCATTCCTTTTAATTATAGGAAGTTCCCAATCAAAACCAACCGGGTCTCTCCCACAGTTTGAATCTACCGCGTTTTCTTCTTCTTTGCAAAAGCTTGAATAATTGTTGAGAATCTGATAACTGATTTCGTTGCTATAATAATCTAAAAAGTAAAAAAAAATAATCATAGGCAAAATACACATATCTATATGGTTATTTAAGTAAAAATCAAGCTTTCTTTATTAGAAATGGACAGTATACCCTTGTAATTATTCTTAAGTATACTTACGTATGACGTAACAAAAACTCCAAACGTTCACTTAAAAAACCAGGAAAAAAGAACTTATTTTACGATTAATCAATGTAAACCAACTTCCAAAAGTGAACATTGACATGACAGTGCCTAACAATATGGCCGCAGTGACGTCACAACTCCAGCTGTTCATTGCGGGAAAAACTACTTATGATGACTCATCGATGCCCGCTGCCAGGCTTTCTAGTAGAGTCGGTGTTGGGTGGAGGCGGCCTTTTTCGAATATGTCTTTTAGGTAACCCATTGATATAGTAATGTTCTTTTCTTCAAAAAAGTTATTGACTTAGCGTGCACGATGTCGCTTCGTATTGTTATCACTTTGTTTGAATTGATTTCCAATTATCGCAGCAATGGGAAGAACAATTGATATTAAAACTTCGTTCAAGTATATTTCACTGATCACTGTTCCATCGATTCCATTCATTCGATATCTAATAGTCTATGAGGAAACTTAAATAAATTTTTTATTTGATTTAAGTCTAAGTCACATCTCAGTCAACCGTTGGTTTTGTTTTCCGCTGCAAACCACCCCCATGTCTGTCCCCAAATATCTATCCCATAAAGGAGTTAAAATACTTTTACATTTGTGAAACTCAAGTGCTATATCGCGGTAACACCATGTGGCTAGAATCAAGCCTACAACTCTATTCCTTTCTGCTTTTGTAAAATGATGATAAAGCATCACGATATTTATATCACACGTCAAAATTTTGAAGCACTATTGAACTGACAGATCATAACAGCCGCAGGTTTCCATGACAATACACATCCTTGTGTATTGAATACAAACTTTTTAGTTTTTGAAAAATGTAAGAGTAAACTTAAATCATTATAACTTTTTTGTCATTTGAGATATTAACGATATTAAAAAAAAATTAAAGTAGAAGTCTGGGACAATCCAAAAACTAACAAATGACATTATTTTGTCAATTTTTAAAATTAGGATAGCCTTGGAAAATATGATGAAAAAACGAAGAGTAGCAATTGATCATGAAGTTGAATTGTATCGCACATTGTATATGTCGCGTGGTAAAATTTAAGAGCTACAAACACAGAGCCATCAAATAAAAAAAGAATTCCAAAATTGGTAAAGTACGTTTTTGTTAATTAAATTTTGAAATTAGGTGAAAAAATGGGTGGCCCATCTTAAAGTTAAGTTTAATGTGGCACTGTTTGCAAAGTGAGTGCTTAAAATTAGTTAAAAAATTAATATATTCGCATATATTTGCAAAAAAAATATTTAGTAAAAATTACTTATGCATATTGATTAAAATGGGTGGCAAAAAATTAAATTATTTTTCTTTCTTAACTTCAAAATCGAAAATAAATTATAAACGTTTATAATGCTTTTGACCATAGGTTGTTGGTTCTATTAGTTAATTTGTGTATTTATTTATTTTTATAATATAACGCTTAGGAGTTTTTTATTTTTTAATTTAATCTATTAAGATCAAAAGAGAACATTGTTAAAATGTTGGTTTATTACAAAAATTTAAATATCAATAAAAAGCACAAGAGGTAAATCTAAATTGCTAATATTTAAATGACAAATATACATATGTAAAACAGTTGAATGTTCGGCAAAATAAGTTCAACGTAACATTTAGTAGTAAACCTCAAAAAAGCTAACATTAAATGACCAAACTTTTTACACTACTAGAAAATCTTGTACTTTATGTTAAAGGTATACACATTTTTTGTTAATGCTCCAAGATTGGCAATTAGCAAGACAATGCAGTGTAATTTTATTTTATGCCACAAATATTTTAAATTATTTACTTAACTACAAAGAAAGTATAAATACACATTATTTAGACATATTATTAACCCTATTAACAGTTACCTGATCTTGCACTTTAGGGAAGAAATAAATCTCTTTCCTATAGGGTCTAGATTTTTACATATTTGTTATGGCATGGAAGCCCTTTACTGTTATTATACCAGGGTTATAGAAAAAAGGTAAGATTTGATGTTTAAGATTGAATTACTTATTGGAAAAATACCCTATTTATTTAACTATTATTGTTGGGTGAATCCCAAGCACTCCGTAATTTACATCTTGTGTATTCTGTACAAGTGCTAACGCCCAATAGAAAAACAATTTGGGCATCAAAACAACTCCACTTAAGGAATCTCACTTGCTTATTCACCATTGTGGGTAAATAAATGGCGATTTTTATCTGTTTGTTCGTAAAAACGAAAGAAAGTTTAGGTCGATGCAGCACGCTACAACACTCCTTAATTCCATTAAATATATCTACTTCTGGAATGAGAATGCCAACTAAAATAAAATATGCGATTGGAACACCGAAGAACTGCTTTACTCTTATTATGTTAACACATTTTCGTAGATCAATATAGTTGTCATTGATATAGCAAATGACAAAATGCACATCCGGATTGTATGATTTTTTTATGTGTACGATACTATATTTGCAGTTTGAAATTAAAAACTGGGCATTAAACTAGATTTTTTTTAAGGGTTTGTTAGGAAAACTAGTTTAAGAGGAAATTTTTGACCTATTGAAAAATTGCATATTCGCAACTCCAGCCAGACGACTTCTTCGGAATTATCTCCGATGTTGATACTGACAAGCTTCTAAGGGTTTTGGACATATTTGGGTTTATCATAAGTAGCTATCGCAACTTAAATTTATAACCGGTGAAGAACATTTTTGTATTATGCAGCCTGCAGAGAGATTGTGTAAGTTAGATAGACTAAAATTATTAAACATATAAATAAATAGACAACAAGTGTTTGTAATAATATTAGCTATATTTTGTAGTAGGTGAAAAAAACTTGTTACAGCCACACCTGGGCCCCGTTGCGTTGGGTCTTTTGTACTGGATGTCTGGTTATATTTTAAATGGTACACTCGAGACTTTATTATATGTGCTATCCAAAAACTTTAATCACAAAAGTTTTTGAGTTTTTTTTCGGAATAGTTAGAATTTACAAAAAAAAACAAACAAAAGACGATAGAAAAATTAACCATTGTGCATAAACTCCGTAATTTTAAATGGAACATCTTATATAATATATGTCCGTCAAATGGATCTTTTCTTGCAGTTTATAAATATCCAAAGTTTGATAGCTTATTAATTAATTAAAAATACACAAGAAATTTGAAAAATGTACACCAATTTTATGGGTTGTTTTTAAAGATAAAGGGTATGCTTATAATCAACAAGAAGAGATCCATGAATTAAAACAATATTATACCGGGTGTTTTATTTAAAATGATAAAGTTGATGCTTATTAGTTAACTTTGCTAACGTCGTTTGTTTGTTTTTTTTTTGAAAATTATAACGATTCCTATACATTTTTTGTATTTTAATGTTTTTATAAATCATATAAGAACTCTCTAGGGCACCCATTAAAATATATTTAGATACCTTGTACATCTTCCCTGGAAATACCAATCAACCCAGGCTATACCTGAACTTACTTATAAAAAATTAATAACAATGTCAATCAGCGGGTAAAAGAATAGTATTCTCTTTTTAAATCGAGTTCAGAGGAGCTTTTTCTAATTTTACATTTTCAAAATGATATATTGACCATCCTCTAGATTTAATAAAAATTCTTCTTATTGTTTTTGTACTTACACTTTAGTTATACAGTGTGTCCACGGACTAACTCCGGAAGAGGAAAAACTTTTTTATTTGTAGATTTAGGATAAAAATTCGTTAACACCTGCTTAGGCTGAAATATTGAAGAAAATTTTCACATTACTAATAAAAATTTAAACAATATAAATTATATAAAAGCATTGCCATGATTAGTTATAATTAAAATATTCAACTTTAGAATATTTAATAAAGAAAATGTAAGTCATAAATAGGGACACCAACTGAGGATAACCCCTAATAGATCCGAAACGGTGAGTCAAAACCTCTTATTGTTATACATCGTGTGACTTATTTGGAAGAGACCTACTTAGATATATGTTGATGCACAGGGTATTCTATTTAAAAATGAAGAAAATAAGGATACTTTGTATTTGGTGACACTGGAGATTTCGTCTTTAAAAGAAAATATGAGCTTTTATGTAAAGAAAAGCGTAAAATTATCTTCTTATTGGCGCTTACGGAATATTTATAAGTGTTTAAGAAACTGTGTAAATTGCGTTTCCAAATCAATAATTTTCTGAAGATAACAAATATTTAAAAAATGGCTAATATTGTTAAATTAAAAAACATGTCTTGAAATACGGTTGTAAATGGATTATGTATTTTATATAGTTTGCCGGAATGTCCAAAAACAGAGAGTTCCATAAAAGAATTTTTAGAGCTCGCTATTCTGATTCAATTTTCTGAGCATCACCATCGCTTTTTTTGGCCTGACCATAAAGATGCTCAGACGATTCAGCGCTTAAGACTATTGGACGTCTTAGACAATGGCGAAAGAGCTGATTTTGAAAATCAAACTTCGCTACGTCTTCCATTATACTTTTTTGGAAAATTTTTCAGCTCTTAAGACAATGAAATTTATGAATGATCAACGGGATTTGGTTATGGTCACGATGTTATTTAAAAGACTTGGTATGTCTCTTACAACAAAATTTGAACTGGAACAGGTTTCGTCCTGGAGGAGACAAAAATTCTTCTATAGTGTGAGTCATATGGTGATAACTTATGTAAGAAAAACGTATCTTCACAAGAATGTTTATTGCGTATATCGGTTTCGGACGTTTTCAATAATGCTCCACGTCTTCAGAACCGCTACAAGAATATAATGCATGAAAAGATTGTTATAATATACCAGTCATATTCTGTTATACCAAATAAATATAAATAAAAATATACCTATTGTTTGAATAATCTCTTTCCAAGAAGTCATAAAATAACAAGATTTAATTTCCACATTATCGCAGATCTGGCTTGTCTATAGTAATTTAAAAAACAAAAAAAAACCAACAGGGTAATTTGTAAGTAATAAACTAAAGAAAGCAAACGAAAGGGACACACCAACAATATATATATATATATATATATATATATATATATATATATATATATATATATATACACACAGAAAAATATTAAAATAGGATGTATTCAAATGTTTAAGCTTAATGTGCTCTAAAAAACAACGAGAAAATAATATTACTGTCAAAGTTTTGTTGGGAATTTGTAATTTGTAAGTAATAAACTAAAGAAAGCAAACGAAAGGGACACACCAATATATATATATATATATATATATATATATATATATATATATATATATATATATATATATATATATATATATTTTCATTCCGGGTGTACATCCGTTTACTACTGTCGTTCTGAAAAGAACAGTTTTGCTGACGTTTCGCCAAAATCACATTTGGCATTTTCGAAGCTTTCTTTCTCGCGTACGAATAGAAACCAAATGTGATTTTGGCGAAACGTCAGTAAAACTGTTCTTTTCAGAACGACAGTAGTAAACGGATGTACACCCGTACACATTGTATTTTTATACACACATTGTATTTTTCCATCCGTGAAGGAGTAAAAACCAACATATATATATATATATATATATATATATATATATATATATATATATATATATATATACAGAAAAATATTAAAATAGGATGTATTCAAATGTTTAAGCTTAATGTGCTCTAAAAAACAACGAGAAAATAATATTACTGTCAAAGTTTTGTTGGGAATTTAAGCGTATAGTTTGACTAGTATTATTTCTAAGAGGGTAAAATTTTCTTAATCCATTTACTGGAAAAACAGATTCTTTTCTAAAAAACTCTGCGCTAAAGGCAATCCAGTTGGATCCCCAAGATATTTTGATCAGTTTTGGTGAAGAATCACTATACACAGATTGTCCTGTTAATGGTTCAATATCCCTTATATCAGACATATTGAAATATAATATTTTTGATAACAACTTAATAGACTTAGTGAAAGCTTCTCTTACATCTACTTATATTATTTTCCAGCAAACTTTTATGAACACACCTGCGTGGCACCTATGGGTTCTCCTCTATCACGTGTAGCAGCGAATATATTTATAGAGGCTTATGAGGATTTTGCTTTAACATCCGCTCCACTAAGACGTTAACACTGCTTTAGGTGCATAGGTGATACTTTTTTTGTTTAGCCTCATGGACAGTTGCCATTTTTGGGACCGTGCGTCCGGTCCAGGAAGATGTATGTTTTCTCTCAAACCCATAACACGCGAAAAACAATAATAGTTGAGTCTATCCTTTTTAATATTCTAAGGATATAATAGGTATTAAGAATATGTACTTTAACATGAACTTGCTGGATCTAAAGAACAGAGACCTAAAGGTTCTCAAACCCATTGTCACTTATGCTCAGAAGATGGAAGCTTGGGTTAAGTATAGAGCTTCACGAGAAAATGGGAGTTGTATCTGCCTAAAACGTTTCCCAAGACAGGAGACCATTAAGCATATATTAGCATGTCTAAATTTAGTTCGCACCATTTACAATGACATATCCAAATTGCGGGTACAATTTATAGGGAGCTATGGCCTACGATCACCGTTGTAACAATCGAGGATAAAAATCATTTTTTTAATTGACATTCCATTTACGAATAATTACAGCGTCATATCAAGAATAGAAGAGAAAACTGAGAAATATAAAGCTCTGCGAAAGGAAACCAAACTGATGTGACATATAAACAAAGTAAAAGGCAATCCAATTATTGGATCATCAATTACTGGGGATAAAAGTAAAACCTTCTTCTAAACTAGACCAAGATGTATAAACTTTTAATATCAAATATTGCAAGAACTATGAAGTGAGGTAATAAACATGCACGCATGAAAATGCACGTTAAACTAAATTAAATTAATTAACAGTGTTATTTAACTGACGATCAATACTGATTATATATTTATAAAATAAATAGAATGATTAGGGCGATTAAATAAACATGTAAGAAAATTTAATGGGAGGAGAAAGTCAATAAAGTATTATATATATATATATATATATATATATATATATATATATATATATATATCTTATTATGCTAAAAATAATAAAATTAATTTTTATTCAAAAATCATTTCCTATATTATATTTTTAATATAGTATTATATATTAAACAGACTACATCACAAACCAAAGTAACACATTTTAAAATGGACCCCCATATATTTGAATCGATTTTTGACCTTTACTAGAATTTTTAACATTTTTTATAAACCGTACTGACTAAATTTATTTGTTTTAGATCTACGGATATTTAAATATTGGCACGTTATTGAAATTATTTTAATTCTACAACAGAGAAATTACTCAACGTATTATTATTGCAGGATCAAAGACCGCAAATATAGATTTCATTACTACAATTTCCTTTGATTGCATAAGATAGAAATGTATTTCAAACGATCCTTTACTTGGAGTCAACATGTTTTCCAACTTTAAGAGGAATTTTATGGAAACCGGAAATTATAACATCATTTCATTACATTTGATCTATTTATATTTATATTTATATTTATATATATATATATATATATATATATATATATATATATATATATATATATATATATATATATATATATATATATATATATATATATATATATATATATATATATATATATATATATATATATATATATATATATATATACAGACGTAGCTTTTTTCTTGGCTTTAGGTTCGTCAAAATAAAAAGAGAAATGACTAGTATGTCGTTTTTTATTTATAAAAACTGCTTGTCAGGGTGACATTTCGGCAGAGACTCATGCCTCTTTCAAACTATTAGACAACTGAACATTTATTAGATACAAAAACAGAGTAAATACAATTTTCTTTATGTACTAGATGTAATAGAGGACGCATAAAACTTATCACAGAATGTAAATGTCAAAATCCAAAAAATAAAACTGAAACATAAAACTCTGGGATACTTACATTACATTTCGACGTACATACAAGAAACTTTTAAAAACGTCGAAATTGAATGTGATGTAATATTAGTGTCCCAGTGTTTTTTTTTATATATATATATATATATATATATATATATATGATATATATATATATATATATATATATATATTTGTTTGGAATTATTATTAAAACATTTAGTTTATTTTACTATTAATTAAAGCATCATCCATTTTCATGTTTTTTAATTATTATGAACATACCATAATCCGAATCGTAAATATTATAATCAATACAAAGCAATTAATACAATAATTCATTCCTATATCTACATTTCGTTGTACTTTTCCGCGCATGTGTAAAAACTCCATAAGCCTAGCCAAGGAAGAAGGGAGTGTTAAGAGTCGTTCATTATGGTAGAAAAGGTGTATCTAAGCACAACCAGTTCTCATAATCACATTTAACCATTTTCTCCAATTTCATAATCAAGAGAAGGGGCCCCTTTGTTTATGAAGCTTTATATATTATGAAGTGAAAGAAGCCACTGGATTTAGGTGAGTGGAGTTTCGTTCATTTCAATTGCATACAAAATTTATCACATATTTAATTTTATTTTATTTCTTCCCAATCCGCATTTTTATACAGTCCATTTGAAGTATTATCTTTTTTTAATAAATTACGCAACATTTTGGTCCTTCGAGCCGGATGATTTTCTTTCAATATTATTAATTATGTTTCGTCAAACATCTAACGCCATATTTAAAATTTAGGTACGTTAGAAAAAAGCTACCATCTTCTTTCTCGTTTCAAACCTGAAACAATTTTAACACAGGATTGAACTTTAATATTTCCTTAATTACTACTATAATTACCCTTAAATATTTTGTACCTTAATTAAAATGACAGAAAAAGTAAAAAGAGCTAAAGTATTTCGTCAGATTGAAATTAATCCTATAGGAGAACTTACAGAGTTGTCGAAAAAAGCCTTAGTTGACAACAAATTTCATATCGAGTTTAAACAAAGATGTAAACAATTAGATACAATCTTTTCTGAGTTTAATAAACAGCAATCATTAATTTTGTCTTCTATGATTAATCAGGAAGATCAAATTCCAATTGAGGATAAAATTCGTTGTGATTTTGAAAATAGTTTTTATCAAATAAAGTCCGTATATTCTGAATTATTTGAAAAGGAAATAGATAATCTAATTCAGACTCAATCTCAAAATCCTAATCTTAATATCTTACCTAAAGTTAAATTACCAGAAATTAAAATTAATAAATTTACGGGTGACATAAAGCAATTCACAGCGTTTATTGATATTTATAATGCTTTAATTCATAACAATTCGTCTTTATCTAATATCGAAAAATTTACGCATCTTCATTCATATTTAGAGGGCCCACCGAGAACTTTAATACAATGTACTCCTTTGACTAGTTCTAATTATATTGTAGCGTATAATGCTTTAATTGACCGCTATACAAATAGCCGTATCCTGGCTACCGCACATTGGAATGAGATAGAAAATTCTCCGCGTCTTAATAATGAAAATCCTCATATGTTAAGAAAGTTAATAGATACCTTTAATGAAAATATTGCCGCTTTAACAAATTTAAAATATCCCACTGCGCAATGGGATTTCATATTAGTCAATATGTTATTGAAACGTCTGGACCCTGTTACATTATTGCGTTTTGAAATGAATCATAGCTCATCTACTCTACCAGCGTTCGCAAGCGTAATTGATTTTTTAAACAAACAATGTATTGCATTTGACAGCATTGCCTTTTCATCGATACCTAAACCCAAATTTAAATCGCCGCCACAACGTTCTCAGCCACCGTTGGTATTTTTGAATACAACGGAAAATACCCACAAATGCACACTTTGTTCTTTAAATCACAATCTTTATCAATGTAGTTCATTTAATGCTAAAACTCCGCAAGACAGGTTTTCTTTCGTGAAACAAAAACAATGTTGTACTAATTGTCTTAGTAATACTCATAATTCGGCTAAATGTAACTCTACGTATACTTGTCGA
This sequence comes from Kuschelorhynchus macadamiae, assembly GCA_030620095.1. Taxonomy (NCBI): domain Eukaryota; kingdom Metazoa; phylum Arthropoda; class Insecta; order Coleoptera; family Curculionidae; genus Kuschelorhynchus; species Kuschelorhynchus macadamiae. The sequence goes on from JAUTXW010000070.1 coordinate 451,287, forward strand.
ATTTGTAATTGTCGTCATCACACTCTTTTACATTTAAACAAACAAAAAAGTAATATAACTGATCGTCCGATATTTAAAAGGGAATCACCGTCAAATAATACGCAAATTAAAAATACCCGAGACTTTGTCAGCGATTCAAGCAGCGAACAAAATAATCCACAGGCACCGAGAAACGATGTACGTGAGTCCGTCTCTGTTCAAAATTCTTTTGTCGATTCCTTAGCTACCTTTTCTAAGGGACATGAAAAAATTAGTAACAATACCAGTTGTGATAGTACGGTTTTATTGGCAACTTTAATTGTTGATGTTTTAGATTGTCGTGGAAATTTTCAAAAATTTAGAGCCTTGCTAGACTGTGCTTCACAAGCAAATTTTATTACAAAAAAGTGTTTAAACAAATTAGGGCTTACTGTGCATAAATTGTCGGTTTCAGTGTGCGGTCTTGGAAATATGTCGCAAAATGTGAATTCAGGTGCAGTGAATTTAACTCTAAAACCAACGAAAACAGTGTCCCCTAAATTTTCTGTTGAAGCTGTGATTTTAGACAAAATCTGTAATGATCAACCAACTGTTCATAATATGCCATATAACTGGTCGCATATTAAAAAATTGGAATTAGCTGACTCTAGATTTAATCAACCTGGTAAGATTGATATATTATTAAATGCCGAAATATTTTCTCAGATTTTATTAGACGGTTGTATTCGGGGAAATGCGAATACCCCTACCGCAATTAACACTGTTTTCGGATGGGTTTTAATGGGTCAAACAAATATTTTAAATAATAATCAATCGCAGATTAATTCATTTTTTACTTCTACATTTAATGATTTAAATGACTCTGTCAAGCGTTTTTGGGAACTTGAGGAAATACCCCATCGAGATAATATTTCTCCCGACGATAAAAAATGTGAAAAAATTTTTATTGAAAATTTTATTCGCACTGATACCGGAAGGTATTCTGTATCGTTACCATTTCGAAGTAATATCGAACCAAAGTTTGACAATTCTCAAACAGTTGCGTTAAACCAGTTTTTATCGTTGGAACGCCGCCTTATTAAGGACTCCGATCTTTATAAAATGTATTGCGATTTTATGCAGGATTATTTAGATTCCGGACATATGACTGAAGTAAAAACTAACGTTGATACTAATAAAAATTATTCATATTATATTCCACACCATTCTGTTTTAAAACCCGAAAGTACAAGTACCCGTTTGCGTGTTGTTTTTAACGCTAGTAAAAAAGATATGAAAAATAATTATTTAAATGATTATTTGTTAACGGGCCCTAAATTGCAAAACGATATTTTGCAAATTTTATTGAATTTTAGACTTAATAAAATTGTTTTTACCGCAGATATTCGACAAATGTATAGACAGATTTTAATTAACAAAAAACATCGACATTTTCAAAAGATTTTATTTCGATTTTCCCCCAATGAGAAAATTAAAGAATACGAATTAAATACTGTTACTTATGGAATTTCGTCATCTCCCTATTTAGCCATACGTACGTTGTATCAGCTCGCAAATGACGAAAAGGAAAAGTATCCAATAGCCTCAGAAGCTTTAATATCGACTAGCTACGTTGATGATTTGGCCACTGGTTCCGAAACGTTGTGCGATGGTATTCAGTTAAAAAATGAACTTATTTCATTATTAAATAGTGGTGGCTTCGAGCTTCGAAAATGGTGTAGTAACCGTCCCGAATTGTTGGCAGATTTGCCTCCAGAGCATCTATATAATAATTCTATATCTTTTGACAAAAAGGGTGAGAATGAAACCATCAAAATCCTTGGTTTGAAATGGAACCCTCTTAACGACAATTTTACATATTTTGTAGAACCACGTAATAATGTTTGTACTAAAAGAAATATGCTCTCAGATTTAGCACGTATTTACGATCCGTTGGGTTTTCTTACTCCATTAACGTTTTTGGCTAAGTTTAATATTCAGAATTTATGGGGTCTAGGCCTCGGTTGGGACGAAACTCCTCCAAAAAGTATTGTTATTTCTTGGAAAAAATTTAAAGATCAACTTCCATGTCTTGCGCATTTGCAAATACCTAGACATATTCCAAATGTGTCAAATATATCTGAAATTCATGGGTTTTGTGATGCGAGCGAACGTGGATATTGCGCTGTTGTATACTTTCGTAACCAAATAAATGAACATAAATTCTCTTCCTTTTTTGTGACCGCAAAGTCTAAAATAGCCTCTCTTAAGCGTATATCTATACCCCGACTTGAATTATGTGCCGCAGTATTGTTATCTAATCTAATTTCATTTATTCAGAAGACGTACAGTCAAAAGGTTACGTTTTCTAATATATTTGCTTGGACGGATTCTACTGTTGCTTTATCGTGGATTAAGTCATTTCCTCATAAATGGACCACTTTTATAAGTAACAGGGTTACATTAATTCAGGAAAAAATATGTCCCTCCTCTTGGCACCATGTTCAGTCCAAAGATAATCCTGTCGATTGCGGTAGTAGGGGTTTATAACCCCATGAACTACTAGACTGTACTGCATGGTGGGTGGGTCCAGAATGGTTGTGTTTACCACAATCTAGCTGGCCTTATTCTAAATTAAATCTTGAAGAATGTCATGAAGAAATAAAAAAGATTGTTTTAATTACAAATTTTAATCTTCATATTTTTGAAGAGTTACTTAACAAATTTTCATCTCTCTCTAAAATTGTTAACATTGTTGCATATATACTTCGTGCAATTCAAAATTTTAAACTTAAAACTTCTCTTAAAACTAATACCAAATTAATTTCAGAAACCGAGTATAAACATTCTTTTAATTGTCTAATAAAATATACGCAAAATATATATTTTTCAAAGGATATTGAACTCATTTTATCTGGAAATCTTTCAACAAACATAATTAAAAAATTAAATCCATTTCTAGATATAGATGGAATTTTAAGAGTGGGGGGTAGATTACGTCATGCAGATTTGAAATATGATTTAAAACATCCGATTTTATTACCGCGAACGAGCCGATTAACAGAGTTAATTATTGAAGATAGTCACAAAAGGCATTTCCATCCTGGAAGTCAATTACTTCAATTTATTATAGGTCAAAATTTTTGGATTTTATCCGCTCGTAGAGCGATTCGGACAATAGTTTCGAAATGTATAAAATGTTGGAGACTAAGTCCAAAACCCCTTCAACCTCCCATGGGAGATTTACCAATGGCTCGTATTTCTCAAGTTAAACCTTTCTTACACGTAGGAACTGGTTATTGTGGCCCATTTAATATAACCTTGAGTCGATTGAGAGGTGCGAGAACGCAAAAGGCCTGGATATGCATATTTGTATGCTTTACCACCAAAGCGATACATATTGAATTAGCTTCGGATTTATCTTCCGAGTGCTTTCTTGCAGCTTTTCGTAGGTTTATCGCTAGACGCGGCCGATGTTCTGATGTTTATAGTGATTGTGGAACTAACTATATAGGTGCCAATAAATATTTGAAATCTATTATGAAAGAAGCAGTAGAAGCCGAAAAAATTAAGTGGCATTTTAATCCTCCTGCTTATCCGCACTTTTCAGGCTTAATGGAAAGTGGTGTTAAAGGTGTAAAGACACATTTATTTAGAGTCATTGGTAGCCAGATTCTAAGTTATGAAGAATTATTAACGGTTGTAACTCAAATTGAGTCTCTTTTAAATTCCCGTCCTTTATGTCCCATAAGTAATGATGCAAATGATTTATCTGCGCTAACTCCGGGACACTTTTTAACGCTAGAACCGCTTTGTGTCATCCCAGATTCTGACCTACAAAATTTAAAATTAAATAGACTAAATCGGTGGCAACTCATACAAAGGCTTCATGCTGACTTTTGGTCCCGTTGGAGTAACGAGTATCTCCATACTCTCCTTCAAAGAGGAAAATGGAATCACAAGGATGTACCTGTTGCTCTTGGCACTCTTGTGCTTATTAAACATGAAAATCTTCCTCCTCTGTCATGGCAACTTGCTAGAATTGTAGAGTTGCATCCAGGATCAGACGGAATTTCGCGTGTTGCCACTGTTCGTACTAATCAAGATACTTTTAAAAGGCCATTAGTAAAACTGTGTCCATTATCCATTAATTAAGAATTAATGTTACATAATTAACTTAGAATTAGGATTTTGAAATATTTGTAGAATTTTTTTTTTTTTTTTATTTATTTTTTATTTTTAAATGGTAGTACATTTAAAAGGTGGGTGGAATGTTTGGAATTATTATTAAAACATTTTAATTATTATGAACATACGATAATCCGAATCGTAAATATTATAATCAATACAAAGCAATTAATACAATAATTCATTCCTATATCTACATTTCTTTGTACTTTTCCGCGCATGTGTAAAAACTCCATAAGTCTAGCCAAGGAAGAAGGGAGTGTTAAGAGTCGTTCATTATGGTAGAAAAGGTGTATCTACGCACAACCAGTTCTCATAATCACATTTAACCATTTTCTCCAATTTCATAATCAAGAGAAGGGGCCCCTTTATTTATGAAGCTTTATATATTATGAAGTGAAAGAAGCCACTGGATTTAGGTGAGTGGAGTTTCATTCATTTCAATTGCATACAAAATTTATCACATATATAATTTTATTTTATTTCTTCCCAATCCGCATTTTTATACAGTCCATTTGAAGTATTATCTTTTTTAAATAAATTACGCAACAATATTTATATATATATATATATATATATATATATATATATATATTTATATATACATATATATATATATTTATATATATATATATATATATATATATACCGGGTGTCAACGATATCGTTTTACACGATGCCATTCAATTGCTTTTTAGGTTAGGATTTTTTTATTTGGGTTAACGAAATATGGTATTAAGACACATATTTTTCATGAAAAAACAATTGAATATTACTGCCAGTTTTTCCGATATCAGAACCAAGTTAAGAATTTCAAATGGAACCCTGTATATTATTTTACATAGTTTGAAAGAGCTTAGAATTACCTTTTCAATGACATATCACACGTTATATTTTTTTTCAAAATGGCGGACCAGGAAGCGCTTTTTCAAAATTCAATATGGCGGTCGTTTCCCGATACCGATGAAATTTTTGTTTAACAAATTATTAAAATATTAAACAAAATCGGGTTATCAATGGATTTTAATCAAATTTAAAATCAAATTTTTAATTTATCACAAAATGGGATAAGTTTAATTTTTTCTCTAAAATGTGAACTTTTTCTTAAATTTTCTCAAAGATTTTAAATAGAAAGTTGTATTTATTAAATATTAGTATTAAAGTATATCTTATTAGCTACACGAAACCGCATAACAAGCCGTATTTTTGCTTTTTGTTTCAGAAAAAATTGACAAAACCTTGCCGATATACATTTTTCCTAATACATAACATGAAACAAACACACACATATTATTAATCAGAAAATCCTGGAATATTTTTTATTGTTTATTGATAAGTAATTTTGTATTATTTTGACATTTTATGACTGTTGACTTATTTTAGGAAAGCGAGAAAAAATCACAAGTAGTATTAATTTTATTTTACCGGTAGATACGGTGCAGTAACATGAAAGATGACTTAACTAAGATAAGTAGGCCTTGGAAACAATTGCATAGGGATGCCATTATAATTTTCATTAGATTTAACCAGAAACGTCAAAAGTACTGTTTTGTATCGACATTTCTGATAACTTTGGTTACATTTTTACACTGAGAAGTGGTTCTAGTTAGTTTTAAAAATAAATATTATGGTTTATTCAAGAGAACATCAAATTGACATGCTCCTTATTTATGGGGAATGTCGCAAAAATTCAAGGGACACAGAGAGATTATACCAGGAACGCTTTCCGAATCGTGACGCTCCTTCACATGCATATTATCCTTGGCTAGTACAACATTTAAAAAATGAAAATAATGGTGGTGTCCATGCTAATGGCAATGATGGTTTCGTAGTAAGCGAAGAAGTGGAAACAAACGTTTTAGCGTACATCGAGTATGACCGTACAGCTTCCCTTCGTGAATTAGGCAAACAGTGCAATACGTCCCATGAAAGCGCCAGAAAAATTTTAAAGAAACACGGGTTTAAATCGTTTAAGTATCAAATTCACCACCACCTATTTGAAAATGACTTCCAAAGACGACTTATTTATTGCAATTGGTTTTTAGATAATTATAGAATAAGTCCTGTGTTTCATCATAAGATTATTTTTTCGGACGAATCAAGGTTTACTAATCTAGGGATGTTTAATAGAAATAATTTTCGTTATTGGGCAAAGGAAAATCAAAGATTAGTAAGAGAAGGTGCCTTCCAGGAACGTTTTGGAGTTAATGTTTGGTTAGGCGTTGTAGGACTAAGCGTTATTGGTATAATATTATTCCATCAGCCTTTAACTGGCGAGATGTATTTGGACTTTCTCGAAAATGAAATTGAACATTTTATAAATAATTTGCAGCAAAATGATGATTTAGTTTACCAACAAGATGGCGCCCCTGCTCATAATTCAAGAATTGTTGCAAATTACGTGAGAACTGGTTGGGAACCAATGGACCAATTCGACGGCCAGCGAGGTCGCCTTACCTAACCCCGCTTGATTTTTCTATATGGAGTCATCTGAAAGAAAAAGTGTATGCAACTCCTGTAATATCGTTGGAAATGTTAGAAAATAGAATAAGACGAGCCGTTGAGAGTATCTCAGAACAGCATTTACGAAGCCTGCTCGCGGAAAATGTTGAGAGAGTTACACTATGCCAAGAACAAGGCGGACAGCGCATAGAACATTTAATTGAGTGACTTTTGTATTAATTGTGAATGTTTGATTTTAAATTAGCGTTAAACCCAATAAAAACCCCCATATTTGTTTATTATTTCTACCTATAATTCAAAAATATCTTCGGTGTTAGAAAATGGCCGCCATATTGAATTTTGAACAAAAGCTTCCTGGTCCTCCATTTCGAAAAAAAATCAACTTGTGATATGTCAATGTAAAGGGAATTCTAAGTTCTATCAAACTGTGTGAAAAAATATACAGGGTTCTTTTTAAACTTCTTGACTTAGGTCTAGGTATTTCCGGAAAAACCGAAAGCCTACCGGTAAAATAAAATTAATACTACTTGTGAATTTTTCTCGATTTCCTAAAATAAGACAGCAAAAATCATAAAATGTCAAAATAATACAAAATTGCTTATCAATAAAAAATATTCCAAAATTTACTGATTAATAATATGTGTGTGTGGGTGTGTGTGTTTCATGTTATGTATTACGAAAAATGTATATCGGCAGAGTTTCGTCAATTTTTTCTCAAACAAAAAGCAAAAATACGGTTTGTTATGCGGTTTTGTTTTTGTTTTTTGTTTTTCTCAGTGTAAAAATGTAACGAAAGTTATCAGAAATGTCGATACAAAACAGTACTTTTGACGTTTCTGGTTAAATCTAATGAAAATTATAATGGCATCCCTATGCAATTGTTTCCAAGGCCTACTTATCTTAGTTAAGTCATCTTTCATGTTATTGCACCGTATCTACCGGTAAAATAAAATTAATACTACTTGTGATTTTTTCTCGCTTTCCTAAAATAAGACAACAGTCATAAAATGTCAAAATAATACAAAATTACTTATCAATAAACAATAGAAAATATTCCAGGATTTTCTGATTAATAATATGTGTGTGTTTGTTTCATGTTATGTATTAGGAAAAATGTATATCGGCAAGGTTTTGTCAATTTTTTCTGAAACAAAAAGCAAAAATACGGCTTGTTATGCGGTTTCGTGTAGCTAATAAGATATACTTTAATACTAATATTTAATAAATACAACTTTCTATTTAAAATATTTGAGAAAATTTAAGAAAAAGTTCACATTTTAGAGAAAAAATTAAACTTATCCCATTTTGTGATAAATTAAAAATTTGATTTTAAATTTGATTAAAATCCATTGAAAACCCGATTTTGTTAAATATTTTAATAATTTGTTAAACAAAAATTTCATCGGTATCGGGAAACGACCGCCATATTGAATTTTGAAAAATCGCTTCCTGGTCCGCCATTTTGAAAAAAAATATAACGTGTGATATGTCATTGAAAAGGTAATTCTAAGCTCTTTCAAACTATGTAAAATAATATACAGGGTTCCATTTGAAATTCTTAACTTGGTTCGGATATCGGAAAAAGTGGCAGTAATATTCAATTGTTTTTTCATGAAAAATATGTGTCTTAATACCATATTTCGTTAACCCAAATATAAATATCCTAACCTAAAAAGCAAATGAATGGCATCGTGTAAAACGATATCGTTGACACGCAGTATATATATATATATATATATATATATATATATATATATATATATATATATATATATATATATATATATATATATATATATATATATATATATATATATATATATATATATATATATATATATATATATATATATATATATATATATATATATATATATATATATATATATATATATATATATATATATATATATATATATATATATATATATATATATATATATATATATAATATATATATATATATATATATATATATATATATATATATATATATATATATATCTAAATATATATACATATATATATATATATATATATATATATATATATATATAAATCTATCTATATATTCTCTTTTTTACTTTTTTAAGTACTCCTGCCTCCTCTAAACCCATGCCACTCATGATACTCCTACATCTATGTGTTTTGGAAAGAAGTATTAACAATTAGCAAGGTAACTAAATCTTTGATGTTTTATAGATAGTATAGAGGAATAATGTGAGCTACTTCTTCGTAGGTATGTGAAGATTTAAATTACAGTATGATTTACACAAAGTGTTTTATAACGTTATGTAAAACCCAGCCCAAAATTTGTTAAATATTGGTGTTTGTCCAATTAATACCGATTTTTTTCTTGTTTTTCATGACAGTTATCATACTCCAATGGCTTAAATATCAAATTAATATGTGTAAATGCTAAGACCTTACGGTTCGAACACTACTGATATCTAATCTTAATTACGTCAAGACTTACATGTAATATGATACTTCCGGTCTTAAATAGTCTGTATTTCCAGACACAGCACACTTTCTCACCATGATTTTTCCTTTATTTAAGTGCTACAACACACAAAACTTACAAAATCATTAAAAAACTAAAAAATATATATAAATAACAACGATCGAACGCGGTACCAAAAATGACAAGAATGCATAGTCTGTTTTGTAATTAGACTATAAAACAAGAGTACTATGACGATTGCTATGAATGAATAGTTGTAAAACTACTCGTAAGGGACGTGAATTTGACGTAGCGTCGTTACCAGTTCTATATGGTAATATTTATATTATTACATTATTGTAATTCTTTAAAGACCTTAGTTAACTACTTAGACCATAAAACAATTGATTAAATTTGATATACATATAACTGTGTTATGAAAATATATAAACATATTGGAGTAACTCGATAAAACTTGGCTTAGAATATTTGACAGTTTTTAAAACGTGAGAACAACATACACATTTCGATGTAGTGGAGAGGGAAAACATTTAATATATGATCCCATGTTAAATGTAAATAGTTTGGTCTCTCTTGTTTCTGTGGCCTAAGATCATATTTCTACCTTCTTAATTCCTAGGTAAAGAGACGCTCTTAGAAGACCTTAATATGATATTGGTGGGTAACAAGGTGGTCTTAAAAGCATCAAAACCTATATGTGACTATCTATTGTTTATGTATTTATTGCTTCGATAAGGACTTTAAAATTTATTTAGTGTTTACCAGTTTTAACAATCTATATCGAAACTCACTGATGTGTTTCTTTTACTCTCCATAATCAGTCTTATAAGCTTGAGCAATTCTGTTTAAGTATCACCTAAACATACGCTGTATACACAAGATTTATTATTTTTTATATAAGCTTATGTGTTAAGTGACATAAAAGCAAAACAGATAAATTTTAATTGATCTATTGATAATGAGATCTGAAAACAATCTAATATATTTCTATTTAAATTTCACGCTTAAAAAAATAAACAATAAAAACTATTTTCATATAGAATGGAAACCTCAGCCACTTAAGAGAACTAAGAAGTCATGGTTCTCCGGTTCATAACTACGATTGTTCCTAAAGATTTCTGAAGATACCTGTTTTTATTAAAAGCAAAATATCGAAGATAAATTCCATGTATCCTTGTTGTAAACCCACGAACCAATTTCCTAACGTCATAACAATTTCACAAATATTGCAACTTCAATATATTATATGGTTTACTCATTTTACCACAGTTTTAAAAATAAACGTACCTCTAGTAATCAATACAAAGTTATTCCATGTTTGCCAGATTAAAGATTTACCGAGGAATTAATTTTTGCTTTTAGTTTAAGTTCTTTGAGTAACATTAGCAATACCTAGTCTCAAATAAGCTGAAAATTTTTCATCAACATCATGACAAATGAAAACTCTTTTGAGTCTTGTTTGTTGGAACATAAAATATGTTTTCCTATGGGATACGGATGACGCAAACATAGCTGTATAATAAAATATAACTAGAGATTTAACTGAACATGCTGCATACAAATAATTTTCAATTTAAAAGCTATTTCATGAAAAGTGGAAACAAAGAAAATTGCTATTCAAAAAGTGGTAGTAGAATGTTTGAATTTTAAAATCATTGTGGTCCAATTTTAATTATCAAATGTTTAGATTAATTAAAAAGCACATTTAAACCATTATTAAAAATACGTTGTTGGCGCATTGCTGCCTAATTTAAGCTACAACTAATTATATTACTACAAGCTACTTGTATATATATATATATATATATATATATATATATATATATATATATATATATATATATATATATATATATATATATATATATATATATATATATATATATATATATATATATATATATATATATATATATATATATATATATATATATATATATATATATATATATATATATATATATATATATATATATATATATATATATATATATATATATATATATATATATATATATATATATATATATATATATATATATATATATATATATATATATATATATATATATATATATATATATATATATATATATATATATATATATATATATATAAAGCAAAAATATATAATTTCTGCAGGTGCAAAACGGTCTAGAAGAAGAATAGCTTTCGACTATGTCACAGGGCAACCTCCTGCGATCATGATTTCTGGGCCTCTACCCTCATCAGGCAGGCTTGTACCCAGGGAGATCTGAAATAACAGATTGCTCGATATGACAAAATCGAAAACGAGACGTCGATTATACTGGAACAGTACTACATGCTACCCATAGGTATTCTTGGCAACCATCATGCGGAGTTGGTTGAATAAGATATATGTAGAATAACAAAAATATAAAATTTTTGTAGGTGCAACATTGTAATTAAAAGCAAATATTTATTGGAAATAATCCTTAATGTGGCTCCGTTAGTATGATTATTTAAACCAATTTTAAAAACTGTATAAAATTTAAATATTTAACAAAGTGTTTTATAAAAACTATACTAGTCTAGGAGCAATATTTATTTAGTTATGTTTTGTTACAGGTAAGTTTTCTAAGAAAAGCCAAAGCAAGGTAATGTCAAAAGAATGCGAACGTTTGAGGATAAGTGGAAAAGGAACATGAAGACTGCATTGATTCAGGTGAATTCGGAAGCTTCAAATTTGCATTATTGTATTTTTGCAATATCAGATTTTATGATTTACTCGTTATTTTTTCGAGGTGGCTTTTTGAGTCTCGTTACAGTCATACATTTATCCTAAGTGAAAGATTTCTGAATAGCTGAGCTTAGACTTTCAAATCTTCGAAAAATGACATAATACACTGAATTAAGTTGAATATGGAAAATATATATATATCCTCTGTTTTGAAAATAATTGCTTTTTTTAACGCTTAATCTATGAAAAGGTATGATACAGAGAAAACAGATGGGCCAGTCATAATAAAAAAAAAATACATAGAATATTAATAACGAAAAAAAAATTATTCATTCTTCAGAAAAGTTGCAAAAAAAGTAAGGAGCCAGAAACGCTTCGAAAAGGGTTGATATATATCTTAAAATTACTAGAGGCATATCTCTATCTTCAATAGTTTAGAGTTTTCCGATAAATTCAAATTTTGACTAATTATTATTTACGCATATTAATTAAATAACATTCTCATTTAAACTAGATACTATAACGATTATACTTTGAGGTATAAGAATTTTCTTAATAATAATATTAAAAATTTGAAAATTTCCTAAACTATTGACTTTGGATCTAAAATTCATTAAACTTTGTTTAATAGATTATTAGCTATAAATGCAGTCGTTTGCTTCAATAAATATAAAAGTTGTTTTTGGTAAAAAATAACTCATTGAACAATTTTACTGTTAGAAATTATCAACGGATTTCAAGAGATTGGATTTACGAATAATGAACTAGCTAAGGAAAAGCAATTAGAATTTTGATTCCAGAGTCAATCCTTTACGAAATAATTAAATTTATAATACCGACTTACTAAAAAACTGTTTTCATTTTAGTGTATAATTCAAATAAGAATTGATCCGAATTTTTTAATTGACAATATTTTATATATCTTTAATTTAACAAAAATTATCGTAATAAAATCCGAATTTCTGGGTCATTCTATTGCATAACTTTGGACTTTTTTTATTTTTCAAAATCAGACCAATTGTTTGGGCACTTATATTTTTTAAAGAAAAATAAAAACTTTGTTAGGTTTTCAGAATTTAAAGTATGAGAGACAATCTTTATCAATATTACAAAATATTTTTTTTACATTTGGGTCGCTATAAGTGACATGGATATTTATATTTAAAATATTTGGTCATTTGTGACACATTCGGTTTTCATGCCATTCAACTACAACTTTGGTTATTTTAAATAGGACTTTTTGCTTTTTAACAAAAATTATCGTAATAAAATCCGAATTTCTGAGTCATTCTATTGCATAACTTTGGACTTTTTTTATTTTTCAAAATCAGACCAATTGTTTGGGCACTTATATTTTTTAAAGAAAAATAAAAACTTTGTTAGGTTTTCAGAATTTAAAGTATGAGAGACAATCTTTATCAATATTACAAAATATTTTTTTTACATTTGGGTCGCTATAAGTGACATGGATATTTATATTTAAAATATTTGGTCATTTGTGACACATTCGGTTTTCATGCCATTCAACTACAACTTTGGTTATTTTAAATAGGACTTTTTACTTTTTAGATTCGCTGTAGAAAACTAAGCATTTTTTATTAAAATGCATTTATTTTGAAATAAAAATTATTTAGTCATTTTTAATGCAAAAATTTGATGAAAAGTAATGTATTTCTAAAACAAAAAGCCAAACTAGCAAAGTTCTAAAATTTTAACAATATATAGACAAATCATATTTTTTCTGTCCCTGAACCACTAGTTGATATTATCAATTTAGGGGATCTTCTAAAACTATATAATTTTGTCAATTCAAATTGTATTTTGTCATCAGAAGCTAACAGAGTTAATTTTGTTTAGTTACTTAATAAGTTTCTATGCTCTAAAACTGACTAAACATAACAGTTTTAGGAATCTAAATAATAATATGCTTTCAACTTCCTAATATTGCTCTCTACCGCGTTGTACACTTATTACGATTTGACCTAATTCAAGCAAAATTTAAAGTATTTAGACAAATTTTCTTAAATGTTGATAATATAAAAACAGAAATACTGCTGCGGAAGGTAGTAACAGGATCAAAAACTAAACAAATAGCTGCAATTTTTTATTATTTTTCCCAACTTCCATATGTATTGATAAATATGTATCTAGAGACATAAGTTGGAAAAAAAACAACTAGTGACTAAAAAAATATATGTGGCGTTTTTGTGTAAAATGGTGACATTTATTAAAAGGGATACTATATATCTTCAAATTAAAAAAATGGACAAATAAATTTGTCATTTAACCTAGCATAGATGGACTTATAAATTATGGTTTTGATAACTTATAGTTGTTAAAATATATTAAACGATCAATAGTTGATAATTTAACGTAGGATATCTAGAAATATTTAATACTATAGTTAAATAACAATGGGCATTACATTTTTTAGTTTTTACAAAATAGTATTTCAGTCCCGATAAAGCTAATGGACACATCAGCATTTATTGCTACTCTAACGTTTTTATAAAAGCCTGTCATATCATAAACATTCTGCTAAAATTTCAATAAGAGACAAAATTATGGTCTAGTGATATGTAAAAGAAAATATTACTAAAAATCTACTTATCCAATTTACCTTAAATTTTGCACAAGAATCAAGTATTATCTAGAAATGAACTGGTACAATTAAAAAAACAAATTAGCGGTTTAATGAAATATTTTTAAAAAATCAGTATTTCAATTCATAATATAAAAATTTACATTGGATATAATTGATATATATGCCGGTTTTTCTAATAACAAAGTTACATAATCTTTAAAGTTTCGCTGTATTAAAAATTTCAACCATTGATTAAACAGAAAAAATATGATTTGGCCATGAACTGTTAAAAATTCTAAGTCTAATTTTGCTAGTTTTGATATTTTTGAATTCTTAATTTTTCACTAAAATAGTTTTCTAAACTGAAGCCAAATAGTAACAAACTTATAGGGTATTCCGTTTAAAATATTATACTTGCATATTGCATTAGCTTGCCATGTAAGTCGAATGTAACACAAACTTCAAAATCTTTTCATTAGAAAGATTAATTTTAATTATATCTCCAACCAAATTTTAAAAAAATCTATCTTTTGTACTTTCCGAGGTTTTCTAATAGCAACTCACCGTGAATAATCCTGTATAACCATTTGGTTTTATTGTTAAAAAAGTACATAAAACCTATATTATTGCGTTCGTTTTTTATAACAATTAGCACACACTAAAAACGAGAACTTAAATAACTTTTCCAATACGTCTGAAAATTGAAAATTGGTATATAAGATTTATCATAAATACATGTATTTATTTTTCCTATTTGTTAACTTTTGATCCGGATTTTCTGTATCTTATAATAGAGCTAGTTAGGTCCTATTTAGACAGTATAAATAACAGATACATTTTAAGGAAAATCATCCGGTCTAATGGTTTTTTTTATTTCTTTTAGCGTGCGAAAATTCAATCGAGTCATCTAGTAATGAAAATTAATAACATTATTAGTTTTTTTTTATAAAAATTAGGGATGTTTGTTAGCCAAGCCTTAACATTTTGTAGATAAAAAGCAGTTTCAAAAGTAATTTTTAGGTTATTTTCAATTTTGAGGCAGAGTGTAATAAGAAAACAAATTACACATATGCATTATACGTTATTTTTTTCTCTCTTTGTAATGGTTTTTATTTCTGTTTTTGATGTCACTAATGATTTATTTATTTAATTTTAAAAAGAATCTGCTCTTTTATTAGGCTGTAATAAATTTTAGTTTTAGGTAATTATTCACAGTATGTGGTTCAGTAGAGTAGCTATTAAAGCTAGACTGCGCCACTTTTTTAACACGCAGTATTGTTATTTTATGCCTTTATCTTTTTTTGGAAATAAAAAGATATTTATTACTATTATTATTATATTGTGGATTAAAAAAAAATCTATTGACAGTTTGCTTTTAAAAGGCATTTAATTTTATTTTGATTCTTCGATAATAAAAATATCTATGTACAGGATTCCTGTTTATTGAAAGTTGCCTACATGCTTTATTTTAATACATAAAACTATTAAATACTATACTAAAATCGGTAATTACCCTGAACTTCCCTCGTTATGCATATTTCCTGTTATTAGGAATATTAACCCAATTTAGTTCCAGACAAAGTCATTTAGTAAGACATATAAATAAGATACTATCTTTTCGAAAAAATTGTAACGCCATTTTGTTCTGTCATATTGGATTCCTACCATTATTCTACGGGTTTCTACGTATGCCACACTTGATTTTTGGGCATAATTTAAAATAAATTAAATAAGTAGTTTTTACACTGATTTCTTTAAGACAATTCGTTTATCCATTTTATATACATCTTTTTTGTTCCGCCATCTTGAATTCGTACTAAAATGTTGCCAGTTCATTTATATGTAACGTTGCCATTTTGTTCCGCCATATTGAATTTGACTCAAAATGTTGCCAGGTTATCAACTTATGACCCTTAATTTTTGACCAACAGTTCAAATCAATCATTTAAGTAATTTCTAAGCTATACCGTGAGCTATAAGACAGACAGACACTACTACAGACATCTAGTGACGCTAGAGCGTGAAGATATGTAAACACTGGGAGGTCGATTTCTTCACGATAACAAACATTTTATTTGGCCACCATGTTGCTCCGCCACTTTCACCAAAATTTAAAATCACCCAGATAAGCACTTTTTCAGCTATGCCGCGAAGAGGCAATCAGACCGACAGAATTGGGAAAACGTGATTTTTTGGCATCTAGGGACCCTAAACCATACAACGTACCTCCACTTTTACGAGGGAAGTACAGTGTGGATTAATAATGTTCTTTTAATAGATTTTTTGCTGATTATAAATATATCAGGTTTAATACCTATTTCTTTAAAGAAAAAAACTAACAAAAATCCCACCATAAGAGGCACTGTATTAAGTCTATCTCTATACGGAGAGTTTTACTGCGTGACTATGGAACGAGTATACTTCAAGAAAGAATATGTTATGTTAATCTAGAAGCACAAAACAGTTTCATCAAAAAATCAAAATTTTATATCCACACTCTTACTCTTAAAATTTGTTATTAAAATGTCAGACTTTTATATTGTAAATTAACGTGTTCTTGCAGTTGTTTAGCAAGTTAACAATGATGTTCAAAAAACCACTAATGCTAAGGAAAATCTCGATGCTACTTAAACAGTTATAGCCAGTGGCCATTTTAATACTCGCTAGCAACTTTTTAAATAATAAGAGATCAAAATACGATAAGACCATAAGAGAGTGGTCCGTTTATTATAGAATACTATCAGAATCTGTGAAACAGCGTGTTTTGTTTTTTTGTGGCCAAATGATGAGTTCCCTATTTTAAATGTAACACCCTGCATATTATAATATGTTTAAATAGAATCCTTTAAGACAAATTTGGCGATATATAATAATATGGGTCTTCCGTTCACTGCTTTAGACTTATTGCCTCTCTGTTATCTTTAGAATCTGACTGATTCGCAAACGCAATTTCCACAGTTGCGTGATGGTGGCAATTTTTTTATGTTGTAACGCTCCGTTATTCGTTTTTTCATTCAACCAATCAAAAATGTTTGTCTCAAATTAAAACTTTAATATTCGTCATTGAATATCCGGCTAGAATTGGCTATACACAAATGACTTTAAAATGCTCATTTGTTTTATTTTTTAAGCGAATATTTTGCAGACAGAAATTTTCATTTAAGGTATATTGTTTCTTAATATTTTCCTGTTTAAAATATTTTTCCGACTATAGTGTAATATTAACCCTAGTTTGTTGTTAATCGTTGGATATAATATCTCATTCAGGTGGTATATTGGGTTTTTTCATAATTTCGATATAAATGTACAGTCGGTAATACAGGATGCCAGATTTCATTTTTGAAGAGCATCGATTTTAGCTGGTAGATAGCTGACGGGTTGTTTAAATTCTGATATACCTTTATGGCTGGATGCACCTTTAAGACCATCATTCATATTTCCATGGAAATCTTTGGTCATTTTTGTAATTGATTTATAGAATGAAGTGAATTGACACCATTTGGGTGAGTATATAATTCTCGTTTTCATTAGTATTTTTATTTTATGAAATGATGACTTTTCGTAACCTCGTGTTAGGAGGTGTTTGATTTTAAAGTCCCTTTTTGGATTTTTTTAGACAATTCATTTTGTCCTCTTATTCCTATTAGTACTACTATCACTACTACGGCTGATTAGTAATTACTAAGTGGTCAAGTTATTGTGCTGTTAGCTCCTTGATATTTTAATTTTTTTAATGAGGTAACGTTTGAAATTCTCAATTCATCAGTGGCGTATTGAATTGATGTGGATAATTATAGAAGTTACCAATCAGATGTTCATGAACTGAGCGGGCTTATTGTGCACCAAAGAGCGGGTCTCTTAGGTGCCCCTATGAGAAATTAGTTGGAGGACCACAAAGCACTCATCTCTAATCTATATATTTTTTAATTTTTAAAGCTAAAAGCACATTGTTTTAAACCATTTCTTTGTAAGTGAGAACAAACTCAAGTGCGTTTTTATACATAAACGTGTTCCCCTCATGTAAATAATTGCAATTATAAAAGGTTACCATTTGGATTTACCATATATTTACATGTTTTTAAAAAATAAAATCACACACATTTTTTTAGAGGAATTAAACACCTTTAATAGTTGAAATTTGTGTTTTAGTTGTGTATTTCAGATTGTGTTATATATATTCAAAGTTATTCATGGGGCCGAGTTGTAAGTTGAATCTACTTAAGTTTATTTTTAAAATACCATGAACGGCGACCAAGATTTGACCAATTTCATTTGAATTGGATTGAATTGATAAATGCAATATACAAAGGTAACCAACATGTAGCTGAGAAAGAACCACCCCTATAAATAGCCACGATAGAGAGCTGCTGAGGCTCATGTATCTCAAGGCCTGAGCTTAATATTTTTAAATAAAATGACGTTATAATATTATTTACATTTTTTTATATGCTTCATTTGATATATCTGGATGTGTAAAGCGACGATTAAAACTTTTAAACTAGCACAAGTTTATGTCTTAAACCATACATTTCTTGATGCTCCATTTTGATAAGAATTACTCAACAGATAGTATTCTTGTTGGATTTTTGTAAATTGTATTATTATAATTACATTTTCATAATTATGAGATATATTTTTAAACTCTTCTAGCTACTGTTTAACAGAACAGTGTGCACAATTTTGCACAATACATGTTGTAAAAACTGTCTCTTGTTGCCCAATGCACATTAAAAAAATTCTAAATAATTTAACAGGTGATTAATGCAATAAATTAACTTTAAATCAAAATATGTAATATCTTCGATTTTATTAAACAGAACCTATATATTATAATACAATTATTCCATACTACTGTAGTATTTATTTATACCAGTTGGCTTTCGAATCAGAGTTAGAAATGTTCTAATGGGATTTCCATTTTGGAAATATGTAAATTAATGTTGGACAGCTTTTACTTAGCTACTTATTGGTATTAATGTTATACTTAGCGCAAAGAAGAGACAAGAGTATATACCAAAAGATTATCGTAAGAGTGTATCAGTGTTGTAGAAAAAATTTTAGAGTTTATTCCAAAAAAGGAAAATGGAATGTCATGTCTTAAGTAACCAAAATCAGCTTACTACCTACATTTTGAAGAATTTCCTAAACCTTAAACCCGACAGGCAGCTTTATAGACTTAGAGCAAGCAAGAACAACAACAACTATGGAAGCTTGATAATTATTTAATCGTTCAAAAATTAGAAGGAAGCGATTATAATAGAAGGTTAGAGTTTCGCAATATTTTAATGGAACCATAATTTTCGGAAAATATTTTTATGTAATTATATTTGGACCGATAAATCTATTTTTACTAAATTTGCTGCGGTGGGGAATAATAAATGCGCATTACTGGAGCAATGAGAATAAAAAGAAAATAATAGAAGTGAAAAAAACAAGGAAGAAGGTTTGGAGCGCAATTTGGCGGTCAAGGACTTTATAACAAAAATAAAATTTAAATTCCGTAAGATATTTTAAGCAATGATATTCAGCAGTTTATCGAAAACAAAGTGTCACCAATATTCAACCTGGCAATAAGATGGCGCTCAAGGAATATCCATACCAATGCGTGGCAGGTATAAAATAAGAACCGTTTTGGTTAAAAAGGCAAAAGACAAAGAAGAAACTAACATTTAATTTAATGCGAAATTTCCACATTCGTATGAAATGTCCATGTTTCCGCACTTGTTGCAAAATTATACTGTCATCTTCCTCCAAAAATTATCAATGAAGAACTGCATTGTCATTTACACATTCTCTTCCAATATTGTTCTACTTATTTGCTTATGTATTTCGGTGAAATAAATTTAGGTAACAGCACAGCGTTTTTAAATAACATTTGAACAGCAAATTTTTCGGTCAGCAATGAAGACTTATCCAGTAAATGCGCCCCCTCTTTTACTACTGCTGTTTCATAGGGAATATTTTCCAGATAATGAATTAATCTTGCATCTTAATCTGCATTCGAAATTTTGGGATATCCTGATTCTGGATATTTTATTAAATTTTCGTGGTCATAGAATTTCTGTTCAGATAATAAGACGGTATTTTTGCTAAATCACACCTCAGTGGCAATATTTCTTATAGCGATTCCCTCTGTGATGTGTGTATATAATAATGCATTTTATTTTAGACTTAATGCAGGCGTTTTTGAAAGTGAAAATTATTTGTCAAATTCGAACATTGTTTCTGTTTGACGGTAGATAACTTATGATAGTATGGATGCTATAATTATAAATGTTTAATCCCAGTTTTTTTGACGCGATGGTACCTACATGTTAAAATTCGCGCGGTTAAAACCCTCCGTATAAAAGCGGCAATTGATTCTATATTTATATTTAAAGTTCTCTGCTTTTCCAACATATTGCCTCTTATAGCCGGATTTTTGTTAATTTCATTGGTTGTTTTTGAAGATAAAGGTTTTAAACCTGATATATTTATCATCAACAAGAAGATACTCTTTTATTGAAAAAAAAATTGTAAAACAACAAAGTTTTTAATTTCCCATCGTCACTTGTATCATTTTTTAGTACATCCTGGCGGTTCAGGCGAAATCTCAAAAACTTTTGTATTTAACATCTTTTTCTGCCTCTTAAAATGATACTTGTACATCTCGCTTAAAATACAAACAAAGACCCTGAACCACTACAATTTTTCCTAATAATAAAAATATTTCAGATTCGCAAGACGTACAGCTATGTATTGCTCATTTGCAACTACACTCACCTTTTGGAGTGCAATGTTCGTAAATAATATGCATATGCTCTGGAAAAACCCTAGAGCTTCAAATCAGAACTGATAGTTACGATAACAATATTGGTGAATAAAAGTTAGTATTTATTTGTTTACTGTAAGAAAGTAAACCGCATTGTTTTGAATTTTATGCAAATCGCCCAACAAGGCAGTATTTTTCTGTTATTAAATTTGCAGCAGAAATACTTTTTGAGATTGCTGAAGTAAAAATGTTAACAACTGTTGCGAAGTAAAATGAACTTTTATTTTTAAAAACAATATTTAACTTTGTTTTAAGTAAATGCTGGTTGCACCTAAAAATATTTAGAGCGGCTTTTGGTTATTAAATGAATTATGCGAAATGTTAAAATACCAGTAGGGCCGACGTGAGGAGAACACTTGCATTAAGGTAAGACCAATAGATGTATGCCTCATTCAAAGGATTTGAAAGCAAATTTATGATATTTTATGCAATATTATTGCAACGAAGAATAACACCTAACAGCATTTTAAGTTGGACGGGTTAGGATAATAAAAGCTTTTAAAGACTTAAGAGTAAGAGGGGGTTCGGCGTCTATGTTTCGAAGAAATTTGGGTAATGCTTGATCTGTAATTGATTTGGGGACTAATTAGCCCATGCAAATAGCGTGTGCTCCAATACACTGGATATGCAGGTGCGTTTACTAGAAAATTTAACCAATGTTAACTATGAACTGATAGCAGGTACGATAAACAGTAATTGGAAAATATTACATATGGAAGTATAAGAAACAATAAGAAAGACGGGTTATACTTATAGCCCACGCGCCTAAAGATTATATTAAGTATACGAAACTCTGCTTTTACTGATTCTACAAAATTTTACTATAATTCGCTCTGAAATTTGTATGTATTTTTGATCGTGAGTTAATCCTTAGATGCGCATTATTAAACGTATGGTTTTATATAAAAAACTTTGACAATGTATAAAAATTTTTCAAACACACCCTCTAGCAAACAACCCAAAAAGGCTAAGTAATACAGTAAATTTCTCGAACTCAATATTTACCCTTCTATACCCCATGCATAATTAGATGGATTATGATATGCACTTATTTTTACAAAATTCTTCCAAGAGTCGAACTGACCAGATAAAAATTATTTACAAATATGGTGCTCTATATCTTCACTACGAAAATTGTGTTTTTATTATTTATGTCAAAAAGGACATATTAGGTATTTTCAGAGCTACCGAAAAATATTCTAGACTTAAATTTAAGTTTATGTTTATCCACTTAAATGATCATTATTTTACTTTAGTTCTAATAATTTCATTGGGCAAAACATAAAATTTTTTAAAAGACTTGGGGTATCACTAATTTTTATTTAAACATTGCTTTGATTAACATTCTATTATATTTCAAATTTAACAGAACAATTATCTTTTGCAACCCCAGACTTGATAAATATTCTATTTTTCTGAATTCTAAATTGTAAAGAAACTGCGAATAATACAAATATGATATACCTAATCAACAACTATTAGTCTGGGAGTTTCCAAAGCCATGTATAAAAGTAATATATACTTGGTTTAATTTAAAATGCTTAGCCATAATATGTGAACGTAAAATTAAATAAACAACGTAATAGCGCATATGCATTACAAAATGTTGGCAGAGCGTTGGGCCATCAAATATTAATACTCTCTGTAAATTACTGTTCCAGTAAAAACTTTGTCTTATGAAGCCCCCATTATGGCACTTTATGAGGGTAAAACGACCGGTGAAAGTTTTTATGAGTATAATTTATTACAAAGGGTGCCATATTGTTAAAGTTGTTCCGAAAAATGCCACAAAAAGTACTTCGCCAAAACCTAAATGTATAAACGTGATTGTGGGAAAATGGAAATATTTTCTAGATTTACTGCTGTTCCACGTTTACTGATTGAATTCGGTAGATAAGATAGAAAAATGAGGTGATCGGAGAGATTTAAACATATAGCTGGATTTTAAAAGAGGAATTTGAAGATGTAATAAACTAAGTAATCGATGGTTTTAACTGAAGTACTCATTTTAAAGAGTTTACGTTAATATGATGAGGAATAGAACTCACAAAAACGGGCTGAATGTTACAAATTATTTTTTAATGAATAGAGTAAAAACGCTTGAAATAAAAAATGGATTATTCGGAAACGATCTAGAAGCACCTTAGAGGCCTGCTTACGAACTATTTAAATGGGCTTTTTTGTTTAACAAGGCATATATTCTCTATTAGATTTTTCTGACATTGCAGTTAGCTCGATCTAACATGATCTATTCTAAACAAAATGCCTTAATATCAAATCTAACTGACTTGATTGATGTGCCCTTATCTACTTTTTGCATTTACCTAACTCCTCAGATATTTTCGTCTATCGTTTTACTAAGATTCCTAATCTCTAAAATCACCCTCCGCGGAGATTTTAATAAGCTTACTAAAGATTGGTTGAGGGTTATCAATAGCTACAGCAGAGGGGTTCTTTTTAATGAACCAGTTTATTATCAGCCTCAACACAGAGCTTTATCAATTTTCTGGTTTCCCTACATTAGGTAGGGTTTGGATAAGTAAGATCTAAATTTGGTCTTGTGGATCATTTAGCCGGAGTTAAAAAAGCCATGCGAACTCATACTACTTGTCGCTATAATTTCGATGAATGAGGTGGGGATTTTTATTTCTTCTTCTTTATAAGTTCTGTCTCTCAAATTTATTTTGACTTTGACATAATTCAACTAACTGTACAAACCGTTACACCGTTTACAATTAAGACTATCTTACTGCCACTGAAATTCTACGACAAATCCAAATTAGAGAAAATCGTAAAGAGTCCTACTCCTGAAAATCATCGCGCAGTAAATAATGCTCCAAATACATAATTATAAACATACTAATTCATTCAACATTTAATTAATTTGGAAAAAATATAGTACTACTTTATGTGCAGATGTTTTCTAATAAATGCTGGCGAGTGCATGCCGATACCTCTACTGATTTCCCAAATATTTGACTTCAGTTTTATCCTAAAGAAACTAGTGATCCACTTATTATGAGTAACAATTTAGTTGAGTGAGGAGTAAAACTAGCGCCAAACTTAACATGAAAAACTAAACAGGTATTACCAACAAGAGCAAAACCGACATTTATTTTGTTGTTACCAAGTGAACCTCCTAAATATTCGCCAGACTTATTACTTTATTATCACGGACCAGCATAAAGCCGCCTGTAGGGAAAATCATATCCCAAGAGTAAGTAGGAAAAATAGCACGGCAAAAACTATAAATGTCGAAAAGAAAGGCTTAAATTTCTGGTTCAAGATTTGCAATTCCCAATGCATTCAAGGAACTATAGCTTAGTGCGAAAAACTCTTTATTATATGATCTTGCTTTTAAAAATGCTTATTTCAATCTTCTCATTAAATTTCAATGATGAAAATTTTTAAGTTAAGAAGTCTATTTATATTTCTAATCTTGCTGCATCCATTACAAAAGACAAGTCCAGTTTTCAAAAAACATCAAGCACGTAAATAAAGAACACACAACTTAAAATTGAGTTAAAATGAAATATTTGAGAATGTCGAATTACTATTTTTTTACATTTTATCCCATATATTTTTAAAATAATAAAAATATTCACTAACATTCTGATGAATTGAAGAAGTGCCTCTTGAGCGGTTTATATAGGTATTTGTTTTTCAGTAGTTGTTTTACTACTATGCCACAGCCAACTAATCCTAATAACCCACACGCTCTCATAGTCTTCATGGCGCTGACCCATGTCGCTACGCTACACTCTTTCAATTGCTTTATTTTTACAACCGTGAGAGAGCGGTGCACGAAAAGCACCTGGAAAATTTTATATAAAAATATAAAGGCAGGCTGTCATGCTTTAGAAATTCATTTGAAAACAAACGAATCTTGCATTTTATTTATCTGGTAATGTCAAGTATATCAAGAAATTGGATTATGCAAATAGTCCACAAACCAGCTTTAAAATTTGATACTGCTTATTGACAAACAGTACAAGAGGGTCCGTGGTGCTCGATCAAATATTATTTTCAAATTTATATATATATATATATATATATATATATATATATAGCAAAAATATATAATTTTTGCAGGTGCAAAACGGCCTACAAGAAGAGTTGCTTTCGGTTATGTCACAGGATATCCTTTTGCGATCATCATTTCTGGGCCTATACCCTCATCAGGCAGCACAGGGGGAGATCAGAAGTAACAGATTGCTCGATATGATAAAATCGGAAACGAAACGTCTATCATACTGAAACAATACTACATGCTAAGTATAAGACTTAGCGCCCCCCTATTGAGGCTCCGGTGGTTTCCATAGGTAATTTGGCACAGCATGCACTAGCACCATCATGCGGAGGGTTGATACTACGTCCATAGAGTAGATGCTCCAAGAAGCCATTTTCTACTATACACTAGTTCTTGCCCCGTTATATATTTTCTATTTTTCATATGCTGCTCCGTGGTAAATAGAGTATCAAGTCCGGCGAAGATTTCGGATGTTCTCTTGGTAATCACAAAAGACGGTTTTGCTCCTGTTGGTGACTCTGGTTTTGTTTTGTGTATTCATTTTGGCGCTAGTTATACTCGTCTTGCAGCTAGTTGACTGTACTGATGAAGACCTTAAGTCAGAAACACGTGCCTATGGTTAGCCAAATTTTATTGGTTTAGCGGTCATCCCAAAGAATCCATTTTCTACTATATACTAGTTCTTGCCGCGTTATATATTTCTCTATATATATATATATATATATATATATATATATATATATATATATATATATATATATAATAGAAAAAGCATTGGTCAGTTTGTTTATATAGATAGGTAACTTCCGTATTTGACTCCCTCTAGCGTTTGTAGTCTTCAGTACTTTTTTTTAAAATAATACAGGTTGTTTATAATTGCAGGTCAAACACTTTTAATGTTGTAAAATATGTATGCAACCCTGGAAAAAAATTTTTATTTTGTATTTATATTAGCATATATATATTCGAGAAAAAGCAAAGCTTGCTTGACTTTCCCAATTTTTGTTTTATTTTTTATTTTATGATATTAGTGTGGGTATATTATTCATCAGTTTTCTGAGCTAATTTCATAAATCATAAATATGTACTTATTTTGGTTTTACTACTAAGGACAATTTCTTTGTTAAAGTAAAGTATAATACTTTTGAATGAAATTTTATTAGGAAAATAGTATTTATTTCAATTTCTCTAAAGCAAAACTAAAAATATAATTGGTACATGGATTTTTAATTATAAAAATGCTATATTTTCGAATTTTATAGTCATATTTATTTTTTATTTTGACATAAACTTTTTTAAATACATTAACCTACTTAGTTTTGCAATAGTAAAAATACTACATACAAATACGCTGGCAGCACCGACCTGGAGTACACTATTGTAATATTGATTGATCACCGATATTCTTAAAAGAAAAAGACAACTATAAAACATATTCTTATATCAATTCCTAAAATTTGAATAACTCAAATTCGTAAATGTCAGAATAATTGCAAGTATGTTATTGTTTGTATTCCTCGTTTTCATGACAACATAGTCAATCGGTTGCCTTTTAAGGAACGTAGTCTGCGTAGAAATAATTTCATATTGTACTGGACCGAGTAAAAACAGAGTTGCTGTTGTCTGTCTATACTGAATGTTACGTTTGTTTTTTACTTCCCTCGTCAAAAAGACTTCCCTCGTAAAAAAATCACCTTCGGAGATTTTTTCAGATCATTACGTTTCGGGGTCCCTAGATGTCGAAAAATATGTTTTCTCAATCCCGTCGGTCTGTATGTCTGTCGGTCTGCCTGTT
Organism: Kuschelorhynchus macadamiae; assembly: GCA_030620095.1. NCBI lineage: Eukaryota > Metazoa > Arthropoda > Insecta > Coleoptera > Curculionidae > Kuschelorhynchus > Kuschelorhynchus macadamiae. The sequence goes on from JAUTXW010000070.1 coordinate 478,281, forward strand.
CGCGGCATAGCTAAGAAACTACTTGCCCGATTGACTTCAAATTTTGGTCATATAGGGAGGACCTGGTAACATTTAAATCCGACATGGCAAAACAAAATGTTAACAAAATTGCTACTAAAAACTTCTTATCCAGTTTATCCCAAATTTTGCACCAATATTAAGTATTATGTAGAAATCAACTGGTAAAATTTTGGTACGAATTCAAAATGTCGAAACAACATGGTGGTTTAGTAAAATATTTAAAAATTTGGCCTCAAAAGCTACTTAAGGGCCTGATTTCAAATTATGTGCCATAAATATTTATGGTATACAGATGAACTAGTAAAACTGCGGTACTAATTCAAGATGGCGGAAGAAAATGGCGGCTGAATAAAATGTTTGTAATCGTTAAAAAATAGCATTCTCAGGTTTTACATATCTTCATATGTTTTGTTAATTCCATTGGCCCGCGTCTGTCGGTTTGTCTATCTGTTTGTCAGTTCACGACAGCTTAAAAACTACTTACGCGATTTACGTTTCTGAAATTTGGGATAAAAATGAATGTCCACATGGGGATGACCTGGTAATATTTTGGTAAACATTCAATATGGCAAGACATAATGGCGGCCTAGTGATATGTTAAAAAAAATATTATTAAAAAGCTACTTTATCCAATTTATCTGAAAATTTGCACAAAAATCCAGTATTATGTAGGAACCAACTGGTAAAATTTGGTTACTAATTCAAGATGGCAGCACAAAATGGCGGCTAAATAAAATATGTGCTATCGTGAAAAAAATCACCCTCTCAGATTTTACATATCTTCACGTTTTAGCATCCGTAGATGCCAAAAAATATGTCTTATCAATTCCGTCGCGTCGGTTAGTCTGTCGGTTTTATGTAGGAATCAACTGGTAAAATTATAGAACGAATCCAAGATGGAGGAACAAAATGGCGGCTTAGTAAATTATTTAAAAATTCAGCCTGAGAAACTACTTTTCAGAGGGACATAAAAATCCAATATGCCGGAGTAAGACGGTGGCCTAGTGAAAAGTTAAAAAAATTATTACGGAAAAAAATTATTATCTGATTTATCTCAATCTGTGCAAAAAAATCAAACTGCTAACAGCTAAAAGTATGAATATAAAATAGCAAAACTAAATGGTGATCTTTAAACATATTTAAAAAATCAACCTGAAAACACTACTTATTAGATTAATTTCAAATTGTGTGCAAGCATTAAGTGTGGTATAGAGATAAACTGATAAAGTTATGATACGAATTCAAAACGGCGGCCAATTAAAATTTTCAAAAAACAGCGTAAAAAATTTGATTTAATTGACTTAACATTTTAGCAAAAAAATTAAATGTGATATAGGGATAAACTGGTACGAATTGAACATGACGTAACAAAATGGCGGTGTGTATTAATATAAAAACTCCTTATTGAATTTATTTAAAATTATGCCCAAAAATCAAGTGTCGCACAGGTAGAAACCGGGAAAATATTGATAGGAATCCAATATTAAACTAAATTGGGTTACACTTCACTATCCCTAATAAAAAGAAACCTTTATAACGAGGGAAGTTCCGGGTAAAGAAAATTTACCAATTTTTAAATATCGTGAAAATCGTCATGTCATCGGCTTTCTTTGTTTTTTTTTTTTAATTTCTTTTTAATAGGTTTTAATTGGATCTGTTTACTATTTTGTGTACTGACATAAAGTCCCATATAGTCGAAACGTCAGCTCCTTTTTAAGAAAAAGGGATTTTCATATCTGTCCTAAACCCACTACCCTATCTATTCTTTCATTTTAAGGTGATTAATGAACTTAACAATATAATACGTAACAAATGATTCAGTTTATATTTTTTTCGTAAGGATATATTTGCGTCGTTACACTTCGTGCTTGAAATTCAATTTTCGGAGCGTTGCGTTCTAAAATGTGATGCAATATTTCTGTTCAAACTTTTGCACGTGCGTTACGTAAACTATTCTCCCACGCCCCAAAAACAAAACAACTAGAATGGCTGTCTCGACCGTCGCGTAGCCATGAGTTGGCAACTTAAAATCCTGAAAGCGTGCTGTGTTCGCCATAAATTATTTTGAACATAGTTTAGGTTATTTTGGGCTCGCCCAAATTTTATATTTCCGTGCAAAAGTATTAAATTTGTTCTGTTATATTCAAGTTGAAATAAATGATGACTGCTATTAAGAAAATAAATTACGGTCATTTCTAAAAATATGTATTTATATATGTATGATTTGATGCAATAACTTGCAAATATCCAAATAATGTGCGGATGTACCACTCAAACCGAGGGCAAAAAGTAAGGATTATAAGAGACCCAGTAAGACTTCAAACGATTTTTACCTTGGCTCTCATTGACCTAGAACCTTTAACTGGGATTTGCCCTACTGCCGAGTGTTACGCCGTTTCAGCACAAACTACGTTAATACTTCTGATGCTTTGTGTTTTACTGGTAAAAATAACACAGTTTTAATATTTAAGAGATTATACGATCGAAAAACTATCTACATTAAAACTACTTTGCAATACACATTCTTAAGGTGCGTATTCATTTAGCGAACAAGACCAGAACAATTCCTGCGAAAGAACTGACTGTCGGAAAGCGGGCGAACAACACCATATGCATATGTTCGGTCAATGTAGATGTTAAAGCGAATATTAAACCAATGATTTTCATTGCAAGTGCATCGTTTGTGATTCTTAATGAGGAAGTGCAAAAGAAAATGCCGTTGATAGATGGCATCTATATTTAAAAGCAGACATAGGGGTATAGAAGTTATGCAAGACCTCGGAACTAAATGCCCATGAGAGGTGCAAGTGGTGCATGGCATATAATCCATAAAATTTAAAAATTTCAAGTGCATATTGTCACAACATTAGTATTTAGATACAGCAAAAAAAAGATTTATTTTTAATTTCATCAAAACATTTTAAATGTATGTCTATTGTACAGGGCCTTTGGTTATAAAAGCAACCCCTCAATTAACATTCCTATTTTTATAGATATATATTTTTATAGATATAAAAAATTTAAATACAAAAGTTTCTCTCTTATTACAATTGTAAAATGTTTTTAGAGTAGTTGGCAGAAATACAGAGCTTTTAATTTTTCTGAACCTTGGTTTCTAAAATGTAAAACCCTGTATATCATATCAAATGGGTTGAATGTCGCTAATTACAAATATGCCAGGTGTGACGTAATCTTTAAGTATGCCACAGAATATTCGCTAAATAGTGAATCAATAAGAAGAAATGTATCCTTCTTTTGGCAGGGTTTTCAAATTTCTCGGGTGTGTTTAAAGATAAAGGTATAAAACCTGGTATAGTTATAATCAGCAGGAAGATATATATTTGATGGATATACAATAGATAGTGTGTTATAAGGTATAATAAAAATAGTAATTTTATTTTTGTTGAAGAAACCATCACACAAGTGTTATAAATTTACTAAAAAAATAAACAAAACTGTTGATTTTATTAAACCTCAAAGAAAATCTTGTAAAATAACTTCCATTGACAGCAGAAAACCAACTTGAAAAGAAAATATTGCAAAATAAGAAATAATATTTTATTTAATTATTTTGGAAATGTTATTTTATCCGCGCCCAACCAATAATAATAACTATAAAATATTATTTCTTACAATTCAATGTTTTCTTTTGATGTTGGTTTTATTTCTTTATAAACATTTTTATTTCCCTCTTTTTAGTTTTATTTATAAGAAGTTTTACTAAAAAGATCAGGCTCAAAGCTTTCGATGGCTAACCCTAGGTTAAAATGTTGAAAGTACCTAATAACTGGAACAGGTACTTGGGTCTATTGCACTTAAAATTTGGCTAGAATGACCATAAGTAATATTATCGTTGCTTGAATCATCAAACAATGATATTATAATTATTAAAAGCCATCTACTATCAGCACTATCCTAACTACTTTTTTCAAAATGCAATTTGGCCAAATCTTCCCAGAGAAATCGATGTACTGGGTTTTTGCTCTTAGTTCGCTGCTCCTAATATTAGTAAATTATTAATAATTTTAAGAGGTCGAAAAATTGGTGATTGTTTAAGCTGCAGGATTTATTATATAGTTAATAGAAAATCATATTTCAATAATGTTCCATTAAAAAACATATTTTTTTTAATAGAGACAGCGTGTTACATTCCAATAAAATGAACCTCTTCTTGCTTATTATAAATATACTGGGCTTCATATTATTATTTTCAAAAACATCTTTTTGTCTTTAAAAACACCAGAAAAAATTGAGAAAGAGACAATCGCCTTAGTAAGAAGCAATGCATTTCTATGTAGAAAGCCATTCTCTGTTTGTTACCTTTTATGGAAAGATTTTGGTCTAATTTGTACGGAATTAAAAAAAAAGGTACCAAATACAGTAAATTTAAAAACCAGCGAGATGTGGTCTTTCTGATGGGCTTGTAATAATAAACATGGTGTTCTATTAAAAAATATGTTTGTTGGATTTGCTACACATTTTTAAGATATCCTGTATATATAAATAATAATCAATTCTAAACTACCGCTTTTATGTTCGATAATATTGTACTACGTCTATATATATATATATATATATATATATATATATATATATATATATATATATATATATATATATATATATATATATATATATATATATATATATATATATATATATATATATATATATATATATATATATATATATATATGTATATACTATATATATATATATATATATATATATATATATATATATATATATATATATATATATAATATATACTTGCTTTTATGTATATTAGTTAAAATTGATATATTCCGTAGAGTAGTGATTAGCTATAAATAAAAATAATGGAACATAAATGTAGTATTTAATAAATGAAGAATGTGTTTTATATATTATATGTTAGCTACTAAATCATCAATTTTTTTATTTTTTTTAGATTGGTTTTATTTTTAGACACATTTACAAAGGTGCACTTATTGCTAGAAGTTGCTAATTTTCGTATCCAATTAGTTCTCATTCATTAAATTAATCATTAATTATTACGACCTAAAACTAAATTTATTTGATACACAGAAAACCTTCAATTTAGTTATAAACTTTCATGTAATAACCATGTGCTATATATTTAAATAATAAATAGGATATTAAGCCACGCTGGCTTTTTGAGCGTCCGACCAAATATGTGAAAATACACACAATTCACCTACGTGCAACGATTTTTCTTTTGGATTTACCGACAGACGAGCAAACCTGTCCGCAAGCCAAAGTATACGTTCGTCGTTTATATTCTTTACGTCCACAATAAGCGAACACATACGTTCCTCGTCGTACGGCCGTATTCGTTCGCCAAGTGAGTACGCGGCAGAAGAACAAACGAGCCAACGAGCGTGCCCTGAAGCAAACGCATACGCTCGTTATCCACGACCACACTAGGCGAACGCATGCGGTTTTCACCCTGCGGCCGTATGTCTTCGCTAAGTGAGTACGCACCTTCACGATGCAAGTTTATAACAGGTTTTCAAATACAGTTTTTTTATTTTTAATACGTTAAGAGCATAACACGCACTAAAACACATAAATATTGCGTCAAGAAATAAAGAAATACTGCTTGCATTAATAAACAATATATATAATAGTCAATAAACACAATAATTTGATATTTAAGCAGCCAAATAGGCGGTCGCATAACATTATAATACCAAAAACGTGCCCTCTGGATTACTTGCTGTCATTTTCTTGAACAAGCAGTTTAAGTCAACGAGGCTTTGAGACAGCATGGCCGGAGCACAATGGTTCGAAAGAAAGAATTAGCAGGACCCAAAGGAAACACACACATTTATTTAACAAATAAGTAAAAAAGGTACAGGTTTTTAATTTATTTTGAGTGTCAAAATCTAAAAGCATGCTTTAATTTATTTTTTCATGCTTTGTACCTATCTACTTACTTATGGCTTACTTTGTGTCATCCTAAACAATTTGAATATCTTATCTTATTATAATGACTATTTTACAGTTCTTGTAAATGCCAAAAGTAAAGTGTATTCCGCCAAAAATTTTAGAACCACCAGTTTGCTAATTTTCCATTGTTATAAAAACACTACAGGCACAAAGAGTTACATAAACACAAAGCACTCACAAAGCTAAACATAACTTTCACACCAACACAACTAGATCCACACAATTAACTGCCGCGTGCTTTGAAGGATTTTAATATAAACTTTAAAGAAGTATAGAACACAGTATTGTTTAATAAATCTGATACGGGCCACGTCATTAAACAATTAAGTGGGCGTGAATGCAAGGGTATGTTGATTTTATACTAAATTTGTCTTATAGAATTTGATTTTAGCGACAATGTTTCAGTTAGTAACGATCAAAAATATTTTAACATTTCTATTCTTAGGCGGGTATTTATAATATATTACCCATATATGCTAAAAGAACTCGTAAAACCATCGCAGAATTGTGGTTGGGATCATGAGATTTTTGTATATGATGATATCATCAAACACAGCAAAAAATATTCTTACATTCGTTTGGTATTTTATAAACACATTTCTTGTAATATTCTGGTTAGCATACAACCCGTCCCACTTTTTTCTGATTTTACCATTTTAATTAATTCAATAGCTCTCGACGTTTCAAAAGAAGTCAAAACATTACTTTTACTTGATATTTGTTATAACAGAAACCTTGTGTTAAGTGTTCAATATAAAACATTGTTTATTAAAGCCAAAACTACAAAAAGGTCCAGGTGATTAATTTATTAGAAACACAATTAGAAATTTCCAAAAAGTGTAATGTAATAAATAACAGGCTGATGAAAATACTACAAGGGCTAGGTTTAACGAAATGCCCACTAAATTTAGTAGCTTAAAGGAAGTGTTTATATGCTCCTATTGTCACGAGTTTCAGAAAACCAGGTTTTTTTTACCTTTTCGACTAAACGTCTAACAATGTTAAACGATAACTACCGGAACGATGCATGAGCCAATGTGTTTAATTATTAACAGCTCATGAAAATATTAGTGTCAATATTAGATATTGTCAACCAAATCTTTTTCCTATACGCGAAGAAGCATTCTTACCATCACTACGTTAACTCCTGTCAAATAGAAATACATTTATAAAGCACAGTATATGTACGTATTTTACAAATATTTTATATCTGAGAATTTAAAATATGATCTGCTTTGCATTTATTTTAATTAATATTTTTGCAAAATATTTCCACTTCTCAAAACGTAATAATAAAACCAAATACCTTAAAGTGTGTATCAATTAACTTTTAGAATATATCTACTCTCTCTAAAGCATAAGTTGTTAACTTAATGTTTATATTTTATTCAAATATTTGCTAATTTTTATAAGGATCAACTCAATATATTAAATTTTCCAAATACTTTGTATATCTAAAATTATCAGTTCAGTTCTAAAATCAAAAACAGTAATAAATATAATTTTCTAAATGGTTATTGCACATTTTATTGGTTTGGCTTTTTTTGTACAATACAATAATTTTTCAAACCACTGTGCTGCGGAATTAGGTTGATTTTCTAGGTTACAAAAGTACAAAAGGGACGCTGGCATGTCAGTCAAGAAACACGTGTTACAGAGCATGATCAGCTTGCGCCTTAAGGGGGAATTGCACGCAGTATTATGGATCATTTGCAAGCCTTCCGCCGCTGCAATATTATGCTAAAACTATAAAAGATATGTATTAGCTTCAATGTGATTTTAATAGGGAAATATATATAGTTGGGCGCTAAAGGCGAGTTTTTATGAAAAAATCAAATCTAGAATTATAAAATAGAAGTAGATTTGTCCATTTTCGACCATTTTTTGATCACTTTTTGACGCAAATGCCCTCACATATATTTTTTTTTCCACAAAATGGCTCTTTACCGCCTTGCATTGATCCTTTGTCTACGTAACTGCAAAATTTGAAATGGTAAATCGTACTCATGTCTTTGTATTTCTGCAGCGCGTGAACCCTTTTGAACCCATTTTTAAACGAAATGTAATTTAAATTGCCTATACATAACATATTTTTTTGAGGTCGGACGTGCAGGAGGTTTTTTCTAATACGTAGGTACCTTTTCATCTTACTTTGAACTTAACTAGACCTGGTTTTTCACTTTTTGCGTGCAGTTCTCCCTTAACGCTCAGGACCTTTAAAAGGGATAGACTATGTTTCTCACTTTCAATTTTCGTTTCTCTGTCTGACTGGCACATCTGTAGTAGTAATCTGTGCAAAGAAACAGTTTATAATATGGAGCACAAAATTTTACCGGCATATTTACAATCGGAAAGTTGCATTTCCAAGTACTATAGATTACAAGAAAACATGGTTTGGATATAAATTATATTGCATAGATAGCAAAAAGGTATTTTTTGTCCCTTGCTGCCTTTAAAAAGGATTAAAATAGCAGTAATACTCAAATATATATCGGGTATCCGGAAACATGCGCCTCCTATTGGCCGTGAGAGTAAAAAGTTGATTCGATTTTTTTTGCTGGGTTTGATGAAAATAGCACTGTATCAAAATAGCGCATATTAAAACAGCACTAAAGTAAGTTAGCGCTTATATTAAAAGATCGTTTTAACACAACCGCGACCGAAGAAATATTGTTAAATATTTAGAAACAGAAATTGATAGAGTTTATCATGGATATTTTGTTAGATAGGATAGGTAGATCAGTGTCAGATTAGCATCAGGTTGCCATTGTTAAGCCAAGTTATTGATTAAGTGATAGTCTTAAATTTATATGGCGAAACCATCTCTTAAGTTATGATTTTAACGATAGCTTTACTAGCTAACCTCGTACAGATCCACCTAACGAGACCGATCCGCGCCCATTTAATTTATGTTGTCTTTTTTAACGAGCTTTTATTAAGCGCCATACAGCATACTTTCATGTGTACAGCGCTCATTTGTGCAGCAGTGTTTTATTACAGAGTCTGATTCTAGGCACATTCCTGAACGTTTTCCAACAATTTTCAAAAAAATACCCTTAGAAATTTCCGTTTTTTATTACTTTTAGTGTAATTTGCAATTTTTTCTAATGATTTAATGGTTTCGATGATATGCCATATAAAATGTCAATATATGTATTGTAACGGTGTACTATCGTGCGTTACGGTCAGGCAGTTTATTATGATAGTAAACATATTTGGTATTTGATAATTATTAAATATTTTATTACTTACAGACCTATATTGCGCGTATTAAATTTTCTAGATTCAGTTAGGCTTGCGGTTGTACGTAAATAGGCTAATTATAATTAATGTGTATATTTAAGTTATTATATCACTGTATTTCAGTATTTATTTGACGCTAAGGATGCATGAATTCTTCCATTTCAGTGAAATCGTTTATTTAGTTTTTTTTGGATACCTACAAATCTCCCTCGTATTTGTATAAATTTGGCAGCCAATAGGCGACACGTTGTCCACCGCGTGGTGTAGACTAGATTTTGGCTTTCCTTGTTCCTCTTAAGGCATACTTAAAAATGCGTTCTTGTCACACACTCAAGTAATGCTTACTTCCTTGGCGAATAATTGCATGCATGTCGTTGATCATAATAAATACAAGGAATTTGATATTTAATATTATTATCATTCAATTGGGAAGATAATATAAAGATTAAAACTTATTTTTCCTAGTTAATTTTCTGTTAATTTTGGTTTGTTGAATTAAGATATTTATATAGCTTATAATTAATTGAGTTAAGTAATTAAGTTTTTCTAGTATATATTTAAGCAATAGTTTTTCTTTTCAATTAAAATCATTTAAGACATACGTTTACTTTGGGGTTTTTATTTGCGCAGGCAGCCCAGCAAACCCGTGTTGAGATTTGGGTATCCTATGTTAAAAAAATTTTATCTTAAGAACTTTGTGCAAGTCGGAAGCCATTTTAACAGGTCAAATTCTTGAAACGTAATTTGTTAGTTTTTCCCAGAGTTACATCAGTCAGGTAATACATTAAAATTTGTATTTAAATTATTGATTATTTAGTTTAATTGTTCAAAATTTAAGAGTGATTTTTTTTATGAATTTTTTTATATTATATTACTTAATTTCGAGATCACGCCATGCCATGCTGACGCCTATTTTTTTCTTTTCCTTTCAGCTCTACACCGACTTGCCTTGCCCTTTATTTTCCTACAAACTAGTTTTTTTTAAACTATTAAAATTGAAATCTAAAATTGCATTTCATAATTTTGTCTTTATCCATTTTGAAATCAGTACTTGGATTTCTGGATACGTTTTTATAGCTAGACGCCTAACTAGCCGCCTATATAACTAGCCACTAGTTGCTAGATAATTTTTTGTTGTCTACCACAACTCTTTATTTAGGCTTGCCTAAATTAAATATTGGATAGAATTCCGATCCCAATTGCATCTAAAATTCAATTTTGGTTCCGAGAAAATAAGGTCATCCCGGATATAGTTCGTCATAAATCCTGTTCGAGAACCATTGAGGGAGAGGAGTAGGTAGGCGTTAAAACAAGAACTGATGAAGCCTTGGGCCGCCCCCGAAGGTTGTGGGTTATCCAGCAGGTGGCGCTAGCTATTAAGAGTTTTGGTGAGAAATTTCCATTTTTTTTTATTGTCTAAAATTTTTTATTAGTTTATTTCGTTCGAAAATTTGAGTAATTAGTTATCTTAACAGTGTTTAAATTATTGGCCAATTAGCGTACATATAATTTAATATTAGTGACCGTAATTTTACAAATTATTTCACAAGAAATTTTCCTTTTAATTATTGCTAATTTTTTTAAATTATTAAATAATTCACCTGCTACGTTGATTTTGAACATTTGCCTTAGTGTAATTTAATTATTTTGTAATAAATTTGGTAACTTGTTGTTTAAATAGTTTTTTTTATTTTGGTTAAAATACAGATACTAATTTCAGAAGAAGGATTTTCCGCAAAGTCCGACTTATAACACGGCAGCACATTTATTTCTTTTTTTTATTGCGGATGGCGCCCTTTTAAAAATCTTACTTAAGCTCCGTGTTATAAGACGTGTCTTCTGAAAAGTATACTGTATACATTTAAATATCGAAAAGGGCAGAATAAATAATTAAATTAGTTAAAATAACCCCGCCTGTCAACTCATGCCAGAGCCGGCAAAAGGAGCTGTCGTGCCTAGGCCCTTTTAAGAGGTTTGCCTAGTAATATTATGTTCGTTAAAACACCCATACGTTACAGTATATATTTACCTTAACATTAATATGTCATTTCAGTTAAAAATTAATAACATAACAACAAGTTTTGAATTAAGTCATAGATTTCATGATGTTCGAGGCTAAATCTAGATAAAAGAAGAACTTTTTATATTTCAGTTTATTTTTCTGAAATGCCAAAAATGTATTTGGGAAAGTAAAAATTCATTATTATTTAGAACAGTAATAATGTAAAATTTATTTGTTTTTGAAAGAAATATATTCTGTTCATGGTTTATATTTTTTTCTAATTTACACTTTGTAAACAAACTAACAACCCAGGAAGTCAAACAAGATAACAAAAAGTACTTTTTTAATATTTTGCATGTATTTTTAATTGAGTCTTGAAATTTTTTAAAAAGTCTTTCAATGAAATTTGAAACAAAAAGAACCTTTTACTTCCCTCGTAAAAGGAAAGTACTGTAATCGTGAAGAAACTACCCTCCGAGATTTTTTCAAATCTTCATGTCTCATGTTTTCCGAACTCCGTCGGTCCGTCTGGGGGAAACTTGGTTACATTTTGGTAAAAATTCATTATGGCGAAAGAAAATGGCGGCCTAGTGAAATGTTAAAATATTTAAAAATTCATCCTGAAAATCTGCTGAATGAACTGATTTCAAATTGTGTGCCATACCTAGTTGTGGTATAAGGACGAACTAGTAAAAAAAATGAAAAATTCACCCTACCAGCTTTTATATAATTTCGCGTTTTAGCGTCCCCAGACGCAAAATAATATGCTTTATCAAGTCCGTCAGTCCGTCTGTCGGTTTGCGGCATAACTTAAAAACTACTCATCAGATGGACTTCAAATTTTAGTAAAAAATTAATGCTCATATGGGAATCACCTGGTAATATTTGAACTAGTGAATAGTTTAAAAACATTATTACTAAAGAAAGTAATTATCCAATTTTTCTCAAATTTTGTACAAAATTCAAGTATTATCTAGAAATAAGCTGGCAAAATTTTGATACGAATACACGATGGAGGAACAAATTGTCGGCTTGATAAAATATTTAGAAATTCAGCCTAAAAAACTCATTAATGAATTGATTTAAAATTGTGTGCCATAACTAATAGTAGTATAGAGATAAACTAGTGAAACTAGTTCAAAATGCCGGCCCAATAAAATTTTTGCAATTTGAAAAAATCATTCTCTATGGTCTTACATATCTTCGCGTTTTAGCGTCCCCAGATGCCAAAAAATACGTTGAATCAATTATCCAATTTACCTCAAATTTTGCACAAATATCAAGTGTTACATAAGAATAAACTGGTATAATTTTTTATATATGTTATATGAATATAAGACGGCGAAACAAAATCACGCCGTAATAAAATATTTGAAAAAATCAGCCTGAAGAAACTACTTATTAGATTAATTTCAGATTTTGTGCAAACATTGTAATATAGGCATAAACTGATAAAGTTGTGTTACGAATTCAAGATAGATCAACGTAAAAAAATCTTATTCAATTGACTGTAATTTTGGAGAAAAATTAAATATGTTATAAGGAGAAACTGGTACGAATTCAACATGACGTAACAACATCGCTGTGTGCTAATGTAAAAACTACTTATTGAATTTATTTTAAATTATGCCCAAAAATCAAGTGTGGCATAGGTAGAAACTGGTAAAATATTAGTACGGATCAAAATGTTGGAACAAAATGGCGTCCAATAAAAATGTTTGAAAGAGAATATGTGTTCCTAAATAACTATGTACTGAACTAAATTCAGTCACATTTCACTATTCGTAATAAAAGGTAAGATTCGGAGGAAATTTGCCGATTTTTTTTCTGTCTAATACCTCTGTTTAGGAATTAAATAACACGTATTAGGTTTACCCAACATACCGAAAGATAATAGTTATTCTTCAAAAAAATAAAAGCAATAGGTACATGCTTGTCAAATCAATTGCTTAAAAAAGGTTTTCACACAATCAACAAACTAAATGAATTCGTAAAGTAAAGGTTATATTTTAGTTTCAACTTTTTAACAAAAAGGAAATAGGATCTGCGTAGCATTTAAATATTTTATTTAGCTCCGTTTAATTAGTTCGTCAGTTTTATCTAAAAGCAAAACTTTTGCTTAAATTAAGTAAAATATAGGACATTTTCGGAAATAAAGTTACGGATTGCTTAAATAGAATTAGTATTGTATTTCAACTTGCCTTTTTGAAGTTAATTAAATATAAGTCCTTCCAAAGGATGCAAGTCACAAAGTTCCGCGATCATTTAATATGAAGATAATAAGCTATACAAAAGCGCAAGACAAATTATTTCAAACCTTTCAGAAATGTTCCCCATAAAGTTATAGAAATGTAAAATGTCTTCGACATAAATATATTCGGTGTGTACTCTTTAATATGTTTTAACTTCCTCGTAAAAGGGGAAGTATTGTAATCGTAAAAAAACACCTTTATGATTTTTTCAGACATTTATGTTTTAGGGTCTTTACGGTTTTCCGTCTGTCGGTCTGTCTGTTAGAACTACCAGTCCGATTGACCAATTTTGGTCAAAAATTAAGGGTCATATGCCATAGCTAATCGTGTGGTATAGATGAACTAGTAAAACTGTGGTACTAATTCAAGATGGCGGTACAAATATTTATAATCCTGAAAAAAACAGCCTCTCAGGTTTTACATATTTTCAGGTTTTAGCGTCCCTAGTTGCCAAACAATATGATTAATCAATTTCGTCGGACCGTCTGTCGATTTGTCTGCCTGTCTGTCTGTCAATTTGCGACATAGCTTAAAAACTACTCATCCGATTGACTTCAAATTTTAGTCAAACATGAAGAGTCATATGGAGATGACCTAGTAATATTTTGGTAAGAATCCAATATATTGGAACAAGATGCCGGCTTAGTGAAACGTTAAAAAAATTATTTCTAAAAAATCTAATTATCGAGTTTTCTCAAATGTTGCACAAAAATCAAGTGTCATGTAGAGATGAACTGGTACAATTTTGGTATGAATATAAAATAGCAAAACAAAGTGGTGGCCTAATAAAGTAATTAAAAAATCGGCCTGGAAAAACTACATATTAAATTAATTTCAAAATGTGTGTAAGCATTAAATGTGATATAGAGATAAACTGGTAAAGTTGTGGTACGATTTCAAGTTGGCGGAACAAAATTGCGGCTAATTAATTATATTGTACCTATTGTAATTGTGAAAAAAAACACTCTCCGAAATGTTTACAGATATTTACGTTTCTGAGTCTCTAGATGCCGAAAAACATGTTTTCTTAATTCCGCCGGTCTATCTGTCGGTCGGTAGGTTCACGGTATAGCCAAGAAACTACTGACCCAGTTGACTTCAACTTTTGGTCAAAAATTAAGGGTCATACGGTGATGACATGGTAACATTTTGGTAAAAATCCGATATGGGAAACAAAATGGCGGCCTAGTGAAATGTTTATTACTAAAAAACTACGTATCCAATTTATCTCAAATTTTGCACAAAAATCAAGTATTAAGTAGAAATCAGCTGGTAAAATTTTGGTACAAATCTAAAATGGCGCCTTAATAAAATATTTTAAACTTCATCTACTTAATGGACTGATTTCAAATTCTGGGCTCAAATTAATTAGAAGAAAACTAAAAGAAGAACTAGTAAATTAATTCAAGATAGCGAAACAAAATGACAGCCAAATAAAATATTTATAATCATGAAAAAATCACAGAATTCCCGTATTTTCAGGTTTTAGCATCCCTAGATGGCAAAAAATATTTTTATCAATTTCGTCTGTCTGTCTGTATGTCTATTTGTTCGTCGGTCAGTTTACGGCATCTTAAAAACTACTCAGTGAAATGTTTGTTACTAAAAAACTACGTATCCAATTTATCTCAAATTTTGCACAAAAATCAAATATTAAGTAGAAATCAGCTGGTAAAATTTTGGTACAAATCTAAAATGGCGGCTTAATAAAATATTTTAAACTTCTTCTACTTAATGGACTGATTTCAAATTCTGGGCTCAAATTAATTAGAAGAAAACTAAAAGAAGAACTAGTAAATTAATTCAAGATAGCGAAACAAAATGACAGCCAAATAAAATATTTATAATCATGAAAAAAATCACAGAATTCCCGTATTTTCAGGTTTTAGCGTCCCTAGATGCCAAAAAATATTTTTATCAATTTCGTCTGTCTGTCTGTCTGTCGGTATGTTCGTCGGTCAGTTCACGGCATCTTAAAAACTACTCATCAGACTGACTTCAAATTTCAGTCAAAAAATAAGGGTCATATGGGGATGATCGGTAAAATTTTGGTAAAAATCGAATATGCTCCAACAAGATGGCTGTCTAGAGAAACGTCAAAAAGTTATTACTAAAAAACTAATTAGCCAATTTCCTTAAATTTTGCACGAAAAACAAGTGTTACATAGGAATGAACCGGTATTATGTTGGTATGAATATAAGATAGCAAAACAAAATTGCGGTCTAATAAAATATGTTGAAGTTGTGGTACGAATTCAAAATTGCGGCAAAATATTTTTCCAAAAAAATCAACACTTATTCAATCGAATGTGATATAGGGACAAAAATGGTACGAATTCAACATGACGTAACAAAATGGCGGTGTATGCCAAACTAAAAAATACTTATTACATTTTTTTTTAAATTATGTCTAGAAGTCAAGTATGGTATAGGTAGAAACTGGTAAACTATTGGTAGGAATCCAATATGATGGAACAAAATGGGGCTCAATAAAAGTGTTTGAAAAGATAGTGTATATGTCTTATTAAATGACTATGTACTAAACTTAATTGGGTAATACTTCACTATTTCTAATAAAAGGAAATATTCATAGCGAGGGAAGGTAAAGGAAATTTACCAATTTTTTTATCAAAATTAGAGTTTTTATATATTTTGTATATTGAGGTTCGTACTAAGTGTTTCTTTTATTTAAACCCTAGTTTTTCATAATGCTCTACTTAATTTGTCTACATTAATACTTTCAAAATTCTACTGAATTGTGGTCCATGCTGTTTTAGCCTACATAACGTACCCAGCTAATTACATTATTAATAAACACCGTGACGGGTTAGACAATTATATAGGAATTTAAACAAACTTTTGCTCTGAAACTATGTTCAGCTAGCTAAACGCTACGATGCACATACGCAACTTGCAAACTGCTTTATACTAAAAACTTTGAATAAGCTAAATAGTAACACCAAATCCAATTTAACTTTGAATTTCGTTAAGTTACACACTGCACAACAGAATTTAAGCTGCGGTGTACTCCATCTGGAGGACCTGATTCCTTTATGCTATTTGTTGACTAATGAAATCAGAAAAATGATAGTAAAACAAACCAAAAAACCCGACTGCTTAAAATCGGCTGCAAAGCAAAGGTTGCTAGCTTATTTTTTTTTAAATTGATATACTTCTATCAGTTTGGTGGAGAAATGTGAAAGACGGTCGCGTTTTTCTTAATTGTGTACAACATAGGATTTGTCCATACAAGTATGCAAAAAATGGGAAACTTTTTGATAACTTATTTCTAAGAAAAATTTGATCTTAATAAAAGTGGCTGCCTGAAGGAAAAAATAATTTCAGCTAAATTGGTCAAACCATCTCGGAGTAATCGATGTACAAAGATAAAAAAAATACATAGGGTCAAATTGATAACCCCCTCCGTTTTTTGAATTTTTATTGAAGTGATGATGATTGATGATCGTACTCGTTCAAATCAAATATTAAGCAAATGTCAACTTCAAAATTTCTTTGACAGTTTATTTTGAAAATTTACTTACAAAAATCGGTTTTGTTAGTTTTCAAAAATGCCAAAATACACATTTTCTGAGATGGCAGACATGCGAAATAGTTTAGTCGGATATTTTTCTATGAATGGTAGTCATGTTCAACATTTGCTGTAATTTTATTAGCTTTTATTGTAGCCAAATTATTGCCTGAAAATCTAACGTTTCTTTCCGTTTGTTTTTAATATAATTAACCGACTTCAATAAAAATTCAAAAAAGGAGGAGGTTATCAATTTGACCCTATGTATGTAAAATCAAAGGATTTTTTTGTTTCTTATTTTTCATTTTTCTCGAAAATTTTGAGGTTATCTTAAAATTTGGTCAGTACAAAACTTGGACACTTTTGCACGACCTACAACTGTTGCATAGAATATTCTCTATCAGACATTAACTTTTGCCGAGAATTCCATAAATACTATTTGCCTTCCTTTTCGATCCCCACCCCGAAGTTGCTCTTATTTCTTTTACATTCATTGTAAGCCCCTTTACCATTTGTACTCATAAGTTCAGGTAACATTTTATTTTCTTTTCTCTTCTAAATGAGTTATCTCGATCGACTTAAAAATATTGGAACGATTTTTCTCGGGAAACCGTTAACTTTTCGACTATTTACCAAGAGCACCTTTTTCTGCAGAAAATGGTAGAACATCCTAATATTCTATTAAAATGTGAAAAAATAATGACTAACTAAAAACAGCACACCCCCTGCCGGCATGCCCCTGGTTAAGTAATTTAAAATTTACTAGCTGCTAAAAATAGGTTTCATTAGTGACTATTCCTGTATCAAAATTTATAACTGGTACAAAAGCAGTTCCAAAGCAATAAAATAAAAAGCACGTTTTGGGCGACATCTTTAATGGGTCCTAGTACCCTTATGAAGCGTTTGCGGATCCAGGTGCATATGTACTTGTTCGCAATTTCCGGACACCCTGTATATCATATTTAGTGCTTGCACAAAATTTAAAAATTAATCTACTAAGAAGTTTTGAAGTGTTTTAATAAGCCGCCATTAAGTAGTTTTTAAGCTATGCTGCGAACTGACAGATAGACAAATCGACAAAGGGACCGACGAAATTGAAGAAATGTGAAACCTGACAGGGTGTTTTTTTTTCACGATTATAAACATTTTATTTGGCTTTCATTTTGTTCCGCCATCTTGAATTAGTGTCAGAATTTTACTAGTTCATCTCTATTCCACAATTAGTTATGACACACAATTTAAAATCAATTCTTTAAGTAGTTATTTCAGGTTGAATTTTTAAATATTTTATTAAGGCATAAGAAAATGGCAGCTTTATCAAATTTTAAAAAATCAGTGTAAAAAAACTACTTCAAATTTGGCACAAAAATTAAATGTGATATAGGGATAAACTCGTAAAATTTTGGTAGGAATTCCACATGGCATAAGAAAATGGCAGCTTTATCAAATTTTAAAAAATCAGTGTAAAAAAACTACTTTATTTCAAATTATACCCAAAAATCAACTGTGACATAGGTAAAAGAGGCTGGTAAACTATTAGTATGTACTCAAGATTGTGAAACGAAATGACGCCTAATAAAAACAGAGTATATGTGCCGGGTAAAGGAAAATTACCGATTTTTATGATATGCTTAGGATACTAAAATACAAACTTCAAAAATCCAGCTCGGTCGGAATTTTTTTCTTTTTTACCTAATTTTGCTGGGGTATACTAGTCATTAGTAACTAACTAACTAAGAAAATCGGTTTCTGCTTGGTTCTGTTTTCTGTATTAAAGGTAGTTTATTATGTTTGTATTAGATAATAATGTCTTAATAGCTTTAGACTAATTATGAAATGCCCCTTAGAAAAACATATTTCTATTGATTGAAAATTTCAATGAAGCTACTCTTTTATCATAATTATTATTAATTATCGTTTAATTAACAGAACATATTTTCATTTTAATGGACAGTTTTCAGGAAGCCTTTAACCTAGTTGCCATTCAATTATAGAGAGGAAACCAACAAATAATTTATTTCCTCATCTATAAAATATTTATTTAGTAGAGCTAAAATTAATTTTGAAGTTTATTCGACTGTAGAATACTAATCAAATGCGACAATAATATGAACTTTTAAATTCGTAGGTAATAAAACTTTTTATCGCGCGTGTTTGTAAATGTGTTTATGAAATTTAGTTCTTTGTTAAACTAAAAAGTAGTTTGTTTGTAAATGTATTTTTAATTTGTAGTGATAAATATGTTAAAGTAGTGGAAGATTATTCTTTATCGACACACAAAATACGAAAATTACTATCGACTAATTGCAGCCATTTTGCGACTGTGGTGTAAAAAGCAATTTTTGGTTAATTGTTGGTCGATAAATTCAAAAATGATGGTAAAAACTTTCTAAAACGTAAGATTTTTGAGTTATGGTTTTTTCCAGTAAAAATGAATAAGCGTTTTAATCACATTATTTTAAAAAGTAATGCTTGTTGCAATTAAAAAAAAATTAAATTTCCGATCCAGTATAAAGCTTGCACGTTGTTTAACGCTAGCGCCTTGCTTAGGCATGCGTCGGCGTCGCCTTAGCCTTGCCCGCTCTGAGATGTTAGATATCAGTTATAATTGCGGTATGCGACATTTTTCCTCAGTTAGGGAAATTTTGCACAACACTGTTTAGAAGGGGTATCTGGAGATGACCTCCATCTACTAATTATCAGCCTCCTACGGCTTAAAATAACGGAGATACCCATTAAACCTCATGTAATTTTTATATTTCAGCTATTTTTCGAAGGGCCCCAGTACACAGGAATTATGTCGTCGCTTCTAGTACTTTTGATACCCGATGTTTCTAGTAAATAACAGAGGTACGAAACGGCTATAAAGCAGTCGGTGATATAATACCCAGCCAATATAAATAGAGGGCGCGTTGGGAAAAGATAAGAGATGGGGTCGAGCAGTCGAAGAGTAAAGAGGTCCCAGCTCAAAGGGAAGACCTCCAGGTGTCTGTGGGCATTTAAGCGAAGTCCTCGTGAAGTATTCGGGGCCAAATTAGCGAAAGTCGGTATATAGGCCGAATATTAATTTTGATTATCGATGCCACTTGGTGTGATAAGCAAGCTGGTTGTTTACTATAAAATCTCTGTGCTTTATTTGTCGAAGTTTGCGTTTCCTGGGGGGCCGACTTCCATCGGCACCAGGAGTAAGTGGTAACAGTGAAAGGAAACTGATAAGCCGAAACTGAGTCAAAGATGACGGCCATCGGTGCAAAAGGTCGAACAAAGTAGCTAACTAGTGCGGGTTAGGAATTCACCAGAAGCATCCGAAGTCTTTCCCAAAGGTGGCGGATCCCATTGGACGGGTGGCAGAGGACACAAAGTTGCGAATGTGTGATCGACGCCATTTGAAGGGTAATTGTCCGGAAAACAGGGCAAACAAGGGAATCCTTGGACCAAACAGAAGAGACACCGAGAAGGATCCAGGAAGAAGCCAAGGAAGTTATTTCAGTTGTCCCCCCAGGGGGTGACACACGGTAAAAAGCCATAGGCCTGTGACTTTAAGAAGTAATTAAGACGGTTCTCGAAGGAATAATATCCTTGGCCACCAACTAGACAAAGGTGGCTCAGGGTATAAAGTCTTGTAGAAAAATAAAGAAAGTTATAGGAAGAAGAAAAGCAGGTGGCGAGGTTGAGAAACCATTGGTTAAACAAGCTAACAGGAGTCCTGGAAAAGGAGATAATATCCCGGCCACCATTTAGAAAAGTGCGCCACCCACTCAGAAAACAGAGGGATGATGTTGGAAGACGCAATAACCAACGAGGCGGTTAGCCGCCACCAAGTAATGGGTAGTCGCCCCCTAGTAACTCGGAAACAGCATTAGATCAACGTAACTGCCTTATAAGAGGAAGGTCTCCCTTTAAAGACGACGGCCACCCCCGTTATGGCGCACAAACGAACCCAGAAGGATCCAGAAAGAAAAAGACGCCATGTAGGTGGCGGCGACCGCGATTCACGCAGGGGGCGCCCTAACAAA
Source organism: Kuschelorhynchus macadamiae (assembly GCA_030620095.1). Lineage (NCBI taxonomy): Eukaryota > Metazoa > Arthropoda > Insecta > Coleoptera > Curculionidae > Kuschelorhynchus > Kuschelorhynchus macadamiae. The sequence goes on from JAUTXW010000070.1 coordinate 499,296, forward strand.
ACAAAGGAACCAGTTAGAGGACGAATACTTAACATCTTAGGGTTTAAATACAAATACCGATGAGGACAATGCACCTGGAGCTGCTTGGCATGCCAATGATGCCGGCAGCATGGCCAAGGATTCCACAGAGCTCCTAGGGACTGAGGGTGGCAAGCTATGCGAAAGCACCATAGAGCGAAAAGTCGAGATGATGATGCACGAGTAGTGATCAGTATTAGACAGACAAGCGAAGCGTGAAGAACAAGTCAATAGTAAGGGCCCTTATATAAGTATTTCTTTTATATAGTTAGTTGATGCCTGTAAATATAGTATCACATGTAGGAACTGATGTACGAGACAGTACAAAAATGTTTAAAGTACAAAAACAAGGCTTTGTTAATCCCGCGGATGTGTGTTCAGTGTTTACTAAATCGTAGAAAAGAACAACTAACAAAATGACAAAAGTAACTTATCATAAGTATTTTGGATGTGTTGTTGGCGATAATATATAGTATCAAATCTGTGCTGCAAATGTAAATAACTGGCTTATTGGCAGACGTTCTTCTATGCCTTTTGCAGTTCCAAAGATTTGGCGAGAACCAACAAAACATTTGGACGACTTGGTTACTTTTGCATGGCAAGAGTGTCTGGTTTTTCAAGAAAGAGCAAACATAATACTAAACATCAGGATATTCCCTCAGCATAAGACCGATTCTTCATGGAGAAGGTTTATCAGTTCCAGCGCCCCCAGCAAATTGGGAGGAATATTTAAAAAGTATAATGATAAGGCAGAACCCAATAATGTATTAGAAAAGGACGCTTCTCATTTTCCCAAAAGTGAAGAAAAAGCAGCTCATTAAATCGAGCAAGCTGAGTTAAATGATATAGTTTGGGACTTCCACTTGTCCAAATAGCATGCTGAACTATTTTTTTCAAGATTAAAACAATGAAATTTACTGTATTGAAACCAAAGTTACAATATTTAGGAATCGTAGCCAAGAGCTATCCTGGTTACGATTTTTTACTATGCAGAATAAAATGTGTGTTTGTGTTAATTGAAATAGTGTTATGGAAAAATTAGACTTTGCACATAACCCGTAGGAATGGCGCTTATTTATAGATTCTTCTAAAATAAGTTTAAAAGCAGTTCTGCTCCATAATGGCAACAAAAGGCCCTCTGTTCCTCTTGCGCATGCAGAGGACATGAAGAAAACATATCTCACTTATTCTAAAAGCAATACGCTATGATACGTATAAATGGCAGACATGTGTGACCTAAAAGTCCAAAGGACTGTCACTAGAGTTTCAGGGTAAATTTTCCAAGTATTGATATTTTCTTTGCCTTTAGGGCTGTAGTACAGCACATATTTGTTGGATTACAAAATTAGAAAAATACTAAGGGATGAAAAGTTTGATTTAAAATTACGTGATGTTGAATTAGCTGCGTGGAGGTCTTTTAAAAGAATTGTTTAAGTTTTTAGGAAACAAAAATCTATTGTCGTATATCTCTTAAAATACATATCTTGCACTTCCATTTAATTTTTTTTTCCTAAAATTTGGGTGCGGTTAGTGACAAGCAAGGTAAACGGTTCCCCCAAGGTATACTAACAATGGAGCAACGCTACCAAGGGAGATGGTATCCAGCAACGATAGGGGATTTTTGTTGGTTTCTTATAAGAGGAAACGATCAGCAATATAAACGAAAGTCATCATTTGCAAAAAATTATCTACAAAAGACCTAATATAAATGTATTTACTTGTATATTTTTGAAAACAGAACCTTTTATCCTTAGAATATCTTGATTTTTTTCTTGGTTTAAACTTATATATAAAAATTATTTAAACATTTTGAAATAAAATAGAAATAACTGATGCATTCTATAACTCAAAATCTGTACTTGTTGGACAGTTTTGGTTGCTGAATTCGTAATCAGGATGCTTTAAACTTTTCCGTACAGACATCAATCGCAAAATTGTTTTCGTATTTGTTGACTGGTGTTATATTTTAATAAGATTTGAAATTTTTAAATATACTATATATCTTACTATTTCCTGTTGTGTATGCTGCCCAGAAATCTTTAAGAGGATCTTTGTGTGGTGTTTACTTCAGTATATTTAGTATTAGAATTTTCATAACATTATGTAAATATTTTTTTATTGTTTTTTTTTAATCAAATAATGCTTTCAAATAGTATCTGATTTTTATCGTTTATTGGGCATATTATTAGGGTAATTAAGTTAATTAATATTATTTAATTATTTTAAACTCGACATAAATTCTCACGTTTCTTCCATAAATAATTTTGCCAAGGTTACTCAACTGCTATGTATTGGCAATCTTAACGTATAAATATTCTTCTTTTATGAAAAAAACTTATTCGTTGTACTTGTGTTATCTTTATTTTTGACTTTTCCACAATGTTTCGCCTTGTTAGTATCTCTAGTTGTAATTAAACGCGAACCAAAGCTAATCTTAGGAATTCAAGGTTATATAATAGTTTAGTGCAAACCCCGTTAACTAATTAAGAAGATTAAGAGTGTCAGCGCGATCTAATAAAAATACAATTAAGTATTTCAATACTCGGCTTACTGAAATTACTCTTAGTGTAGTCAACGAATGCTGCTTCTTTAATTTTTTTTATGTATGAGTATATGAGTAGACCATTGTATTCTATGGTAGCTAAAACAAACATTCTTCGAAGTACCCGATCTTGTTCCTTTCTTGTTTGAGGGAGAAGCTGTATTAAGAATGAACTTTTCGATATAACTGATTATGATTCCTTGCCTCATTGCTACAGAATGGGTGGACTTCTGATTGAGGTATAGTCCTTTACACAACTCTTTAAGTTGTTTATCGTCTTTGTCTCATATAAAGTATCGTCGACATATGGTAACCAAAGCCTGTGTTTTTGTTTACTGTTTACATTACATAGTTTTCTTACCATTCTACAAAAACACTGGCCAGCACTGGAGAGACTGGAGAGAGAGGTGAACCTATCAAGAGCAAGTAGTTATACCAAAATAAACGTGTTTTGAATATTTTTTAAAATTCATTGAGATTGTACCCTGCGGACCAATTTGGAGTCTTTTTACTCAGCAAAAATTTTGTAAATATTCTATTTCAAATGATTTTTCATAGTTAAATTAGATTTTCTTTTTCATTTTCTCCATAACACTTTTTCGTTAAATTTAAATCGGGAACAAAATTTCGAAAGGCCAAAAAGTCTTCCTATGAGCAAATATTTGGAATACTAGTGGTAGTTGTATTTATATATATATATATATATATATATATATATATATATATATATATATATATATTTCCTAACGAAATATTACTCCTTAACTAGGGAGAAAAAATAAAAACAAACTCATAACGTATTTGGGGTTTTTTAATTATATTACGTACTCTACTTTTTGCTGTAGCCTAATATACCCAGAAACCTCACTAGAGGCACTTTATCTATATTAACTTACTTTTCTAAAATATAATACTTTATTTTGCTAAATACTTTAGTTCTAAATTAAACATGATTTAACAGGTCATAGTCTTTTACTTGAACATATAAGAAATATTGAATGCCTCGACTTGCGTTTGTTGCATTTTCCACTCTGTAAAAAGGTATATGAAAAAATGCGTTTCAGGATGTTTTCAAAACTATTTGATTGCCAATTTGACTTCTATTTTTCGTTAATGTGAAATTAATTTATTCGCTTTCATGTATCTTTATAAATATTGTTTTAAACAGGATGTCCCACAGTTAATTTTTTTTCTCCCTAACTATTTTTCTTTAAGTTTAAATCGTGCGCACAATTTATACCGATAGTCAGAAAAACGTTAGTTTGGGTAAATATTTTGTGCCTTTTTTTAAAATTTTGCAATTACATAAATGTGTCAAAACGTAATTTTTTTGAGCGTTTAAGCCTCCTGTTCTTCTTATGAACAACCTCAGAAGCAGTCATGAAGTTTAGTTGCCACCATTTTAAAAACAACTTGTTTTATAGGATCTTCTCTTCGTTATATTATCTTAGGACTATTCTTTAAAATTGAATGTACTTTCTTAGGAAAAACCCTGTATGATGTGCACTATCTACTAGTAGCATAAAAGTATTACTCCCGGTTTAAAACGTAAAAGACTTAAATAATTTGTAATTAATTTAATACACATGTGCACCCTAAATGTACAATTCTTGCCTATTTTGGATATTATTTCTTCATTTTTATGCCTAACTTAATAGTTATTCAGATATTATAAATTGTTGGCTATATCCCTGAAAGTACAATTATACAGCAATAACAATTTAATTTACTAATGGTTGCATTCTAGGGTCCAAGGTAGCTACGCTTTTTTTATAGTAACAATTAAAAGCATAAAGAAAAATAAATGACCACCTTGAGTAAAACCAAAATTAAATTAAAATCGGTTATTAATTTATTATTGATTGATTTTCTCTAAACTGCAGATGACTATTTAGTTGGCGATTTAAATGATTAGAAACTCTTTAAGTTGTTTATCGTCTTTGTTCCATATGATGTAAGTATCGTCGACATATCGTAACCCAAGCCAGGATTTTTGTTTCCTGTTTATGTAACATAGGTCTCCATCACTGGAGAGACTGGAGAGAGAGAGAGAGAGAGAGAGAGAGAGAGAGAGAGAGATATGAGCCTATAGAGAGTAAGTAAATATATAAAAATAAACGTATTTTGAATAACTTTTTAAATTAATTGAGATTTTACCCTGCAATTAAGGAGGCACTACATGGCTTTTCTTAAAAATTTGAAGGTCACATTGTATAACGCTTTTGTTTAAACGTAAAGTAATGATTTTTTTTTCGATATTAATAAATTAATTAATGAATAACAAACCGTAAACTAATACTCTAATTTAATATTTGATTTTTTCTATTGTTATTTGTGATTTAAATAGCAATTTTCAACTGCCATTCTTTCGAAAACTGAGAATTATTTATTTAGCCAGCCATATAATATCCTCAAATTTCAAAGTGATATTTCATTTATAAAATATATTTAAATTACAAAATATAAAAATTTAAAATATTTTAAACCAAAAAAGTTTTATAAAAATCGTTTATCCACATTCCTTTCAACACATTTTATAAATGTTTATTAAGAAATGTAAATGTAGATATTATCGCATTATCTTCACAAAATTTATAAATCCGCGTTGCTTCGAATGATATTTTTCTTGAGTTTCTTTATTGATTTCAGTGTCGAGAATAGCTGTTTGGCACTTTTTTATCGTTTATTCTGTTGTAAAATTCCAATATTTGCTTTTCTCACCAGTTTTATTGCGATACATTTAAATGGCTTCGAAAACAGCATATTTTTAAATGTAGAATTTTGTATAAAGTTTACATAATGTTATTCCATTTGAATGGGAAATATTGTGTGTTGTCCTCTATTCCTTTCCTGCTTATCTAGACAATTGCAGCACCGATTGTATATGTATTTATGTAGGACGTCATGCGAGTTAACTGAGAATGTTACACAAAAACTTTAATAAGTGTCTACAGCATTTTAAATTGATTTATTGAATAATATTACGATACATAATTATTGTAAAAATATTCAGGATATGGCCGGTTTTGATGAGTCATACGCCAAATTGTAAAGGACATTCCCTTGTATTCCATGCATAATAATTTTAAATCCGTTCAATCGTATTATTTTGTAATAATAATATAAAAAAAACACAGGTATAAGGGCGCTAAAGGCAACGAGTTTTATAATTAAATTTACATTTTCTCAGATACCCTTTTCAAACTAAAACATTAGGTGAGTAATGGACATACAACCCCATTTGTTAAAAGGTATCCTCTTTGCTATACCATAGTATATATAACCATAGTATATATATACCCTGTATATATAACGAACCATGAAACAGTGCAACCTCTATATCTAGTATTGCACTTGACATTTTCGAAAAATTGACACTGGGTATGAATCAAAGTTATTAACCGACTACCCTTAATATATTTTTTTGTATGTATACAGGTAGTAGGTAACAGAAACATGTGACAGTATTTTATATTAAATGACACTATACAAAAATTAATTAAGTAAACACCTTTGTTATTAATATTTAAATTATTTTGTTTACAAAGTAGTTTAGAGGCGGCAAGATCTCATTATATTTATTTTTCTTAAGTATTTATTATAAAATCTAATTTTAATAGTATCGTTTACTTCTTTATTCGTCTCTTTTTGTATTATGTTATATACAATTGGAGATACATATACTACAAATTATAATATTCCTAAAAATGTAACTTCTAAAAAAAACAGTAAAAAGTGAAAAATAAAATATAAAAAAAATAGCGCCGACTTCAAAAAAAAATCGCTAAAAATTAAACAATAATATTTTATATATTCCTTAAATATAGACATTTTGAAGTTGGCGCCTAAATAATGTCTAATCTGTCATAATATATATATATATATATATATATATATATATATATATATATATATATATAAAATACATACAAATATTACCTATACTCACTAGTAACCCTGAACTTTCTAACCTAATACAGATTTTAATATGTTATTCAGAGAGGGGGGAAGTCAAACTACCAAGTAAATTTAGTCGCTATTGGAGTTGGAGTTGTTTCGTTGTTTACATTTAGTTTACCTAGATGTATCTTTTATAAACACTTTTATAGCCAACAGGCGCCCAAAATATTTCTGCGCATGTCTCGAAATGCGAATTCGTTATTGGTCTGTTTGGACATTTATAAATGTCCTATAGGAAATCAATATTGCCATTTGACTTTGGGCTCAGCGATTGGACGGAAATAGCAGTTTGCGCTTGCACAGTTCCACAAGCGGCTCTGAGAGCAAGTGATTTGGACATCAGTTTTGAAAGATATAAGACAAGCTATATATTTCGATTCTATGTAATCTATACTAATATATAGAAGACTTAGTTGACTTCCTCACTCATCACGATCCAGCTCAAACCGCTTGAGGTAAAAGGCTGAATTTTGGCACACAGGTTGATTTTAACGTGTAAAGGTTTGATAAGAAGGTATTTTTTAAAACTCAAATTCCAAGGGGGTGAAATATTTAAATATTATAAATATTAGAAACGTTAAAGAAAAAAATATTACTAAAAAACTAATCATCCACATTACCTGAAATTTTGCATAAAAATCGCGTGATAATGGTAACATTTTGGTATTATCCAAGATGGCAAAACAAAATGACGGTAATAAAATATTTTAAAAACAGCTAGAAAAAACTATTTCAATACTACAATATTTTTTATTTCAAAAACGGTCAGTTTTTCGGAGAAACGCTTGAACACGTGCTTTTTACTTTATTTTTTACATATTTCAGGATTTTTGAAAAATTCATACAGGGTGTTCAAAGGGGTGAAACCACCACTTAAATTATACAATATTTTTTTATTTAAAAACCGGTTAGTTTTTCGAAAAGACGCTTGGAAACGTGTTTAAATTCATACAATATGTTCAAAGGGGTAAAATCATGCCTTAAATATTATAATATATTTTATTTAAAAAACCGTTAGTTATTCGGAAAATGCTTGGACCAAATATGCTTTATATTTTATTTTTTACATATTTTAAATTTTTTTAAAAACCCAGACAGGGTGTCCAAGGGGCTGAAACCACCCCTTTAGTATTATATTTTTTATTTAAAAAACGGTTAGTTATTCGGAAAAACACTTGAACACGTGCATTTTATTTTATTCTATTTAAAAATTTTTTACAGATACAACCAAATACAAAAGCTGAGATTGTGCGAACAGTTTGATTTTAGAGCGCAGAGGTTCGATAAGAAGGGATTCTTCGAAACTCAGTTTCTAAGGGGGAGAACTATTTCTTAAATATTACAATTATTTTATTTAAAAAACGGTTAGTTTGTTTTTTTTAATACACAAAAGCTATCGAATCTAATCAAACCAACCAAAACTAAAAAATAAAAAATGAAAAAAAAAAGTAAAGGTTTTTCTGTGGATCGAGCACGGCATGTTTGGGAGTCCAAATCCAAGTCAAATCAACTGCGTTACCCATTACACCAAACAGAGTTTTGAAAAACTATGATCGATTCGTTTTCACTACTGTCACGCGGCTGAATATATCACGTATCCCTTTAATTCCGTCAGACTATACTTTTCAGTTTAAACGTGTACAGTTTCCTTTAATGCTTTGTTTTGCCATGACAATTAACAAAGCTCAAGGGGAATCCTTAAGTAGAGCTGAAGTAAATTTGCGCTACGATTGTTTTTCCCATGGTCAACTCTATGTCGGATGCTCTAGAGTAAGTTCGCGTATTAGCTTGGCTATTTTACAGCCAGATAATGGAACAACAAACGTGGTTTATAAAGAGGCGATTTAAATACCTCTCTACATCCCTTTCATTATAGTCATATACGCTAACGAGGTCGCGGGTACCCGCTTGTGTTATATAAAATACATTAACTATAATTTGTAATGGCTGGGCGTCGACTTCAAAATGTCTATATTTCAGAAATAAATAAAATATTATTTTTTACTTTTTAGCGAATATTTTTTTCGACATAGTGTGTTTTATTATTTTTTTATTATTTTGTAGATCATGAAGACGGCTGTAAGGAATGCCATCAATAATAAAACGTCAATATCATATTTTCTAGGATAAAAACTATACCATTAAATATATTCTCTTTTTATTTGGAAACCAGCCGCAGGCCACACTAATTTGTTCCTAACAAATATTTAATTAATTTTGAATATAAATCCTCTGTTAAATGTAAATTTTACGACATAATTTGACCTGGAAATTCAGAATTGTCATTCCTGGTTTAACTATTTCAGTTGGGCATCGGTTAGTTTATTTGAGGTTTTATATATATATTGTTCTTATTTTAACAAGTGGTCATTTCTGCTGTCTTTCAAGCCATAAAACTTTGTTTGATTCTGAACTGCTCTAGTCTAAATCCTATTTCTATATTATATTGAATAAGCAAAACTAAAGAGATGCCTTAAATCCAAATTTGCGTTTGAGATTATAACATATTCTTAGTTGATTGCTAATAGGAACGGAAAATAGTATACAAATCATTTATGAGCTATAAGGAAAATAATCATGTTATTTTACAAAAATACACAAAAAAAATAATTGAAAAAATGTACAGTATGTCCGCGGATGGAATTTACAAGAGGACAAATGGACTAAAAATTGTGAAAGATGCGAAAAAAGTGGCTCTTAATACCAGGTTTTGCTTGAAAAATAAATAAGGTTCGGGTTATCAAATATTCAATGTTTTATACAGGGGGCATAATAAATACAAAAATATCTTGATAAAAGTTTTTAGTTCAAAAATGAATAAGGTTAGCGTTATCAAAAATTTAATATTTTATACGGGGGCATACCAAAAATATTGTTTTGCGAAAAAAGGCATACATCGTTTATAATTTTCTCCCAAAAGTACAAATATTAAATATGTTTTGAATTAAACATCGAGTAAAATACAAGATTTCGTGACAAGATTTAAAATTAAGGGTTCCAGCGTTATCACATTACCATCATTTTTCCCAAAAATGTTTGAAAAGATAGTATAAATGTGTTACTAAATGACTCTACTGAACTAAATTCGGTCACACTTATAACTTAGCATATATTTAATCATTTTGTAGCTACAATCTACTGACTTTGAAGATTTGCCGGTTTCTTAGTTTGGTGCTCCCTTAATAAAAAGAGAGTAAATTTTAAAAAGATATCAGTCAAAGACCTCTCAAAACAGGAATTGTTATCAGTGAATAGCGTATGCGATTTTAAACCCTTTATGTTTATCTTGTACCATAAAATGTTTATTTTATACCATGAAAACCATTGTTATTAAGTAAAATTCAGCTTTTACGCTAATACATGCATAACATATCGCCAAAAATATTAAGGATTTATTTTATCATAATTCCATTTGTTTAATAGCGAAATTCTGCAAACAATATTGTTGTTATCTACATTACTGTTTATTTTGCCCAATACTTAAGAGGATATCGGAGCGAATTTAAATCCCCAATTTTGTTTCTGCACATAAATCACATGTCACTGCAGTATGACAGGTTATTGTAAGTTACCAACAGACACCTCATTAGTCTTGGAAACGAGCCGGATCTTTAGCTAACTACGAGGTATGGCAGTTGACCTTAAAAAACTCGTTCAATTTTAATGTCTTGTTTACCAGCGAAGAAAAAATTTCCCTAGTAACATTATGTTGGTTTTTTGTTAAGTATATCGAAAAGTTTGCAGGTTCAATAAGCAAAAACATAAGCAATAGAACAAGATGAAGAAGAATCTTAACGAAAAAAAAACAGCATGCTATGACTGGGGATATTTTTTCGTCGATAAATAAGGCGTTAAAAGTCGACGCGTTTTAGAGTTACTCTAATATGTTCCTAATATTTAATTACAATTATTATCTTTTCAAAATAAAGGTGAATATTTCAGGTAAAAACAGCACTCAAAAAATAAAATTTTTAAGAAAAATTCCCTGAGATATGATTATTGATTAATCTAAGTATTCCATGTTAAAAAATCTATACGCAAAAATGTGACTTTATGGTCATAGGCTCCTTAAAATGTTAGCATTTTTAATAACGGTATAAAGTATATTGACTACATAATAGTAAAATTATGTAGTTTTTTTCCAATCCACTTTTCTTTCAACAGTCGATCAGCTAATTATTTTAATACTTTTTTAGTGCTGCTTAGTGAATATTTTCTTGGACCTTTATGTCGAATACAGTCATAAATATAATGCTACGGTTTAATATTAGTATAATAAATATCTGTTTCAGATTTGGCAAACCTGTTATTGTCAATATCTTCGCTAAATATGAAATGGATTATTTAAACTGCTAACTGTGGCTAAAATTTACCTTTCCAAAGTTTGTAACCTCATAAACAGATATGGTACAGAAATAGGAAATTTACGTACCCTAATGTAACTTTTTAACAGTATCTGTAGTGAACTTTCTATAATGTTCTATTGGTTTTTTTTTCATGATATTTACCGTTTTTTCTTTGTTTCAAGATTTATTTTATCTCTGCTGTTGTTATTTCTGGCAAACTTCCCTGGTCCCACATTTTACTTGGAGTCTGTTAGATCGATTCCGTCTCCATAGGAGAACAGAGGTCTATTTAGAATAAGATTTGATGTTTATCCTTTTAGTTTAGTTTAGCTCTTATATATTTAATTTTTTTAATTTGAGAACCTACATTTTTAATTATTTTCAGTGTTATCTAAGGTCCACTTAGTTATCTAAATTCTTAAGCCGCATATCCACTTAGCAAAATATATAGTCCACATTTTCAATAAATTCAGAATTGACGACACTGATATTCCGTTAGGGCAGCTTAGATCATTATTAAGCTTTCATAATACATGTTCCATTGATCATGGATAATACCAGTCTTTGTCCAGCAGTTGAGTAAATTTCACGAGTTGGAATATCCGAACATTCTCTGGAAATATCTAGTACAATATTTTGAAAACTTATTTAAAGAAAAATTCGAACCCACTATTTTTTTTTTCAGGTGAAATTTATATTTTTAATTCGTTGCATGCAGAATTTCATTACAGAAACTTTTTGCGCAATATATACTGCTGAAAGCATTCTCTCGATTAATTCTAGTTTTTAATAAAATTCAACGGATTCCGACTACACAACGACTGGATGGTTAATTGAGGCCGTAAACAGAAATCGAGTTCTGGAATTTAGCAAGGTAGCAAAATTATATTGTGAAGCAATATTGTTCTGCTTTTCATGCAGATGGTTAAAATTAAACCCGCTTTTCCAATGTTAAAATTAGCATTTTAATGCGGAAGCAATTTATATAAAAATGTGTTATTGGACTAGGCTTTTGAAGGGTATCTTAAAAAAAAACCGTATATAAACAAAATATATCGATAATCATGTGTAATATTTACTGACAGATGGTATTATAAAAATGCAACAGTTTCAAGACTAAACTAAAAAACAATTATTACGTAATAAAATCAGCAGCAAAATCTGCAATTAAAAACAAAACGAAAAAGTTTTGCTTTTGTTTGAATATGCCGTTGAGGCTTATAATTAGCTTTGCTACATAATATTAGGTAAGATTTAACAAAAAGAAAAACAATAGCAGGACACTGTCCTATATACTTTAAGATAATAACACGTTGAGGTTTAAAGATGATGCTTTCTAGAATTTCTGGTATTAATGTTTTCAAAATTATAATACGGTCAATATCTTCGCCATCCACCGTAATATTTGATTACGTTATCAGTTCCATTGGCCGTAAAACGGTTGACAGTATCGGAGGTCGTTGTGTTCTTTAAAGAGGAAACGGTCTTGCTTCAAATAAGAGACGGAGTTTTTGTTATACCATTTTGAAAATAATTTTATATTTCGTAACTTTATTTATTATCCTTTTTACAAGCTTTTCTTTAACTTGCTGTCTTCATATGTCTGTCTTTCCGGTTCGTAAGTCTATCTTTCCGCTTTAAAATTTGTAGTCAATTTGCAAGTATTTGCTGGCATCCGATTGTACTTAAACTTGGCAGATTTGTAACTTCGGTAAAACTGCAATAATATGGTATCTTGGAGTAAAAAAATAGCGAATATCTTATACAGGGTGGCGTAAAAAATAATGCTAAAAAGTACAGAATAAAATAAACATAAAAAAACCTTTTCAAAAGCAAGCTTCTATTTATAAACTATATAATATCTATTGTATGATGTTAAATACTTAAACACATATATTTTAAAAATTTCAATATTTTTTAAAAAGCTAAAGGCGCGAGATATCGTCACACTAATGCCTCAAGCATTTAAGAAAGTATTTGAATGTTTGACTTCATAAACTAAATATTATTTTTTACCTTTTTCGCCTTTTAATTCAATAGTTCATACATTAGAGCTTGTTTCTAAAAAGAGTTTTTACGTTAATTTGTTGCTTATAATATTAAATTTGAAAAGATACGACACTATACATGTCCAAAATCGTGATGTGAAAATTATTTAAAAAAAAGTACAGATTTTATAATTCTTAACTCGAAAGCAGTAAGGGATGTGAAAAAAACAACAGCGACGCGTTTTGGGACCTCCGAAGCCCGATATGTAAGTCTGTGTAGAAACTATTCGTTGACTACACTACTGTTTTGCTCTACATTTCTGGATCATTTTAAAATAAGACCACCCTGAAATACTCTATGTTTTACACATAGACGGGACAGAAAAAGTGTTAAATTTTGTAAAATACTATTTTATAAAAATAAGTAAATTAATGTGTTATTTTGGTGGATCATTGACCATAAATGAAGCAATTTCTGAAGATGGAACGTGAAAAAGAATTGTAGAGTCTTACTTGAAGTCACACGGTGTCAAGACTAGTATTAACAAATTTTAGTTATATATTTAAAATTTTTTAAAAAACTGCTCTTTTTTCACTTACACTTAACATCTCCATTTTTTACACCCAATTGAGATGATTTTTGATAAAAGCGGACAAACATTTAATTATTTTTATTAAAATTCATTTGTGCAAAATTTCAAATCAAAGACAAAGAAATATTTTTTCGACGTATAAACTTTCACCCTCATTTTACAACCTTATATGTTGAATTTCCTACAATCTTTTTTTTTTTACAAATCTACAGTCCAAATTTCGTAGTTCTGGCCTGAGCAGTTTCAACTTCACGTTGATGAGTCGGCCAATAATTACTCAGGTCTTACGTCTTTACAATATTATTATAGATATAGGTAAGCAAACATTATGCGGGTATTTTCATACATACTTTTTCGTATCATAAACCAAATTCTTTTAAATGAAAATGCATTTTTAAATTAGTATATCGAAAGTGTTAACCTGTAGCATTTGAAGCATTTAACCAAGAAATTATCATTCCATATAGGATAATGTAAACCTTTATGGAAATCATATCATATTGTTATAGACAAGCGGTTTTGTTCTGTCAGGATCATGCCATTATTTCCACTAGAAGTACAAAGCCGAGCTGATATCTATTCGGTGGGCAAATATCGAGGTAGAGGACGCTTGAACAGAACTGAAACGATGTGTACAATATTTTCATTTATATTTTGACATCTATGTATAGCTTCAACTACGGAACATACAAAAAAAATCGAATAGAAAAGTTACAGGATCTTTTCTGTGTTATTATTTAATAATATCAAGTATTTTTAGAAATTAATTTAAAAAAAATAGTAAATTATAATTTTTAAATAGGAGTAACTTATAATGTCTATTTAGGAATAGACAAGGTTGTATTTCGGTGTTCTCTTAAATATGTTTTGCTAATAAATATCTCCATCTATAACATGGTAACAAACTGCTCTTTTTTAAACACCGTTATCGAAAATTTTTATTATAGCTTTAATACGAACATCAAATTAAGTTCATAGAAGTTCCATAACTAAGTGGATCTCTGGTGACAAGACCTACATATCTACTAATTTTATTTTATACTTTATTACATTTTTACACTATATTTTATAGTTGGCTGAATAAAAGGTTTCCAAGCTAGGGTATCACAAAAATAATCATTTACGCACACGCACACGATAGGAAATTTTTATCACAATTTTTCTTCTCTAAAAAAGGTGAGTATAAATGGTGAAAAATATCACCCTTGACATATTTTCAGATGTTTTCTGAGTTTTTAGAGCCGAAAAGCGTTTTCTCATTCCGTAATTGACTTTAAATTTTATTCATAAATCAGATGTGATGGGTGCTATGTAAGGTGTAAGATTTTGATATGAATCTAATATATTGGAACAAAACGATGAATCGAAATATTTAAAAAATTCTCTTGAAAGACTCATCGTATTGATTTTAAATTTTGCACAGGAATTCAGTTTGACTTACATATTAATTATTAAGATTTTTGTAAGAATCCAATATCAAAAACTACGACCTATTTGAATATTTAAATAATCATTATTAAAAAATACTTATTGAATTGACCTCAAATTTTGTACAGTTTAATTTATTTTAAATTAAAAATAATCCTTAATATAACAAAAAGATAATTAATAACACCAACTATTACACGAATATGAAGCTGTAAATATACAAAACAAAACATATTTAATTCCTAATATAAACAGTTGTGTATTTTAAAAGAAACAAGAAAATAGAGATAATTTTAATATATTTTTTTTAATATACAACAATTTTTTACTTACTTATTTTAATTTTAACCGCTTAACACTCGGGTTTTTTTATGAAGGACTGTTCAAAAAATTCGTATCTTTTTATTATTTGTTATTGATTTACACAAAAAAAACTAAATTTAAAGAAAAAACATATTTTTCTAACCCGTGTTAACTCGGGTGACGAAAAAAAAAACTTAAATGCAAGATAATAACGACATACAAAATTTTACCTTATACATTTGACACCCTCGAGAAAACCTCTAATATTATTATGAAAAAAACAATGACTGAGCAAGTCAAATAACATAAACGTAATATACTATATACAGGTACTTATTATAACAGGTACCTACTACCTATGCGATAACAATCTACTAGGCTACGAAAATAATACTAAAACACGGAAAAAAAGCTAATCTTTATCGGTTTAGTTTTTATCATAAAACAAAACTAAACTATAGTATGTGTAGTATGATAAACTCGAAAACAAGGTATCATACAAAGAGGTACATTGCAATCTGGACAATAGTATCGGCTTTCGCGTCTAATTTTTTTCCACGCGCATCACGAACACTGCTACACATCGCGCATTGTCGAGTAGGGTTGCTTTTCTTTTCAGTCGCAGGTATGTATTCCAGAAAATGTCTTTCAATCAGTCTTAGTGGGCTTGGGGTAACTGAAGGGCGTCCACTTTTATCGGAACCATCAGCATGATGATACTTTTCCATCATGAGCTTCACTATTTCTAGCCTATACTGCAATGCCGTTTTAGCTCTTCTAGTTTTTTTATAAAGAATAAATGAATTCTATAACGCCACATCTAAGAGGTGAAAAAACGTTTTTTTTTTGTTGTATTTTTTACCCCTTTTCCTTGGGAAAGCATAGTCCGACAAGTGTTGGTCTACTCTATCGACTCCTTCCATTGTACCATTGTAGTCTACTACAAGTTTTGGTTTTGACAATGTTTTGTCTCGTTTTTGAACTTCCACCATCTCTATGGTATGTAAAGTTGAAAGTAATGCCACATCTCTCTTGTCTTTCCACTTCATTACGGCGACTTTTCCTCTCTGAGCCTATTATTTCTCCCTTCTTTAGTTTTTTTTTGTAGTTCCCTAGGTACCTCCTTTCGCCTGACTTTCATAGTTCCATATACAACTGTTTGATGTGAAAGTGAGGCAATATCCTTTTCCAAGAAGTGGCGGAACATCACTGAAAGCTCGATCTAAAAGCGTGCTTTGTTCTGTATAAATTATAAAATTCCACATTTTGACTCGCAAAGTAAATAAGTTTTTAAGCCAAATCGAGCTCGCTTCAAAGGTATGTATTGTACCCATCCTAAATGACCCTTGAACAAAAGAAGGCCTTCATCGATAGTAATGTTTTATTCTGGAACACACAGATTGCGAAAGTTATTTACAAGTGGTTCATAAACTAGCCAAATCTTATTCCACTTTGGGTTAGGGTAATTTTCAGGATCATAAACGTCGTTATCTGCAAAGTGTAGAAACTGTTTTATTTAATGAAATCGCTTACAAGACATCGCTTAAGGAAAAAAATGGCGTGCACAGCATGGAATTTTTGGACCAATATTGGTGTAGTTCGAGTTTCTTTACAACAAAAGCGAAATTACTAAAGCTAAAAATACTCTTATTTCATCACTAGTAATAGGTTTCCAAGCATAGGAGCTGGTCTGTGGCTTCTGACGTACTTGAACGTTGGCAAACCTATTCGTTTTTGTAGTAATGTTTGTTAACTTTCTTCGGGCCTAACATCAAAATTAATTTTTGGATTTTCTCTAAACGGAAAGGCAGGTAGCGAAATTGTATGCGAATCCATAGGACACCACATACGAGCATCAAGCAAATCGGGCGTACCCGGTCGGTCCGAGTCCGAAGATTCATATTCCGATGTTTCACTTCCACTCCTTTTCACGTCGGAATATTCGCTATCATATCGCCATGACTTATAACGAACTAAAAAGCAAAGCAGCGCAGTAGTCCCAACCAATTGAACGCTGCCGTTGACACGAGATATCTCGGGATAATTTAAAAATATTGATTTTCAATTTCCGAGTATACTCGGGTTAGAGCGTTAAGCGGTTAATTCTGTAACTAAAGTTGCTCTATTAGAGACACGTATTTCTTTCTCACCAAGTTGATATCTAATTTCTTTTAATTAAACTTTAATTTACCATGTTCGTATTTAAGAAAAAATTAAAATGTAATATATGAACGGTATGAAAAATTTTTCCATAAAGTATTCCAAAACTCGGTTTGTTCCGCTTTGAAATTGGTACCGGCAGACAAATTATCGCCGATATCAAGGTATTGCAAATTGTCTTCATCTAGTGGTACCCATTTAACATTTTGTAATAATTCAGCAGAGTCGTCGTCGGGGGTAGGATTCCTAAAATAGGGAATTTAAGTTAAATATTTTCTAAATAATAGTGTGTACCTCAAAAGTATTAGCACAAACAATTTTAAGAAATTATTGTAAATACATATAATTTTCTTTAAACTTTTATAAAGTGCCATAACTAATATTTTTACAAATAACCAACAACCTATATTGAATGAAAGAGGCGTAATTTTCTACGAAGGCCGCCTGTTAGATTTTGAAAGCCTAATTCTGGATCTTTTTGATAAATTCCTTCTTCATTTTGCCATCCTCGATCATTTTCTTTTCTACTCAAAAATGCACAAACATTTTTGATTAGTTGAGCCTGTGTTAAATTGGGGGTTATGGTTTCTGGGAACAAATGGAATGTTTTAAAAAGTAAGCCAATTTCAAGTCTCTTTTGAGTAATGGCATGATGATAAGTCTGGCCAGAATATTATGTCCTCTTTAAGAAGATGATCATAAATAAATTCAGTCGATTTGACCAAACAATTATGAATATTACGATGACTATTCAGTCTCCTTTACTCTCCCCTATATAAGGTCTGAATATTCCTGCGGGGGAAATCGGGTACCAAACTAATTTTTTTTCATCAAATCATGCCTTTTCTTTATATATTGTCTATAGAGTATTTTATGGTACTAGTATAAAAGCCACCATCTCTTTCAATCTCTGAGTTATCTACAGTAAAGTATATTTTGTCGTCCACAACAAGAATTCGATCGGTTGCAAAATTAACTCGTCTTAATACCCAAAAACATCATGGTTTTCAGTATATCTTGGACATTTTCTCCTTTTTCTCTATTTCTGACCATTTCTAAACGACTTTTCTAAAATTGTGTCCTTAAAAGTTTGATACTCACATCCCAATTTCCTGACTGACACTGCAACTGTATTCTTGGCTCTTCTCACGAATCCGTTTACTCTGGCTTGGATAAAAATAATTTAGGCATTGCACACTTTGTTCGCACTCGGCGGCTGTTGTACGATAAATAGTTCTGCGAGAGACATTTTGATTTTCAGACAATTATTTTAGCCTTTGGTATTGGCACAACAAAATTATCAATACTTTTCTGAAAATAAACTGTCAAAACAAAGACAAGCCATTAAAGATTTTTTGTGCCTCAAGCCAACTTCAACTTTATTCATTATACCTTAATTTTTTCCCACAGAATTTTGTGCCAAAACTTTTATTTCCTTATATAGTTCCTATAGAAAAATTGGCGTTTGAAAGAAGTTTGAAAAACTATATGTATATCAGTAGTTGCGTAAATTGATTCATGTAAGAATCTTTCGGTACACCACATTTTTTTTCTACCTTGTAACTGTTACTTTATAAATTTGATATATAATGGAAATTTATTTATATTTTTTTTTGTTAAAACATGGCGGGATCACAAAGGAAGGGAATCCCTTTTTGTATTGCACAACGATTGAAATCGTTCCTTTTTTTTACTTTTGAAGTAGCGTTTTTTAGTTTTTTAACAAAGGCATAAATATATTTGCTACTACTGGTCCAATCGGAACAAAAAAAAATAATTTTTTCGCTTTCAAAGGACCCCTCACTTTTCTTACGGAAAATGGTATTCAGGAAATTGTTTCTAATTTATATGTTGTTATTATCGATGTTCTGATCAAAAGTTCTCATAGCCACAACCTAATCCTATTAGTAGTTTTTAAGATACAGAGTGTGAAAATTAGAAAGTGGCCGTTATTACTAATATAGATATTTTAATTTAAATAGCTGTTTTTGGGTTATTTACCGGTTTTTCATAACTACAGTGGCAAATTGCGTTAACTATGATTAAAATTAACAACAAAGGTTATTTTTATATAGGGTGAATCAGGAATATGTTAACATATTTTTTTAAATGGTGTATTTATTCCGTAGAGTATATTCATGAACATTATGACAATAATAAATGATTCAAAAAAGTGACCACAACTTTTTAAATTCAATATACCTACGACGTTGCAAATTTTCGCAGTTTCTGTTATTTTAATAGGTTACGAAATTTACAAATTCCTTTACTTTAAAAGTTAATACAGATATTCTAGCAAAACACTAAATGATAGTTACTAATTTTGTATGATCCGTTTTTTAGAAATATGAAGTATTTTTTTTCACTAGATTTTTCTGATGTATGTATGTCAACTTAACTCAAATAGCATTGGGAGGGTACAACAAAAACAAATATTCTGGTTTTTATATATTATATTTATATATTTATATATACACATTACTGCACCTCACCTCTCTGCCTCTCCCTGTTTTTCTGCCTTCAAGCATTTTCTTATTTGTTTTTTTTTTAATTATACTATCATGCTATGATAATATTTTCCTATTTCTACTTTAAACACAATATGCATGTAAACTAGATCAATAATAATCTTTGTATCATTTTAAGTTTTTAAAGCAGTTTAAAAATCGTAAGCAGTTATCTCTTTTGTGCTTAGTTTTGGTTGAATTCTGTTCAAATTGCTTAAATGTTTTTGATTAGATACTCGTTTACTCATGGTAATAAACGATAACTTTTACATCTATCCATTTTTAAAAACTGCACATGAAAAAAATGATTTAGAAGAAAATATACAACGGATATAAAGGAAAGAAACAGAAAGTTCACAAACTTAATCAATTTTTAGCCATCGATCGTCTTAATTAAACAAGTAGTTTTAACTAATTTTCTTTAACTTTTGGACCACGCTAAATGTTTTCCGGACGTAATCTGTTTACTGCGTTACGAATTGTATTAAAAAGTGCTGTAGATAGGTACCGAATATTTTGCTCGTATTTAGCGTATCCAAGTTCTTGCTGCGGATTTACAGGTGCAGTAATATCGAAGTATTTATTCAATACTTTCAGGGTGTTCTTTGGAATTAAATAACCTCCATAGCATGGATCTAGAATAAATTCTAAGTCTCAGAAAAAAGTGTTCTTCGATTCGTTCGTCAAACTCCAATATATACACTTCTTCTCTTTGAAGATTATCGTGAATATATGCTGCTGATAAGTGAATATGATAAACATCTGTTAATGATTGTAAATAATTTAGGTCTAAATGAGGAAGTTTTGGTACGTGCATATGATTTAGCAAAGTCCAACGTATAATCGTTATGTGAACTACATACATTAGTTGCATGGGTTGCTAAAACCGTACCATTAAATTTCAATTCAGATAACCGTCTCGCGATTCTACTATCTACTTTGTGCTTGTAATCAAGCGTGTTCTTTTCGCTTCAGCTGTGGTATATTAACGTTGGCCTCGAGGTAGCGACAGAGGACAGAATCTCTATAGCTTCTATCTAAAATAATTATAACTCCTTCCTGAAATCAAGTTCTTATTTCGTTTATATTAGATTCAAATTAATTTTTTTGTTCTCAGGTAAAAGAGGTACATTACTAGGAGAAATAATAAACTTTCCTACACTATTCACAGAAGACTTACGCAAACGGATCATAACATGCTTGTCGACTCTAACCATTAATTTTCACATAAACTAGCAGTTTTTCATGCCTTAATCCATAGACTTTTTATGTACTTCTTTTACCTAAGGATTTCATAAACGAACGAAATATTATATACCAAATGGCAATAAACAACGGCAATGCCAAAGGTCCAATTGATAAACTGATTAGCAAAAAGTTTTTGCAAGTCCATAGCGAGTTATGTAATAGTCAAATGAATAACCCCATTCCGTCGTGGCAACCGCCAAAATTTCTGAAAATGAATTACGTTGGTCGAATATGAGTTAAAACTAGAAATATATTTAAAGATGTTTTACAAAATATAAGCATAGTTTATAGTTTGACATGGAATTTGGGTGGAATATTACCACATACCAAAGATAAAATAGACAACCTTAAGTAAAGTGATTATAATGATTGTGGCAATTACAGTTCTTTTATGTTGGTAAAACAGGTAGGAGTTTCAAACTGAGAATCCAAGAACATCTCAATGCTCAAAAATCTCCAAATGATATAAATCGGCATTTGGTATTAACCTTAAACAAATAAAATATTCTTTCGACATTGAAAATAATTTTAAAATATTACATACGATTTATAGGATCAAATTGAGAAGACTTCAATTAACGAAAATTATTCTACACTAAAAGAACCCAGTTAGTTTCACAATATGTTGAAGCGGTCCATATATTAAATTTATTTAAATAATAATTAATAATAATTTCCTACATTATATTTACATGTATATCATACACCAAAAGAATATTTGTTTTTATATGGGTTTTTCTATCTACTCTCACTTGTGAATAGGTGTGACTTTCACAGTCATTACGTATTTAAAGTCTATCGTTCTGAATTTATTTATGGATTTTTAGTGTATGTAGGTGTTTTAACGTTGGTCAAGTCTGAGTCTTAGTACGATCGCCCGTATTTAACTTAAAAATAATTAAAATTAGTTTAAAAAATCTAAGAAGTACGACGATACACGCCTTAAGGCCTTTTTTGTTTTTAGTTGCTATTATATTTACAGTTTATTTTAGCTTAAAATTGTTTATGCATTTACTTAATATGCGAATTGACTTCTATCTATCCCGCTATGCTGTATTTGTCTGTTGATATTGTTGTAACAACATAGTAATTTTAAAAAGTTTTGTCACTAACATTTTATTACTGTTAGGACATATAGTCATTTTTTAAATTTGCTTTTGCTAGTTCTGTTGATGTCCTATCGGGCGAAACACTTACAGTTATTTTTGTAAAAATGTTGATTGCAGTAGAGACATGGTGCTATTTACTAAATAACCTTTGTATATTATAACAGAAGGTAGTTGCAGTGAACCCTATATATTGTTGGTAATCCTTATTATTTACGAACAAAACACAATTTGGGACTTTGAATCTCTCGCCTTTGCAATTTTCTAGCTACAAAGAAACAGCATAAATATTAAGTTTTAGCGACTTATTACTTCTTTTCATTTAGGTCTACTACAAGAACAAGTATACATGTTTTGAATTAGGGAAGTCAATGACTTTGTTGAGAGGAAGCAGTTCCTATCGCACCTCAAATGTATTGATTTTATTCTAAATTTTTTATTGGTAGATTTATCCTTATTGAGTCGGAAATTATGATAAAGTGAACATTTTATAGAACAAAAACGTGCTACGCCAGTAGTTTTTCAGTTCCTGGGTCAACTACAAATTAGACCGAGCACGTAGACATTGTGACACTGTGAATTAAACACTTACTTAGTTTTCGCAAAATTTGTCCACAGCTTAACAAATCTTCTTCTGGTTAAGTAATCAGCTTCCGTTTCGAGAGGTATCGTTGAGATGTTGAACAAATAACCAATTTCATCAGTGTGACCCACTCTACCACATCCTGTAAAACATATGAAAATTTAAGATTTGACGCTAAATATTTTTTTAAATAACGTTAAAAAGGGAGTTCTGTTTTCGACCTCTATGCGTGTAGTTGTATATGTGTGTCCGTGTCTTTGACTAAATTAACTGACAGGAAGGAGCGTAGCCTCGACCTTGACCAGACCAGGAAGGTCCCAAGATTCAAAACGATAGTCCGTCAAAATGACACTTTTTTCCGGTTTTCAGTGGCATATCCACTTCGATTTTTACTTCGAAATTTAGAAAGTAATTTGAAAGTTTGGTCATACTTTTAAAAGTAGTATTATAATAAAGGTGTGGACTAAATTCAACAAGCCCATTAGTGCAGTACATTTCTGGCAGTTAACTTAACATTTTGATGATGAATTGATGAAGAACTTATATTCTTGTCTTTAGTTTTAGGTAGGTACTATTTAATTCTGTTTTACATAATTAACTTTTTGTACAAATGCCTTTTCGGGAGATTAAGAACTAATGTTTGTTATAACATTCGACATCCGAGTGTTATAACAAGGAACTCTCAAACGGTATCAAACAGATTTTGGTATCATTTTCGTTTTTCCGTCTATTAATGAAAAAAACTTTTTTTTTATTTTTTAGAATTTCTTATAATACACCATAACTTTCGAAAAAAATTGAAATATTGATTTGAAATTTCTAGAAAACGTTTCTTTTTACATTCTCATCAAATCTATTGAAAATGGGGGAGATCGAAGTTTGGAAAGTATTTTTTTTACATTTTTAAACCTCCTTTTTTGGTCAAAAATAAAGGTTTATTGAACGTCCTCTTGTAGCCAAACGGTTTAAGTTTGAGACAAAAACAAAGCAGATTCTGAAAGATCATATATAAGAGAAAAAACTGCAGGTAAATGTTTTAGAAAAAAATTACTTGCGTGTAAAACACTAATTGTTTTTCGGTTTCCTTGGTTTTGCACCGCCACTGACCAACATTACATTTTATTATAAATCAACAACGGGCCTTGAAGTTTTGAGGTATTTTTTTTCTAAAAGATCATCGATGCCTCGAAGTCCTGACAAATCAATGACCCTATTCGATAAAATCTAAAAAATAATTTTTAATATCATATCATATTCTCACTTTAAAACTGAATATAACAGGCCGTTTAGTTTTTTTACAAAAGTGAAACAAATTTAAAATTTTATCACAAGGAAATTAGCTTTCATTTTATGTGTATCGGAAATATATATAGTAAGTTTACATACTTTTTTAATATAGTATAATAACCTAAATAATATGGTATAATAAGGAATGAAAGATGTCTATGCATACAATTTCGAATGTTTTCTAATGCCTATACATGATTAGAATTAAATAAATCCGTGTTTACATTGATACACGTCACTATTTTGTTAAGTCATGTTGAACTCGTACCAGTTTATACCTATATCACATTTAAGTTTTCTGCCAAATTTAAAACTTAAAGAAAAATTAATAGTTTAAAAAATCCTAAAATTAAAATATTTGTAAGCACCATTAATATAGATAAGAAATAATGCAGAATAAAGAAATATTCTATTTATTTATAAAAATTAAAAATATAAAAAAATTTAATCTGAAAATAATTAAAAAAAAAATAATTAAAATAAAAAAAATAAAAATAATAAAAATATAAATTTCAAAAAAATAAAAGCACTGGAAATTATAAAATATCATTTTAAACCACGTTACCTTTACAATTTAATTTATGAAGTCGGTATCAAACTAATAAAAAGTAATAAATAGATCTGTCTTGAGGTATTGGACTATATTTTTAAAAAGAATGGACTCTAAAGGAAGGCAACTAACATCAAATACATAGCTTTCTTTAATACCTAGTAATCAAAAGTAGTTTGACGCTGACTTAAGATATTATTTTTTCTGTTCAATACTTTTCTGAAGTCGGTTTTATTTTTTCAAAAACATTTTAATTCTAATAGATTTTGTTTTTTTTTTAATTATTTTTAGTGTAACGTAACATCCTGCATGAAAAATTTGCGAATTATTTCCCCTGACTTGAACTTACCTTCAATCACAAGACGATTCTTACTGACAGTGCCCCAAAATGAAAATTGGTATAAATATACAGGAGTGTACTTTGACTGAAGAATTGCGTGTTTAACACCGGGTCTTACTGCAACATTATCACTCCTCCACTAAAATGCATAAAATTAATTTTTTCAATGGAAACTAATTTCTCAGGTCCAATAGTTTTTAATAGTTTAGAATTCTAAAAGAGTCTTTTACCATATTGTTTAAATTTCGTTGGTCAAAAGTATACTGCTGAAATAGTATAGTATCAAAAAGATGAAAATTTGTAATTTCTCTGTAAAATAGCTCATTACCATTACTGTCTTTAAGAGCGACCCTGAATGCCACACTGTGTATAGCAAGTCAAAAATTTTTAGAAAGAAATATTTCTTTTCATATCCGCATTGCCTTTCCATATACCGGGTTGTTCAAAAGAAACGCACAAAATGTATACCTTCTGTAGAAGTAATTGTTCACAAGAACGCTAGAATACGTGAAATGGTTTAAATGGTTGTTCGTCTTTTTGTAATATTTTCAGTCCCTGAATCCGATACTATCAGCAAATTAGCTTCTCATTTCGTTACAGTAAAATAGGTCCACATACATTTTTAATTAAAATTAACTATCAAAGTAGATCCTTATTGGTTACCATCAGTTATTAGTCCCCATCAACCTATCCAATGACTTCGGAAAATTTCATTGAATTATCTTGAGAGGATTGATTAAACGATAGTAGTATTTATTTTTGCCCCATACGTTAAGAAAGACGCAACTTTCTAATGTCACAAATTTTACACTCAAAATTCAAGTAAAAAGGTACCTAAATTCTTGAAATTCTAGGACAGTTTTTCCTATGTTTGGTTGCTTATTTGTATTTTATTATATAATAGATTTAGTTTATCTTTCAGTTTGATCATTAAATTGTAAGCAAGTGTCAGTATTTTGGTGCTCTCGGACGACAGAAAAACAAAAAATAATTATCGATTCTGGTCTGATTAACATCTTCAGTGGATACATATAGACAATATCCCCAAAAAGTCAATGTGTGGGCTGGCATAATAAATAACCGAATTTTAAGACCATATTTTTTTGAAGAAAATCTTACTGCTTAGGGTTACTTAAATTACCTCTCATTCGATTTAATACCTGCATTAACAATAATATTTCCTACCGAGGGTTATCGAGATATTCCCCACAAAAGAACAAGCTGGCGTACCACTGCATTTTGCTATAAATGTTCGAAGGTACTTGGATGAACTTTTTCCAAATCGGCGGATGGGTCGACGGGGTCCCATTGAATGGCCACCAAGGTCTCCTGACCTTACACCGTTGGATTTATTTCTATGAGGGTATTTAAGGGAGAGAGTGCTTAAAAATAGACCAAACAGCGTTGAGGACCTACAAGATAGAATAAGTTACTAGTTTATCAGCAGAAAGAATCCGAAATGCGGTTGACAGCAAAATAATACAAACCAACTCGGTGCATGACAAGTACAAGGTGGAGATCACTTTCAGCATTTGTTGCATTAGCCGAATCAGGTGAGTGCTATTTCCCCTCGAATATTAATTTTAATTAAAAAACTTATATGGGCTCGTTTTACTGTAACGAAATGAGCAGACCCCTAATTTGTTGCTAGTATCGGATTTAATTTTAGAAGACCTTCTCTTAGAGACGTTATATGACCTAGCTTGCCATTTCAAAAAAAGGTGGGTTGCCTACAAATTAAGGGGTTGCAAGGAGGGGGCTGAAAATTTTACAAAAAGACGAGCAACTATTTAAAACACTTTAAGTGTACTAGCGTTTTTGTGAAAAATGACTCAGACAGAAGATATTCATTTTGTGCGTTTCTTTTGAACAACCCTGTATAGGCAACTTTAAATACATTTCTAATTTTACACCTTTAAACTGGGGTTATTATTGAAATATACTATTACTAATATTTATCACTGACAGTTTTAACAAACCAAGTATCGAAAAGAAAGCACTGAAGAATTTAATATTAATTGAAAATATTCAGATAAGTATTGCCTATTAGGTAGAACATTCATGAATATTTAGGATGCTCTTTTGCAATATTTAAAACACTAAACAATTTAAGTATAATGTGGTTTATCCATTTTTCTATTTAAAAAATAAGTAGTTGAATGTGATATCGTATTCTTGCATTTCTTAATTTGACAGAACTATATTTTGTTTCACTAGTTCTTAAAACTGCCTACCAATCTTATGATAATATTATCATCTAAGTAGTATGTTATAAGCAAATTATTACGACCAAATATTAAGACAAATAGTGGATCCAAAAATATTAATTTCACTTTCCAACAGTGATACCATATTGGCCCGTAACCAGACACATACTTTCTGACTTTATCCTTTACTCAAAACACAGCTTGCATGTAGCAAAGGTAAACACTAATAATACCTAATAATTGTAACTACGATAACCTTAAACTTGTCACTCTCACCATGTTTACACTTTTTAATCGCAATTACAACTGAATCAAAAGTATGCTTTGCGGCGTGGTTATAAAGTTTTTAGAAAATGCTAGAATGATGTAGACAATTCTAGAAGAATGTGCTATAGGGTGAAAACAAACTAAGCATAATAGAACTTTCAGGATACATTTTTAGACATTGATAACGAATCCGAAGTTGCATTTTTCCAAGATATCCGCTATCAAAATTCACAGTTTTATACACACAGTTTTTCACTTTCTTTTGTTTTCTTCAGTAGTTTTTATAAGAAAACTAATAAATACTCAGTAAGAAATCAAAATTACACATATTTTCCAATTTGTAACTTTATATTACTGAAAAATCATATCAATATGATTGTATCTGTTAAATGCTGCTTTTAATAGAGATTTTTTTTGTTTCCTTGTTTTATGTCGACAACTATCCTCATTCAAAGACAATACTGCAGTAAATATTTGAATTTAAAATCCGACAAATTTTATTAAAGTAACAGTTTTCAAAATAGCTTATTCTGGATAGTTTGTTAAATATATGGATTGATACCCAGCCAGCAGAGGATCGGGTGACGGAGCGCGGCAGCGCGGATGCATCAGGTTGACCGCCACCGAGTTAGCACGAAGATAGCTCGGTGGTTATCATCTTTAAAGCTATATTATTAATGTAATAAAACTTTAACGATGATGCTACCGCGCTTCGGCACCTAACCTAATGCTAACCCATGTAACGGTTCTAATTTATAAGTAGAATATTTATTTATTTTTCTATATGAATTGCTTTATTTAAGACTTAGTTATAAACTAAAAACCAGCCCTACTGCTTCAGTCAAAGCAAAACATTTATTGTTTACGATGAACACGCCAAATATAGATTTTGGCAGGGTCTTGCGATCATCCCGCTTTCAGCGTTCCCTTGCTACTAAATTCGGGTTTTCTCGGTGAAGCCGGTACTAGTCAGATGACGCCCGATTGTTGGTTGTTCGTGGCAGGAACGTATGATTTTAGTACTGGGTCGGTATGGTAGGTACCTTATCCGCTGGTATAATTTGAATATTTAATTAATTATTGTGTTTTCAGGGTTAATAATTAGTAATTATGGATTTGAAATTTTGGTTTTTCCGATTCCTTGCTTTCGTTTCCGGTACTTTTCATAACTTATAGTGCAGCTGAAAAAGGATTGAATTTTCGCGCCACTTGAACACTTGGGTGTTAGTGGGGACATCGTCTGTCATTTGACCCTTGATCGTTTGGAAGAGTTCTCGAGGGCAGCCATTTTTTTTTTGCCTCTGTGTTAACGAGCGGGAGTGCCGCGCCAACCGGTGTAATTTTTGATGGTGTATTTAGTACACTCCTTGTTTTAAGGGATTGATTAACCGAGGTGGTTGTATAATTAGTCAGCTTTGCCGATTTGTTTGCCGTTTTAGTGCTGATTAGTTAGTTGGGTAACATTTGCCCGTTTTGAGGGTTTTTCTCATAACAGCTGGTTTTCCACAATTTCCTCAAGTTCCACATTGCCAACCAAAGAGTTTTAACCACACTAAGGAACAGTGTGGTTTTAATTTCCCCTGGGTTTGACCATCTTCGGGACTTCAGATATCAGATTCTCTGAGCCTAGCCACCGACATATTTAGTTGGAACCGGGATACACTGCTGTTGGTCCAAATTTTGTTTTGATGTCGGAGCTCTGTCTGTGACGTACCCAGACATTCAAGTAAAAATTGTGTTCGTTTGCCTAAGTATAAAAAAAGGGAACATTAAGTGTTAGTGTTATTATTGATTGTAATCGGAATCTCTGCAAAATTTTATGAGATGCATACTGCCGTTTTGGAATTATCGATTGTATCCTGGTATTGTAAGCACTATAATAGGGTTATCATTTTGGCCTGAATTTTATTGTTTT
The DNA here is from genome assembly GCA_030620095.1 of Kuschelorhynchus macadamiae. Lineage (NCBI taxonomy): Eukaryota > Metazoa > Arthropoda > Insecta > Coleoptera > Curculionidae > Kuschelorhynchus > Kuschelorhynchus macadamiae. Next base: position 528,644 of record JAUTXW010000070.1, read on the forward strand.
TTTTTTTGTTCTATAAAACTTTTCCTGATTGTAGTTTTCGGATAGAAGGACTTTATGCCCTGTTATTTTTTATATATTTTGAATTGAATCGCGGTTCATCCTATTAAGGCATAAATAACTTTTGGCGTAGAACCATTTCATTTTATTATGATTGATTGAATTTAAATATTTTATGACTATTAATTAACTTTAAATATTTTATAACTATTAATTGGATTTACGTATTTTATAACTATTAATTTAATTTAAATATTTTATAATGATTAATTAAATTTAAATATTTTATAACTATTAATTAACTAGGTGGTACCAACCTCCTTGGAATGTTTAAGTTTTCATAGTGATGAATATATATATTTTATTAACTTTAAACTTGCTAATGGTTAAATGAAATTAATTTCATGAAGGAAAATTGTTACTATAATTGATCAACGCCTGAAATATATTTTTTTTTGTTATTAAAATCAGTTAATTCAAATATTTTTATTTATTTTCATTTCGCTACCTTGACTTCGGTAAATTTTAGTATCTTGTAACCTGGTACTTATGCTTAAACGGAAATAGGTTATATATAAATGGTTACTGGCGCCCTATAAATTTGAACATCGTAGTGTGACCGCACGACCACTCCCGAGCTGTGCTAGCCTAGGTTTTCCGTATCTAACCACCTTACCGGTCCCTCATTCTTTTAGGGCCATACCAAGGCCTTTTGTGAGTGAGGTTTGGTGGCAAGTTTTGGCGCCCAACGTGGGGCTCGATTTTTTTTTTTTTTACATTGCGGTGTTGCCAATTTTTGCAAAAATTCTCAGATTTTTTTGTGTTTTTTTTTCTTGGTTTTCTCATTGGTTATAGTGTCACATAAAACCCATTGGAGGTCAGTTAAACTAGATTCCGATCACAAATTAGGATTTTCTTGTGTTTTTTTTGTGTTTGGTTTGTTGAGCTCTACTTAACGCCACAATTGAAATTATTGTTTGCTTTACGTGAAAACTATTTGGTAATTATCTTTATATATCCTTTTGGGCTTATTATTCTTAATTTAAGTTTTGTTAGTGCAGTAGTCAGTCTATTATAGACTTAAAAAAAAAACAAAAAAAAGTTAGTTTTGAGCTCAATATTATTATTATATAAGTATTATTATAATTATCATTATATTATATAAGTAAAGAAAAATGACTATGAAAATGGAGGTAAATCGTCTGGATCGTGATGAGCTCGAATATGAACTTACGTTTAGAGGAATTAAGGTGACGAGAGACACAACTGTAGCTGAGATGCGTAAAAGCATGCGCCAACTACTTAAATTGGATAAGGGTGGTAAAACAATTTATCCCAAATACCCTTTTGAATTTGATCAGGATCTGGATGCTATTAATCGAAAAATCACGGAACTTGAAAATCTTGTTCAGGAATTTCGTAATTCTGCGGAAAGTGCTGATTTCAGCAAAATTTCGACCAAATTATGGCACGCTTATAATAGAGCAGATCGCAGCACGCCCCAGGGGGATGATAATATTAGCAAACGCTCCCAAGCTTTAGTTAAGCTTTTAACACTGCACTCTTCTCTCCAACATAAAGCTAAAAAGTATAAACGACTTTCCATGACCCATAGCCCGTTAGAAATTGAAGATTTATTAACGTCCACAAGTTTAGATGACACAGAGGAAGAAGAAAGCGAAACATCAATTTCCGATGAAAGTTCTGAAGAATCCGATACACATTCTAATGTAGTTCGAACTGTTAATCCTTCTCCTGCTCATAGGCCCAGGTCGGTACCAGTTTATCAGTGGAACCTTAAATATGACGGCGAGTCAATGTCGTTGAACGCTTTTCTCGAAAGTGTCCAAGAAATGAGCATATCTCGAAATGTTTCAAAAAGTCAATTGTGCGCATCCGCGGCAGATTTATTTATCGGGAAAGCGAAAATATGGTACAATGCGACTCGAAGTGCAATTCAGTCATGGGATGAGTTAGTACATGAATTAAGAAAACAATTCCTGCCTAGTGATTATAATGACCGTCTCTTTGAGGAGATCAAGCAAAGGACTCAAGGTCCCAAAGAATCTATAGGAATTTATATAGCAACCATGGTGAATATGTTTAATCGTCTTACATGTTCAGTGTCAGATCGGTTAAGGTTGAAAATATTGTTAAAGAATATTTCACCATTTTATCAGAGTCAATTAGGCCTTAACAAGGTTAACTCTATCCAACATCTCATTGAATTAGGAAGACAGTTAGAGGAAAGAAAGCAGAGTATAGAGGAGTTCAATCCTCCTCCCAGAAACAAGAAGGTAATGGAACCCGACCTAGCTTATATTTATACGGAGAGCAGCGTATCTACTAGTGAGCCTGGTGAGATTAGTGTTTTAGAGATAACTTGCTGGAATTGCAAGTCTACTGGTCATCGGGCAGCCCAATGTCAAAGTCCGAAAAATAAATATTGTTTTCGTTGTGGTAATGCAGGGTTTACCGTGAGAACGTGTCCCAAGTGTTCTGCCAGATCGGGAAACGTAAACCCGAGGCATTAGATGACCGTAATGTGTCTCAATTATCGACGGTCAACATGGTTACTCTTACTAATAAGCAGAGAGCTGTGCTTGATTTTATTCTTTCCCACGCTGAAGGGGATGAAAGACCTTATCTAAGAGTTAGTATTTTGGGACTTTCGTTACATGGATTATTGAACAGTGGAGCCTCTTCCAGTATTATTGGAGGTCCTGGATGGTTACTTTTGAGTAAATTAAATTTACCTTTAAACGAAGACCACAAGTTAACCTGCACGGTTGCCGATGGAAATAAATGTCAAAGTATAGGATCCATATCCGTGCCAATTGAAGTTGAGGGTAAAATAAAAATAAATCAACTACTTGTAATTCCTAAATTGCCTCATTATCTTATTTTAGGAGCAGACTTTTGGAAACGTATGGGCATTGTTCCTGACTTGCGACATGGTAGTTGGACATTTTCTCGTAATGAAGTGATGGCATCTACAAGAGTGGACACTATATCCTTACAATCACAAACTGAGCTTACTACGGAACAAAATACACAGCTTACAAACCTGGTCAACAGATGTTTCGAAGATATGGCAGATCATCTGGGATGTACTACATTAGTGGAACATCATATTGAAACGACATCTGCACCGATAAAACAGCGATATTATCCGGTCTCTCCGATCATGCAGAAACACATTAGCGCCGAATTGGATAAACTTTTAGAAGAAGGTGTAGTGGAGCCTAGTTGTAGTCCTTGGGCTTCTCCCATACTACTGGTGAAGAAATCGGATGGAATATCATAGAGATTTGTAACCGACTTTAGAAGGTTAAACCAGGTAACGCAAAAAGATTCTTACCCCCTTCCTTTCATCTCGTCTATCCTGGACCGACTTAGAAATGCCAAATATTTGACAACTATGGATATTAAGTCAGCTTATTTTCAAGTTCCTCTTTCAGAAGCATCTAAACCATTAACAGCTTTCACAGTGCCTGGGCGTGGCTTATTCCAATATCGACGTTTACCCATGGGACTATCTAACGCACCTGCTACATGGCAGCGCCTAATAGACCGAGTTCTGGGTGGCGAATTGGAGGAATCTGTGTTCGTTTATCTTGATGATATTGTCATTATCACACCTACCTTTGATGAACATTTACGAGTATTATCAGAAGTTTTTAAAAGATTGAAAGCTGCAAACCTCACCGTATCTAAGGAAAAATGTAAGTTTTGTCGTCCTGAACTAAAATATTTAGGATATATAGTTGACCGCATGTTGATCCCGAGAAAGTCAGTGGAATACTAAAAATTCCTCAGCCTTCCACTATTACCGAGGTCAGAAGACTAATAGGTATGGCTTCTTGGTATAGAAGATTTATTCCAAATTTTTCTACAGTCATATCTCCTCTATCAAATCTGACTAGGAAGAATCAACCGTTTCATTGGACTCACGAATGTACAGAAGCTTTTCAGACCTTAAAAGATGCTTTGGTCAGTGCACCCGTTTTGACGTGCCCGGATTTTTCGTTACCTTTTACAGTCCAAGCCGATGCAAGTGGATTTGGAATAGGATCCGTTTTGACACAAGAGACACCAGCTGGTGAGAAGGTCATAGCTTATATTTCTCGCTCTCTAAATCGAAATGAGAGACACTATACAGTCACAGAAAGAGAGTGCTTGGCAGTTATTTGGTCTATAGAAAAATTGAGGCCTTATCTTGAGGGAGCCAAATTTACTGTGATTACGGACCATTATAGTCTCGTATGGTTAAACAATTTAAAAAACCCTACTGGTCGTCTTGCGAGATGGGCTATAAGAATGCAACAATATGATTATACCATAGTCCATCGTAAGGGCAAGGAACATGTGGTACCGGATACCTTATCGCGGAGTGTACCTATTATTGATTGTCTTCATGCCAACAAAACTCTAGAATCTATTAAGGATAAATGGTTTTTAAAATTGTACGATAAAATCAAAGATCATCCAAAAACTTATTCAGCATTTCGGATAGAAAATTCCAAAATTTTTAAATATGTTAAGCCAAAGTTTACAGAGTTAGCCTCTGAAAACGATTACTGGCGGGAAATTATTCCTCAAGAAGATCGAAAGGCTCTTATTCGCGATGCCCATTTGTCACTTTGTCATGTTGGGGTCTTTAAAACTTACCGTTATTTAGCAAAATCCGTATATTGGCCTAAAATGAGATCCGATGTCGCCTCTTATATTCGACGTTGTCACGTTTGTCTTGGTATCAAGCCAGAACAAAAACCACCGAAAGGACTTATGCTTAGTTCTCAACCTACTGTCTCCGAGCCTTTTAAATTAATATGTGCCGATATTATTGGCCCACTTCCTAGATCTACCTCTGGTTATTCGTACATTTTCGTAATTGCAGATTGTTTTAGTAAATTTTCGTTAATGTTTCCGTTGCGTTCCGCTACCGCCTCGTCTATTTGTCGTTTTCTAGAAGATTATGTCCTATTAATTTTCGGTATCCCTGCATCCATCATTGTGGACAATGGTGTGCAGTTTCGTTCAAACCAATTTCGTAATCTTATGAAGAAGTATGGTACGCATATAAAATACACTGCCTATTATCATCCGCAAGCCATCCCACTGAGCGCGTTAATAGAGTTGTTAAGACCATGCTTATGTCCTTCGTGTCCGAAAATCATAAAACGTGGGATAAATATCTTGGAACCGTTGGTTGTGCCATTAGAAGCTCTGTTCATGAAGTTACGGGATATTCACCAAATTTCATAATATTTGGTAGAGACTTGCCTTTTAAAAATCATTTGGAAGAGCCTAAGGAACCAATAACATTTGATCGCAGTTCCAATCCTGAAGATCGATCTCAAGCATATCGAAAAATTTATGATGATGTTAAGGAAAAGTTATATCGTGCTTATGATCTACGTCGTCGACCTGAAGAATTCGTTGTAAACCAGCCTGTATGGAGACGTAATTATGTTTTGTCAGATGCTTCCAAATTTTATACTGCTAAACTTGCTCCTAAGTTCCTTGGACCTTTTACTGTATCCAAGAAGTTGTCGCCATGGACGTACGAACTGAAAGATGATAATGGGAAAAATTGCGGCGCATGGCATATTAAAGATCTAAAAGCTCATCCTCCGGATGTGACTACCGCAAATTAAGATTTTGGGTAAAATCTTTAAAGTAGGGGGGGATTTGTAACGGTTCTAATTTATAAGTAGAATATTTATTTATTTTTCTATATTAATTGCTTTATTTAAGACTTAGTTATAAACTAAAAACCAGCCTTACTGCTTCAGTCAAAGCAAAACATTTATTGTTTACGATGAACACGCCAAATATAGATTTTTACAGGGTCTTGCGATCATCCCGCTTTCAGCGTTCCCTTGCTACTAAATTCGGGTTTTCTCGGTGAAGCCGGTACTAGTCAGATGACGCCCGATTGTTGGTTGTTCGTGGCAGGAACGTATGATTTTAGTACTGGGTCGGTATGGTAGGTACCTTATCCGCTGGTATAATTTGAATATTTAAATAACTATTGTGTTTTCAGGGTTAATAATTAGTAATTATGGATTTGAAATTTTGGTTTTTCCGATTCCTTGCTTTCGTTTCCGGTACTTTTCATAACTTATAGTGCAGCTGAAAAAGGATTGAATTTTCGCGCCACTTGAACACTTGGGTGTTAGTGGGGACATCATCTGTCATTTGACCCTTGATCGTTTGGAAGAGTTCTCGAGGGCAGCCATTTTTTTTTTGCCTCTGTGTTAACGAGCGCCAACCGGTGTAATTTTTGATGGTGTATTTAGTACACTCCTTGTTTTAAGGGATTGATTAACCGAGGTGGTTGTATAATTAGTCAGCTTTGCCGATTTGTTTGCCGTTTTAGTGCTGATTAGTTAGTTGGGTAACATTTGCCCGTTTTGAGGGTTTCTCCAAGCTGTTTCACGTGAGGTCATCATAACAGATACATCTTCTACCTGGTTTTCCACATTTTCCTCAAGTTCCACATGGCCAACCAAAGAGTTTTGAGTCCTCTAAGTAACCACACTAAGGAACAGTGTGGTTTTAATTTCCCCTGGGTTTGACCATCTTCGGGACTTCAGATATCAGATTCTCTGAGCCTAGCCACCGACATATTTAGTTGGAACCGGGATACACTGCTGTTGGTCCAAATTTTGTTTTGATGTCGGAGCTCTGTCTGTGACGTACCCAGACATTCAAGTAAAAATTGTGTTCGTTTGCCTAAGTATAAAAAAAGGGAACATTAAGTGTTAGTGTTATTGTTGATTGTAATCGGAATCTCTGCAAAATTTTATGAGATGCATACTGCCGTTTTGGAATTATCGATTGTATCCTGGTATTGTAAGCACTATAATAGGGTTATCATTTTGGCCTGAATTTTATTGTTTTTTTTTTGGTTCTATAAAACTTTTCCTGATTGTAGTTTTCGGATAGAAGGACTTTATGCCCTGTTATTTTTTTTATATTTTGAATTGAATCGCGGTTCATCCTATTAAGGCATAAATAACTTTTGGCGTAGAACCATTTCATTTTATTATGATTGATTGAATTTAAATATTTTATGACTATTAATTAACTTTAAATATTTTATAACTATTAATTGGATTTACGTATTTTATAATTATTAATTTAATTTAAATATTTTATAATGATTAATTAAATTTAAATATTTTATAACTATTAACTTTAAATATTTTATAACTATTAATTGAATTTAAATATTTTTCAACTATTAATTGGATTTAAATGTTTTATAACTATTAGCTTCTGGGCCAGAACCGTACTTGAATATATTTTTTTTTAAATTAGTTAAAATTATTTTTGGTTTTATTACAGGGAATGCCTGTCTATGTCAATAAATACTCAGGGCCGTACTGGCATATAATTTTTGTTATATATTTGATCTAGTACCTAACCTAACCTAATTGAATTTCTTGTTAGCCAATCGTGATCACGAAAGGTACCAACCTCCTTGGAATATTTAAGTTTTCATAGTGATGAATATATATATTTTATTAACTTTAAATGAAATTAATTTCATGAAGGAAAATTGTTACTATAATTGATCAACGCCTGAAATATATTTTTTTTTGTTATTAAAATCAGTTAATTCAAATATTTTTATTTATTTTCATTTCGCTACCTTGACTTCGGTAAATTTTAGTATCTTGTAACCTGGTACTTATGCTTAAATGGAAATAGGTTATATATAAATGGTTACTGGCGCCCTATAAATTTGAACATCGTAGTGTGACCGCACGACCACTCCCGAGCTGTGCTAGCCTAGGTTTTCCGTATCTAACCACCTTACCGGTCCCTCATTCTTTTAGGGCCATACCAAGGCCTTTTGTGAGTGAGGTTTGGTGGCACCCATTACCACTTAGTGCATCCGTGCTGCCACGCTCCGGCGCTAGACCATCTGCTAACATAATACTGATCCACTTATGTAACAAAATATCTATAATAAACAATCCCAAAAACTATTATGTTGATAAAGTGTGTCAAACTTTAATTTTAATTACTTTTTCGAATGACAATGGTTGCCAACATAAAATAAAAAAAAAATATATGGATGTGATCTTTGAGTAATATAACGCCATAAATTGAAAAATATGTGCAATATGAAACGTCGCCGAAAAAATATAACTTCGGATACAGCGTCTGAAAATCTACCGGTGGACCAAAAATCATCCAAATCGGCGATGGTAAGTGTAAGTAAATATTTACCGAAATAGGTTAAATTTTCTTCATTAAAATTACATATATTAAATAAATATACCTAAAACTGTACACATTTATAACTATAAGAACTAAATCCGTTACAATATATTTAAACTATAAATACCTTAATCATTCCTGCTAGGTTATCAACAAATAATCCATCTCCCACGTATTCTTGTTTAATAGCTTCCACAACCGTCTCCACGCTAACGTTATCCTTTAAATGTATGGCTGGTAATAATAAACTTATATCTGAGTCGTATGATTGGGCAAATGTTACGGCAGTTTCACGATCTAGAATAGCAAAAGCACTATTGCAAACGTAATTTCACAAATGTTGAATGATTTTGTAAAATAACACAAATTTATAATTAAGTAAAGAAAAGTATGATTTTCAAAAACTGCAGCATTACACCTTATGTTCTTTGTGGGTGATACCAATTAAGTATGTATTAGATTAACTTAAGACTGGAACACCCATTGCACACTGTAAAGAAGTTGAATTTGGACTATTACAATAAAAAATGCACTACATATATTTCCTCTACGAACACCAAGTTTCAAGAATGCAACACGAACCTAGAAAAATTACTGGACTACTTCAAATGTTCTTTTGTCTACTTCTAGTCATAGCCGAAAACTGGGGGTGCTTAGGTTCTTCGAATATCAGATTATCATTCAAAATACATGCATTTTATTGTATTTACGAAAAAAAAAGCAGTGTTCCGAAGAATCATCCTAATTGAGAAATATTCACTCGAAACTAAATATTCACCCTAATAGTACAGAAGCAGGCGATCTGATAAGAACAAACTTATACCCTCGTATTCACTAAACAGATTTAAGATTTAGACCAGGTCTAATTGCCATGGTAATTAAAACTCTCAGTTCGCCAGTTATGTTTGGTTTATGTCACTGTCTTTTTGTAATTGTGACATTTAGAAAAATTATTTGGACAATTGTTAAAAATGTCTTCTTAAACCTATAACTGTCAAGTTAGACCTGGTCTAAATTTAAACCTCTTTAGTGAATATGTGTGATAATGTTTATATTAATTGATAAAACGTTTTAAACGTTATTATGCCATTTGCTTCGATCAATCGAAAATGTGGTGGAATAGAGATCTATAAATTTACGACTTCCTTTAAATGAAATCTTAGGTATTTATTTAAAGCATTTGGTAATTTTTTAAGATCTTGACAAAAACGAATCTTTATATGGTCAACTATTTCGTCTAAGACGAGGTTATATGCGTTATCCAGATATAGTCCCTAACAGACGCACATGAATAGGAAGAAAAATCAACATCATTTGATTCTATTGTAGAAAATATAAAGTAATCTAAGTAATTTTGACGCATTACGTCTTCTCTTAGAATTTATGGTATCATCGAGATGAATATGATTGTTCCAAGCGAACAATAAAGTTCTAATAACAGCATTAATATTGAATGTTGTTTCTCATCATGTTGGCTGTGGATTTTGGTGCTTAGTAAATTTATGTTACTAAATGCATTTGTTAGAATATATAGAAATGCTAAAAAAGATATTTTAATGATGCATTTAAGAAAACCAACCGCTTCAACAATCTCTCGATATTCATTAAGGTTCACTTGCCTTAGTAACTGAACAGAAGACAAAATAATTTTGTTTTACAACTTTGCAGTTTTCCCCTCTAAAATTCTATCTAATATCACTTAATCGTGTCAACTCACTTACCATTATATGCATTTGTTTTTGAAGACTTAAAACTTTTCTTGAGCTGAAGGTCATGAGAAGCCTACATAAATTGCTTCAATAGATCGAAAAAATCTCCTATACTTTATATACTCTTACTGGTATTAACAATTAAATTTAAGCCTGTGAGCTACTAGACCTAGATCTAAAGAGCAAATTACCACGTAGGGTATAAAAGATTTGAAATTTTTGTGTATTTTATGTATGTGGTAAAAAAACACCCATCTGCAGGGGCTTAGTGGTCAACTTCACCCCGTGTCCACTTGCCAAAAGTACGAAAAAATTGATTAAGTTACCTCATAAGGTACATGCTTGAAATTCGGGCAGTAGGGAAAACGTGTTACAATTCAGATTTAGTGGCGGCAGTCGCCAATTTTTAGACACAGTGACGCAACTTACCTCATATCATGGATGAGTCTGGGCACAAATGAAAGGTCCTTTTATGTAGATTATAGATCTATTTCGAAAATTCCGCCAGACGGTCTACTTAAAAAACAGACGCTTTAGAAGGTCCAACGTCATGTGTTGTTTTTTCTTTACTAAGTATACACTATTCTCAGGCAATGTTTGTACTATTTTTTTAAAACTGATAATAATACATTTCATTTTTAGAAAAAAAAAATGCTATTAGAACATTAAGGCTTTTTATTTTAATAATAAATGTAAAATAGGTATTATTTTTCTTTTTATGAACTGTTAAAAGTATATTTCCTATTTAGATAAAGATTTTGCTTATTTTTCAGGAGCTGTAATGCAAGCCCAGGCCTATAGGCAGAATTTTCATTAGGGGAAGACAATTTTTAAAATTCTATAAACTTTTGAGCTTATAAAACTCTTTTCACTTTGAAAACATTTATTAAAATCGTTAATTATTTTATTGTTCACAAGAACGTACATACGTTCTAGGTGGGTGAAGGTTTTACGTTTTCGGACTTCACAGTAATTCAGAATCTTTATGCTCTAATAAAAATATATTTCGTAATAAATAAGAATATTTGATCAATTAGATAAAGGGTTCGAGAACAAAGATTTTTTTTTATTTACAATCCATGTCAGGAATTACCCGCATGTCGGTAACCCTGGTTTTCAGACGATAAACGAGTTAAATGCTTGAAACCGTTCTAGCCAATTCGGCCCTGTTCAAGAAGTGTTAATCATCAATACCAGTATTAAAAGGACATAGTTCTATAAAACTTGAGAGGTGTTTGTTCTATAATTATTATACAGTAAGTATTGTTATTTCTTATAACCAATGTTTTTTTCTGCTTTTTGTACAAATAGAAACTTACAAAATCAAAATAATACTTCTTTTCTAATGTCATTTAACTCTTCAAATCAAACAAAGGAGGAGAGATAGAACAGAAAGAAAGTAAGATATGAAAACATTGTGCTCATTAGTAATTTAGTTTTAAGTATCAAATTGATGTTATATTTACTAATATACAATAAAATATATAATTAAGTGTTTTTAGTTGTACGTCTCTTCGGCTGTTATTTAACTGTCTTAGTTTTTATTATTTTGTGTTTATTGGAACTTTATATAATTTTTTATTCCTAAGAATAATATGTTACATAATACATTAATGAACATTACTAATCTTATTGGAATACAAAGCCTTAATGATTTGATAGCGGTTTATGTTTTTTATACCTAATTATATCACGTCGCTGTTTAGTTTTTATTCTAAAAATAAAATGTATATCAATTATTTTGAGTTTTAAAGAAATAGTACAAACATTGCGGGAAAATAATATACACTTAGTGAAGAAAAAACAACACAAAGACGTTGGACTTTCTAAGGCGTCTGCTCTTTTAAAGTGACCGTCTGACAGAATTTTCGAAATATATCTGTAATCTACATAAAAAGATCTTCCATTTGAGATCAAATACATCTATGTACCTGATAAGGAAAGTTGCGTCTGATTTCTAGGCGTCGTGACGAGCGGCTGTCAAGAGAATGTGTCCAGAAAAAAATCCAAAAAATTGGGGTCTACCGCACGAAATCTGAATTTTGACACGTTTCCGCACCGAATGCCAGAATTTCAAGCATGTACTTTATGAGGTAATTTAATCGATTTTTTTCGCACTTTTGACAAGTTGAGATACGAATTTAACATGGCGAAACAAAATGGCGGCCAAATAAAATTGAAAAAAATCTTGTTCAATTCATTTTGAATTTTGCTGAAAAATTAAATGGGATAAACTGGCACCAATTCATCATGATGTAACAAAATGGCGGTATGTTTCAATGTAAAAACTACTCGTTGAATTTATTTTAAATTTTGCTCACAAGTCAAGTGTGGCATAGGTTGAAAGAAACTGGTAAAATATTGGTAGGAATCCAATATGAACAATGGCGCCCAATGTTTGAAAAGACAGTATATGTAACACATATACAGTGTGACTATGTACTGAACTAAATTAAAATTTACGGATTTTTTAATTTGCACATAGGAAAACTATACTCTCTTTTTCTTTGGTAGCTTGAAATATTCAGTATCAGATATATATAAAAATATTAGAAAGATATAGGTTATTTAAATATCAGGTAATTTTATTGTAAAAAATAAATATCACAAGTGGATTTAAAGGCGTTCGTGAAGATAAATAGCGGCTGAATGGTTAAAAAAATAAGAATTTGTTACGATATGGCCGACTAGATTTATTTGACTTTAAATCATTTTAAGGTTGGTAAAACTAAATTTAATAAGATTTTAATCTAAACATTGGCCGAAGGAAGTGAGAAGGGTGGGCTCGTTGAACTCGTTGGTATCGAGCGATGGGTCGTTTTGTATATGAAATTTTAACTTATTTGCTTATTATTTAAAAAATAATTTATTTTAGCAGACGGACGTTACAATGCGACGTAAAAGAATTATCGTTATTAACTGCCAGCGAATCAGGGAAGTTGACAACTCAAGCAAGGCGTTAAAGGCAACAAAACCGTTAAAATAAAACTACTATATGTATTGTTTTCTATAATAGTACCTGGGACCGAAATAACTTGAGACATATTTCCAGCCTCAACTAATTCGTAAAACGGTTGACTAATATATGACTCTGGGCCGTCAGCTTCCATTACAGGTGAGAACTAAACCAAAAAATATTAATTAATTGCTATAATAAAGGTTACAAACATTTATTAGTGGGATAGCAAGTCTTTAATACTTTTTGGTTCATTTGCTTCAAACTCGATGCCATCTTAACCATAAAGGTAAATAATGTGAACTAAACTATCGAGGTAAATTATTTGGGGTCACTTCCGTTTGAACCGTAAGTGTGACAAACTTTATTACTCCAATGAGACAACTCCTATTAAATAATTAATTTCAATTTATTACTTAATTCTAAACATATTTTTATACGACAAGCCCACCAGTAGTACTAATCATCTTTACGATATTTCTGATTTAAAAAAAAACTGACAACAAGGACCATATTACATATCAAAATGCAATTTTGATACACTGAAGCACAGTAAGTGCCAAACTAATTTTTATATGTAGGATGTCTCAAAAATAGCATCATATCTCGCTGGGCGAATACAGAACCATCATCCAAAGTCCATTTTTAATCAAAATGCTTTGTACAATACATGTATCAAGATATTCGCTGCCGAAGTGAAATAAAAAGGTCTGTCTGTATAACGTGTATAATATCCAAGTCGAAAATTAGATATTATAAACGTTTTACAGACAGAACATTTCTTTCATTACTTTTGCACGTGTACACAGCACTCTAAGTTTTCAGAAGAATCTTGGTTGCAACTTGAATCCCAAGCACAGTAAATATCAAAACTTAAGCAGCCTATTTTTTCGAGTTTATATATTTTAGTGCAAAAGTATCCCATGTGGACATAAACTGTATCAACTTTTAAATTCATGACTAACATGGACATGAACGTGTTCTGTCTTAAATAAATATGTGAAAGTCCATATATTGTGTCCAATAAAATGTACTAAAGTAGAGTGAGTCTTATTAATTAGAGAACCATCGACTGCATGGCTCTTTAGCACCTTTTAATATGGAGCTTTCAATTTTTTGATTTATTTATATTTTATTATTTTTATTTTATCTTATTTATTTTTAATTTTTATTTTATAGTGGTTTTCTATATATATTTTCTAGGTTTGTATTTTTTTAAGGAATTGTGTTAGTGGTAAATGTGTGTAGTTTAAATATAGTTTTAGTGACCATTATACTGTGTGAAAAAATGGGTGATGGGCGTGTTTTTTGCAATATTCGAATAGTTGTGCTATGAAAGGAGAATGTTACATTGCATGTATTAAAGATTGGTAAGTGATTTTAGTATTTCTTTTTCTTGCTCTTGTGATGATAATAGAAACAATTCTGATTATTTGTAGGGAATTGGTTGGTATGTTTTTACATTTTGAAATTTATTTGAGGTATCTATTTTAGGAGGGTCTTTTTGAATTGAGCCAATTTCTTTATCATTGTTGGATGATGAATTTTAATATCTATAATATAAAATATATTATTAACCGTGCGGTTATAGTTAGCAGCTAATAGTCTGCCCTATCACTGCCAAATATTTCTAGGTGACTAGAAATCCATAGGGAATCTATATTATTTTTTTTAATTCTTGCCCTTTCTAAAGGTACTTCTATCTCTTAAGCTAACGGGTGTTGTGGGCAATATTCATTGATACAGTGAATAGAGTTAAGTAAATCTATAATTATGACCCATTTAGGACTATTTCAAGTCGGTTTAATTTTGTCAGTCGTTCTACTATTAGTATTTTTTGTGGTTTTATGCAGTGAGAATGATTGTTGGTTATATTTAGAGTCTTCTCTCTTTAAACTATGTGTGGAGATTCGCCTGTGAATTTATTGGAGAAGAATATCGTGGAGAGAAAGGAAATAAGTTAATATTACATATTGTAGGATAATTCAAGTTGCATTGGTTTTTTGAGTATTTTTATTGAATTTGAAAAAACGGGGTATATTTATTATTACGAGTTTCTTGTGGTTGGATTAAATAAATCCCGGAAGTGTGAGATATTTGATCTAAAGCAAAGAGATTGTGCATAAATTAACATTAAATGGGTTCTTGTGTATGATAAAGTATAAAACCCTTGTTCTCTGAAAAGTGTAATGGATTAACTTGTATGGGGGACTTCCATGGAGAGTCTAACTTCTTTGTTATTTATTGTATTTAGTTTTTCTAGGCAAACTTTGGGTGCAGACCCGTATATAATGGCACGTAATCTAATGTAATTAGTATAAAAGCTTTATAAATTTTTAATTTATAAAATTCAATTCGTGTTTGAGTACAGCCCAACTTTTTATGCAGTCAAAAAGTCTTAACATATCTAAGAGTGCTACTGTTCTATAAGATTTTTTGTTAAATACATTATGGACGTCCATGACCTATTGTGGATATGTTCGGTATGAAACCCATTTGTTCTTGTGTTAGGAAATTGTGTTTTTTTTAATATCAAGTTAATCTTTTGATAAACATTCTTTCTAGAAGGTTGCTGAGATGGCTAGCTAGCGATATTGTTTTATGGTTTTTAGGTAAATTGGTAGTGCGATAAGGTCTGTCAATAGGGATTAGAACAAAGTATCTCCATAGGGTGGGGAAGTTAAATACCGTCGACTGCATTTGAGATCTTGAGGAAATTTTATTGGCGAGGCCATTTCCGGCATAATTGTAATAGTCGAATATCCATTAAGGCTGCCTACAATATCTAATTTTAAAGAATATACACTCTGATGCATAATACCTCTATACTCACATAGACTACTTTTTGCAATACTAAAGTAGCGCAAGTTCAAAAGTTCTCATTTTCAGTACGAACGTATCTTGTGCCCTATTTTTTTGGTAAATAAAAGAACAATTGATTAATCCCAGTGCGATATAAAATGCCGCAAATTCAAAATAATAAACCAATAAGAGTATAACATATCTTATAAGATGTACCAGAGATATCTCGTTTTTATCCTTTACTGTAAAAACTACTAAATGTGACTTAGCATACTCCCGCATCAACTTAAAAAAACATTGTAAAAATGGAATTAAGTTAAATCTGGCAAGCTTAACTTCATTCGATGGTAATTACCCATTGAGAATGTAATACATGTAATAAAAATGAACAATATCTTCATATACTGAGAATAAACAAAAAAAAATGGAAAAAAATGAGAACCAAGTTTATTATAATAAGAACATACTTATTTCTCTTCCCACTTTACATCAATGATCTGTTGTTATCCCGATAATTGTTTTCACTGCTATGCAGAAAATAACAATTGTGTTTGATTTTATTAGATTTTTGTCCCAACCACCAAGATTGTTGACTCCATTCAGGGAAGAGCTCTTTCCTTCACTGGTAATTATTTGACAAAATGCTTGCTTCATTTTAGCATCCTAGAATGTGGTCCGTCTATCTTTGTCTTACAAATGCTAACAAACTGCTGACGAATTTTTATCTAATATTCTTTTTTTAACCATACATGTTAGAAGAAATAAGCATGAACCTACATATATTCATTCACCGTCCCTTATAAAAAAATCAGCGAAGGAAAGATCTTTTCCTCATTCACTTATTTGTAAATGCTTTAATCCAGCGTTGAGAAAGTTCCCAATTTTTGTTCAAGGCAACCAAAGAAAAACATATAAGGAAAGAGAATATTAAAATAGCGATTGTTTGTCGTTGTTGCTCTTTTGCTAACACATACGTGTGTTGTCATTTTCCCAAAAACCATAAAGATAGCGAACTTCAGATAATATCTTTAGTCGAGTTTCTGGTTCTCTAGTAATAGTAGTACTTAAACTTTTAGTCTTCGTAGTGTGCCGGTCGATAAAACAAAATTAGGAGTAAAATTATAGTTTGTATATTTGTTAAAAATTAAAAAAAATATATTAAACGAAAAAATGGTTAAGAATTTAAGAACTAACATCAACAGCCAGAAAACAAATTTAACAATATTTTTCAGTTCTCCAAATAACTCGAAAATAAAATTACGGTTATTCATCTTATTCACTCTCTACTTAAGACATAGTAAGTATGTAATCCAAATTTAAATGGATTATGTCGATGTAATTTGTTCTTTCTTAATACAAGAGGTGAAATTAAATTAAATTTTAATAAGAACAACGATCTTATCGGGTAATTTGCCGGAACATACCAATTTAAATTTAAGGACTTCACATAAATATTTTACACTAACTAAAAAATTATATTTTTTTGTCCGTTTGTATTATGCTAATTATTATTTGATTATTTTCCTTCAAACTTACAGATATACCCAAAGCTAAAGACAGTTCAACTAACTGATCAGCATTGGCCGCCTTCAATACTTGTAAAACTTCTTCTGATGAACTCGACGAAGTTATTAGGGGATCTACTTGACTTGCAACGCTTATAGCATTATTTCTGGAGTCTGACTGAAATGTATTATGAAGACATGTTCCACTTTCCATTATAGCTCCACTGAATAAACCTAAAATAAATTGATTTTAAAAATGGTAAATTTCAGAAAAAATATTTTATAAATGTTTTGTTTGTAAACTTCAGACTACAATTTGTAAAATTTTTTGGTATTAGGCTGATATATTTTCGATAGATTAATAAATAATTCAGGTCCGTGTGATTTTTATGATAGTCAAAGTTCTGCTTATATTCGTTTTGAAATCGAGTGTTTTTACAATTAAAAACAATTTCAACTCCTTATATTTAATGTCTTTACCATTTTAAGGAAGCCGTAATTTTTTATGCTCACTAATATTTATGTATTTTTCACCGAATGGTGGGATGAATATATCGACCAAATTCTAGATGATATTAAATTCGCATTATCTGCAAAATACGCAAGTAAAATATTTTTCGAGATATTTTGGTTCTCTAAAATTCGCATTATTTACGGAATGTTTCATATCGTTTTTCATACTTGCTTTTCATGTAGCAAATTAAAAGTAACTAAATTTGCAGCATAATAGCCTAATTGTAAATGTTCACTTTCTCCTACCATTGCCGATTCTCTTGAAATTTAATAATAATAATAATAATAAATGCATTGATTGTCAACAAAATGCAGTGTATATAAAGAAAATAACAATAAAAAAATCGACCAAAGCAGAGTTCGTGCTCATCTGACAAGCCAGTCACCACAGCCAACTTAAAATAATATAAATTAGTCTATGACCACTGCGTAAAAGTAAATGACTAAATTTCTTGAATATATAATAGTTAAAACAAGAATACATTATAGTTAGAACAAAAATACAAAAAAAACAAATATTGTTAATACAGTAGTATGTACATTACCTTTTGGGTTAAATGTAAAACAGAAAAAAAATAAATAGGAAATAATAAGTAGACAAATGTTGGGGGGAGAAATTGAAATTGAAAACTTTATATTTATACATATTCAGATGTAATTGCCCAGAATCATGTTTAACTTTTTGTTTAAATCTTTAACATTAGTGACGTTCGTGAGTGGTTTTATGCTGGGGAGGAGTCAGCATGATTTTAAATCGGATATTAAAGTTATGTACTGATGTTCTGAATCTAAGTTTTCGATATGAATAGGCAGGTTTATTTGTTGTTATTATTTTGTGAAAGAAAATTGGACAGTATAGTTTTCTCCACTTTTAGCTATCCAATATTATTTACATTAACGGTGATACGACCTCTCCTTTGCAAGCCACAAATTAGCCGAACACAAGCATTTTGTATAAGCTGCAGTCTACGGGCAACACTACGAAGCAAAGTAGGCCCATAGACCACGTCTCCACAATTAAGGAGAGACAATACTAGCGAATCAAAAAGTAATAAACCAATTTTTTTACTCAGTAAATGGCATATGGAGTAAATGAGTCTTAGAGTATAAAATGTTTTTTGGTAGTATCGGTAATATGACTGGAAAATTTCAGCTTAAAATTTACAAAACAACTCCCAGAATTTTGCTTGGTAAGTGAGGTATAGTCTTTCTTTATTGAAAATAATACTGATACTATTAAAACATCTGGAGCGACCGGCCGCCCTTCCAAACAACATGACTTGAGATTTAGAAGTGTTGAACTTTAAACAGTATTTAGTTGAGATGTTGTATAATGATTCCAAGTCTTGATTAATAAGAACACATTAAGCAATAAGATTTTTTTCTGGGAAAGAGAACTAAACTTGCGAATCGTCTGCATAAATGTGGGACAAATGCAAAATTATATACTCCCTTGCGCATTCTACCTGCTTGAAATCTATTAAGTAAGTAGTTGGAGAAAAACGAAATAATGCGTGTCGAGAATCCCTGATAGATTAGAAGGCTTAACAGGAGTGAGTAGTTGATTAGGTCAAGTGGCTTTGAGTACTCTAGCAGTATAAATATTGTTAAGTTGTTTTTATCATTTTCGATAAGAATGTCAAAGACTTTAGTTAGAGCTTTTACACAGCTGTGATCTTTGCGGAATCCTGATTAATATTCGGGGAGTATGCCATTTCTATCGGTAAATATTCTAATTTGCCTTTCAGTGATTTCCTCTAGTGCTTTAGACAGAACGCATAAGATACTAATAAGTCTGAGATCTTTTTATCCTGTAGGGTTTGAAGTTTTAGGGAGTCGTATGATGTGAGATTTCTTCCAAATAGAAGGAAATGCATTACTTACAATGCAGAAGTTAAATATGTGGGTTAAAAATAAGATAATTTTCGGGCATTACATGAAAAGCATGTTAAAACTAATTGCATCTGGGCCCGCAGACTTAGATTTTATAGACTACAGTACATTATATACTGCATTCCATTTTGTTTGTACGAATTCGAATTTTTGAGTCTATTACTGGACAAAAAGTTAAGAAAATGAGGATCTGGAGTACTATTGGACTGAAAATTAAAAAAGTATATATTTAATATTTGCGGATCGCAAAAGTATTAAGTAGGAATAGCAGTATTTTTGTTACGTATTGGAACTTTTTCAATTCAAAATTGTTTTTACTACTATTTAGTAGTGAAAAGTAGTTAGTTTCATTTCTCAAGAATAGGCGGCAGAAGTGCTGTAGGGCGGAAGCACTAAGTGGATCGGTGCCTGTCCGATTAACAGCAGATTACGCGCTAAACGTGTCATTGCTAAACACGATAACACAAGAATTTTAGTGCTACTTCGCGCTCCGGCATCTAACTTAATGCTAACCCGATAAGGACCTGCATATATATATATAATATATATATATATATATATATATATATATATATATATATATATATATATATGGACAACACGAAATAGCGGGGTTGCAGCCTAATAATCCTATTGATGTTACTGGGACATTAAATAGATGACTCTATTTACTTTGTGAAAGCTTTCGGATTTATTTTAATCCTTCATCCGTCACACTACAAAATGGTTTGTTAATATAAAGTAAATTATTAAAATATTTTAGACTTACTGTTAGTGAGGTTACAAATATAAACAGATATCCAATAGGAAATTCATTTCTGTGAATGAAAGGAACACCTTTTTATATAAGTATTTAACACACAACAAAGAGACAGGTCTGTCTCTTTAAACAAACCATTTTGTAGTGTGACTGATGAAGGATTAAAATAAATCCGAAAGCTTTCACAAAGTAAATAGAGTCATCTATTTAACGTCCCAGTAACATCAATAGGATTATTAGGCTTATTACCCCGCTATTTCGCGTTGTCCATTTCATTTTCAAACAGCCGTGAAATTATAAAGAATCTATATATATATATATATATATATATATATATATATATATATATATATATATATATATATATATATATATATATATATATATATATATATATATATATATATATATATATATATATATATATATATATATATATATATATGTATAATGTGTTTTCATTCCGGGTGTACATCCGTTCACTACTGTCGTTCTGAAAAGAACAGTTTTGCTGACGTTTCGCCAAAATCACATTTGGCATTTTCGAAGCTTTCTTTCTCGCGTCCGAATAGAGACTCTATTCGGACGCGAGAGAGGACTGACCAAGAGATAGCCGACGGACATTGCCCCAGCACTTTCTCCGATAATAGTGATATCATCGGGATTTCCACCGAAGAAACGAATATTTTCTTTAGTCCAAGTCAATGTTGCAAGTTGATCTTTCAGCCCATTGTTCCCGGGAAGTACGTCATCTTCAGTTGACACAAAACCGAAAATACCTAAAAATATATATATCAAGATTCTGCTCTCATGAATGTATTTTATCTGATTTTAAATTTATTTTACATCTGGTAGTATTATCCGATACTTATATGCTGTTTTTTTCTTAGAAACAAATTAACACTTTCAGTATGACAATCGATTACCAGACCATGAATTTTGGGGTTAAGCTACGCCAAAGTGAAAGTACTATTTACCTTTTCGCTTTCAACTGTCTGCGAATCTTTACGGATATTTACTACACGCAATTAAAACACTAAATTAGTTTGGAGACTTTTACTTTAACTTAATCCTTCACTTCCTCAGTAGTAAGATCGGTACTTTTCATGTAAAGTGTAAGCTGCGTCGCTGTTAAATACGATATCTTTTTTTTTATCACTAAACCTTTTATCAAGGACGTGCAAGTCTGTAAGTACAAAATGATGACGCTCCAGAATCAAAATTATCAGTATAATTAAATAATAGTGCCTAATGTTTTTAAAGAGGAAATTCAAGAACCATGTTGGAATTTATTTATCTACTTGTCTTTATATCAAATATATATTTAAAATTATGTGCAAGCATTAAATGTAATATAAAGGTACAGCTGTGGTTCGAATTCAATTAACTTCAAATTTGGCAGAAAAATTAAATGTGGTATAGGTATAAACTGGTACGAATGATGCGTAATAAAAGTAGCTAAAGTGTATACAAAGTACCTAACTACTCTTTAGAGTATTTCATAAAAATAAAAATTCTTTGAATATAGGTAACTATTTTAAAATAACAAAAAATTGAGTGCGCCAACTTTTCCTAAAATAAAAATTAACTTCATAGTTTGACTACTTTTATAGTTTAAATAGTAATTAGACACAGCTTTGCATAGAGCTCTAAATAGAAACACTGACTAGAGCTTCCTAAAACTGTATTTTCGACTATTAAAATGTTGGTATAAAATCGAGGTAGCTCTAAATACTAATGTACTAATAAGTGTTTGCATTTGTTCTGGAAATCTGCGTTTAAATATCGACTCTTTACTAAATATTAGAAATAATCTAGTAAAATCAAGATACGAGGGATGGAAAAACGAGTTATCTAAAACTAGAATAAAAGAGGCAAAAACTATTTATGCCCCAACTAATACAAAACAAAAAGAAATTTTTGTTGTTGTATTAGTTGGAAACATGGCAACTCGGAAATAGATCAGTTTGATATTTTGTACATTAGAGAAACGAAAATTCCGTCGTTCGACATAAAAGTAGCCGCGAACCTCTTACCTGTCATGAATGACTCGGAAGACACTACTCATAAGTTAATAGAGGCTACATAGTTTTATGAGTCTATGATCGATAACGATAGTAAACCTAACTTGATCAAATTTATTTTAAAAACACGCTCTTCAAATGGTGAAAAACTAAGGTTAAAATTAAATTATAATTCTATAGATGCTTTACAAGGAGACGTGGAAAAACATCTCTTAACTAGGAAATCGAACACCGCCCTTAAAGCACAGTTATTATCTACCAAACAAGGGGAAAAACATATTGCTGATTTTGGAAAGGAATTAGAAAACATTTTCGAGAGCTTAACTATTTCTCAATAACGACGCTAATGCTTTTAAAGGCTTGAGACTAATTAACGAAAAAACAGCAGTAAAAAGATTTGCGAGCGTCCTTAAGGACTTGCCTCAAAGCTTTAAAGGCTGCCATTTGATCGGCACAAGACGAAGAACTTTTCAAAACGGAAATCAAAATTTCAAATACTTCCTATCTTCTCTTTATCTCTTTCTTTCTTTATATCTTTCCTTTACTTTCCATTCTGCTCCATTTTGTATTTTGTTATTATAGTTTTTGGGAATTTCCATTTCTGAATGAGGGTAGACCACCCTGTTTGTGGTATAAATTATACATATTAATAACTACGCATTAGCTGGCATACCATAATATTGCACATCTCAGTATGACTGCTGACTCACTTTAGGGATTAATTGAATGTACTTGTAAACTAAGGGACAGAATAAACGACGACAGGCACAATGATGTTTTATTGATCATGTTAAAGTATTACAGTCTTTTGCATTTCGAAATTTGTTTGAGGTATCTAGGAGGTTCCATTCTAAATGAGCCATTTTTTTATCAGTGCTGTATGATGAATTTTAATGCTTCTTTTTGCAACACTAAAATAGCCCAAGTCTATTTATTCAGATATAGGTTACTACTTTTAATAACAACATATTCTAGTTCCCATATGTTTTTTATAAAGAACAATTGATTAATCCCAGTACGATATAAAGTATCGCAAACTGAAAACAATAAACCAGTGGAAGAATAGATTATATAAGATATACCAGAAATATCTTGTTATTTATATTATCCTTTACTGTAAAAACTACTAAATTTGTTATAGCGTATTCCTGTCGTAACCCAGTGAAGGTGAATCTTCAAATTAATTCCGCTCTGACATGGCTTAATCTTAAGAGCTATAATTTGTAAAAACAAGTAAGATAAAGATATAAATATAATATATTTTATATCAGCAGTATGACCTGAATACGTAAAGTAGACTTACCTAACCTATAATTAATTAATTGCTTTTGCGTATTTTTAAGAACATGTTTTCTTATGCCATGATATACCAGTAGAAACAAAATGTTGATTTTATGCACTAATTTCAAAACACCCTATATAATAATTGGGCAGTGAAATTATATCGCACTATATTTAAAAATAAGGCCTATTCATTCTTGATATTTTGCTTTTTGATTTTTTTGAATATCTGTTCTTTTCAGAAGATATAGATTTTTAAATAAAACGCTGGCAATTTAAAATTATTTTTATATTAAAACATTAAACCAAGAAACTGCAGTCTTATTTTGGACAACAGTTTGTTTCACACCTGCCTAAAAGCGAATGTTCCCCCTCGAGCCTCAATCACAGCCTCTAATCACTGCCGGGGCACCCTGCGAATGAGGTTGGCAAAATCTTGGTCGAGTCGCCGCCATTCTTCCTTTAAAGCAAGTCGTAGTGCAACTATTGTTACTGGAACGTTTGCATGTAATTTGATACACCTCTTCAAGGTGTCCCATATGTGTTGTCTGGGCTTATAAACTGTGCATATGGTACAACGTGATTTTGTAAACACTCCTTAATGTACCTTGGAGCAGTAATAGATCCTCTTTCTAAAATTACTAAATTAGTACAACCTCGTAAAGATATGTCTCCCTAGACTTTTACACCACTGCCTCTAAAAGGTGTTATTTGAGCAAACCAGGCTTGTGCAAATCGCTCGCCAGGTCTTCTCCCTCATCTGGTGAACGCAGAATAAATTTTGACTCATCGGAGAACAACACCTTTTGCCACTGCTCTATGGCCGAGTCAAGATATTGTCTGGCAAAATCGAGTTTAGCTGTTGATGACGTGCTAATAGATTTGAATCTATAGCTGGTCTACGACTTGATAAGCCACGTTCCATTAATCGTCTGCAAATTGCCCGCGAAGAAACAGCAACGATTTCTCAGCCACTGTGCCACAATATTTGAAGTTACACGACGATCTCGTAAAACAATAACATTTATAAAACAATCTTCCAACTCACTTGTACATCACTTTCGACCAGAGCCAGGTCTTGTATTGTAGTATCAAGCCGTCTAAGAGCACCACTGATAGTACTTTTCGGCAAATTTAAAGCTCTGGCGATATAACGCACGTTACGGCCGTCATCACGAAGAGCTACTGCTGTCACTGCCTGTTCAACTCTCATATTTAAATTACAGTAAAAAGAGCAAAACTCTAAAACACCTTTAAAATGTAAAAACTGACCACAATGAGCAATAAATAAAATTTTCTCTAGTTGCTAGGAACCTTCTAGATTATAATGAACATTGAACGGTTATAAATTGAAAATACTGTAGTATTGTCAGCGGAGTCAAGGAGAGATATTAAGATGAATCAAAAAACAAAATGTCAAGAATTAATGAGCCTTATTGCTAAAATATAGTGTGATATAATTCTACTGCCCAATTATCGTGTTTTGAAATTAGTCCATAAAAGCAACAATTTGTTTCTCCTGGTATATCATGGCACAAGAGTAGATGTTCTCAAAATACGCAAATGTGAGGTTAACCCTAATAATTTGCCTAAAATATAGAGAAAAAATCATTAAAACCGGTTGAAAAATAAAAAAGTTATTCATTGTTAAATTTAACCGTAAATTCAGCTGTCCAGAATTTAATCTTGAAGATTGTATAATACCCACTTGTCTTTAGTTTCTTACGCAATATGTGGTCTAAAATAAAATATAAATAAAACAATAATTAGACGCAGAATAAATGCAAAAACAGTAGTTCAGAACGGCCCTTAGGATGACTGTCTTGTCGAAAGTGCTCTGCTAGTCTTCCATATTATAACAGCGAATAGTGATTATATTTTGGTTTTGGTAAAGTATTTGGCATTATCGCCTCTTTTTGCCACATTCAGATAAATATTAAAATTAATTTATTAAAAATAAAGCCGGTATTTACAACGTTGATTAATTGAATTAATAGTACACAAATATTAGAGGATTCGAATAAGTCATCCTTAATGCGACAATAGAGGCTTTGACATGTCCAAAATACTGATTATCTTAACGAGCCGTTCAAATTATTTATTCAGGGCTAATTTCTGCCCTGTAGTTGTTACGTTATTTCGAATGACTGGCAAGGGTCAGGGAGAGTTCATATGCAAAATTTAGTTCAGAAGGTAAATGGTGACAGTAATAGTGTGTGTAAAATGTAACACAGACTGGCGTACATGTATGCCATAGACACATGCCATGACATGCAACTATGAGATGTATGTATACAATGAACTGTGTGGAACTTGTACAGCTACGACCATTGTCGAGATCTTCTGAAAGTGTGCGATAGGCAAATGTGACAAAGACAGTATTGTTTGGTATTCCCGTGTCGCTTCCACTAGTATAATAGATTATTTTGGGCACAAATTTTTGTTAGTTTGGTTGGTTTTTTTTGTGTTAAAAGTTCCCTGGTGGCGGTAAAATAGTAATTAAAGCTAAAAATTCAACAAAGTTGTGGTTTTAATTGGTTTTATTCCCGTGGGAAGTTAATAACTATACATTTTAAAGTGAGTGGTGCAATTTAGTAGTGTTTTTTTATGTCTTACGTACAGGTCATTAAATATTCACCATAAGAACGATTTTAAAATCTATACATCTACCTATTTAATTTTTTTCTATTTCACCAGCAGGTTTTACATGGTCCATTTTAATAAGTATTTTTTTAAATTAGAGCTGTACATACAGATGTGGTAACACAACCTTGAGATATTGTGAAAAATTGAAAAACACAATCCACGACTTTAGAAGGTACTGACGAGTGAACTATTTTGATAACGCAATTGGTTAAAATGATATTGTAAACAAGGAAAATCATATTTCACCCTAGAGCAACAAAATGAAAATTTCAAATTCACTTTATCTACACTTTATGGTGTGTCCGAAATTGGTGGGGAATGTATTGGGATCTTGGAAACTATAAGGGACAGAAAGATGGTCAAATGGCATTGGTTATTTCATATTTTCAAAATCTGTAAAAATCTTATTGAGGCAACTTTTTAAGAGCAATGCATTCGTGCATTTAGATTTTGATTTCAACGTTTTGGTTTTGAGAGACTTTCATCAATTTTTTTCTTATAGTGACAATTTTGTTTTTTAGTAAAATTTAAAAAGAACTTTGTTTTCTTTAAAATAATATATGACTCCTATTATTATTTTCCTGCCAAAAAACGTCAAAATTCGTTTTTTGTTCGAGTTGGCCATGACTGCGAAGAAGACAGCGAAACATATTTGCCGTTGCTATGGTAGTAAAGCTATCAGATATTTTCATTTAACTGCACATTTTATTAAATTGTTTTCAACGAAATGATGGACATTTTTCCAAACGTGGAAAAGTTGGACATGCTAATAACTCATATTAAAAATCAACGAAATGCGCCAACGATTATTGTGAGACCTTGATGAAAAATGTTCTCCACACTTATTTACAATCTATTTGCATATGGAAGTTTTGAAAAATCTTTACCAAAAAAGTATGAAAAAAAAATGAAAATCAAAAAATAGAAATATTCAAGAATATTTTGCTGAAAATCCTACATTTTCTACACGAGTCACCAACAGAGAAATTAACATTCCGAAGTCAATCATACATGACGTCTTGAAAGCAGGCCTTTTTACCGTCCTTATAAACCCACCCTTGTATAGGCCTAAGTAAAGGTGATTTTGAGAGAAGACTGCGATTTGGTAAATGGTATAGTAAAAAATGCCAAAAAAACCCTTTTTTTTCAAATTTTTTTTATGGTTAGACGAAACGTATTTTACCAATTGTGGCATGTTTAACATACACAACCACCATCACTGGGCTGTGGAAAATCCTCAATTACGGGAACAACGAAGGCTGCAAATAGGATTTAGCTTTAACGTGTGGTGTGGAATTTATGGTAAAAAACCAATAGCTACTTATTTTAGCATAATTTTTTTTATTAAACTCTTCTTGTGTTAATAATTGGGCCTTTCATTTACGAGCAGACTCTAAACTGGCTAATATATCTTTCAATGTTGCAAACAGAAATAGTTTCGGCAATTAGAGAAGTTGTTCCAGCACTTAAGTTTAAGAATTTATGGTTTCAGCAAGATGGATGTCCCACTCACAATTCTATCTAGGTGCAAACATTTCTATCAGACACTTTTGGTAAAAGAGTTATATCCAACAGCTGTCCTGTGCGATGTCCTGCTAGGTCTCGAGACATTACTCCCCTAGACTTTTATTTATAGGGATATGTTAAAAATGAATTCGATCCCCCTGAAAATGTATCAAAAGTTCATTGACAAAAACGGCCGGCATTTTGAATTGTAGCATTTTTTTTAAGTTTATCTACCTACTTTTTACTTATTATTCTTTAGAAAATGTTCCGCATCTGCTTACAACTACTGTAGAAGATGTAGGAATTTCGCAAAATATTCTTGAGTGCTTCTATTTAGGTTGTCATTATCTTTTTGGTACTTTTTGTTCGGCTTTTTCAAAACTTACACAGACAAGTAAATTAGTAATAAGTGAAGGGAACACGTTTATCCAGAGACTATTAGGTTTAATTTAGTTTTTTATTGTATTCATTGTTATCAGGTTTCATTTTGAAAGCAAATAAAAAATCGTTTTAGAGTACATACATTTATTTCTCGTAGAACGTTTACGCTTGATGCTAAGATTATTTTTTTTATAATTTAACGGCGTCGTCGTTAGGAACTAAAGTACCAATTTCAGATCGTGTACACTAGTGAA
This sequence comes from Kuschelorhynchus macadamiae, assembly GCA_030620095.1. Classification (NCBI taxonomy): domain Eukaryota; kingdom Metazoa; phylum Arthropoda; class Insecta; order Coleoptera; family Curculionidae; genus Kuschelorhynchus; species Kuschelorhynchus macadamiae. The sequence continues at coordinate 557,109 of JAUTXW010000070.1, forward strand.
TCTTCGTCTAGTCCTAGTGTCCACAAACAGGGCATAGATTAATAAAAGATAGAAATACACTTAATGCGAATTTACCTTCTCAGAATTCCATTTTACTACATGAATAGCAATTGTTTTTTAAAGCAAATAGCCTCCGCAGTCATGGCTCGAACAAAAAACGAATTTTGTCGTTTTTTGACATAAAAACTTTTTTTTTAATAGATGTCATACATCATTTTAAAGGGAAAAAAGTTCTTTTTAAATTTGCTAAAAAACAGATGATAATGTTCTCTCAAAACCGAAACGACCAAAAAAAAAATCTAAATGTCCTTAAAAAGTTGCCTAAATAATGTTTTTACAGATTTTGAAAAGGACCATAAAAAATAAGCAGCCAGGTCTTCTTACTTTCTGCATGATAATGAACGACCGCACGCTGCCGATTCCACACAACATTAGAAGAAATTTAATGATTTTAATCATCTGATCATCTAATCATCCACCCTACAGTCTTGCAACACCGACGATGAAATAAAAACAGTGAGTACGGACTGGATGAACACGTTGGACGCCAATTGCCCAGATAGTGGTACACAAAAGCTTGTGACAAGCTACGGTAAATGTCTGAATTTAAATGAAGAATATGTTGAGAAGTAACTTAAGATACATTTAAGCAAATGTCAATAGACAATATGTAAAGAAAAATGTTTTGTAGTTTTTCTGACCAATCGGAACTTAGTTTGTGGAAATGCCTCGCATATAACCTACAACATTTTATGTGTTTTTATTCTAAAAAAAATTAGTATTGATTATAGTCACTTGCTGTTGCTTCTATTATTAACTACGTACTACATTCTTTATTATTTAATACATTTACGGTGATTAAAACAACATTAAAAAGGGTTACAGGAATCTTATTTGCAAGCTGGACACTCATCACATATATCTATGTGAAATAAATTTTAAATTTAAATATTTCAAAAACTACTGAAAACCGTATACCGCAGGGTACGTTATAAGAAATGAGATAAAAAACCGTATTATCCTATTTAAAATAAACGAGAAATTGATCTTTTATACTAAATTTTTTTATTTGATTCTCAAATGTTTCACTATTAATATTTTTAAATGGTTCATAAAATTCCACAAAACTTTCTTCTACTATTTGTTTTCATCTTTGTTAAGATAGAAATTCTAAGGAATGTTCACTTTTATTTGGATACACCGGCATACATAATAAATACGTTTGATGACAAACCAATAATTTTATGACCTAGACTGTAACTATAAACATCATAAATATTTCAAGTGAGTATGGTGTACTCCACTTACCCTGTCACCTTGAAATTCTGTACATATTTATCCTACTACAAGATAAATATACGATGACTTAGGAAAAGAACGTAATCATAATAATCATTCAAGTCAACCGTTTGACGTGTCTTGAAATTTATTATAGAAATTTCACAATAAATGGTTTTGACTGAATGACTGCAGTAAAGCTACTTGGATCGCTACCGTTTTGTAGGCAATGTAGTAAGGGATCGGACTTTAGATATTTAGGTATTTAGTATAGATTTGAGGTTCTGAGGAAAACAAGTAATTATACTGATATGATATGTTTATATTTATTAAATCAAATGAAAACAATGCAAACTTGTAGATACTACTTCCATATATTTACATTTATAATGTTATTCTATATCTAGCTCTGTTTTACTGTGGCTATCCTGAATTATTTCAATCAGAATCGATTTAAATATATAATCAGGAGTAACATACTTTATACAGGAATTACGTGATGGAATGAATTTTTCCAACTACGAGTCGGAGAAATATTTTTAGACTTAACCTTTGATGCCACATTTGCTCTACTGGACTAAAAACATAATAGTATATGCGTCAGAAACATACACTTTTTATTAGGCAGAATTTCTTTGAAACTCCTAAAAGATTTTTTTTTTCATAACATTTTTCAAAATACATATCATTCGGCGCTATTTAGATTTAAATCTCCAATTTCGTATTATTTGAGCCTGGTGCCTTATATAATTAGCGACTGTAATGATTCGTATTGTCCACTACTGTTGTGACCCCATTATTTAATAGTCATTTTATTTGTGAATAGTCTTAAGTATTATATATTCATTAGTCTAGAGATAGTTTAACACGTAAATGCAATATTTAGACATACATTATATTTCGGCGGAACCTTCCGACAAAAGCTGCTTTAATGGTCGTTTATTGCAAGGGAAATTCTAAGTAAACAATATGTATTTTAAATTCTACTTCAAATTCTATTTTATGCACGTTCTTCCGCCCCAAATATTATTATACCCGAAAAAACCTATCATAAACTCATTTACACTATGTCGATAAAGCTTGGGAAGGTTCAGCTATAAAAACATTAAAAGAAACCATTGTAGTACAGTAAGCAGTGGCGTAGCAAATACTCCCCAAATTACTTTTATAGACACCTTTTTTAATCAATTTTACAGATACGCCACTGCATCTCAAATTAGGGAATTCATATAAAAATAAGTTCTAGGTAGTCAGTATAGAGTAGGTCAGTCATTATGTCAGTACTATATTGTCAGTAGAATTAAGTCAGTAGAGACAGTAAGAGTAAAGATTTGTTAGAAGTAAGAAGTGTCCCTCTTGTACAGAAGATAATAGAGAGATTTGAAACAAGTTGAAGTGTTTACATTTACTACCAGTGCTAATATAAAATACTAAAATTATTAAATCATAACAGTGGTGGCATTCGGCGAGTAATAAAAATATTAAAACATAACATTGGTGGCAGCTGGATATACTACCCCGTGTTTTCTGAAGGAGCGCCTAGAACGCAGCAGGAATCACACCAGTTAAACCACATCGGTATACCAAAGACAGGAAGTTTCAACAAACTTGGAGGAGCGCCCAGTACGCAACAAGTTTCGAGAAGAAGAAAGAAAACGAGGAAATTCGCCTTACGTTCCAGCTAACTAAGGATGAAGCTGCAAGTTTTTTTCTTTTATTTTCCTGTTGTGGTGACACTATTTGTTTTTTTTTATATTTTATGCATTTTTGAAATTATATAGATATATTTATTTTGTGAAAGGTACTGCAAATACGTTGTGTGTTGAAAAAGTAATTGAATAATCGACCGTATAACTTATCTATATTTAAATTTTTACCCAAAATTTTTATTAGTATTTAATCTTTATAATTTTAACAAACAAAAAAATGGCTGAAGGAAAAGATGCAATTGATGTATTAAATTTAATAAATTCATTTGACGGCTACGGCGATGGAAACTCTCTTCAATTTTTTCTAAAAAACTGTGACGCAGTAATGCATATTGTGAAAGAAAATGAAAAAAATAAATTAGCTAAATTAATTTTTGGTACTAAATTAAAAGGTAAAGCTCAAGAGGTGACACAATATAAAGAATTTTTAAATTGGGACGAAATTAGAGATTTTCTTTTAGAACAGTTTACGGATAAAAGACCGCCTTCTCACTTTTTAACTCAAATAATGAATATAAAACAAAACTTTAGGGAAACCGTTACAGAATATGGAGATATATTAAGATAACTGCATAATAAAAATAAAGAGACTTGTCATTTAAATTATGAACATAATTCTGCTAAGGTATTAATAGAAAATTTAGAGTCAATTTTAGTAAACACGTTTAGACAAGGGCTAAATGATGAAAAAATACAAATTCGAGTAATTGCTGAAAATACAACAGATTTAGACAGGGCATTATCATTAGCAATCGAAATGGAACTCGAAAACAACGTTAGAGCAAAAAATTCAAATTTTAAAAATGTAGGTTTTGTGGGTCAGGGAAATAGAAATTTTAATAACCAAAATCCTAAACTTTTGTGTATGTTCTCATGGGTCATAAAAATAATCATATAACTTCTCAATGTAGGCAACTTATACAATATGAACAAAATATGGGAAGAAATAATTTTAATAATCCTAATTATCAAAGCTTCAGTCCACAACAACATTTTAACGCAAATTCTTCAAATGGGCAAAATTATAACGGGGAACAACCTATTAATGCTAGAAGTAATTTTTCTTACAGGGGAAACGATAATCATAATTACAATCAAAATACAAATTCACAAATTTTAACAATAATTATAATGGGAACAATTATCGTCAAAATTATACCAATCCCCGTAGTTCAAACAGACCTCAAATGCTTTCAGAGATACCTCAACAACAGCGACGATACCGTCCTAACTATAATAATGAACCTGTCAATAATTCTCATCAAATACAAACTATAACGTCTCTACCCCCCAGTCGCCTCCAACACAAACTTCTCCTCCACAACCAACTACATCTGTCCAAGAATTTTTCGGGAAACGACAACGAAGCCTTGGTTGTGAACAGCCCGCCAAGCGCTTCGTAAAAAGTTCAATCAGTATAAACAGTAGCTGTTCAAATAATAAGAATCCACTAGAACATATTAAAATCAAACCAACTCGTAATAATTCAAATAATATGTCTCCTAAGTCAGTATTATTCTCTAATAATTGTAAACAGTTAGATATAATTGAAATAACTTCATTGGGCACTAAAAAGTCAGAATTGCAAATTTTGTTAGATACAGGGGCTGATGTTTGTTTATTAAAGGAGTCGATTTTACAAGACTATTCAAAGCTAGATCAAAACTGTATCATTGAACTAAAAGGTATAAGTAAAGAACCAGTTTTCACGAAAGGTCTATATAATGTAACAATCCAATTAAAAGATAATAAAATATTAATTCATCCTTTTCATATCGTACCAGATAGCATTCCTATAAAAAATGACGGAATTTTAGGCCGCGATTTTTTGCAAAAATATAAAACTAAAATTAATTATGAAGAAGAAACTGTTTATTTTGAGGACAATTGCTTTAAGATTTTGCCTTCAGAGACTTTAACGACTATACCCCCAAGATGTGAAATGATAACTTATGCTTTGGCCAACGTTTCAGGTACTGAAAGTATCGTAAAATCGAAACAACTTGCTGAAAATCTCTATATAGGTTCTTCTTTGACCAAAGTACATAATCATAAATGTTTAATTAGTATTTTAAATATATCTAATGAACCCTTAACAGTTGCGTTACCCAGAGTTAGCGTACAACCTATCACTAAAGGTGAATTTGACATTATAGAGCTTAGTCATAATAATAATAATATTGAAAATAACACGAATATAAATTACTTTGAACGTTTAGAAAAATTGAAACATTCTCTCAACTTAGAAGGATTAAATGTCGAGGAAACTAACTCACTTCTAGAAATTTGTGAAAATTTTATCGATATTTTTTATTTAGAAGGTGATAAACTCTCTTGTACAAACACAATAAAACATAAAATTTCTACAGACCCTACTAAGAGACCTATTAATATTAAACCCTATAGATTACCTTTTCAACATCGGGAGGTTATAAAAGAACAAACCGATGCAATGTTAAAGGATGGAATAATTTCTCCGTCTTACAGTCCTTGGAATAGTCCCTTATTAGTAGTTCCTAAAAAAACTGATTCATCAGGTTTACCTAAATTTCGCGTGGTCGTGGATTTTAGAAAAATTAATGAAATAACTGCAGGGGATGCATTTCCATCACCTAATATTACAGATATTTTAGACCAATTAGGAAAATCGCATTATTTTACAACTTTAGATTTAGCCAATGGATTTCATCAGGTTCAAATGGACGAAAATGATAAAAATAAGACAGCTTTTAGTACTTCTACGGGGCATTTTGTTTACAATAGTATGCCTTTTGGCCTAAAAGGAGCTCCGGCAACCTTTCAGAGGTTAATGAATGCGGTCTTAAGCGGTCTTAGTGGCATAAAATGTTTTATTTATTTAGATGATGTCGTAATTTATGCTAATAATTTAAAAGAACATAATGAAAGGTTAATTGAGGTATTTGAACGGTTTCGGGAGCATAATTTAAAGCTTCAACCATTAAAATGTGAATTTTTAAGAAAAGAATGTTTGTATCTAGGTCACATTATAACAGATTATGGCATCAAACCTGATCCTTCAAAAGTAGAATGTGTTTTACAGTTTCCTCAACCAGTAAATCAAAAAGAGGTAACATCATTTTTAGGGCTTGTCGGATATTATCGAAAATGTATAAAGGATTTTGCGAAAATTTCAAAACCTCTTACCAAATTGCTCAAGAAAGATACGGAATTTAAATGGGACCATGCTTGTGATATTTCATTTCAAACGCTTAAAAATAACATTACTTCTCCTCCTGTACTACTGTACCCAGATTTTTCAAAAGAATTCATTATAACTACCGACGCAAGTAATTATGCGGTTGGTGCAATTTTATCACAAGGAAAAGGTAATAATGATCGACCTATAGCTTATGCTAGTAGAACTCTTAATAAAGCCGAACAAAACTACTCAACGACAGAGAAAGAATTAGCGGCAATTGTTTGGGCAGTTAGACATTTTCGACCATATGTTTTGGAACAAATTTTAAGATAGTTACGGATCATAAACCTTTACTTTATGTATTTAACATAAAAGACCCTGGGTCGCGTCTTACAAGATTTAGGTTAAAATTGGAAGAATACAATTTCGAAATTATTTATAAGGCCGGAAAGTTAAATACAAATGCTGATGCCTTAAGTAGAATGATTAAAACGGTAAACGCTGACATGATAACAGATTATCAAAAATTTTTAAATTATCTGCAAACACATATTGTTATTAACACAAAATTAAAAGAAAACAACGCTAATTTATTTCAGATAAATAATTCAGATCCTATAATATTATTTTTTCCCAATTTTTTTAACAAAGAGCAATTTAATATTTTGGACAAAATAATCAGATTAAACAATTTCTTGCATCATACAACGTTCAAAACGATTTAAAAATACCTTCCGTCTCTTAGTACCAAAACAACGACTGTAGTATATTTTTACTCAATGATAATGAAAATATGTTAAATGACACAAATTATGAAAATATATGGTCTTGTCTACTAAAGTTAAAAATCTTGTAAGTAACAAAAAACTTAAATTGTCATTTATTAAATATCATTACAACCCGTTAGTAAAATGGGAAATTATTTATCCCATGATAAGATATATTTTTAAAAACTCTAATGTAGATATAACAGTTTACAATAATAATTTAATAAAACCCTCTGAATCTGAAAAGGAAACCTTATTAGAAGAATTCCACAACTCTCCTTTAGGCGGTCATCAAGGAATTGCCCGTTGGAAACTGTGGAAAACTGTGAAATGAAGTTACTTCAAGTAACAAATAAAATTCCAGAAGTATGCGAAAAACATATATTAAATTCTAATAGAGGTATCTTTATTCAGTTACTTACAACTAATACTTGGCTGTTTGCAGTGCCTTGCCCTGAATCATTAACCATTTCATGTATTAATCAAAATAAACCAGTGAACGTTATTTTAAAAAATTGCGGCAGTGTCACCATAGGAAAACAGTGTAAAGCGTATAGTGTTTCAACGATGCTCGTGCCTCACGGTAATGCCTTTCAGTCGAAAATATTTAGTGAGTTTGTTCCGCCATTAGAAATTAGTGAGGACTGTTGTGAAAAAATAAAAAATAATAACATTAACCTGACAGAAATGTTAATAAACGAAAATTATAAGACTCTTTCAAAGCACATTCCTGAACTGAACATCGCTAGCCATAAACTAGACGACATAGAAAAGCTAACAGAAAATCTTGAAAAAAATAATTTTTTGTCAACATATAATATTTCTGATTCTGTTTTAGCTTACATTGTATCTGTTGTTGTATTATTATTTATTGTTTACAAAATATATTCTAAATGTATAAGAAAAACTTCCTGTTGTGGAATAATACCAAATATTTGCGTAAGGGTAAATCAAACCATTGAACCATCCCCGAGAAGTAATAGATATATAGCTCAGTATACTAGTGAAACTTCTAATAGAATTAATAATGATGATCACCCTGAGGACGATCAACCAGGTATATCATACACGCCTCCCAGAGCTATTGGTCACACGTCCTCAAGACGATCAATTAGATAAGTAATAATATTATGTTTTATTATAAGTAATACATTTCTTTAGTAGAATCTAAGTAGATTTAGAATGCCTAATTATTATAAAAAAAAACAGTTGTCAATATTATATAGGTTAGTATAATATAGAATAAGAACATAGTTCATAGCAAATTTTGTAAAATCATTTCGAACATAATACTTTTGTTAAATATTAGTATCAATTACAAGGATGTATATTTTGTATCATAATTTATATTTTAACTCAGGAACGAACGTTTCTAACAATTTCATTATTATAAAATCTTTAGGGGGGAGGTGTTGTGACCCCATTATTTAATAGTCATTTTATTTGTGAATAGTCTTAAGTAATTATATATTCATTAGTCTAGAGATAGTTTGACACGTAAATGCAATATTTAGACATACATTATATTTCGGCGAGAACCTTCCGACAAAAGCTGCTTTAATGGTCGTTTATTGCAAAGGAAATTCTAAGTAAACAATATGTATTTTAAATTCTACTTCAAATTCTATTTTATGCACGTTCTTCCGCTCCAAATATTATTATACCCGAAAAAACCTATCATAAACTCATTTACACTATGTCGATAAAGCTTGGGAAGGTTCAGCTATAAAAAGATTAAAAGAAACCATTGTAGTACAGTAAGCAGTGGCGTAGCAAATACTCCCCAAATTACTTTTATAGACACCTTTTTTAATCAATTTTACAGATACGCCACTGCATCCCAAATTAGGGAATTCATATAAAAATAAGTTCTAGGTAGTCAGTATAGAGTAGGTCAGTCATTATGTCAGTACTATATTGTCAGTAGAATTAAATCAGTAGACACAGTAAGAGTAAAGATTTGTTAGAAGTAAGAAGTGTCCCTCTTGTACAGAAGATAATAGAGAGATTTGAAACAAGTTGAAGTGTTTACATTTACTACCAGTGCTAATACAAAATACTAAAATTATTAAATCATAACAGTGGTGGCATTCGGCGAGTAATAAAAATATTAAAACATAACACTACTATCACGCATTTCCAGGGAAAGTTTTGGTAAGAGACAATTCTTAAAAAATGTCTACCGTTGTATCTTTACAGTAGTCACAATGACCGGTATGTAAAATTGTTAACTTTATATGTTTATACCGGGAGAAAAGGACAGTTTTTATACGTGTTAAATCATGTCTCATCGAGGTAAATTAATGGACGATTTTTAAAACGGTATATTGTTATAGATATTGTATACTCAAGATGCAATTTTTGTAATCGCTGGGATTTCATAACTACTTGCTTTTTGCCAATTGCGCGATATCTGAAGTCCATTTATACAAAACTCTCCAAAGACTATTGATGCTACAACTTATTTGAATTTCGTCGTTTGTGAGCCGCTGCTACCGAATTTCTAATCTAGTTACCCGTTGCTCTTCGTAGAAGTTATATCAACTCCTTATCGCCTTCGTCGAAACATTTGACGAAACGAACATCTTATTGTTTTTTTTGTGAAGGTATTTGACACGATTCCTTTTACTGTAGTCAGATCAAATAAGTTCTCTTTTATGTAAAGAACTGTAAGTTTTGCCATTTCTCTAGCATCGACAGATAAATACTTTTTCTTCACCGGAACATCATTAATATTATTCCACGAATGTACATAATGCTATTTTATACATATTATATTATTCCGTAAAATGATTGCAATACAACCAAACACTTCTCGTGAGAAATAAAGACTCACATTTATTTTCTCAAAAATCTATTTAAAATAGCCTGCTGTAGATAAACATTATAAACATTTAATATTAACTTTTTATACCTGGAACAGAAGAAATTTTGGATCCTTTTATACCTAGAAATTATTGCAATCTGGTCATCTCAACAATTTTCGTTTGTTTATTGTAAAGCTGTGTAGATAAGTTACTCAATGGGGTCGGTCCAGTTTGGTACTCTACCTACTAGTCAGTCAGTTTTCTTGAAATTTACTATACACGTATATTATTCCCATATTTATGAATATGACTTACCTTGCAGATTTTAATTTTTGGTCACATAAAGTTTCATAAAATAAGTGTAGACCTTGACCGTGGTTAATAAAATTAAATTAATAGCTTGCTGCGATCTATTTTAAAGAAATTATTTGATATTATATATATATATATATATATATATATATATATATATATATATATATATATATATATATATATATATATATATATATATATATATATATATATATATATATATATATATATATATTGTTTTTTTATATTTTTTTCAAAATTTAACGGCAATTGAATAAGATTATTTTACGTTGATTATTAAAAACTTTATTTACCCGCCATCTTGAATTCGTGCCACAGCTGTGCGAGTTTATCTCTATATCACACTTAATGCTTGCACAATTTTTAAATTAATCTAATCAGTAGTTTTTTCAGGCTGTTTCTTAAATAGTTTATTTAGGCCTTCATCTTTTTTTGCTATCTCATATTCATACCAAAATGTTCCGCCATCTTGGATTCGTATCAAAATTTTACCAGTTGATTCCTACATAATACTTGATTTTTGTACAAAATTTTAGGTAAATTGGATACATAATTTTTTAGTAATATTTTTTTAACATTTTACTAGGCTGCCATTTTGTGGTCACATTGGATTTTTACCAAAATGTTACCGGTTAGCCCCATTTTTGACCAAAATTTGAAGTTAATCCGGTAGTTTTTTAGCTATGCCGCGAACAGGCGAACCGACACAGACGACTGACGGAATTGAAAAAAAATATTTATCGGCATCTAGAAATCCTGAGACGTAAAGATCTTTTATGAGGGAAGTAAAAAAAAGGTTTTATTTTAATAAAATATTAAAATAAAATTCAGCTCTGAAATTGAATTTCGCATATCAGAGTATTATTATATATATGGAGCGAGTATAACTGACTAACAGTTTGTCGCATGGTTTATAAAAACGAGGATGAATGACAAATGATGTAAGTGTATTCTCGCGACAAGGTATTAAAATATACTTAACGCGTATTTATAATACGACCCTCATGTGATATTTTTAAATGATCTACTAAAATATAGTTAGAATTTTTTTAATTTAAAATGTTTTTCCTCCGTTTTTATTTTATTTTAAGTTAAAGTGCTTGTGTTAACTAAGATTGTATAAAAGACCTCAAACACTAACTATCCTGCTTCAAACGAACTTGGCAAAATTTTAATTAAATATTTAAATTCTAAAGTATTAAAGTACTGCGTTGGGAACCAAATACAATTTCGCTGAAATTGCCACCGTTACGTCTACTCAAAGAACAACGTTTAATGATGTTGAATTAAAAAAAACTACACAATGACACTAACAAAAAATAGATAAATTACGTACATATAACCATCTGGATCAGGCATCTCAGAATTTCATATATTAAGAAAATTGTTTAATGCATCAAACATTTTATCAGTCGTATTACATCATCTAAATAAAATACAAATCGTGTATAGGCATTATTTTAAAGTATCTTCATCTCTCAGTGTGATATTAAATATATTCTAAAGTGTTAAAACTGGGTCTGCTTTATTGTAATAAACCCGTAGTGCACTGGACTATAAGTTTAACAAATTGAGTGTAGAACCACCCAGAAAATATCCTAAAGTAATCCATCATTGTATATACGTGTTTCCTTTTATTTAATTAGTTAAGCTAGAAAGAATTGACCGGAGTTTAAGTTATTAAAGGAACGGAATAAAAATAGTATTTTTGTTATATGTTGCTTTATTGTTTGATTGTATTAAATTTTAAACTATTTCTTCCTTGCATTGAATTGAAATGTTCGTTTTCTACCTTCATAAATTGTGTTATCACATTTTCGCATACATGTTTTTTATCTTTTTTATGTAATAATTCTTCATAATGGCTTTCTATTTATGCGATTAGTGGAAGGACTTCATCATTATCTCCAATGTGTTTTGTTTTCGATATTGTCATCAAATGCGCTTGTAATTATGGACATATATGTTGTAGAAAAACTATCCGAAACCACTGTGCTGCTTGCACGAGGAACATCACATTATTTTCAAAGACAGATCTGACATCCTCCATCAACTTCTGTCCAGAAACTTTATATCCAGAAGTAAATTTTATAAATGGTGTACTAATTTACGGGAATATCTTATTTTTCGTTCTTCAGAAGTTCCTGCTACTGTATATTGATGGTAACCTCCAAAAAAGAATACCACTTTCTACGAAACTTTGGTATATGTACAACCAACCATAAACCTTTCTGATAAGCAAAGCAATTTTTTATTTAATTTTTAATTTACAAATCTGGCTTTCAAAAATAAAATGTTCTTCTCTCTCTTATTACCTTCAAACCCTTTTTACCTATAAGAAAAACAATTTTTACTTCCCTATTTACCCGATTAATTAGTCATATTGGGATGACCTGGTAACATTTTGGTGAAAATTTAACATGGGAATGTTAAAAAATCTCTAAGAAATTATTTATTCAGTTTATTTGATAATTTGCACAAAAATCAACTACGTAAAATCAACAGGTAAAATTTTGGTACGAATCCAAAATTGCGACTTTTTAGGATTTTAAATTTTGTGCAAGTTTAATTTTTGATATAGGGATAAACTGGTACGAATTCAAGATAACGTAATAAAATGGCGGCCAAATAAGGTTTTACATATCTTTACGTTTTAGCGTCCTTAGATGATAAAAAATACATGTTTTCTGAATTGCATCTTTTTGTCTTTCTGTCTGTCATTTTGCGGCAAAGCTAGAATACTACTTACCTGATTGAGTTCAAATTTTACTAAAAGAAAATAAAGGTCATATAGAAACGAACGTCATATGGAAACTGTTTCGTAAAAATCTAATGTAGCGTAACAAAATAGCGGCTAAGTGAAATGTTAAAAAAAAAATTCTTACTCAAATTTTGCACAAAAATCAAGTGTTACATAGAAATAAACTGGTAACATTTTGGCACAAATCCAGAATATGGCGACCTAATAAAATTAAAAAATTCATCCTTTAAAAACTATTCATTAGATTAATTTCAAATTTTTTGCATTTATTAAATGTGGTTTAGAGTAAAATTGTGATACAAATTCAAGATCTCTGAACAAAATGGAGGTTAAATAAAATTTTTAAAAAAATCGATGTAAAATAACTTTAATAGCACAACAAACACTTTTTGCACAAAAATTTAATGTTATATAAACTGGTACGAATTTAAGATGACGGAACATAAATCAGTATAAAATCTACTTATTGGATTTGTGTTAAATTATGCCCAAAAATTAAATGTGGCATAGAAACTGGAAAAATATTGATACGTATCCAATGTGGTGGAACAAAATAGGGCCCAATAAAAATAATTGAAAAAAGAGTATATGCATATGTGTTACTGAATTGCTATGTGAGGAACTAAATTTAGTCATACTTCACTATTCCTAATAAAAAGGAAGATTCATAACGAGGAAAGTTCTGCGTATAGTAAATTTACTGATTTTTTAGAAATACTCTATTTTTGAATGGAAGCTACTGGGGTTAGTCAAAAAACTTATTTTTTTACGAATAGCTTGATACCACACCTAATATGCAATTAAGTCTAAACAATATCTAGATACCTATAATATACGAAGGTTTTGTTTTATTTCATGGTTAAATTAAGAATGATATAATAATTCAAAATAAGCAAACAAATATCGGACGTCCTCTTTAAAATACAAAATTCAATAGGAGAAAAAATGGTAAACCAACCAAAATTATATTTCAACATACTGGCAAAGAAAAAAATTGTATGGGTGAGGCACTTATATGTAGCACCCGGTATACAGGGTATTTTTTAATTAATATCTAAAAATGCAGACATAATTTCTTGGCTCATTTTAGGGCTAAAGAAGTTTTTTCATCATGCAAATTTAGCACACTGTGTACTATAAGTAATGTCTACAAAATGGTTATAACGGATTTAAGAAAAATTTACAGAGTGTTACTCGTTCGAAGATCGCGACCTCTTTTTCCCACCGAATTTTTTTATGCGACGTCACTGACCATTTTTACAACAAGATTTATACTCCTTATTCTATTCGATTACTTTCTGTTTCCTTCATATCCATTCGTGCTGGGCCTTATGGTATATGGAACACGGAAAAAATAGCAAAATTGTAATGTTAATGCAATATGACATTGAAATTAGGTAGGCCGTGAATGGATACTTTGCTAAATAATTTCTAAAAGGTGCAAAATAACGAAAAATCTAAGAGACTGAAAAAAATGTAAAAATTACCAGTGGCGTCGTAGCAAAAAAAATCGGGCCGTAAACGGGGTCGTGGTATGGAAAAAATAACTCACGTATAGATTTTTCTAAAATGTACTATAACCATTTCGTAGGCATTGCTCACAGCATATAGTGTATCAAATTTATAGATGATTTATGTCTTGAAATGTTCATGAAAAAAGAATTTTTAGCCTTAAAATGAGCCCAAAAATTACTCTCTGCATTTTTAGCCATCAATTAAAAAACACTCTTTATAAATTTGTTATCATTATTAGGATATGTTCGGGCCTTACTGCTGTTGTTCAATACGGTAGGTAAACTAAAAAGTACGAGAAGGTTGAGTTTTTACAGTTACACTAGAATTAGCTTCCACGGGTGAATATACATTGACGTACAAACAGTCTTCACTGACTCCATTCGTTGGCACTGGCCCGTCTTCTTGAGCGCTAGTGAAAAGACAAGCGGGGGAGTCCTCTGATCTATCCAAAATACCATCCCAAGGATCGGGCTTAACAGGAGGCTAAACGAAAACTTTTTATCGATTCTCATTATTCTCTTATACAACAATTGAAATTAATCTGAAAATTTTCAACAATAAAAAAAATATGTATTTACAAAACGGGATATTTTTAACTATACCTTTTACTTTATATACGAGACAATGACTATACCCAGAAGTCAGTAGATTTAGAGAAGAAAATAAAAAAAGTTAAAAAAAATGGTTTCGTCAATTGTATATTACGATGCAAGTTTCCGGCAAAACAATAAGGACTTTTTGCTTGAAATCATTTAGCGTATATAATCATAAGCTCGGCATTATTCACAGTCACGGGAATATTTTAGAGTATTTGGTTACATTCTCCACCAAATACCTTCTTGTAAATTATTTGTTAACAAAAGGTCAACAAATTTGTTGAGGCCCTTTTCTTCTTTTGACCTCTATATAATGCACTACAAACTATTAGAGTCCTAATAACAACTTACCTGAAACCTAAGATCCCCTATAGGTGGTTTGGCAAACGGAATGTGTCTCCAAGTGTAGAAGTTTTTTCCACTGGGTGTACTTAAAGTAGTACCTTGTACTTTTCCGTCAGGCAATTCCACAATCAATTCTTGGGTCTAAGAAATACGTACAGATGTCACTAATAAAATGTTAGTTTTTAACAATAATTTTTTATCAAATTATGCATTATTCATTTTATTTTTAGACCCACCAACATTATTAATACACAGAAAAGCATTTTAAAATCAAAAGTGGTAAGATTGTATATCTGCTATCGATTCAGTTCAAAATCTAGTTAAGTAAATTAAACAAGATCTTTTTTAGTGTAATGCAAAAAAAAACAAATAGAGGAAAAGATATATTTATTGTGATTTAAAAAAATAATAAAACTTGGTAATAATAAAATTACAGCAGTAGTTTCTGAGATGCTTAAAGTTAATTGATATGTAATTTTTGTCGAACATATCTAGATAACTATACGATAAAGAAAATCCAAATTGTATTAAAATATATTATTGCCTGCCTCAAACAAAATTCATATTTTTACTTCTAGTAAAACTGATCCCTGTAAATGGAAAGATTGTGATTTGCTTAACCTATATAAACACGAAGATCTCTAATAATTCTTTAAAAACTGAAAAATTGAGATAAGTAGCTAAATGACAACTGTTCAATGCACGTATTTATCATTTGAAAATGGCGGGCTCAGAACATTATAATATATGCCTTCAAAATTAGTTTTGCTCTGATGTTGAGCTGCGATGTTCTGCTGTTCCGAAAAAAACACCTTAAATCCCAATATTTTGCCTCATATGGGTTGTTTGATGATCACAATGATTTGTTTTGGCTTGGTTTTCTGTGTTTATTTTCAATATTTTACAGACTTTAAACCAAAAATTTTAAAAATTATCTACCTCTGCGATTATTATATTTTTTAAAATTAGAGCAAAAAAGGATTTTTTAATTAATATGAATAAACAACAATGTCGCATAGACTAAAAATAAGGTAGGGTAAATTTTTTCTGTTATTTATGAATTTTTTTTAACCCTTAATCACGTTAAAAATTAGTAAAAGGATAATTATTCCTTTAACCTTAGTTGGTAGGTAGGGATTGAAAGGCCCTATGCGGTAATAGTATATAAAGTTTTTTAAATTCATACTTATACAATTTTTCGTCGCGATTGGCATTCCGAAAAAGATAAGAAAACAATACGTGAAGAACGCCGTGACGCGAATGGTAAAAAAATGCATTTTTTTCATTCTTCAATTCCTTCTTCAACCTAATAATGAAAATACTCAGAGTATTAAATATTTTCCTTTTTGTATAAATGTAAAGCAAGTTCATTCTTTTTTAAGATTGGCTAGTTATTTTACGGGTTTTATCCAAAATTTTGCCATTATAGCGAAACCTTTATATGATCTTCTGCGCATAACTACAAAATTTGAGTTTGGACCAGAACAACTTAATACTTTTAAAACTTTAAAATCTTTATTAATTTCTCAGCCTGTTTTAGCAATTTATTCACACACTAGTGAAACAGAATTGCATTGTGACGCAAGTGCTTTAGGATTTAGTTCAATCCTCCTACAA
This sequence comes from Kuschelorhynchus macadamiae, assembly GCA_030620095.1. Taxonomy (NCBI): domain Eukaryota; kingdom Metazoa; phylum Arthropoda; class Insecta; order Coleoptera; family Curculionidae; genus Kuschelorhynchus; species Kuschelorhynchus macadamiae. Next base: position 574,000 of record JAUTXW010000070.1, read on the forward strand.
CAACCAAAAGACGATAAGTTTCATCCAATTTTTTATTTCTTATCTTCAAGGTATTCACTCTAAAATAGTCACAGATTGTGATAGTTCATTATTGATTTCGATTAACATTATCCAAAAAAGAAGTAGTACCTAGAATAATGAGGTAGTGATTATTATTACAAAATTATGAAATAAGACATGTAGATTGTTTAAGTAGGGTTCATAACATATTAGTTTTGGAAGGTAATACATTCAAACAAACACTAGCATTAAAACAGTCCAGCGACCCTGAAATTGAAAGAATTAAGGCAGCTTTAGAAAACTCTGAACACCCATTTTTTGAACTTAGAAATGGCCTTGTTTATCGTAAACTTAAAGATAAAGTTCATTTTTATGTTCCATCTTACATGATTTTTAATGTTTTACATACTTATCATAATCAAACTGGTCATGTAGGTTTAGATAAAACTTACGAATTGCTCACTAGAACATTGATTTCCAAATTTAAAAACTAAAATTAAAAAGCATATTCACAATTGCCTTAAATGCATCGAATTTAATCCTAAATCTGGAAAAAAGGAATGTATGTTACAGAGTATTCCAGAAGGAAAAATTTTATTTGAATATTTACATTTGGATCTTTACTGCTCTCTAAATATTGTAGGTCAAACGAGATACAAACATTTTTGCTACAATCGATGCCTTTTCTAAATTTATAAGATTCTACCCGTGTAAGTGAACTTCAACAGATGAAGTCATGAAATCCTATTTTTCTTCCTATAGTAGTGCTAAAAACGTTATAACTGACCGTGGATCTTGTTTTACTTCTCAACAATTTGAAGATTTTTTAAAATCACAAAGTATTAAACATATTTTAATAGCGTCAGGAGCGCCCCGAGGTAACGGCCAAATAGAAATTATGAATAAATCTTTAACGCCAGTGCTTTCAAAATTATGTGATGAGCGACAAGAAAGTTGGGAAAAAGTTTTGCCAGATGTAGAATTTTATTTTAATAATACTGTAAATAGATCTACAAATGAAACACCTGCTAGATTATTATTTGGTATAAATCAAATAGAAAAGGTAGAGGATAATGTGAGGATAATTTCAGAGCATTTGTTAGGTCAAGGTAGAATTGATATAACTGAAGCTAGGGATAGAGCAGCGAGTATTATAATAAAAAGTCAAAATGAAAATAAAGCTTATTATGACAAGAAAAATAAAGAAGCGCAAACTTTTAACATAAGTAATTATGTAATGGTATCTAACATAGACACAACTGTAGGTGTAAGCAAAAAGTTATTCCCAAAGTATCGAGGACCATACATCATTAAAAAAGTGTTGCCAAATGACCGATATAGTGACAGATATTATTGGATTCCAAAATACCAATATTCCTTATGATGGAGTCCTAGATGCCTTGAGATTGAAAACTTATCAATCTTAAGGTTGAAAAACTATTTAAAATTAGACTTATTCTGTTATTTTGCTTTACCTGCATTCAGCCGTTTACAATGTTAAAAACGTGTGTTTAAATCTTAGCTTATGTTTGATGATTATGAAATGTTGGTGAAAAATGATTATGTGCTTATGATAAATACTTGTGTCTTGCTTATGTCCCTATTTTATGAGAAATGTTATGCTTATAGGATTATGGTATAGATTAAGAAGTGTTTATGATTATGGGTTTATGTCATTTCTAATATAGTTATGTTAATGGCTTGATCGGGTCGATCAATATGTCAGCTGTAGAATAAATCTATTAATAACATTCTAAATCCCAATAAAGTGTTTTTCCCGCCAAGTTTTGAATTTGAATTGCCGCCAGTTACCGCTAGCGCCATTTCCGGTCAAGTTTAGCACCGGGACTACTCCCTATATTCCCTGCTATTGGCACTCGGAAAATGATAAGAAAACAATGCGTGAAGAACGCTGGGACGCGAATTATGAAAAATTGTATTTTTCCCATTCTGTGTTTTAATAAAAGTTAAAAAGTATTTATTTTTGTGTTTTTCTGCCAACTCTTTATGTTTCCTACAATATCTATATCGATGTAGTAGGTTTTGTAAAAAAGGTAGTGACAGCTGTAACAAACTCATACAACTAGTATGATATATTTTTTTAATTTCAAATATTATGTTTTAACTGGAAACTTTTGGTACTCAAGGCATTGTTAAAAGTATTTACTTACGTGACATTGTAATATTATAGCAGCGAAGAGAACATAACCCCACATTCTGAATATGTAATATACACTGACTAGCTTTCTTCCTGTATACGACGTTATTTAATATATAAGTGGAATGACGTCATTATCTAAGTGGTTATAGTATGGTTAAAAAAAAATCAAAAACAATTAAATTATTCAAAAAAATGCTAAATAAACATTTTAAAAGTTATCGGTTAGAGGTACTTATGTTCAAAGACTTAATCAAAATAAAAATATATTTATTTAATTTGTGATTAATATTATTTAACAAGTAATTTATTGAGAAGTTTATACCAGTCATAATCCAAACAGCTATGTGTCCGTTACTTTGTGGCAGTGCATTTTAACAAATAAATGAAAACACAAGTTTCACTTTGATAATTGTCACTTATTTTATTTTTGCACTAGGGGTGACTGCAGTTTCGTATTTTATATTACATTTTCAAACGCAATGAAGGTATTTACAATCAGGTTAGGTATATATATATATATATATATATATTTTTTTTATATATATATATATATATAAATATATATATATATATATATATATATAATATATATATATATATATATATATATATATATATATATATATATATATATATATATATATATATATATAGACAAACATTTTTAAGAGTATGATTAGGAAAAACCAACTCTGCATTTTTTTTGATCAAAACATTTCAATAGGGTGGTATTACAACATCTATTTGTGAATTTAAAAGGTTAACATTTGGGTGTTTATGGTGTTTCGATTGCTTATAAACAATTCAATTTGCGACTTTTTGGTTCATTCATACATCTAACTTATATATGCCAGGGAATTTATATGAAGTTTGTAAGAAATGGTTGGTGAAATGAAAGTTCCATTTTTTTAATCTATAAGAGCCGTTATGCTGTTTGAATCTAAAATCGAAATTTCTCCCTGTTTGTCCTGTATAGCAGCTATTGCATTCGTCTCATTTTAACCTATACAAACCGGAATTTTTATACTTATTTATTTTTGTTTTTAAGTTAAAAATCAAATCAGAGAGATTTTGTGACGGTCGAAAATAACTTTAGTATTTTTAATTATTTTTAAAATATATGCGATTTTGTTAGATATTGGTCCAAAATATGTAATAATTGTTGTCTTTAACCTTAGGGTTAAACCTGTTGGATAGTTAAAAATTTACGTCTTTCATTAGTCTGTTAATTTCAGATAATTTGTAGCCATTTTGTTGCAATAGATCTAATGAAGTCAAGTTCCCTTTCTAGGCAATATTTGTCTAATGACACAGAAAAAGCTCTGTGAATCATAGATCTATATTCTGAAAGTTTATGAGTTTAAGAGAGTCCTTTGGTATAGTTACATCTGTATAAGTGGGTTTTTTGCAGACATTAAATTTTAATTTAATAAGTGATCTTTTTAATGTGATGTCTAGAAAATGTATTGAATTGATTTCTTCCATTTCGAGTGTAAATTTAATTTAGTTATGGACTGAATTTCTTAATTCTTCCGTATGCAACACTACTATAGAATTATCTTTATCAGCTTTAGTTACAGAAAGGTCGTTATTTTTAATATTTTGTTGTAACGATTTTAGATTTGTTTCGTCTTTCTTATGGATTAAAATTAGATTAAAAACCTCAAAAACTTAATCCGTAAGAAAAACGAAACAAATTTAAAATCATAACAACAAAAGATTAAAAACAACAACCTTTCTGTAACTAAAGCTGGTAATTCTATAGTAATGCTACATACTTGACAATATAAAAATAAAGTCAAAAACTTTCTTCAAAATGAGAACCCGGTTATATTAAAAAGTAATCCAACTGATAACATTCAAACCAAATTAAAAAATGCCTTAAAAGTGACCAGTGCTATATTTATTGAAAAAGAGAAATACATGCTTATTAACAAAAGCCCATCTCCACCAATATTAAACGGTCTCATAAAAATACACAAAAAGGGGCACCAATAAGGCCGGTTGTATCTTACATAAACACACCTTAAAGGAATACCGCTGTAAAACTGAATACAATTTTTAGAAATATATCACACAATTTAAACCAACATTTTCTGTTAAAAAACTCCATCGAATTTACTAAAAAACTAAAAGATATAACTTTGCCAAACAATAGTATTTTAACATCTTTGGATGTCACCAATATGTTTTTCAATATACCAAATGAAGAATGCCTTAATATAATTAACTACATACTTATAAAGAAACATATAACCCTGTAATACATCAAGAGTTTATACTTTATGCATAAACGAAAATTACTTTCAATTGACGGGGAATACTACAAAGAAAAAGAACGTGTAGCAATGGGCTTCTCCATAAGCCCATTACTAGCAGAAATTTGTATGACCCATTTTGAAGAATTTTTTTTAAATGCCCCCTTTGCAAAGGATTCCTTCTTTTGGTACAGGTACGTGTATAACAAATTGGTCTGCTTTGCAGAAAATAAACAAAGTTTTAAGTCACCTCAATTTAATCCATAAGAAAACTACACTCGAAATTGAAGAAAAACATTCAATAATTTTTCTAGATATTACATTAAAAAGATCACTTAATAAATTACAGTTTAGTATCCACAGAAAACCCACTTATACAGATGTAACTATACCAAAGGACTCTCTTCATCCTGTAGACCATAAACTTTCAACATATAGGTCTATGATTCATAGAGCTCTTTCTGTGCCATTAGATAAAAATTGTCTAGAAAGGGAACTTGAACTCATTTTGGACCAGTATTTAACAAAATTGCAAATATTATAAAAAGAAATAAAAATATTAAAGTGACTTTCCGACCGTAACAAAAACTTTCTAAATTGATTTTTAACTTCAAAACAAAAATAAATAAGTATAAAAAGTCTAAGGTTTATAGGTTAAAATTCGACAAATGCAATAGGTGCTATAAAGTGTGTCCCAGATTCGCTTCTCTATATAGGGATCTCGGCTCCTTTTATACCTACAGCAAAGGTTAAATGGGAAAAGTTTTAGAGGAAACTTATTTCATTCGATATCTGGCTTCAGATTTACGATCGATCAATAAGTTTGGGAAATATCGGCGAAAAACCGAAAATGGCGGATTTCGTTGTTCGCCAGTATATCCAGAATGGTAAATTTGACATCTGTCAAAATATAACATTATTGGGACACATTTTTAAGACAAATAAGTCTTCATTGTTTTTTTGTTAACCCGCAACCCGTCTCAACTTTCATTTTTCTTATGACCGCCATATTGGATTTTTCGATTTTTGGACAGAGCCTAAAATTTCAGTGCATTAAAGATTTTAGTGTCATCAAAATATCATACTTCCTAAATTAGTTTTCAATGTTTTTAAAAGAGGCCATGATTTATTTGTCACAAGATTACATTAATAAGTAAGTAATGTATTGAACGCATTGAATTTTCAATACAACATGAGCGTAAATAACGACTTAAAAAATCTAAATGAGCTTTAACTACTTTGTAAGTGGGTAACATTAATTTACAAATCTGCAAAATGACGTCCATTTGCATCGAGACATTTTTGATAATTGGTGACTTTTCGTACAACCCTGGTAAGTGTATTTCGGTTAATATTTCTACATGTGTCCAGAACTCTTTGTCTCAGGATTTCTATGGTCACGGGGGGATCGAATTCATAGATTTCATTCTTCGTGTGACCCCAGAGGTAGAAATCCAAGGGCGACAGGTCAGGGGATCTAGCAGGCCAAGATATTGGATCATTTAAAGAAATTATTCTTTCGTCAAACTGCTCTCTTAAGAAGTTCCTGACTTGAATGGTATTGTGAGCCGAACATCCGTCTTGTTGAAACCAAGTTCTTCTTAATTCATCTTCCGTTAGAATAGCTCGTAAGGCTGGTACAACCTGGTTTCGCAAAAGCTCTAGGTACCTCTGCCCGTTTAAGTTGTAGTCAAACAAAAATGGTCCAATAAGTCGATTTCCTGAAATGAAATAAATAGGTGTCCAACAGTCAAAGGCGACAGGGTCGGCCGGGTGGTACTAGAAGCTATAAATTATAAAGGGAAAATTATCTTTATTAAAAAGTAGATATTTTCTTTCCAAAAATAATTATCGATACATCCCGTAATGAATGAGCTTGCATACAGTTGAAACCTATTCAGCTTTATTATGAAAAAGAAAAACATATTTGGTTTGCGAGAAGTAATAGACGTAATAAATTATTTTGTTCGTATTGCATATTAATTTCGAAAATACTAAATCAATTTATTTCAGTGATATAACAATCTTAAAGAAGTACACCGTGCCTTAATAAAACACAAAATATCAAAAGAACAAATCCCTTGCGCTTTAAAATTTAAATTATTCGGAAATACAGCTGAACGCCTTTCTATAAATCATAATGAAAATCGAAAAATAATTCGACATTTGATTAATATGGTATTTAACGCAAGTAACATATAATAAATCATTAAATTCGGACAATCAAAATAATTTTAGAGAATTAACTAAATCTGCAGAAAATTTAGATAAAGTGTTAATAAATTTATACAACCCAATTCTATTTTTATAGGTTCTTCGAAACTACAATACAAAATGATTGAATAAAAATGTAATACAATATCAAAAAAGTAAGTTGACTGCCTAGAGTAGAACGTTTTACTTTTTTTTATTAGATTATACTCATTAAAGAACTAAACTGAAAAAAAAGATTATTATTTGACCATCATTTGGCGCCTATTTAAAAAAGATTGGTTAGATTAACTTACCAATGATCCCAAACCAAACGTTACTTCCAAATCTGATCTGTAGACGTCTCTCTGCCACTTCGTGAGGATTTTGCATAAACTAATGATGACGGTTGTGCCTACTAGACTCCACAATTCGTGAACCTGCTCTCATCGGACCACAAGACATGATTTACAAAATCAGGATTTTCACTACATCTCCTAGTATACCACTCACAGAACTGTAGTCGTCTTGGAAAATCAGATTCCTTAAGTCCTTTTACTATTATGGGTTTGTATAGATGGTATTTATCCTTTTTTAAAACTCTCTGTACTGTTCATTTTGGCACATTAGTTTCCTGTTCTACAGTTCTTACTGATACACTAGGGTTTTCGTTGATAGCTTTTAAAATGTTTCTGTCTCGATTTTCATTGTTATTATTGTATCCGCTTCTAGGTTGTTCGAAGGCACCATGGTTAATTAAATTAACTACGATTTTCCTGAATTGGATTTTATGAGGGGTACATCTCCAAATACCTTGTTTCAGATTTAAGTTTTTATTGGGATAAAAGCGTACCTACTACTTATTAAAACACAGCTTGGATACTTTCAACTATTTAACTTAACGTCAAAGTCAAAATTCAGTTTTGTTACAGATAAATCATGTCCTCCTTAGAAAAGTATTAAGAGCTAACATTACTTTAAATCATGACCTCCTTAGAAAAAACTGCAACCTAACTTTACGAAGTGTAATATTTCGATGATACTAAAATTTTTAATGCACTTGTGAGATATCACTAGACTGGAAATTTTAGGCTCTTTCCAAAAATCGAAAAATCCAATATGGCGGCCATAAGAAAAATGAATGAATGAATGAGGCGGGTTGCGGGTTAACAAAAAAACAATGAAGACGTGTCGTATACGCCATCTTATTTGTCTTAGAAATGTGTCCGAATAATGTCACATTTTGGCAGCAGTCAAATTTACCGTTTTGGATATACTGGCCAAAAACGAAATCCGCCATTTTCGGTTTTTCCCCGATATTTCCAAAAACAATTAATCGATCGTAAATCTGAAGCCGGATATCGAATGCATTAAGTTTCCTCTAAAACTTTCCCCATTTAACTTTTGCTGTAGGTATAATAGGAGCCGATATCCCTGAATAGAGAAGCGAATCTGGGACACACTGTATATAGCAAACAAGGAGAAATTTCTATGTTAGATTCAAAGAGCGTAATGCCTCATATGATTAAAAAAAACATCTCATTTCAACAACCACATCTTAGAAACTTCACATAAATTCACTGACATAAATAAGTTAAATGTATTACCTTATGAACAAAAAAATCGCAAATTGGATTGTTCAGAAAAAATAAAAATTTATAAACACCATAAAGACCCAAATGTTAACCTTTTAAATTCACAAACAGATCTTGGAAATCCACCATATTAAACCTTTAAAAAATATACAGTGGGTTTTTCCTAATCATACTCTTAAGAATTTTTATCTACAGATATACCAGATATAACTTGTGTGTAAATATTTTCATTGCAAAATGTGCTAGTAGTACTAGTGCAAAAATAAAATAAGTGACAGTTAACAAAATAAAACTTGTGTTTTCATGTATTTGTTAAAATATACTGTCACAAAGTAACGGGCGACTCCATTAAGTATTTAATAAGCATATATTTTTCTCTTTATTTCTTATTTAATTTTTGTTTTGGATAGTGCAAAAATAAAATAAGTGAGAGTTAACAAAGTGAACCATGTGCTTTTATTTTTGCGGGAACAGTTAATAAATGTAATTTTTTTTGACTAGTTTCTCTGTGTGTGTGTGTGTGTGTGTGTGTGTGTGTGTGTGTGTGTGTGTGTGTGTGTGTGTGTGTGTGTGTGTGTGTGTGTGTGTGTGTGTGTGTGTGTGTGTGTGTGTGTGTGTGTGTGTGTGTGTGTGTGTGTGTGTGTGTGTGTGTGTGTGTGTGTGTGTGTGTGTGTGTGTGTGTGTGTGTGTGTGTGTGTGTGTGTGTGTGTGTGTGTGTGTGTGTGTGTGTGTGTGTGTGTGTGTGTGTGTGTGTGTGTGTGTGTGTGTGTGTGTGTGTGTGTGTGTGTGTGTGTGTGTGTGTGTGTGTGTGTGTGTGTGTGTGTGTGTGTGTGTGTGTGTGTGTGTGTGTGTGTGTGTGTGTGTGTGTGTGTGTGTGTGTGTGTGTGTGTGTGTGTGTGTGTGTGTGTGTGTGTGTGTGTGTGTGTGTGTGTGTGTGTGTGTGTGTGTGTGTGTGTGTGTGTGTGTGTGTGTGTGTGTGTGTGTGTGTGTGTGTGTGTGTGTGTGTGTGTGTGTGTGTGTGTGTGTGTGTGTGTGTGTGTGTGTGTGTGTGTGTGTGTGTGTGTGTGTGTGTGTGTGTGTGTGTGTGTGTGTGTGTGTGTGTGTGTGTGTGTGTGTGTGTGTGTGTGTGTGTGTGTGTGTGTGTGTGTGTGTGTGTGTGTGTGTGTGTGTGTGTGTGTGTGTGTGTGTGTGTGTGTGTGTGTGTGTGTGTGTGTGTGTGTGTGTGTGTGTGTGTGTGTGTGTGTGTGTGTGTGTGTGTGTGTGTGTGTGTGTGTGTGTGTGTGTGTGTGTGTGTGTGTGTGTGTGTGTGTGTGTGTGTGTGTGTGTGTGTGTGTGTGTGTGTGTGTGTGTGTGTGTGTGTGTGTGTGTGTGTGTGTGTGTGTGTGTGTGTGTGTGTGTGTGTGTGTGTGTGTGTGTGTGTGTGTGTGTGTGTGTGTGTGTGTGTGTGTGTGTGTGTGTGTGTGTGTGTGTGTGTGTGTGTGTGTGTGTGTGTGTGTGTGTGTGTGTGTGTGTGTGTGTGTGTGTGTGTGTGTGTGTGTGTGTGTGTGTGTGTGTGTGTGTGTGTGTGTGTGTGTGTGTGTGTGTGTGTGTGTGTGTGTGTGTGTGTGTGTGTGTGTGTGTGTGTGTGTGTGTGTGTGTGTGTGTGTGTGTGTGTGTGTGTGTGTGTGTGTGTGTGTGTGTGTGTGTGTGTGTGTGTGTGTGTGTGTGTGTGTGTGTGTGTGTGTGTGTGTGTGTGTGTGTGTGTGTGTGTGTGTGTGTGTGTGTGTGTGTGTGTGTGTGTGTGTGTGTGTGTGTGTGTGTGTGTGTGTGTGTGTGTGTGTGTGTGTGTGTGTGTGTGTGTGTGTGTGTGTGTGTGTGTGTGTGTGTGTGTGTGTGTGTGTGTGTGTGTGTGTGTGTGTGTGTGTGTGTGTGTGTGTGTGTGTGTGTGTGTGTGTGTGTGTGTGTGTGTGTGTGTGTGTGTGTGTGTGTGTGTGTGTGTGTGTGTGTGTGTGTAGGTACAGTAGGTACTGAAATATTGGACCAATTCCTTTTCACAAAAACTAGAATATTGTTATTGGGGTATCGTAATAAAGTTGATAGGGGTAATCGAGTTCAATAAAAATGAATTTGTGAAATTTCAACAAAAACGACGAATAAAAAAAAAATAGGGACTAAGGAGTATCTGAATCTTTGATGTAGCTCCGTTTAATTAGTTCGTCACCTTTACCTAAAGTCAAAACTTTGGCTTAAATTAAGTAAAATACACACTTTCAGTAATAAAGTTAGGAATTGTTTAAATACAATTAGTTCTGTTTCGAAATTGCGTTTTGAAAGTTAATTAAATACAGCTTCTTCCGAAGAAAGCAAAAGGTTAATTTACACTAAGCAACGCTCGAAGTGTACATTCAACAATTATTATAGCTAACTGCAATCGCTCATAAGTATCTTGTTTCTTCCTGATTATTTTACTGGAAATTTGTTAATATATAAAAATGGTCCCTCTATAGCGTGTTTTTAAAAGGCTTACAAAAGGTTAAATATTTCAGCCTGCCTACTAGTTTATTTACAGTGATTTAAATTTCTGCAACAATTATTTTTTATACCCCAGACGTATTTTGGGTTTTGGTGGTATCTTTATTTATTTTTGTATTATTCCTACATCGAAAAACATGTTTTTAAATAAATTTTACCTTCTCTAAAGCAATTTGTGCAGCTCAAAATGTTATACAAGTAATCAAAATATAGAGCAATTATTCGTTAAAATTTTACGGGCGCAAATATATTGTAAGTATATACAGGGTTCATCAAAATGTCCTTCGAATTCTTCTGCCATACCTAATATATTATTAGATTTTTTTTGGAGAACTTAATATTTTCTTGATCATAAATATATAATCAAGAAAATATTAAGTTCTCCAAAAAAAATCTAATAATATATTAGGTATGGCAGAAGAATTCGAAGGAAAACCACCGCAAGAGAGAATTGATTTAGCAGGAATCCAAGCAAAAATTCAAAGAAACTGCCATACCAATTACTTCTAATAAGCCGAACGAAATTGACAAAACAATCGAAAAAAGCTACACCGGAGGGGATTAAGGGACAGAAAGCCGGCTAGATACCTGGTACTAAATATTGGATATCGTGGCAGCAAAAGAGATAGGCCTACCAGCAATGCGCGCAAAGAGAATGCAAAAGAGAAATATTTAGAAGGGGAGTGGATACCGGCCTCTTGCGCAAAATTTTGGCGAGGACTTTGCTTAGACTCATTGCAAATCCTTATCGAGCAGCCATAATTAAAGCGTGTCATCTAAATATTGGAATAAATCGAATACTTTGGCCAGTACGATTTCCCGACATAAATTTTGTTGGAAACGTTAAAGTAAGTAAGTAGGTTAAAATACTCACTTAGAAAAATAGAATCGACCATAAAATATTTTAGATTTAATAAATACAACAAGAGAAGAGTAGGGAAATATTCCGCCGAAATTCATTAATATCCGTATCTCCAATATGCCTACCTAGTCGCTGTCAGGCATTATTGAGAGTTCGGAGTGGAACAAGCGTCATTTCCAAATTTTAACGAATATTTTATATGAGTTTTTTACAGTATTTAATTTTTTGAAGTGCAATATTTTCGTCCCTTTTTACCAAAAATGAGACGTTGACTATTCTTTCAGTGTGTGTTCGCGTACTGGTGTTTTTCTGTTTGGTAAAGTTGTTTTAGATATTTTATCTACTAGTTGTTCTGTATATAATATCTGTTAAATGTTTGCGTAGTAAACCCTTCTCTGTATAGACTATGAAATTATTCTTTTATTAATATTTAAGTTTAAGGTCATTTACAAATTTTAACAAATATTTTTGTGTGTTTTTTAAACTACTTGTATAAATAAACTTAATTTTGAACTTCAAAAATTGCTTTAGAGTAGATAAAGATTATCTACTTGTGTTTCGTTTTAGGAATAATACAAAAAATAAACCTCCGCATATATTGTTTAATAACAAAATAACTTCTGAGGATATCTTTATAAGGTATTAAACAATAGATGTGGCAGGATTTTCAATCATTGGAGAAACACTGTAAGTCGGCTGTAATATTCACCTTTTTGCATGTATTTTAAAAACACATTGTATATGAATCATTTTATATACTAAACAAACTTCTATTTATATAATTAGAAACTTAAGTTAGTACAAGATTTTTCCCCTTACTTTAAAAATTTTAAAAAAAATGCCTCATTAAATTGAATTATTGATTGTCTACATCGAGCGTTGATTGGTGTATATAAGTTGGTGATAGCTAAGGTTACCAAAAGATTAGGATTCTAATTTTTGCAGCGGCGCTCCCGGCCATTTTTTTAAAGTAATAAGCGATATACTCATCTGAATGTATACTTTTGTTAATAGAAATTTATCATATATATGTTGCGATATTTATATCATGTAATAAATCCAAAAATTTTAAAACAGGTGCTATGTTTAGCATTAGTGATGCAATCCTACTGAAGAACAGCTTTGACTTTAACTTTTCTAAATGATTTCTTCTTCTAATAGTGGCGTACCATAAAAATTTCTATGGGGAAGGGGGGGTTATAATGAAATCTGTATACATTTGACGACGCAAAAAGTCCACAGTTTGTATTTTGATGATAAGACTAATAGTGAATCAAGTAGACCCCAAAAAACGATTATTTTTGTAACAACCGAATAGGTATGAGCAAACATCACTAGATGATGCATAGAAATTTTTATCAGCCAGTTTCATAAATCCACCGCATTAACCGCTTATGTCGATGTTTAATCGAAATATTTGCTGGCATGTAGTAAGATTTCACGTGGTCTTGCCAGTGGCGCGATTTAGGACTACTTACTTGGAAATATTTTAGTGGGTATTTTAAGGCTCTTGGAAAAAACAATGAAAAATAAAATTATGTTTTAAACTGACCAGTAGGATTGCTAATTAAGGGTCGGAGACAGTCACGGACGAGCAACTCTAACCCCGAAATGACGGGAATCTTTCGATGGATCTCAACTCTACCGAAAGGCGCCAAACTTGGGATCTGTTTAGAGGGTCTTCGATACGGGTATAAAACATCAATATCAGCAAAAAAATAATAAAAATCTTTTGTAATAGCAGTGTAGTGAACATCATTGAATCATAATAACAGAGCTATTATTAACGTCAAATAATAAAGTTAATTACGTATTATGTCTTCTTCGTCCTCTTCTTCCTTCTACGATATAGCCTTAGGCCTTGCGATTCTTACAATTCCGCTTGCTGGCATGCGGTTAATATGGTCATTCCATTTTATTGTTCTACATAAGTTCCCTATCATTAATATTATCTATTTTACATCCTTTGAGTTCTCTGCTTCTTTTCATGTTCTAACGAACATGCGCTAATGCATTTTGCCAACTACTCTACGTTCTATTTTATTTCTGTCGTCTCCAAATATTTTTTTTTAGATCTTGATTGTAGTTTCGGCTGTGTAAGTCACTATATTTCTTGTTCCGTTTTATACATCCGCGATTTTGCTTTGACTCATATGTGCTTGTGTTTCCATATTTGACTTCTTACCACTATCTCAACATCTTTGTGACCAGATGAAACAACATTTTACTTCTACGTATATATACATTTTATTTTTTGCTTTGCGCTTTGCGGTCGTTTGTTACTATTCCTTTCACTCTCAGGGACGAAAACCTGGAGTGGGGCTTGTCATTTCAGAAAACCGTGTTTTTCGGCCTTTCAGCGAAAATTGCTTAAAAACCTAGACAAAATGGATTATTTAGGAAGGGTCCTGGATTATATACAAGAGGTGCACTAACGAGGGGAAGTTCGCATCAAAGTTCCGAAGAATGGGTACATTTTTTAACATTTTCCTGAATTACAAGGAACCTAATATATCTAAGCCGTAGGGGTTTTTTTACGAAACAAGATATTTTTGGGTAGACCGTGACCAAAAATCTTTAACGGTTAGATTACTGCAATTTTTTAAAGTTGATAATTTAAATTTCAACTTTAACCTCATTTTGCCGCTTACTGAGAATAGTAATCGAAATTATTTCCAGACCCGCGTATGATGCATTTATTTGGCTACAAAAAAGCTTTGATAACATTTCTCTGTAACTACTCATCATGTAGGTAAAAAATAGATTTAAAGAAAAAAGTGCACATATCGGTCAAAAATCGATAGGCACCGATCTATATACGACACGAAGTGATAAGTGGCCTTGGCCTAGCATGATAATAAAATTTACAGAGATATTTGACATGTCAGTTGTGATAGATGTCACGGCTGAATTTTGGTTTGTTTAAAGCAAATATTTCTCTGATATTTTTATCCCTTTGATTTAGTCAACTGTACTATTAAATTTTGTATACCCATTACCGGAATGGGTAGAGCATGCTGTCATTTGACGACATGGGTAGTCAACTGTACTATTAAATTTTGTATACCCATTACCGGAATGGGTAGAGCATGCTGTCATTTGACGACATGGGCAATGAAAATGAACAAAGTACTAAGCAGTACTACAAAAATTAAGAACATTTTTTTAATGTTTATGTTTCTACAACTTTTTCTTTATTTCAGTATCGTTTATGTACATATCTTCAAAATAGTTTTCTTATTTCGTTGTGATTTGCTAAGTTCCATGTCACAATAAATACTTATTATATGTTTTATTTTTGAAATGTCGATAGTTATATTAAAGTAATATTTACTTCATTATGTCAAAGTATTATGAAAAAGTGTACGGTAATGTCTGTTCCAATATTAAAACAAATGCGTATTATTATGTTTAATTAACACTGCTTTATTATTTTTTTTAAATATGCCACTTTAGAACAATAATTCTGATACATTTGAGCAAATACCTTAATTTATTTTATCATAGTTAAAGTGAAATATGATATTAAATATGTAGGTTAATAATTAGTATTAAGTCATTGAGTGTAGAAAAACATGTACTGAAAGAATCTAGCCTATTGTCTGTTAACTTAAAGTTTATAAACTCTTTAAATTTATAAAAAATAGAATGTTTTATAAATTTAAAGGATTTCTGTCTGAAGTGCTAGTAAATGAAACATTTTTGAGAGAAATTGATTTTTTTTTCAAATAAAAAAGTAGACGTTTGGCCGGAAAACTGGTTACGGCGATAGTAATGGACTGTTTAGGAAGGGTCTTGGAATATATACAGGGGTTGCAAATACGAGGTAAAGTTTGCACAATAAAACTGTTCTTTTCCTTAACTTTTAAACTGCTTAAATTTTTAGATACGGTTTTCTAAATTCGATGTAATTTTTAGGGGAGTAATTTATTTTAAAAAAAATTGTGACAGCTCTCAAAAAAAATTTTTCCCCGTAATTTCAATTTCAAATACGATGGGTACGTTTTATTGAGGTAATTAAAATAAAAAAAAATTATGTCAAAAAAAAAACTAGTTTCCCCATAACTTCTGAACTCCTTAAAATTTTTAGATACGGGTTCACAGTTTCTTGTAGCTTTTAATATCGTAATTTATTTTAGAGAAATATTTTTGCAGCTGTCCAAAAAACGATAGTATTCCTAACTTTTAAGTAGCTATTTTTTTAAATGAGATTTTTAAAGATAAATGTATAGCATATATATCCGTAGCCGGATGTATCGGACTAGCGGAGGTTTGTTAATCAAAAATGGGTTATAAAAATAGTAAAATAGGATCGAAAATAACTGTGTAGGACTAGACACCTAGTGTCACACATACGTCTAATACACGCACCTAGAGTCGACAGGGACAACCTGACATATTACTTGTTTTATTATTTTAATATCTACCGCAAGTTTGCCTCTAACTGATATTTTTGAGGTGGTCATGCAATTTGCTTTTAACCTTCATATTGTCATATTAATTTTTTTGCTGTATGTATAGAATCATCGTTATCTGCTAGCTGAGCTACATCGCCTGTATAGCACAGTATTTTTATTTCCTCGTCTCTCAATCTGATTATAATGTTGAACAACAATCTTAAACTGTATCCCTATTGTATGCCATTGTTGGCGCCATTGACTCGAGAAGTCTGCCATTTACTTTGATTTGTTTTTATTTTTCGAGTTTATATTTACATCTGTTTGTTTTAATGATGCTTTATTATGCATTCGGTCAAAGTCCTTCTTTTGGTTGATAAAGCACTTGAAGACTGTCTAATGGTATTCGATTGATTTTTCTGTTATTTGTCTTATCACAAATACAGTACCTTCACACGACCTTCCTGTTTTAAAACGTTTCTGGTCGTCTGTTAGTAATATTTCTTTATTTATTTTTTTTTGTGATTATCTTAATGCAGTGCTGATTATATTTATCCCTCTGGAGTTTAGTAGTGTTTTTTCTCGCCCTTTTTAAAAAGCAAAATAGTGGTGCTGACTTTCTGTTTATCTGGTATTCTGTGATGGAAACTTATTTAACAGGTGAAAGTGTGTTAGGTTTCCCTCTTATACTTGAGTAGCACAGTAATTATATCATCTTGACTGGGTCTTTTTCTGTTCTTAAGTTTTTCTGTTTGTTAAAGTTGTTTTAGATATTTTATTGATTAGGGTCTATATAGGTGGTACTAATTAGTTCGTTTGCCCCCTGCGTTTTATTTCTATAATATCTATATCTGTTTTTGATGTTCCACTTTTCATTCCCTAAGAAAAATTTCCCAGTATATTTATGTTTGGTTTGTCTAACAAGAGAGTTGGTACATTACCGACTACAAATTTTAGATTTAATATCTTATCAGTGTGTAAAACTGAGACTCATTATTGTGATTAAATCGATATATTTAATAGTTAAATATATTTTAGAAAGAGTTAACTTTACGCCGCGCCGGTTCTGTACAGTAGTTGTCTTTGTTCATATAAAAGACCCCGCTTTAAAAATATATCAGCGATTTGCTTCTTTTTACATACGGTTCCAGTTTTGTTCGAGCTTTCTCTACCTTACAATATGTGCAATGAATAGATATCTGCTTGCCTTTGTGCTCCTATTGGAAATAATGGCATCATCCTGACAGAATAGAGCCGCTTGTCAGAACAATATGATACGATTTCCGTAAAGCGTTATCTTCTCCGATATTGCATAGTAATTTCTTGGTTAAATGCCCCCGGCGCTACAGGTTAACACGTTCGATAACACGCTGTTCAATATGTTTTATTTTGTACGTTTATTTCTATTTGTAAGGTTCTATGATTCAAAAAGTGATAATATTTAATTATATTTAATATATATATGCTCACATAAAAAATAGATAAAACATATATGATAATAAAAATAGTAAGAGGAAAACTAAGTTTATTTCCCGTATATAAGTTTTACCTACGACCAAAGCCACAGTACATTGACCCACATGTATAATGACCCAAGCAGAATTTGACTCATGATACTTGAGTATTATTATATAAAAAGCCTTTGAACTTTTGATTTAAAATAAAATGAAAAATATTCGAGATTAACGTATTGGTGATTTGTTTGTACATTTTACGCTGCAATATGGTTTTTCTATAGGACACGTGGTCGACTTAATCTCTTGTGGAGATTTTGTTTTTTAGTTTACTTTGATATATCAAATAATTTTAAAGCTGCAGAGCTTTATTTGAGGCATTAAATTTTACTAACATAATCTTGTGCTTTCACATAAAAGGTTATTATTATCGACCACTTTTTTGATTTTTATTATTGTGCTTTGTCAAATAACGGCACCATGTCTAAGAGTTCTACGTCAAGAAAAATTTTATGTTTGCAACATTTTCACCTCCCATATCTCCTTTAATTTTAAAGTTATCCATTTAAACGAAGAAACAAATTTTAGTGTTGCTTAACGTTTATTTTTCGAATAGTTAAAAAAAAACAAACGACAAGCTATCAACATAAATGGGAGACCCTAGAATATCCTAGATATTATATGTCGCTCAAATGGGTATCTTCTTGCAGATTATATGTTATATTCACTTTTCCAAATTTCACTTTTTTAAAAAAAATATTTTATTAATACTTAAAAACACTACTTTATAATTTCAAAAATTAAACTAACATTCTAACAGCCTAAAATGTCAACTGACTATTTATTTACAATTCAGAACAATTTATATTAATTTGAATGCTGATGCAGCGTCTTCTATCCGTGCGAACTGCAACGGCTGGTTGCTGGCTTGGCATTCTCGGAGGTGTCGCAATTTCCTGTGCTCGATACCGTGTGACCGAAGGTCATCACCTGCACGTGGCTATCAGCGGATATAACAACTCCCCCTATAAAAGAAAAGTTGTTGCCTTGCAGCGACTTTTACAAGCCTTGGTGGAATTGAAGTTCTACTGCTTCTTCTATGGTCTCATCGGGATGAGCACTTGGTCTTCTTTTGGGCATCAAGTTCCTTATTCTTTGATGGACAGTGTCTCTGGACTTGGGAACTGGACGTGCTGGTGGATTATCGTCATTTGTAATTGCTATACCAATCCTGGGGTGTCTTTTACGTCGACATTTGCAGAGGATGTATAGAGTTACAAGTGCAACAATAAGGGTAATAGTGAAAATTGTGAACCAATGAACATGTTTGGTCACAAAGGGTCCATTGATGAAATTGTTTAGTTCGTCAGAATACTGATTGAGTTTGTGTTGGGCAATATTTAGATCCTCAATATCAAGTTTATTGAGTTTGAGAGGTTTCAGATCTAGGATCTGAGACTTTTTGGGAAGATGAATGCAGCATTCGAAGGGTATTTTTACCGGGTGATTTTGGTATGTGACAGTTTTGTATTTGTCAATGGGGTATTTGGCGTGCACCCTTGTGCTTCCAATGAAGGCATTGCATTCCGGTTGTAATTTTAGTAATGAGTTCATGTTAATTACGTTGGTGACGATGTTTTTGCTTCCGCATTTCAATGTGACTGGCAAGGGATCAGAAACTGTTATCAGCCAATAGTTTTGGTTGAGTTCCTGCACGTTGTATTCCTTGGCTAGCAACACAGAAGTCTGGCAAGTTGCTGGTAGTCGTGTCTGTTGTTTCAGTAGCTGGGCCTCGCAGATGGAGTCGCTATCGATTGGGTACGGCAGGACATCAGAGCAGATCTTTGTATTGCTCTTCAGCTGTTTGCAATTGTCCAAGTTTCGGAATGATACGTACAATAATGAATCATCATCACGCGCAATGTATTTTTTAGTGGTTGGTAATATGTGGTGGAAGCCTGTTCGATTGTCCAAGATCGGGATAGGGTACAAGTGATAAAGGGTATAGGTTTCAGGTTCGGTTAGTGGGATTTTTAGTACAAAAATAATTTTTTGATCAGATTGGTATGCTTCTAATTCAATTATATCGAGATATTCTGCTACATTTGATGAATAAGTAGGTAATGGTAAGTTGTTTTTTATTAAAGATCTAGAGATTTCTTGCAACGAGGTGATCATATCTTGTGGGGTTATAATTGAGCTATGGAGTATTTTTAAACGTGCGAACGTTATTGCATTCAAGATGTCATTGAGATAATCTTCTAAAAATGCATAGCTTTCCATTAGCGATTCACATAAACTAATAGTCTTTATCTGCCCTTCATAAAAATCGATCGCGCTTGATATATTGTTGATTGAATTTTGAATATCTTTGATATTATTATTAAAAGTTTCCTCGTCTATTTGTAGTTTGCGAATGGTAGTATTAAAAGTTTTAATTACAGATGTGGTAACGGAAATTTGGTTCTTTAAGAGGTTTTCGATTTGATGCTCGTCCCGTGTTACTTTTCTATGCAATCGTTGAAGTATTCTCCGTCCGAAGCGTCTAGATTACCTGTAATCGATTTCCATACAGTACCAATGCCATTGAATATACCGCGTTTTGTCCTAAATTCGTAAGGTTTAGTGTCCGCGATTATTTCTCTGTATTTTTGATTAACGGCGTTGGCGAGTTGTTTTAGAAGACTAATGTGTGTTTGTACGTCTACTTTAGAGGCTAAAATTCTAGGTTCAGGTATTTCATATGTGTCTATTAGTTCGGAGAGAATTTTGTCGTTGTGTGAGATGGCTTCTTTTAAGGGTTTCAATTCTTTATAGACCAGAAGCGTCCATTTTTCGTTTGATATTTTGATGATACTTTCTTCATGGAAAAACAGTCCTACGGTATTGTTTATTGGAGTAATGGTAAACTGGGATGTCACGGCTGACAGTATCCCGAAGAGTCTGAAAAGAATAGACTAGTCATAGAAAGGTTTTAGTCTATCAAAATTTATTTTAGAATATTGGTTCGTAGATAAATTTTTGACTGTGGCGGAAGTTCCGAAGATTTCGGTTATTTCGAAAGGTCCGTTAAATTTGTTGTTAGCTTTAGTGACTACTTGGGATTCTTTCACGTAGACTTTGTCTCCAATTTTATATTCGGTGGTGTTTCGTTTAACTGCGTTGTCAAATCGTATTTTAGATTTTTCGTTTTGTGCGTTTGTTCTTGTCCGTGCGACTTTATAGTAGTGTTCCATTCTGTTGTTAAGGTCTCTGACATATTTTGTAATCAGTTGTTCTTGATTATAAAGGGTCTCGGGTGGACGACTAGATGTATGGCCGAAGATGAGCTCATACGGTGTAAAACCATGTGTCTTATTTTTGGTATTATTGTAGCAAATAATGGCGTAAGGGAGAATATTGAGTGGGTGTTCGTTTGGGTTTTCAGCTTTATGTACTCGGATCATTTCGGTCAGGGTCGCGTGAAATCGCTCAAGAGATCCATTTGACTGTGGATGACTGACGCTAGAAAATGTCAATTTTACGTCATAGAGTCCGCAAAGATCCTTCATTAAAGCGTTGTCGAATTCACAGCCATGGTCACAATGTATCCTTAAGGGGGTGCCGAAATGTTGGAAGAATAGTAGGAGTGTGCTCACGACTGTCGAGGCTTTTTTATCGGAAATGGGATAAGCTTGTGTGAACTTGGTCAGTTCATCCCTAATAGTGAGAACGTAATTACTAACAGGATATTCAAAAAGATCGATGTTAATCCTCTCGAATGGTGTTTTCGGGGTTTCGGTAATTACGAGGGGTGTACTGAGGTTTTTTCGACAAAATTTTACTTTTTGGCATATTTCGCACTTTTTGATTAAATTTTCGACATCTTTCGTTAATCCGGGCCAATTATATTTTTCCTTTATCCTTTTAATAGTTTCATTTATTCCGCGGTGAAGGTTGTTTCTTCCGGAATGATAGTGGTATAGGATAATGGGGATTTGATCCTCATCAGGTGTTTTTACAATATTTTGGCATATTTTGAACTTAACGTCTAGGTCGGAAAGGATAAATGAAAGCATTTCCAAAATTGGGAGTTCTAAGTTATTTTCGACACAATACGGATGTTTTGCGTCAAAATTGTCTTTGCCAGTAAATAGGGCATAAAAGAGGTATTGGGCTACGATATCGTTGTCAGATGGCAGAGGAATTATAAAATATTTCCGATCTTTCACGGTTTTGCTGGACACAATGTTTATTTTGTTATTTACAAAGTGAAATTTTTCCTCAAAAATATCTTCAATGATTTTAAGGTGGATGTCCTCTAATTTTGCTCGACGAAAGAAGGTAATGATATTTTTATGACACTTGTCTAAAAGTTGGGAGTTTGATGATTCTATTTTGGAATAATCTATAATGGATTTAGTTTTATAGAGGTGTACAAAACGATTATATTCCTCTGTTAGTTGTTCTGTGTCTGGTTCGTCTCCATTTTCGTTGTCTGATTGGAATGTTTCTTTGCTAGTTGACGGTCTGTTTCGTACGTCGTCTTTGTTAGAGGCAAATATTTGAAGTTTAGACTGGAGTTTTGCGCATTCTTGGAAATGGTTAATTTTAATCCGAGATAGCGCGTCGGCATTTTTATTAATTTTCCCGGGTTTGTACTCGATTTTATAATCATACTCTTCGAGCTTAAGACGCCAACGAGCTAATCTGCTTCCTGGGTCTTTTATCGAGAACAACCACGTCAAGGGTCGATGGTCCGTAATGAGAATGAATTTTCTCCCAAAAAGGTAGGGGCGAAAGTGCTTTACGGCCCAAACGATTGCAAGTAATTCGCGTTCTATTGTCGAATATTTTGTTTCCGCACTACATAAGGTTCTAGACGCATACGCAATAGGGAGGTCTTTGCCTATTGGTCCTTGCGATAGAACAGCGCCAATGGCAAACGCGCTTGCGTCCGTGGTTAGTAAGAATTGTTCTTGAAAATTTGGGTATATCAAAATTGGGTTAGAGATAAGGGCTTTTTTCAGTTCTTCGAAACTTGATTTGCATTCAGGGTCGAATGAGAAAGGAGTGTCCTTTTTAAGAAGTTTGGTTAATGGTTTTCAGATTTTTGCAAAATTGGGAATAAACCGTCGATAATAGCCGGCCAGTCCCAAAAATGACTGAATGCCTTTAGAATTTTTTGGTTCCGGAAAATTGACGATACAATCTACTTTTGATGGGTTTGGTTTAACACTATTTTGGGTTATAAGATGTCCAAGGTAGGCGACTTCTTTTCTGAGAAATTCACATTTATCGGGCTGAATTTTTAGATTGGCTTTTCTTAAACGTTTGAATACTTCTGTTATGCGAGAAATGTGTTCGTGGATTGTGGGAGAGTATATAATTATATCGTCCATGTATACTAGACAACGCTCATTCTGAATGCCAAGGAGAATGTTGTCCATAACCCTTTGAAAGGTGGACGGCGCATTTTTAAGGCCGAAGGGCATACGAATAAATTCGTAGTGACCATTTTCTACTGAAAAAGCAGTCTTTGCGATGTCCTTAGGGTCGATTTCAATTTGGTGGAATCCGGAGGCAAGATCTAGGGTGGTAAAATATTCACACTTCCCTAGCTGGTCGAGGAGGTCAGATATGTTCGGTAAAGGATACTTATCGTCCACAGTAAGCTCATTAAGCTTGCGGTAGTCTATAACTACGTGCCATTTTTGCTTTCCCGAAGCGTCGAGCTTCTTTGGGACAACCCAGACTGGTGAAGTCCAGGGTGAGATAGACGGACGTATGATACCTTCGCCTAACATTTTGTTAACTTGATTTTTTACTTCGTCCTTATGTATTTGTGGGTATCTGTACGATTTAGTAAAAACAGGACGAGCGTTGTTTGTTTCTATTGAGTGTTTTATTTCATTCGTGAAAGAAAGGGCGTCTCCTTCAAGGTAAAAAATATCAGAGAAATCTAAACAAACATTTGTCACAAGTTCTTTCTCTTCCTCATTTAAATGCTCGGTTCTTAATAAATTTTGTATTTGTGAGACTCTGTCGTGTTGACATTCTTTTAAATTTGGTTCGGTTATATTATAGACAGGTTCAGAGGTGTCGTTAATCGGGTCTAAGGTTATATCGGAGAAATCGATATTTTTTGGAATAGCGTTTGTATTTACAATCGAAGTGAAAAATTCACCGTGTTCGTTAACTCGCACTAAAGCATGTGGGAGCCTAACTTTGTCTTTTTCTTGCGCAACTAACAAGGCATCAGTGTTAACGAGATCAGTAGTTATAATAGGGGAGCGCCTCCTCCTCCTCCTCTTCCTCTCTCTCATGTCCCTCATTCTTAACTTCCTCCCCTTTTATTCTCATTCGCATCATATTTTTAATTTTTTCTCTTTGTTCTCCCACATTTGATTTTGCATTCTTAAGTCTTATAAATAGGTGCATCATGATCATTTTAGTATGCCGAGACACATTTACTAAGCTGTGCTCGAGTTGCGTAAAAAGTTATTTTTGAATTTTTCCACCAATTTTGTATAAAATAAAAAGAAAAAATGTGTCAAGTAATAAGTGAATTATGTGTAATCGCGAAAAATTAACTACAACTATCAGACAGTTAAAAGTTAAATATCTCAATTTCTTTGAAGTGATTTCGAAAGATGAATACACCAAGCTGTTTTATCCACTGAAACGAGATTATTTGGAAGCAATTGACTGTTGTGATGATTATTTAGAAGGAATTATAAGCCTTACTACGTTTTTCAATACATTTGGGAAATCATACTTTGTAGGAGAATTAAGCCACCTAATAGAATTTATAGGAGAAGATTGCCAATTTATACCTGCTATTATTGCAACCCAAAAGAGGTTTCAATTATACGAAGATAAAAAACAGGTATTATCAAAGAAAGTTAATCCTATTCGCAAGAGACGTCCCCCTGCATATTTAAAATATTATGTTAAATAAATGAAATGGCTGAGTTGCTGATTGCAGTTAAATTATTAGAGGAGAAATTTAGTAATCTTTCAAAAACCTATTTCTCATATTGTATGGCAAGTGGTCCGGAGTGGATAGACTTTTATTGTAATCAATCTGAGGAATTCGTAAAGGCTGCCCTCTGTTGCAACAAATACATTGAAACATTAAATTTTTTTCAACTTATTCAAGATCTAAAAGATATTGGCTTTGGTTACTATTTAAAAGACTTGAAGCAATTTATTGACGAGGATACTATTCTTCAAGAAATTGAAAAGGAAGAATAAATTTAATAATATTTACAATGGAGCAAATGGTTACTGAAATGTATGAAGAGTTTATTATATCTGCTGCATACTTATATTTATATTATTATTAGTATTATTACCAATATTTATCAATTGTAGGCGAAGAAGACGCAGAAGCACAAGATTTGTCAGCATATGTTAATAATATAGATCGAATGGAACAATGTAAATTAGCCGCTAAATTTTGTAATGATTATTTAAAATATAAAAATGAGTATGAACTTTTAAATGAATTTAGAAAATTAGATTTAAGGTATCATATTAATTGTATTCAATCATGGTTGGTTAATGCAAAATAAAAAGGTAATTAAGTTTTTTTTTTTATATTTTTATTCATTCATAAAACAATTGTCATATAAAAATAAACATTTGTCAAAGCACACATACAAGGTGATTTTGAATGATAGAAGCATTTTGGTTCCATTAGCTTTAGCGCTGGTTGTTCATCTATTTCAATCACATGCTTTTTAGAATATTTCTGTATAAAATCCTTTTTTTCGCTTCCTTTTACAAAAACAAAATCTGCTTTCTTCGTAAGTGTTTCAATTATTTTTGGGAAATGATGTAATGGAGTAAATCCATTATTCCAATGTATACAATGATAATTTTTCGTTAACCATACCGCCTGCTTGTGACAATCAGGTGAAAGAAACTCTATTGGAAAAGGCTTTTTAAAAATGTAATGAGTCATTTCATAACCATCAATAGCTGCAAGCTCTTTCGGTATAAATTTTTTTTTTTCATCCTTGAATCCTTGAATATCTATAACCAATCTCATATTTTCAAAGCAGCAAATTTTTTAATGAGACTTTTTTTACTTGAATAATTTGCAATTTCTTCTTTCAGTTGATTAATTTTAAAAATAAATTTTTCAATTTGTAGTTGTAGTTTTGATGTCATGACTAAAACTAAAAGCTTTTGAAAATTTCTTTAAATTAAATCGAAATATGAAAATAGTGGGGATAAAGTTTATAATTGTTTCACAATTTTAGTAAGAGGGTTGTAGCTAAATAATTGGTCATGTAAAATAAGACAATAAGCAGAAGTATCTTTTTTAATTGCATTGTGTGTCTCAAATTCAATTCTCATTACTACGGATCCCGTTTGAATTGTTTCTTTTTGATGGGAGCAATCAATATGTGTAATAGGACTAATGTTTTTGAATTGTTCAGGATTAAAAATGGGTTCATTTGGAACACCATAGTAAGACTGTCTAAAGTTGGCAAACATTTCGTATAAAGCAGAAAATTTGTTTTCTTCGAAATTTAAGTACAAATCGTGATAAGGATATCGTTCAGAATTTAAATATACTCTAATATTTGACAAGGTAATATTGTCAAATTTACTCATATCTTTAACAATTTTCCCTTTTCTGTTTTCTTGAAAGCCAATCACAACATGACGAGGAGCTTCTAGTTTACTAGTTGTTTTTACCGGCCATGTGTGACGGGTTGTTTCGGTTAGAGAAGAATATTCAACAAGTTCCCAACTCCTGAATCCTATCAATATATCTTTATTTGATTCTAATATTTTTGATAGAGCAAGTTGTTGTGGCATATCAACTAGAATGTGAGGAACTTTCCAATAAATTTTATCGAAAGTAACCAATGGAGTGTCAGGAGCAGTAACAAGGTGTGCCGGATCTTCTTTGAAAATAACACCATCTAAATCATCAGTTGATCTAATAAGAACCAATTCCTGTTTCATATTCATAATAATTTTTCTGTAATCTTCAAAAAATCCTAAAAGCATTTTTAGTGGTATGGATACGGAGAATTTTCCATCATTATCAACTAAAATTGTCACCTTCTTTCCGATGTGGAAACCAACCTGCATTTTCCAGTTTTAAACTTTCGTTGGTATTGTGAGAAAGGTAGCTTTTTAAGGTTGATGCTAATCCAACAATTCTTATTGAATCTATAGTAATTCCGTTTAGTTCATAGCGGATTTCTCTGAACAAAAAGGCTATACCATTGTTAATAAATAGCAATTATTTCTTATATTTACCTTCTGTATTAGTTAATTTTCCTTCGATATAAAGTAAACTATCTGATGGTAGAGTGTAAGCATCGAGTTCTTGAATTGGGATCCTTATTTCATCATTGTAATCGAATTTTGAAGAAATATATGGTTGATATGTGTGAAGCTCAGAACTGACGATGGAATTGTCTACATAATGCTTTTCGTTTACGTTTAATATGTTCATTATTTTAAAACAGTGAAACCCAAGGATGTGAGAAATTTATGATTATCTCGTCTTAACTTGTTGTTGTTGGATTTGATACTGAACTGTTGTTTAGGCTTTTTCTTTTTATAAGTTTTTATTTTGTTGATAGTGGTAGGGGCAAGTCTCATCCCAAGGGCTCTATTATATCTAACAACCATTTTATATTTCACTTGTTTGTAAATGTAACCTTATTGTTTTAGTTTTTCCTCTAAAACTGATAAGTTCTCCGTCTTGATCAACTATTTTAACTGTTATATTGTTAATTGCTTTGACGCTAACTGGAAAATACAAAATGGGCAAAGGAGATTCAACTATTTTATACCCTGGAGCTACAGTTGGATAAAACTGGTGAATAATATGAACAGGTTTACCATTATTGTAAGAACCGACACAAATATTACAGTCAATACAAATAGCATTCACCTTAGTTATTTTTGCAACATTATCTGATTCTTCCTCTTTCATAGCTTCTAGTATCCTGCTATTAAAACCCAACATTTTTCCTATCGAATCTTCCTTGGTAAAATCAATTATTCTACTACACATTAAAAAAGTTTTTAGAGTATTAACATTTGCTTTTAAAAGAAAAAAAAATTTTTCATTCGGAAATAAATCTTCTATACTTTCTCTTATGTATGTTTCTATATCTGTAATGTCATAAGTTCCGTCGGGAATAACAATTACTTTATTATCTATATAAAATTTATTATATCCTTCTTTTATATTGGGGATAGTCATAAACGTTTCAAAATCAGCTAAACCCAGGTAATATTGTTTTTCATCCTCTAAATATATGGGCGGATTAAAATCAGCAGACAAAACAGAACTGTTTCCTGATATGGCAATTGTGGTAGACATTGCAGTTTATTTATGAATGAGATATTACAATAAATAATGAGTTTATATATTTTTTTGCAAAAATTTTAGGGATAGTTGACCACAGTTATATGAATTAAATTTTTGTTTATTTTCATAAGTATAAAATACATCCACTTTGCCATTCGAATTAAAATATTTGAGAAGTTCAAAAGGTGGTTTTAAATTTCCATAACTATCAAAATATATTACATTTTTGTTATTTTTAATATAAGCAGTCCAATGAGATCCTTTATTTTGTTTTTTATCCAAATTTACAATACCACATTCTTTCAGATTAATTTTTTTTGGAAGTTCATCGAGCATAAAAACACCTCTAAAGCCAGTTATTTTTAACAGCTTTACATATTTAATAATATCATTGTTCGTAAGTGCTCTTTTTGGAAAACTTATTTTGAGTTTTTTTTTTGTCTGATTGCTTTCATTTTGACGGATCCTCCTTTATAAGGTCTAATAAATAGTCCCTTTCCTTTATATGGTCTAATATATAATCCTTTGCCTTCTTTAGAAGCATTTTCCATTGCAATATTATGTCTATGTATTTCTTCTAGTTGCTGTTTAGCTGCTTTAGCATCATTTACTGCCTTAGCAATTCCTGCCGCGCCTCCACCTAGTGCACCCAGGGCGCCAAGAATGGGAAACAAAAGAGGTAGAAATCCTCCAATTTTTTTGGGTGTTCGAATGATACGTTTTTTTCTCAATTTAAGTTTACCCCCTTTTGTATTTTTTAATCCCAAACCGAACTTTCTTTTACCCTTCATTATTCCTGCAACACTTAAAGCTGCAATTTTTTCACCAATAGAAGAATCTTTAGCTTTTACCCTATCCCAGGCTTTTTTTTCTAATATTTGGTCAGATATGTGTCTTTTTGATAAATCTTCAGTCTGAGAGTAAGATATATCATGTTCTTTGCAAGCGGAATCCAATGGATTTATACCAACGTCACCTCTAGTTAATCTTTTTTCCAAGTTGGTGCCGGGACCACAATAATTATATCCTGGTATATGAACTTCGAAAGGTAGTTTACTAATTAATTTATTTACTAAACCAGAGCCTTTTCTATTACGTGTTTTAATAGTTTTTTTCAACTTATGGCGACCCACAGTCATTGAAGTTCTTTTTATACTAAAAGCACATTGACATTTTTCTGGTATAAATACTTTTACAGCTAAAAATATTTACTAGTGTGATTAAGAATGAGGATTGAAAAACAAAAATTCTCATTACCAGTAAATAATCATGACGAAAAAATTTTAAGTAAACAGTTGAGAAAGCATGGTGACTTATTTTGCGGTGGTTCAAAAAGAGGGCTTATAGTTGGTTGCAGTGGTAGCGGTAAAACCAACGTTATGCTTACACTGCTCGAGCATCCTAATGGAATTAGGTTTGAAAATGTCTATGTTTATTCAAAGTCATTAGATCAACCAAAATATGAATATTTAAGAAAGTTGTTAAAACCTATGAAAGAAATTGGATACTTTGAATATGATAGCGATGAGAACATTATTTCACCTCATGAGATAAAGCCAAATTCCGTTATCATTTTTGATGATATTCCTTGTCATAATCAATCTATTATTAGGGACTATTTCACGCATGGAAGGCATAGAAACACCGATTGTTTTTTTATTTTTCAAGGATATTCCTCAATCCTTAAACGTCTAATTCGAGAAAATGCAAACTTATTAATTTTATTTAAACAGGACTGTTTGAGTTTAAAACATATATATAATGACCACTGTATATTGGATATGACATTTGATCAGTTTAAAAATATTTGTGCTAACTGTTGGATGGATCCATATGGCTTTCTTGTAATTGACAAAGATTGTGAAGTAAATCACGGCAGATATAGGAGTAAATTCGATTCCTTTATATATTTATAAAAGTAAAAAATTTGCAGTTTTATTTCATTTAAAACTTGTACAGCATGGATAAACGTTTAGCTCGAGAATTAATAAGATCGAGACAAGCCGTGAAGCAGAAATATCAAAGCTTGAAATTAGCTACTTCTACTGCTCAGTCCGAATTAGAACAAACTTATAGACCAATAACACAACCACTTAAACAGCTAATTTCAAGTATTGGTAAATCCGAACCATTCGATTTAAAAGAAGAAAGAGTTTCAAAGTATGAAGATTTCAAAACACCTACAAAGCTTTATAAAACATCAACTCCGACGAAAAATATTCAGAAAACAGGAAAAACTCCGTCACTCCCTACAGAACTACCAACATTTTTAAATGACAGTAGTATCACTTCTTCCTCTCCTGTAGTACAACCATTGTCATCAACTGTTATAGCAGAAACTTCAGATCCTTCTAGTGACACAACAACAAATTTAAACTTGTCAGACATATTGGAACAAACTAGAAAAACAATTCAAACCTATGTTGGTACACCATCATATAAAGATTACTTAGCAGATTTTCATGAATTACCCAGATCATATATTGATGAGGGTGTGAAAGATACACAACATAAATTTGACCATTATTATGGAATAGTTCATGACCTCGAAACGGATAAGTTTTCTTTTGGTTTAACACAGATACCGGTAGAAATTATTGGAAAAGACATTAAAGTGGGAGGAATAACGTACACAGGCACGCCAGGTTTATACGAATTGCTTTTCAAAAAAGAACCGAAAGGTTATAAGAAGGAAGATTTAGATAATTACATGAACATTCTAGCTAAAACAAATGTATATCGTAGGAATTTTGATTCAAATGAACAAGTTCAAGGAAATACATCACACAAATATGTTACAATAATAGGACCATATTTACAAAGAAAGGGGATTACAAAGACAAAAACCTTGCCAAGATTAGTTACAGCATTTAACAAACCAAAACCTCCGTTTAGAACAACTAGAGCCAAATCTACAGGAAAGGGATTAATTTTGAAAACAAACAGATCAAATACAGACTATGTATACTGGAATAATGTAAACGAAATTGTTGATAGGCTACGTTTATTAATTTCATCAAGTGATGCGGGAAATAATGCTCATAGTAACGAGATTATCTCTATTATTGAAGAATTAAGAGAAGATAAAGTAATACTATAAATAACAGCTATCAAATATAATCATATTTATTGTTTAATGAAAGCTCAACATGACAGTTGATAAATTTGGACGCCATATTTCAAAACAAAATCAAGAGAGAATAAGTGACATTAATAATTTAAAAAGGAGATTAGGTGAAAATGAAACAAATAATGAAATCTTTGCTAAAAAGCTTAAGGTTTTTGATGAAAATTTTTTAAAGTATGAAAACCAGATTAAAGGATGTTATACCTCAATTGAAAACGTTAATAAACAGTTGCTAACGCTAAATCAAATAAGTAAAGATTTGCAATTTTTAAATGAACATGTTAAAAAGGAAGACAAAAAATTAAGTGATGATATCAACAAAATTAATAAAATAATGGAAACAAATATAAGAGAAGTAATAATTGAAAAACACAAGGAAAAAATTAAACAATTAAGAACTTTTATAAAAAGGTTAGATGATGAAAAAAAAAGAAATCAAAATAGCATTCTTAACAGTAGAACAATTGACCAACTCACTTTGGAAGAAAATCAACAATATATTTCCTTGGAAAATATAATGTCCAGTGTAATTAAGAAATTAGAACAAGAATTAAATAAAACAGAGGAGGAATTCAAAAATAGTGATAGTAGATCAACTACTTTCTTAACTGGAGAGATAAAAAAATCCTTTAATGCGTTAGAAAAGGAGATTACTAAAATTAGTAAAATTTTAAATGAAAAAAGTTATACAATACAAATTGATAAATTGAATGAATGGGAAAAAACATATAAAAGTTATATTTCGAATTATTACAAAACATAGAAAGTGAACTTCCTTAAAATTGAATAAACAAGTTTGTTGTCATGACAACCGTTAAACAACAAGTCGTTAATGAATTACATAAACCTGCTAGAAAAAACTACAAACGCAGAAGGGTGGTAGTGAAAGGGTTAAATGATCTTTTTCAAGCTGATTTGGTTGAAATGTTACCCTATGCCAAATTTAATAAGGGATTTAAATATATCTTGATTACCATAAATGTATTTTCTAAGTATGTTTGGGCCGAACCGGTAAAATCTAAATCTGGAAAAGACGTAACAGCGGCAATGAAAAAAATATTAATCAGTGCAAAAACTCCACCAAAAAACTTGCAAACGGACAGAGGGAGAGAGTTTTTCAATGTAAATTTTCAAAATTTGATGCAACAATTTCGAATTAACCATTATAGCACGTTTTCCAATTTGAAAGCGAGTATAGTAGAAAGAGTGAACAGGACTTTAAAGAATAATATGTGGAAAATATTTAGCATTCAAGGAAATTACAAATGGTTTAATATATTAGCGGATATTGTAAAAGATTATAACAATACAAAACATTCTTCAATAGGAATGAAGCCAAAACAAGTAAATAAAACAAATGAAAATAGAATCTTGAAATCTGCATTTACTCATGCTAAAACGTTAGATATAAAATCTCCAAAGTTTAAAGTGGGTGATCACGTACGAATAAGCAAGCATCGAGAGGCATTTTCAAAAGGTTACACACCAAATTGGTCAAATGAGATATTCCACATTAAAGAAGTTAAGATGACAAACCCTTGGACATATTTAATTCAAGACGAAGATAATCAGGACATTCTGGGTGGTTTTTATGAGCAAGAATTACTAAAAGTAAAGCATACCGATGTGTATCTTATTGAGAAGATTTTGAGAAGGAAAGGAAACAAAGTTTATGTGAAATGGTTAGGACTTGATAAAAAATATAATACATGGATTGATAAAAAAAATATTGTTTAATTAAATTGAAATTAAATTTTAGTTAAATTTGTTTTATTTCTGTTCCTCACTTTATGCTTTAGCTGATACAAATTACAAAGTCTTAATGTGCTAATTAATTTCAAATAAAATTCACATTTACTAAACTAAAATTTTATTAAGTAAAACATCAAATACAATTTTTATTAAAACGTGTCAAATATATTTTATTTCTATGTTCCTCAGATAATATCGAATCTAGAATAAGTTTACAATCATTTATTCTTTTTTCAAAACGGAGTCTATCTAAGTACCACATCTGAAAGTTACTCCTACGGGCTTGTCTGTAAGCAAAGCTCCACTTCACTAACACATGCACCTTATTGTTCTCTTCCAGAAAAGATATTGTTTTCTTCGTAATATTTTCTTTTTGATCCATTTTCATTGTTTTCTTCGTAATATTTTCGTTTTGTTCCATTTTGCTTCAATTTGTTTTCCATTTGTTCAGGATATAAAGCAAGTAATTCCATCATAGTTGAAACATTTTCACTGTTAGGATTTTCTGTTGGACTTATTATATTATAAACATGCGTACACAAGTCGCCACAATCAGCTGAAATATTATTTTGAAATATTTTGAAATATGTATTGAATTCTTGCCTTTTAAGTATAGATAATCTATAATCAATAATTTCCTTTAATCGCCACAAATTGTCCAAAGACTCTTGTCCTAAGTATATGAAGTGTGGGCCTTTTGTAATTTGTAGAACAGGGGTATCATTTATTTTCTGAACCTGCAGATGAATGTTGTTTATATTCACACTGGTTTGATCAACTTGAGGAAAGTAGAAATTGTTTACAATAATTCCTTGATGAACACAAATGTCTTTCCAATTTTCTTCGGTTAGTGCGATTGAAAATCCAGTTTTTCCACCAATTACAATTTTTGGAGAAAAATCATTTAAACTAATGCCAACAAGAACAAATTTTGACAAAGAATTATTTAAAAAATAAATTTTTGAATTAAGAAGCGTTTCCAAAGGTTTATGAACCACGGCGTTGTTCATAATGACTAAACGAGACTGAAACATATTGTGTTATTCTTGTACTTAAATATTCTCATCCCCACTTTCTTTAAAGTTTCGATTAAAATGGATTAATGAAAAAATAGATTTCCAGTTTGAAATTTGTAATAAAGATAAATAATTAAAATGGTAATGTATAAAAATAATGCAAAGTTTAATGTAACACTAATGATGGAAAAGTAATAATTTTTGAATCCGTCATAATAATTGGTACAGTTGGGGGTTAAAATTTGTAACTGATTATTTTTAAACTCTAACCTTTCTATCCAATTTGTATCAAAAATAGATCGATTTGGATAATGATACAAAATTTTAAAAAATTTACTTGCATTTTCATTTCCATTTATTCGTTCCATCCAACTAATTGTACTATTGTTAATTAATCCAATTTTCATAAATTTACAATATTTACTTAGAGTGACGTCTGTTTTATTAGAAAAACATATTTCACACTGTGTTACGCCAGGGGGATGATGAACATAAAAAACATTTTGGAAAATAAAATAAAGAAGAATAAATTGAGATCTACTGATAGTCATTAAAACAAATTAATAATTATATTCCAAATTTATTAACATTAAGCAGATACTTTCACCACGAAAGCAAAAGCAGTTGTAAAAAAATAACAATAAAATACTTAATTTAAATATATGTAAAAGTTCATAAATAAGGATATTAATAATACTATATAAAATGTGTAGCTTGAAGACTTATTTTGAATGGTTACAATTATTCGATTCCTATTTTTCCATAAACAGTTATTTAAATCACAATTCCTAGCAAATTTCTTATGCTCCACAATAGGATCATCATAACTTAACCAATCAAAAATTTCAATACCACAATAAAAACATTTACAAATATCATTGATTGAAGTATAGTAAAAGCCAGCTCCAGCTAACACTTCTGGTCTCAATTTTCCTTTCCATTTTTTAAAAGTGGAAAGTCGTTTTTCATATGTTTTAAAATAACTGTTATCAATTTCTTTGTCAAAAGTTTCTAAGCACATTTTGTGAAAGACTTATGAAGACTAACTTTGGTTTCAAAAACAACAAATTTAAATACCTTATAATATCTACATAAATATATCTAAATCTTCATGTTCTGCATTCCATTGATACAAAGCAATATCTTGGTGTCCCCAAGCTAATGTATTAAAACTATAGGGAATTTTATACCGCTTATCATCTTCGGAACTCAAAGCCAATTTATTAATTAACTCTGTAAAAATTGTATGTTGTCTAGATCGAAAAACATACATTGAACAAAAGGTTTTAGAATGATTTTCAACAACATCTTTATAATGAATAAAATCCAACTGCTTTTTAATTGCACTTTTTTTAACACCTTTTGCTTTTTTTGTTAAACTGTTTTCCGTTTTAATACAATATGCTTTTGCTCCAGTACCAAAGAAAGCAGTAATGGGTTCACCAGCATATTCATCTTTGAATTTTCCTATAACTGACTTTGTAATAGGCATTTCATGAATATTATTAAATTCATAATTAGATGTGTCAAATTTGTGAATATTTTTTATCATGTCAGAATAAATATTTGGAGTTGTGACTTCTAAAATGAACGAATCGGTATCGGTGTATAAAAGTGAAATATTTTCCTGATAAAGAGGTTTTAAAAAATTATAAAAGAAATCATACATGACAGTTTTAGATATATCTAATATTGAGAAGCCTACATATATTGGTTTATTGTAAGTAACTTGAATCTTTTGCATTTGAATAGCTACCAAGTTTTCAGAAAATATTGTTAAGTCCTTGAAATATGGTTTTGCAATTAAATTCTCAGCACCATCTTTTCTTCTATTTTTTTCCCACTCTGTAACAAGTCTTACGTCAATTCTCCTATCAACATTTTCCATAGTCTTGCCATAAATACTATTATTTGCCAACTTGTAAGTATTACGATCAAATTCATTCTTTGAATCATTTCTTAATCTTGAATTCAAGTCTATATATTTTTTCAACCAATCAGATTGAGAAAACTGTAAAACTCTATGAACTTTAGTTAACTTGAGTCCATGTTCCAAACATTGTTTTAATAATTGATAGTGAATAACATATTTTGATTTATCATTTAAATTGGGTATTAATTTTATGCATTTAGAATTTGGCGGTTTAAAGTTTTCTGGACAAAACGGAAAATCGTTATGATAGGAATGTAGACTTGTAGGATATTCTAAATCAACTTCTAAAACATATCCCTTATTAGATTTTTTAGAAATATTCATAATATTTAAATCATTGATTTCTTTATCTGTTAACCAAACAAAATCTCCCGTTGGAATGTGCTGTGACATTGCATAACCATACAAATTTGTTGCATCATAATAAATTATGTATTTAGTTGGCTTTAAAGGATCAAAATTTAAAAGAAATGGGTTATTAGCTTCAGATTTTCTACAAATGCAAGAGCTCACACCACCGCGAACGCTTTTTTTGAAAAAGTGTATCATATCTGGATCAGTTAACAATTCTAACTCTATTCCAGTATAACGCAAACACGCCTCCCAGGATAAACCTGGAAAAGTGTAAAAATGAGCTGGATCGAGCTTATATGTGGATAAACAAGTGCTTCTAAAATTTTCAAAAATATCTGCCAAAAGTAAAGTATCAGAGAGTAAGTAAACGTCGGAGTATTGACCAAGAGATTCACATTTAAACAATTGCCAAACCTTTACAGCTCTTTGGTATTCTGCATCACTGATGTGCTCATCCGTTAAAGTATTATAAAATTGGTCTTTCTGAGGTAAAGTTGTTTCTTCTAATTTTAAATAATCATCAATATAACTGTAAGGAAATACACCTTTTTGCCGAATAAGTTTAAATCTTTCTTCATCATTGAAAATTTTTTTTATTTCCTTACATTGTTCATCTTTTAAGCTTTCAGAGAGTTTTGATAAAGAATGGGATAGAAATTGAAAAGAATCAATAAACCTTAATGATATATTTTTTTTCTTAGCCTTTTGTGTCTTTTTATCAAAATAGTTATCCACATGAATAAGCTTTTCAAATGAAATATATTTTTCCTTGTTTTGTGCGATAACTGTTAGTTGTTCTTTGTTTAAGCATAATTTTTTAAGAAATAGATGAGAATCATAATTACGCAAATTATGCAATATAACTGGAATAAAGTTAGGTATTCTGTAATTTATGTTGCAGAGTGAATGAGCTGGACCTCTATAAAGACCGGTTATATGACAATGATCTGCAACCCTGTCATTTAAAAGAGGTTTATTACAAATATGACAAACTTTTTCATAGTTATGATAAATTTTGTCCAGTTCGTTCAAAGGGATCATTTTTTTAGGAGCCTTTAAATATTTATTGTATATGTTATACACATCTCTTTCTAAAGAATTTATAAATAATGTATCACAATTTTGACCTCTATATTTTTCAAATTTAGAATAATTATCGTCGAAGGAACATTTAATGTAATAGGCAAATGAATGTGGAATATGTTCATATTGTTTTAAGGTGTATGAAGTATTAGGATTTTTATCAACATTGTCATTATTTAAAGGCTTTAAAATGCATTCAAAATCTGCATACACCACGAAAGGAACTTTCATTTGTTTATGATAATTTACAAATTTCAAAATATTATCATATGAATAGTTTCCAAACTTATCTTTTATTAATTCTTTAGAAGGTAGGTTAATTCGTAAATGATCACAATCATAGCTATTGTGTTGTAATAAATTTTCTTCTGTAGGGAAATATTGTAAACAACCATCGCAAATATATTTTTTTCCGTGATGTTTAGAAATTTGTGCAGAAACTAGTTTTGATAAATCTTTAATATAGCAATAATGAAAAGTTTTTTCATCATCATCACTTATTAACAATAAATTGACATGTTGATTTTTTTTATTCGATGAATAATAAAGTGGACCAATTACTTCATACCCCTTTTTAGGATTTATAATTTCTAATCCATATACATTAATAGAAATGTTATTTTTTTCTTCAAAAATCTTAATGTTCTTTAGCAACATTGGAAATTCTATACCTGACATATCCAAAACAGAAGAGTAGTGTGGGTAGGATGAAGTTTCAAAATCTAATCCGCGTGGTTGGTGAAGAGCAGACACAACTGCCCAGGCGAAGCAAAAGTTGTCATCATTCCTAATGTTGATCACAGCTTGACGTCTCTTGATCTCTTGAGGAAGTTCGATAAAAGATGAGGCTCTCAGCGGATTGTGCTTGTTAACATTAATTTCCAAATGAAGTAAATTCATCAAAGCCCATCCTGCAACGTAAAAATTAAAAAATTACTTTTTTTGTTGCTGTTGTAAAATCGAAAATAAATTCTTTACCTGAATCTCTTTCTGCAAATTCGTCAGCTTTCTGGTCAATAATGGTGCAGATTTGCTCTAACAGTTCTTTTTTCTGATATCCCTGGCAAATGACTTGGAACGGCGCATTAAAAGATTTGACATCATAGCTGTCGCTGCTGGGGTTAAAATAGAAACCGAACAGTTCCATATTTAGCTTGATACATTTATGTTTCTGCAGTTCTTGATCTATTAGATGTGCAATTTTGTATTCCAAATGTTGAAAATATTCTTTCACATTTATGAAGTTTTGGTGTGAGGAAATCCTATAAGATATTATTCGTTCCCTGAATGCTGACTTGATAATTTCAACACCTTCCTCCAAGCCTATTTTGGAATTGTTCTTGTGCACACTAGATCGAAGATGTCCACCCCATAGACTTTGGTTTATATTTTTCTTGCATTCTTTACAATATTTTACAATATTTGTAGAATCTATATAAATTAAGAAAAAAATATTTTACAAAATATAACATGAAAAATAAAATGTTCTTACCTTTAACAAGCTTTGGTTTTTTCAACCAACTGTTGAGTTTTGTGGAATTTCCGTTAACATGTTTTTTAATATGTCGCAGTAAATTATCCTTTCTAGTGAAGACTTTATTACATGTTACACACTTATGCATTTCTGAAGTTTTCTGCATAATAATAATAATAAAATTAATATTGTGCAATTCTATTTAGTTATAGTCAAATTTTGAAAAAAGCAATTGCATTTTTGAAGTTCTTTGTATAATAATAAAATTAATATTGTGCATTTTTATTTAGTTATAGTCAAATTTTGAAAAAAGCAATAGAAATTAATTGACTTTATGAATCCATTTCTTCAAATGAGTCAACTAATTTGTCAAAGGCCTGTTTAACATAATTCACCGTACTTTCGTCTCCCTTTTTAATTGTGATCAAATTAGTTAAATTTTGAATAGCGAAACCCAGACACTTAAGGTTTGCTATTTGTTTTTTATTTTTTTTATTAATTTTAAATTTTTTTTTAATGATAAATGATGGTTTCGAAATTGAATTTTGTTCAACTGGTGAATTTTTAGGAGAAATATCCGAAGTTAAATTTGCATCAATTTGTTTTTCTTGCGAATCAGAATTTACAATAGCATATGGTGAATTAATAGAAGATATAGCCGAACTTAAATTTTGATCAATTTGTTTTTCTTGCGAATCAGAATTTACAATATCATATGGTGAATTAGTAGGACAAATAGCCAAACTTAAATTTTGATCAATTTGTTCTTCTTCCGAATCAGAATTTTCACTAAACAAAAAGGGAGAGCAAATTGGTCTCGGAGAATTAATTGGCGATTTTAATGTTAAATAATTTGGATTAGATTTTTGAAAACAAACAATATCCTCATAGCTAGAATTTTGAGTTTCGTCAATGTCATTCAGTTCTTTAAGAGTTTGTTTAGTTTTTGTTGTAATTAAGTCCGTTTTGTTGTCAATAATGTCATTAAGATCGTCAAGAGTTTGTTGTTGAGTAGCTGTAAATAAATATTTTTCGTTGTTGTGTTTGTTGGCATTATTCTGAACTTGGCTATTGTAAATAATTTCATTCAAGTCCTGAATAGTTTGTTGTTGACTAGTTGTAAATACGTCTGTTTCATTGTTTTGTTGGTTTGCAAAATTTTGCATTTGAGTACATGTGTATAAGTCAAAGTCATTGTCAATTATTTTGCTACTCGATGCCAAAAAATTGTCCATTATGAAAAAAATCGTAATAACAAATAAAAATGCCACAAATGTACAGAAAAATGTCACCAATATATATATAAGAATTAAATCTTGCCAAATAAAAATGTTAGAAATAAAAATAAAAATTTACCAAATAGACACAATGTAAACACCAGAAAACTCGCGAGCTCTGCACAGTGTGAATGCAGAAATCAATTGCATTCGTCTCTTCGCTGAGGCGATTTTATATGCAAAAGTTAATCACATGTGTCCTACTTAAAGTTGAACGACAATCTCTAAAAACCACTTTCCCAAGCCGATCAACAACCTTACCCCCCCCCTCCCCCTTCCCCCCCTGACCCCTGAATTTCCGAGACTCAAATCCCGGTTCCCCAATTTCGGGCTACCCTCTTCAGGTTAAGTTAAGTTAGGTTAGGTTATGTTAGGTTAGGTTAGGTTAGGTTAGGTTAGGTTAGATTAAAAAAGAAGAAAAGAAAAAAGGAGAAGGAAAGAAAAAGAAGAAGGAAGGAAAAAGGAGAAGGAAGGAAAAAGGAGAAGGAAGGAAAAAGGAGAAACATATAAAAAAGAGAAAGAAGGAAGGGAGAGAAAGAAGATAAGGTGAGGGTGAGGGGGGTTTAAGGGGGGTCTCCCCCTTATGGGGGGTTGGCGGAGCGGGGAGGGGGCGAAGCCCCCCCCCCGAGGAAACTGACAGGGAAAGGGACAAAAAAAAAAAAAAACTTAAGTATTGCAGGTAGTAAAAGTGGTGGTCGATGGGATATATACTTAAGAACATCCACTCGACGATCATACAGTATCATTCGCTGTAATATCAGTTGTCGATATTATTTATAACCTATAACCAAAATTGTTTTTTATCAAATATATCTATCTAAATCTAAAGCTCCTAACGATGGCAGAAAATATGATTGGAAACGCTGACCAAATTGAAGAAAATAATGTGGAGAACGCCGCTCAAATTGAAGAAAGAGAAGAAATTTTTATTAACTTGGAAGGCGATTCCATCACTTATAAACATTCATTTTTGGACAAATCATCTAGGCTTGTTAGAAGATCATTCTTGTTTAACATCGACATTAATTATATTGAGGAGGAAGAAGAAGAGATGGAGGAAGATGATCAGGAAATTGACGAAGGAGTGGACATGGATGGACAACTGCTAAATTTAGGAACCGAGGCTGACGTAAAAGTAAGCAAGTTTAGGGCTAGTGAATTATTTAATAATTTTGAAGAAAAAGATGTATGTGTTATACAAAGCTACTCTAAAATTGAAAGTCGAAGACTAGGAACATTTGCTATTTGCCTTCCTTGTAGTGCAATTCACATGAGATATTTACGGAGAGGGGAGTCCGATCATGTGAGCTGCCACTACAAAAGAGCTTATGTTGTTAGTGCTTCTGATTTACATTGTGCTATTTGTAGGATACATCTTTTTCTACTAATTCCTGAACATGCTTGCTTTTACTGCAATAAAAATGAAAAAAAAAGAGATAGAAGATTATGTTGTTAAATATTAATAATAAACATAGTTTGTAAAGGTGATGTGTAGATTATTTCAACAATATTAATTTTAAATATAGGTTATAAACGTAATGGGTAGATAATGTCAAAAATATTAATTTTAAACATAAATTGTAAAGATAATAAGTAGAATACGTCAACAATATTAATTTTAAAAAATGTCAACTGTTACTATAAGCGGTTATATATTTTCAGTGCTATATGCAAAATACTTCTTTTTATTCTAACATCTGACACTGTATTTGTAAATGAAATAGCTAATCATATGTAAAAAAGTGTCGATTATGTCGACTGCCACTAGAAGCACTCATATAACATTTTGTTAACGCTTGTTTCTGTATTCAATTGAGTTTTCTCTTACTTGATGCAAATTATATTAATATTATTAGTATAATTAAAAAGTAGTAGATTAGGCTATGCCGGTCCGACAATCAAAACCGTCATTTTTACATGTAAATTCCCATAAGAAAATTTAAGCTTCCATTTGCAAAAGTGGTGCCATTTTAGGGCGTGGCACTTTTTGTGTAAACCCATAACAATTGTTTTGTTATGTAATGTGAAAATTAGTATGTATTAAAAAACTTGTTAGATCATTGTTGTCGTTTCAATATAGGAAAAGGAAAAAATGTGTGTCAATTATTATATATATTTACATTTACTTTTTTTTACAAAATTATTTGTTACCAGAGTTTTCACAAACACAAATTATAAAAAAAATATTATCCTCTTTTTAAAATTACAACAAAATGATGTCTAATTACATCTTTGAAGATTTGTACCAAATAGTAATATCTAGTGCGACATACAGGACAATTGTTTACCATTATAGAACAACCATTTTCATCATTCCATCTTAAAATACATTTTAAACAAAAAATGTGGGAACATGTATTTGGTCTACATGAATCATAATATTCGATTATTTCAAAACAAATAGCACAAAACACTTTTTTCTCTTCACTCTCAGTTTTGTTCAAATTTTTTAAAACAATCCCATTATTTTCTTCTCGAACTAATGGTATATTTTCTTCTTGAACTCCTGGTATAATTTCTTCGTGGCTAATTGTCTGAAGCGGAATGGATCGATTTCTTTCTCCAACTGATTCACTCATTTTGTTTTAATATTATTATTAATAGATTTATTCAATAGATTTTTTTCTTTTAACAGTCACTCGTACCTTAACATACTAAAATGATCTTGATGCACCTATTTATAAGACTTAAGAATGCAAAATCAAATGTGGGAGAACAAAGAGAAAAAATTAAAAATATGATGTGAATGAGAATAAAAGGGGAGGAAGTTAAGAATGAGGGACATGAGAGAGAGGAAGAGGAGGAGGAGGAGGCGCTCCCCTATTATAACTACTGAGATCACATTTTAATTTAAAAATTCGTTCCGTTCGGGCTTCTATTGAAATTTTGTTGCAATTATTATTTAACGTAAGATTTTCGATTTTTTGTTCACCATCTACTTTAAATAAAGGAATAGTTTTAAAATTGGTAACTAATTGCTTTGATTTTAAGTCTATCACACATTCGTAATGTTCTAAGAAATCCAAGCCCAAAATACCATCGAAATCGATGTCTAAATTAAAAATATAGACCTTATGAGGGTCATTAGGAGCGAAAGGGACAAGGGTTGATTCGTTGATTGAAAGTTTTTGATTGGTAATGCCTTGGATGGTCACGTTCTCTGGTGATCTATTTCGAAAATTCTGAACAGTATTTTCCTTAAAAATAGAAATTCCAGCTCCGGAATCTATAAGTAACTTATATTTTTCAGTGGCATCTTTGATGTAATATAAGTTTTTAGAATTTACTGTGAGAAAGGGGCTTAAAGAAATGTCTGTTCGGGGAAGTTCAGATCGGGGTTCATGTCGTCCAAGTTCATTGTTTCGATTTGAGTTTGGATTTCTACTAGGGGATCTACTTCTGGGTAGTTTTGGTCCGGGGGCTGAGGGTTCACTAGGAGAGAAAGAAAATCCTGGTAATTTGTATGGCCTATCGGCTCTATTGGACACTGATCATAATCGTAATCTTGGTTGGGTTAGTTTTGTGGGTAGTCAAAATTTTGGTATTCATAATCATTATATGATGTTTCAATAGGATTAGAGGCTTGACCTTGCGAATAGTCGCTAGCGTTTACATGATATGTCCTTTGTTGATTAGGACGGAAATTAGAATTTTTATTAATTATCGGAGGGCGATATTGTGGTAGATTATTAAATTGTTGGGGCCTCTGCTGATTTTGCGAGAAGCCGCTTCGCGCTTGCTTGTTGTGGTCTAGATTGATTTTGGGAATAACTACTAGACTGCTGAGGGCTGTTTTGGGTTTGGTGTTGATACGGTCTTTGAAAACCTGAATTAAAATTATTTTGAAAATTTTGCCGTCCCGAT
Organism: Kuschelorhynchus macadamiae; assembly: GCA_030620095.1. Classification (NCBI taxonomy): domain Eukaryota; kingdom Metazoa; phylum Arthropoda; class Insecta; order Coleoptera; family Curculionidae; genus Kuschelorhynchus; species Kuschelorhynchus macadamiae. Next base: position 617,638 of record JAUTXW010000070.1, read on the forward strand.
TGGGGAGTGCGGCACTGACTAGCAGAATGACCTGTGCGTCCGCAATTAAAGCATCGCATAGGTTGTGGCTGTGGCTTTCTAATAGGTACAGTGGGTCTTGAGAGTTGATTCCTATCTTGTTTTTGGGTTTCAAAATATGACAACTGAAGTTCCCTTCTAATTCGAGAATGGGCTTCTAAAAGGTTTACTGGATTTCCGGCACGAATAAGTTGGCCTAATCGAGGTTCAAGCCCTGTTAATAATGTATTTAGGGCCATAGTTTCTATAAGAGTACTTTGAGCTGTTTTTTGTTCAGTTGTAAGGTTAATTGCTTTTTGGATATTTGCATGCATTTTAGCATTTAATACCTGGAGGCGGTTAAAGAAAATGAATGGGGATTCATTGGATAATTGCTTAAGTCGTTGTAAATCTTGTATCAGGGAAGATAAATCGCGAGAATCTCCAAAATGTAGATTAAGTAATTGTTTTATTTCTAGGTACGAACCTGGATTTCTAGAACTAACGAGCTGTGCAGCTCTACCTCTAAGTTTGTTTTTTATATGAATAGCTAATAGAGTTTTTTGACTTGTAGTAGCCATATTGTATGCACAATCACACGCATTTAAAAACGTTCCTAAAAAGATCTGATCACCTTCAAATTCGGGGATTAAAGAAAATATTTCTGATAATTTATAAGGCTCTACTTCTACTTGACTAACATTATTTTGAGTTGAATCAGGCATTTTGAAAAATTACAAAGGTTCTGTAACTTATTTAATAGTGAAAAATCGAGTGAAAAATATTTAATTCTTGATATTCAAATTCTTAAAATCAATAAGAAATATCGGGAAAAATATTTGGAAAATCGAACAGTTTCAATAAGTAAATACCACAATAAAATAAACAATAACGAGATGATTCATTAACTTACAGCAGGATTATTTGCATCGTCGTGTTCTTAGCGTAGATTACCAGGGGCTTCACCGGGTGTTCCTTCCGTAGTTTTGCCAAGTGAGAGCGATTCGTCCTTCTTCTGTTTAGGGATTGGAATCCGCCGCTACCAGTTAGAAAACACTCTTGTTCTGACAGCGTTAGACAGATCCTACCGACTGCGCCAATTGTTATATTCACTTTTCCAAATTTCACTTTTTTAAAAAAAATATTTATTAATACTTAAAAACACTACTTTATAATTTCAAAAATTAAACTAACATTCTAACAGCCTAAAATGTCAACTGACTATTTATTTACAATTCAGAACAATTTATATTAATTTGAATGCTGATGCAGCGTCTTCTATCCGTGCGAACTGCAACGGCTGGTTGCTGGCTCGGCATTCTCGGAGGTGTCGCAATTTCCTGTGCTCGATACCGTGTGACCGAAGGTCATCACCTGCACGTGGCTATCAGCGGATATAACATATATATATATATATATATATATATATATATATATATATATATATATATTTCTGATCTTCCAGAACAGACCCATTTGAGGCACATATAATATACTGGGTGTGCCGTTTAAAAAATGCAACTTATGGTGATATGTTGTAAATTTGAGAGTCTTTATTTTTTTTTGAATTGTTGGAAAATACTACAATATGCTTTCTGGTTTATATGGCTAACTTTAAAATAAACGGAGATATGGTAGATTCAAATGTTATCAAGATAACATTTTATCGAAAGGCTCATAAAAATGTTGATAAAATGTATGCGCTTCATAAAATGTCAAATGTCATAAAAAAACAAAGTTTTTATATATTAACTTTTCTCGTCATTTTAACATGACCAAATAATAATCAATTACCTAATTAATACACTCAATATCTTCTTTAGCCCTAAAAAAAATATGACTAACCATAAGAAAATAAAACAAAAAATTCAACCAGGTTAGTCTTATCTTGCCTTATCGATAGGAACCTTAAAAATGAAGTCAATAGGAACGACTAACTAAAGCCAAATCCAAAGAACGAATGATACTATTATTATCCTGAAATATGGAAGCAGTCAAAAGCAGACAGCGGTCGTATCTAGAAATGGGCGATTATAAATTTTGGTTTTCCATAGTTTAATGCTATCAATAGTTGCGACAAAGATACGGTTTTGAAAGACATTCTGAGGGAGAGAACGTCCTGTAAATAAATCAATCATAAAAAATCTTCAGTTTCATTTTATAATTTTAGCGTTCTCGCAAATAATTCAGGGCGCAAAAAAAAAGCTCTCGCCTTCATAAATATGAAATCCATTTAATAATTGTATAACTATTGATAATTTTCAGATGAGTATTATTTAATAGTATCGCTATTATGCTATTTGCGTGGGTCGTTCTTGATTTACCTTTTTGAGTACGTTGAGAACGAATCGATATCCACATTTTGGGTCTATCTGAGTGCAATAGTGTAAAAATTGTATTTTACACACGTACTAAGTAATAACTCCAATTTCAAGAGGTAATAAAAATTTGGTGATATTTTTTACACATTTTTCACCTTACCTACAGGATATTCTCTTCTCTTTTACGAAGACGCCAACTGTATGTTAGCTGTAAAGAAAAATCTAGAGACGTATTTGTAGAGCTGCCTGCGTCTGAAAGAGTCCACAGATCCTCACAAACATCATAATAAAAGAGTACTGAGTAATTATTTGAACAAACACTAGCTGCTAATGGGTGTCGTGAATAAAAGGTAGGTAACAAACGCTATTACTAGAATGTAAACCATTTCTGATGTTAGTTAATTGTACGAATATTTTAAATAAATTTAGCAAAAACCGTTGCTTCAACTTTATTCATATCAGCTTATGTCAAGGAATTGCATTGTAGGATACGATACAGCCTTTTAATATCTGTGGTCTGGTGCAACAAAAAATATGAAATTTAAAATACAAGGTCTTAATTATAAAAAAGGCTAAAGGTAAAAAAATCAACGAACAAAGACTAATATAGAATCAAACCAAATTACAAAGCGCAACGTTTCTCTTTCAATCGAAAAATCGCTGATAGCTTTTTATTAATCCCTGTTAGCAGCATGGAACTATTGAAAGAAATGAATAACATCAAGCAAATCTACGTATAGCACTGATGGCCTATCAATTAAAATATTCCTGAACCTGCCGCTCCCAGTCATTGAGGCCCTTACAACACTAATAAATGAATCCCTTATACAAGGTATATTACCTGAATGCCTTAAAACAGTTATAATTATTCCTCTTTATAAAGAAGGCGAAAAAACTAACTCTTGCAATTATCGCCCAAATGCTCTACTACAAGTGCTATCAAAAATCATTGAAAGGTTACTAAAGAATCGTCTTATGCCATCTTTTTTTATACATCAGATAATATCGCCGGATCAGTTTGGATTTATATCCAACAAGTGCACCAGTGACGCCATGTTCTCGTTGCTTAGCGACGTCTACTTATGCCTCAATAACAACCACCCCACCGCCCCAATTTTTTGTGACTATGCAAAAGCCTTTGACCGTGTTGGTCATGAAATTTTGATAAGCAAGCTGAATTTTTATGGAATCCGGGGTATTTCTTTAAATTGGTTTAAATCTTATCTCAGGAATAGGCAACAATTTGTAAGGGCAAATGGTTCTGACTCTGATTGTAAACTGATTACAAGAGGAGTCCATCAAAGTTCGGTCTTGGGACCTATTCTTTTTTTTTGTTATACATTAATGATATCACCAACCTAAAAATTAATGGAAAAATATCTCTCTTTGCTGACGACACAAGCATAACATGAAGTTATTTTAATACAACGTCTTTACATTCTAATATTTCCAACGACCTTGTTGTGATTAAGATTTTGTGCGATTTTAATCTGCTTTGCTGCAATGTGGATAAAACGGTGGCCTTATCTCAAAGGGGGACTTTATACAACCACTTCAATTACTTAACAGCAATATTAAATATCTTGAGTCGGTTAAATTCCTGGGTTTGAATATAAATAACCTAAAATGGTCTAAGCATATTGACACCTTATCAAAAAACTTTCTACCGCCTGCTTTGCCATTCGATTAGTTTCAAAAGAACTGAACGTGTCTTCTGCCAGACTTACTTATTTCTCACTATTCCAATCCCATCTCCGACATGGCCTTCCCTTTAGGGGTACTGTACCACCGAGCAATTTCTTAGAATTTTTAGACTTCAATCCACTATTTGTTTGGTCTAAATAATAGAGCGCACTGCCAATACTATTTCAAAAAACATGAAATATTAACACTTCCTATCTGATTGATAAATAAACATATAAGCATATTCCCGGAAAGGCCACAACACATATATCCTACCAGAAACTCTAGGCCTGACATATATCTTCCCATTCCTTGTACATAATTAATGAAAAAAATCAATTATTTACAACGTCATAAAACTTTACAATCATCTTTCAGAACATTTAAAAACAATTCCTATGTTTACACTTTTCCGAAAAAAAACCAAAGCATGCCTCATTGAAAGAGCTTTTTACTGCGTTATTGATTTTTATAATGAATATTGTCATTAAAATGTTTTTTATTTTCTTGTTTACTTAAATTATGTTGCAAGGCATTTGAAAATATTTTGTAAGGAATGAACTGTCTGATAGTCCGTTAACATTAATTATTTTTGTTACATATAAGATTGAAGTTATACATTTGCTTTTTTTTTCTAATTTACTTTAATTACTATATTAATTCAATACACTTTTTGTTTAACTTCACTTATTTTGCTTGTATAACGATAACAAAATAGAGTTTAAGGTCACTTAATCCTAATTTCAATGCCATCGAAATTATTCACCTCGCATATTTGTTTATTTCCTTTTGTTAGGTAACCTGGATTCATTAACGGCAATGTTACGAATATAACGAATGCTATATTTACAATTTATGTATTTGCATTGACCTATCGAAAAATATGATTTTTTTTCGATCAATATTTCGCTTTTTTATTGTTTTTGTTTTTTTTTTTTTTTTGTTTTATAAAATTGTAACAATTTTCCTGGGGCAATAAAGCATACTTTTGTTTGTTTGTTTGACATGTTGAGAAAATTTAGGGCGTCCACCTATGGTATACGTGATTAGATTTATGAGCCGGATGAAGAGAATTTTTTGTGTTTATTGCAATATTGAACTTATTTAATATTGTTCTCAAAAATGTGTTTCGGACCTTAAGAGGCGTTTGGGGAGAATTTTGATTATTGATTCATTTGCTGCATATAAAACACAAGATGTCTTTAGTTCTAATAGAGACTTGAGAGAGAGTAGAAACTTCAACCAAATGCAAAATATTAAGTTTCCCTTTAAGAAGTAAGGTTTTGTACAATAAAAAACCTAGGGCCTTTTGAAAAAGGTTATAATAGAGTGTATCTAAATTTATTAGAAAATATTGGAAAGTTCAGAATTTTTCATAATCAATAATGCAAACACAGAACAAATTTAAAATAAAAAAATCAGTAATTTTCCTTTACCCGGAACTTCCATTGTTAGGAATATTTCATTTTATTAGGAATAGTGAAGTATGACCTAAATTAATTCAGTACATAGTTATTTAGGAACACTTATAGACTGTCTTTTCAAATATTTTCATTGGTCGCCATTTTGTTCCATCATATTGAATTCCTACTAATATTGTACCAATTTCTACCTCCACAGTTGATTTTAGAGCATAATTTAAAATAAATTCAATAAGTAGTTTTGAAAATGACACACTGCGTAATTTTGTTGTCATGTTCAATTCGCTTCAGTTTATCTCTATATCACATTTAATTTTTATACAAAATTTAAAGTCATTTGAATAGGTTTTTTTATGTTGATTTTTTAAAATAATTATTTGCTGCCATTTTGAATTTGTAACACAACTTTACCAGTTTATGTCTACATTACACTTAATACTTGGACAAATTTTGAAATTAATCTGATCTAGCTGAGTAGCTTTTTTCAGGCTAATTTTTTAAAATATTTTATTAGTCCGTTATTTTGTTTCGCTATCTTATATTAATACCAAAATGTTACCAGTTCCTTCTTATGTTACATGTGATTTTTGAACAAAATTTGAGGTAAATTGGATAACTAGTTTTTTTAGTAATACTTATTTCAAAACTTTTCACTAGGCCGTCATCTTGGCCCGGCATATTGGATTTTTACCAAAATATTACCAGATCATCCCCATATGACCTTTAATTTTTGACTATAACTTGAAGTCAATCTGATGAGTTTTTAAGATATGTCGCAAAATGTCAGATAGCAAACAAACCGACAGACGGACCGACGGGATTGATAAAACATATGTTTTGGCGTGTAGAGGGGTTAAAACGTGAAAACATGTGACATTCTAAGAGGGAGATTTTATCAGATTACAAAGAAATATTTAGCCGCCATCTTGAATCAGTACCACAGTTTTACTAGTTCATTTCTAGACCACAATTAGTTATGGCACACAATTTGAAATCAGTGCTTAAATAGTGTTTTTCAGGCGGAATTTTTAAAGATTTTATTAAGCCGTTTATTCCGCCTTCGTGGATTCCTACCAAAATTTTACCAGTTAATTCCTACATAACACTTAATTTTTGTGCAAAATTTAAAATAAATTGAATAAGTAATTTTTTAGTAATCATTTTTTTAACATTTCAGTCGTCATTTTGTTTTGCCATATTGGAATTTTACCAAAATGTCAGGAGGTCATTCCCACATGAACCTTAATTTTGACCAAATGTTGAAGTCAATCGTGTGAGTAGTTTTGCAGTTATGTCACGAACAGATAGACCGACAAACATACAGACCGACGGAAACGAGAAAACATGTTTTTTAGGCAGACCCTGAAATGGAAAGATCTGAAGAAATTTCGAAGGGTGATTTGTTCATGAATACAATATTTTCCTTTTACTTGGGAAGTAAAAATAATAATTATCTACTAAGAACATTATTTTCATAATTGACAAATAACATCTTGAAATGCAAATACGTTTTAGAGTTACTTCGATATTCATTTAAAGATTGTTATGGTTATGTTTCTTTAAAATTAATGATCTCGTATTTTTGATGGTCAACTCCAAATACACCACTAATTTTCTCATATTTACATTTTGATAGTTGCACGGCCATCATTCGGGCATATGACTAAGACTAGGAGGTAAGTTAGTCGACCGTAAACTACGTGTTTGGCGAGTTAGTGGACGTAGCATTCTTAAGGCCAAAGGGCATACGAATTAATTCGTAGTGACCATTTTTTACTGAGAAAACTGTCTTCTGAATGCCTTTAGGGTCGATTTCGATTTGGTGGAACCCGGAAGCGAGATCTAGGGTCGTAAAATATTCGCACTTCCCTAGTTGGTCAAGGAGGTCAGAAATATTGAGTAACGGGTACTTATCATCCACCGTAACCTTATTAAGCTTGTGGTAGTCGATGACTACACGCAATTTCTGTTTCCCAGAAGCATCGTGTTTCTTTGGGACTTTTACTTCCTCTTTATGTATTTGGGGATAGCTGTACGACTTGGTAAAAACAGGGCGAGCGTTGTTGGTTTCTATCGAATGTTTTATTTTGTTTGTAAAAGAAAGTGCGCGTCTCCTTTAAGATAGAAAATGTCCGCGAAGTCCAGGCAAACGTTTGTCACAAGTTTTTGTCTTCCTCATTTAAATGTTCGGTTCTTAACAAGTTTTTTATTTTTGTGGTTCTGTCATGCTGGCTTTTTAAATTTTGTTCTGTTTTAAGGTTATATATTGGGTCAGAGGTGTCATTTATCGGGTCTAATGATATATCAGAAGAGTCAATGTTTTCTGCTATCGCATTGGTATTGACGATCGAGGTAAAAAATTCACCGAAATTTTGTTGCAATTATTATTTGAGATATTTTCATTTTTTTGTTCGCTCTCTACTTTAAATAATGGAAGTGTTTCAAAATTGGTAACTAATTGCTTTGATTTTAAATCTATTACACATTCGTAATGCTCTAAGAAGTCTAGGCCTAAAATACCGTCGAAATGAATATCTAAATTATAAATATAGACTTTATGAGGATCGCCACTAGCGAAAGGGACAAGGGTTGATTCATTGATAGAGAGTTTTTGATCAGTAATCCCTTGGACGGTTACGTTTTCGGATGATCTTTATCGCAAAATTTTGAACAGTTTTTTCTTTAAAAATGGAAATTCCCGCGCCGGAATCTATGAGTAACTTATATTTTTCGGTGGTATATATATATATATATATAGGGGTATATTTCCGGGTAGTTTTGGTCCGGGGGTGATGGTTCACTGAAAGAGGAAGAAAATCCTGATGATTTGTGTATTCTCTTGACTCTATTGGGTACTGATCATAATCGTAATCTTGGTTGGGATAATCTGGTTGTCAATCATAGTTTTAATAATCATAATCGTTATAGTAGATTTCATTAGGATTAAAAGCTTTGCTTTCCAAATAGTCACTAGCGTTGACATGGTATGTCCTTTGTTGATTAGGACGGAAATTTGAGTTTTTATTAATTATTGGAGGGCGGTATTATGGTGGATAGTTATATTGTTGAGGTTTCTGTTGACTTTGCGAGAAACCCCTGGCTTGTTGAGGTCTAGATTGATTTTGGTTATAATTGTTAGACTGTTGAGATGTGTTCGGTGTATGGTGTTGCTATGGTCTTGAAAACTCTGAACTAAAATTAGGTTGAAAATTTTTGCGATTCGGTGGGGGAGTGCGGCACTGACTAGCAGAATGACCTGTACGTCCGCAATTATAACATCTCATGGGTTGTGGCTGTGGTTTTCTTATAGGTAAAATGAGTCTTGAAGGGGGAGTTCTATCTTGTTTTTGGGTCTCAAAATATGACAACTGATGTTCTCTTCTAATTCGTGAATGGGCTTCTAAAAGGTTGGCTAGATTTCCAGCACGAATAAGTTGATCTAATCTCGGTTCGAGCACTGTTAATAAAGTATTTAAAGCTATAGTTTCTATGAGAGCACTTTGAGCTGTTTTTTGGTCAGTACTACAGGGCTAATTGATTTTTGAATATTTGCATGCATTTTTGCATTTAGTACTTGAAAACGGTTAAAGAAGGTAAGGGGTGATTCATTTGATAATTGCTTAAGTCGTTGCAGGTCTTGTATTAAGGAAGATAAATCTCGGAAATCTCCAAAGTGTAGATTAAGCAATTGTTTTATTTCTAAATATGAGCCTGGATTTGTAGAACTAACGAGCTGCGCAGCTCTACCTCTAAGTTTATTTTTAATGTGAATAGCTAATACTATTTTTTGACTAGTAGCGGCCATATTGTACGCACAATCGCACGCATTTAAAAATGTTCCTAGAAAGATTTGATCACCTTCAAATTCCGGAATTAAAGAAAATATTTCTGATAATTTATAAGGTTCTGCTTCTGGTTGAGCTATTTTCAGTAGAATCAGGCATCTTGAAACTAATTTGGTTTATTTAAGGGCAAATACTAATTTAAATGTTAGTAAACCTAATTAAAATCAATAAGGAATTCAGGGAAAATATTTGGAAAATCGAACAGTTTCAATAATTAATTAACACAATAAAAATAAACAAGAGCGAGATGATTTATTAACTTACAACAGGAGTCTTTGCATCGTCGTGTTCTTAGCGTGGACTACCAGGGGCTTCACTGGGTATTCCTTCCGTAGTTTGGGCCAAGTGAGGGCGATTCGTCCTTTTTCTGTTTAGGGATTGGAATCCGCCGCTTTCAGTTAGACAACACTCTTGTTCTGACAGCGTTAGACAGATCCTACCGCGACTGCGCCAATTATTATAATCAGTTTTCCAAATTTCACTTTTTAAAAAATTTTATTTACACTAATAAAAATATTCCAATAATTAGACTAACATAGTAACGTTCTATAATATCAACTAACTAATTAATTACAATTTGGATCTATTTATATTAATCTGAATGCTGATGTAGCGTCTTCCATCCGTGAAAACTGCAACTGCAAAAGTCCTAACACTGGAACCTGTGGTGAAAGATAGATCAAAATACAAGAGTTCTAACCACACTACACCACAACTTCTTACGTTCTAGACGCGCGTTTCGCTAACCAAGTTAGCATCATCAGCAGATGATATAAACTAAAGTAACTTATCCTAACCGAGACTATTTATACGTAAATGTGGTCACACTTGGTTGCACCCGACTGCACCGTTGTCAAGTAAACAATAAAGGGGACTATAGGGAATAGGCCCTCTTTCTTTATTTAGTGCTTTCTTATCACATTTAACTATTTCAATACTCTCAAATGCATCCAATAATCTATTTTTAGATACATTTTTAATCAACTTAAGATTATTTATTCCTATTCGGTGATTGTTTTCCAAAGCATGTTGGGCAACGCTTGACTTTTCTGTTCTTCCGTATCTTAAATGTGCCATGTGTTCTTTAAAACGAATGTTTATGGAGCGTTTAGTTTGCCCAACATATTTTAGATCCCAGTCATTACAGCTAATTTCATAGATGACACTCCTCTCCCTCAAGTCGACTTTGTCTTTGGGGTTTCCAAGGAGATTTTTCAAACTGTTCTCCGTTTTGTAGGCTACTCTAAAACCCACGTTTTTAAATACTTTTTCTAGACCTCTCTTATATCTGGGATCATATGGGATTACTATGAATTTATTGGAAGCCTCAGAAGAGTAGTAGCATCTTTTAACATTTTCCTATGCTTATGTCTATTTACTAATTTATGTACAAAATTATCATTTATCCATTACTTTTAGCTATTTAATCCGATTATATTCATTGTTAAAACGTTCTTTACTTAATGGAAAATTGACTAACCTGTGAGTTAAGAAATGGAATGCTGCCATTTTGTGTTGACGGCAATGAAATGAGTCGGATGTTATATACCTATCAGTATTAGTAAATTTCCTATAAATATCAAATTCTAATTTATCGTTATTTCTAATAACTAACGTGTCGAGAAAAGGTAATTGCCCATTGTTCTCCTTTTCGTACGAACAATTAATGGAAGGATATTTCTTGTTTATTGTTTCTAAGAAAGTGTCCAAATTTTCTGTTTTAGTATCAAAAATAGTAAATATATCGTCTACGTATCTATACCACACCCTTGGGAAATACTTGAGTTCTTTTTTGAATTGGGTTTCTAATCCGCCCATAAACAAATTTGCAAGGAACGAAGATAAGCAATTACCCATCGCAGTTCCCTCTAGTTCTTTATAATATTTATTATTGAACTGAAAATAATTTTGATTCATACATAATTTTGTGAGAAGTAAATATTCATCAATAATTTTGGAAAACAATCACCGAATAGGAATAAATAATCTTAAGTTGATTAAAAATGTATATAATAATAGATTATTGGATGCATTTGAGAGTATAGAAATAGTTAAATGTGTTAAGAAAGCACTAAATAAAGACAGAGGGCCTATTCCCTATAGTCTCCTCTATTGTTTACTTGACAACGGTGCAGTCGGGTGCCACCAAGTGTGACCACATTTACCTATAAATAGTCTCGGTTAGGATAAGTTACTTTAGTTTATATCATCTGCTGATGATGCTAACTTGGTTCGCGAAACGCGCGTATAAAACGTAACAAGTTGTGGTGTAGTGTGGTTAGAACTCTTGTATTTTGATATATATATATATATATATATATATATATATATATATATATATATATATATATATATATATATATATATATATATATATATATATATATATATATATATATATATATATATATATATATATATATATATATATATATATATATATATATATATATATATATATATATATATATATATATATATATATATATATATATATATATATATATATATACACACATATATACAGGGTGATTCATGAGGAAATGTCAATACTTCAGGTACATATTCAGGACCAGAAAATGAACATAAAAGTCTATACAAATAAGTGTCCGCAAGGCCTTAGTTCTCGAGATACAGGGTGTTAAAGTTTTTATTTAATTTTTTAAATAAAATCTATGATAATATAAATAATGGAGTGAAAATTGATATACGGGGGTTTTTTGGTATGACAAATTCGAATCTAATATTAGTATTGCTCTTACTTGTAGGGGGCGCCACTTACATGTCTTTCTACTTCTTCGAACTTGCGAAATCTATCTGCAGCATGATGGAGCCCCTGCACACTACAGTTTACTTGTAAGAGATTTTTTAAACCAAAATTTTCCAAACCGGTGGATTGGTCGGAGCGGTCCGTTTAATTGGCCACCTAGATCGCCAGACCTTAATCCTTGGGATTATTGTCTTTGGGGATGGTTCAAATCACTGGTATATTCCACTAAAATAAATACAAGAGATGCATTATTGGATCGGATAACAAACGCAGCACAAACACTAAGAAATGCGCCCGAATGTATCCACAGAGCAACCCGAGCTATACACCATAGAGCTGACCTGTGCTAAGAAGCAAATGGTGGAATTTTTGAAAATTATAAAACGTAACCCAGATTTTATTAAAAACAACTTAATAATAACAATTTTAATAAATATTAAATACCTTTTGTTTAGTTTATGTCTGAGGCACTGAATACACACCTCAAAAAAATGTGTTAGTCTTTCATTTCGAGGCTTTTGTGCCAGGATGCGTTTAAATTTGGACAAAATAATAAACTTTTAAAATTTTGCGATAAAAAATTACATCCGCCGAAATTGTTTTAAATCCAAATATCTCGAAAACGGTTGCTCGTATCGACTTTTAACAGGTATACCTTTTTGACGTAGAAATGACCAGGGAATAATTTGTTTTACTCAAAAATGTAATACAAGACTGTACCAAAAAGTTGTGATTGTTCGAAGGAGTAGAAAGACATGTAGGTGGCGCCTCCTACAAGTAAGAGCAATACTAATATAAGATTCGAATTTGTCGTACCAAAAAACTCCCGTATATCAATTTTCACTTCATTATTTACATTATCATAGATTTTATTAAAAAAATAGGAAAATAAAATAAAAATTTTAACACCCTGTATCTCGAGAACTAAGGTCTTGCGGACACTTATTTATATAGACTTTTATGTTAATTTTTTGGTCGTGAATATGTACCTGAAGTATTGACATTTCCTCATAAATCGAATCACCCTGTATATATATATATATATATATATATATATATATATATATATATATATATATATATATATATATATATATATATATATATATATATATATATATATATATTTCGTAAAAAATTCTTTTACTAACGGCTTTTTCATCAGTCTTAGACGTTTCAAATCAAAAATATTATTAAAAACTTAAACCACATTAATGGTAACCAACCAACAAAACAGTCTTAGAGGCGTTTCAAATCAGAACAAATCAAACATATTATTAAAAACTAAATCACATTAGTAAGAAAAAAACAAATACTAGATAATCTAAGCACAACCTTATAGGAACGTGTGTAAAGATATGCAAAATACTCAAAAGAATCTAACATCAGCGGAATTTTGGGACGCTACTATACATACAATGGTCCCAAGATATTTTGCACTAGCCCAATTTTCTCCAAAATGAGAAAAACTCCACAGGTTGTCGTCCTTTGGACAAAATAGTGGGCAGAGACGGCCACGCGCACTGCCGCATGCATTATGTCATGTTGGCGACTAACTAGTTCAAACATTAAAACGCTAATATTTCCGTATATGAATCCGCTCAAGGTCGAGAAAAAGTGAGCGAAAAGATTATAATTTTCTCTATAACCCTATATAAAAATAAATCCTGCTAGAGGGACGCAAAGTACTCTAAATTCGTGTTTAAAACCGTCCGACAATCAGCCTTTTTCGTACAGCCAGCAGGACGCTGTGCAATCTATCATTAATATATTCATTTAGCACTAGTGCTAGAAGTTAGCGCTTCCAGTTAGCTCACCCTTCTTAGCAGGCGGAGGTCTTCGGCAGTCTCGCATCCAGAAAGTATATTATACAGGCAAAGGAAAAAGAAATCTATATCTGATCGAACAGTCCAGCAGCCTTTAAGTTAATTCTAGCGTAGAGGAAACTTATCCAGAACAACAGGGATGCTCTGAAGGGACTTCATTTGAGAAATAGTAAAAGTCTGTTGGGTGCCAGGTCACGGCGGGATATGTCAAAGTTCTAAAAATACAAGGATTTCTGTCACCTTACGTCTATTATCAAGTTCTTGAATTCTACCACTTCTATCTAAAAGTGTTCTTTCTAAATCTGCCCCACCTCTGGCGGAACTATAGTAATTAGGACAGAGGTATACCTAATTATAAATCTAAATATCTTTTCAGTATGCAGTGACTAATTAGTATTCCAACTATATCCGCCATCATCTAGCAGTTCTAGACATCATCTAGGAATGTGATCATGACGTGAGATGTATCTGAGCGTATGTTTCTGGACTACCTGAAGCCTATTGTTTTTCTTCAGTTAGCTTTGTTTCTATTTTAGACTGATTTATTTAGGGCCTGAGAAGTTTCTTTCTTATTTAGTTCTAAATTAGGATTCGGAACATGGGGTTCTGTTGAAAATTATTGTTTTGTCATTACCTCAAGGGCTACTTGACTGACGATCGAAACAGATGTAGATGTCTTTGTCTGGTGCCTCTGCGATATAATTTCTAAATACTGAAGATTTCAGCGTGTAATAAAATATCACATTCTACTAGAGAGGAGTGTTCATCTAGATCTCTGTCTTTCCTGTACAAAATAGAGCCAGCACGGGACTTGGCGAATCGACTTCATCATTAGTTCAAATAACTTATGTAACTTTAAAGACTCTAATCGGCATTCGCCCGGGATTAAAAAATAGGTTTCTAGTTTTTCATTAACCTGTCTTTAGAAGTATCGTGTTTTAGTTGTTGCCTATTTCATGTTTTTTCCTTTATCATGCACCTGGAGAATGTCTCTCTCCTAATTCGCAAACGTGAGTTTTGGCATTCCCATAACGAGATTTATTTTTATTTTATTTAGAGTTATTCTTATGGCGCTGTTTCCAAACAGGTCAGTCTTTATAGTCTTAGTGGCTTTTTCCACCCAGAGCCATTATAATATTGATACATAAGTGACCCTTGGTCGTATCACCTGTGTACAGCTAGTATGTGAGGCTTCTTTCCATTACCCACTTAGGCTGCCACATTATTGCAAATGCTTTAATAATTATATTTATTATTGTCAGTCCCAAGCATTTGACTTCCGTTTTAATAACAGTTGCTTCTCTTCAAATTTGCGTGAAGTAAATCCTAATAAATTTCTAAAATTTTTTTCTTAAAAGCCCTTTTCTGCTTAGATTTATCTAGAGCTCGGTTGCTACTCACCGTTTTTCCATTAACCTATAGGAAAACTGCGTGCGATCGCACATCACTTTGACTGGGGCTAGGCGAAGCTAATATGAACTGTTGCCTCCTGACTCAAGCCACTCCAGAACACTATCTACAACATCAGATACGCAGTAACAAGCAGCTACTCTAAAAATTATAATGTTGTGTTTTGTCAATCGATAAAGTGCGTTTCCTTTTCGCTAAAATGTCTAACTGGACGGGACATACGCCTTAATGTGGACTCTCAACCAGAGTCCTCGTTCGAGCTATTAGCTCTCACTTACACTTGCCTGTGTATATTTTTTTAAACTCGACCCTCTGACCTAACAAAGTCTGTCCGTCCAACAGGATATAAACGTGACCATATGCGGGTACCATACTTTAGATATCTAACGCTTTTCAAAACTGTAATAAATACAAAATTAAAAATACATTCGTATCTATATTAATTTAAAGTAATCCTATTTAAAATACTTATTTTCTCAGCATATACTTAAAGAAAATACTTCTCTTTTTAACATATTTATTATTTATACTTAAATTACAATTCCTTTGACAGTAATGAACCCCTTTCAGCCCTCCGCCTTTCAAGTCATGAGCTGCCAATGGTATTGCGCAAGGTGAACAGTAACGTAGCTGATAATATTTCTTAGGGAATTTTGTTTTAAATAAATATAGTGTTCTTATAAAATAATTATTTCAATAACATATCACGTATCTATTAGCATACAAATTGATTAACCCAATAGTAACTATTCAATTCATTCATTGTAAAATTCAATTTAGTGTAAAATATATTTTTTTATTGTAAAATATACCGTTACTAGCAAAACCGTGGTGTTATGTAGTGATTAAGTTATGTGGGGATGACCTGGTAAAATTTTGGTAATGGCGGAATATAATGGCGGCCTAGTGAATTGTTACTAAAAGCTAATTATCCAATTTCCAATCCAAATGAACTAGTAACATTTTCATATGAATCCAAGTTATCCAATCCAATAAAACAAAATGGCGCTTTTAAGAAAATAAATGTAAAACTTACTTTTTCAATTTATTTTAAATTATACGTTTAGGAATATATATATATATATATATATATATATATATATATATATATTTATATACATATATATTATAGGTACGAATACAATATGGTGGAACAAATTTGCGCCTATTATGCGTACTAAATGAGTATGTGCGGAACTAAAGTGAGTCACACGTCACTAAATAAAAGGAAACATTTTTAACGAGGGAAGTTCCGGGTAAAAGAAATTTACCGATTCTTTACAATTAAAGCTGTTTACAAGCAGATGTGGTAACAATGCATTGCATGAGAGAGATATCGTGAAAAATGGAAAAACACAATCCATCCCTTTTTATTCCCTTAAGGCTGAAATTTCAAAAAATCGAAACATTGGTCATTAGAAAATAATTTTCATAATCTAGTGACGAATGACCTGTTTTTAAAATTAATTTGGTTAAAAAAATATTGTGAAAATGGAAATAAATAGACAGAAATATAAAATACATTTTATCCCCTAGTGTAATAAAATGAGGTTTTCAAATTCAGTTTATCCACACTATATTTTATTATCATATTCTCAAAATGTTTGGTCTAAAAAGAAAAATTTTTATTATTTTAATAAAAATGCAGTATCTTTTTTCCTAAACATAAGTAAATCCCGTACCTATATTTGCAATTGTTACTAGATTTTTATTGCCGTATAATCATCTTACAAATTACTTCAAATAATATATAAACAGCTATTTTTTTAAACCAAATATTAAAACGATATATATATATATATATATATATATATATATATATATATATATATATATATATATATATATATATATATATATATATATTAGTATAATGATCGTATTATTTAATAGTAATTAATTTAAAAAATAAAGTTTTATGAAATCTTGCAGTTTTATTCATTCCCATTTAACCCAATAAAATAGAGAAGAATGGAAAGCCCACAAGGCGGTGCCGGCGGGTTTCATACAAAAATATCTAGTTCCAGTTACATAGTATACAGTTCACTAGTGACAGGCAGCGGATACATTTAATTCGTTTCTAATTTTGACCTTAGGGCGCGCTTGAGTAATGTTTTATGACAAAACAAAAAAAAAACTCCTAATCTCAGCTAACAAAAGCGCAGTCTTTTAATCAAGCTTTCATGTTTGATAAAATAAATTTGCTCCGGAAGTTTTATTTAAATTTTTTTCGAAAAGAAACATTTTTGCACACGTTACGTTTTAACAAAATATTTCCCAAGTAAAGGCTAATAAAACAAAAGAAAGAGTAACAACAAATTAAAATATTTATTTTAAGCCAAAAGGAAAAAATAAAATGCAGTTAATATAGATGTCTGGTCTTTCGCTACCCTGTAATTTTTATTTTTTTATGATAGGCCAAACCACGAAGGCATGAGGCCTAAGTAAAATGTACTGTAAGACAATATAAGATTATACCGTGGTTGCTTTAACGACATCTGTATTGTAGGGTGCGAAGTCGGGATTTCCGTCCCCGTTGCCTTTATAGAGAACGCGGTAGTACCCCAGATAAACCTACAGTAAATTAGGTAGGTTTATCCGGGGTAGTACTAGGACGTCGATTTTTTATCGTAATAATAACTAACCTACTGTTAGCTGCCACGTCTTTTGATAGTGCACGGACTTTTCGAGGTGGTAGCCCGTCATTCGCTGTTCAAATAGCAAAAATATCACCCATATACAGTTTCGGTATGATTTGAGTAGGATTATTTCCATGCCTCATGAATACTCCAGGTGGGTATGGATGGACTATGAGGAGATGACCCATCAAAAATCGACATAAAACATGTCTTAAAAACAGGTACCTTTTTATTTTATTTAAATGCGGAAGAAAAATAACATTGCTCGGTCGCCAACTCGTCGATGGTAGACCACGAATATTCAACAACCTAATTAAATAAAAAGACTATAATTATTTGATTTAAACTGGCACCATTTAATATGTATTAAAAGACTGACAGTTATACTCGTGAGCCATTTTTTAGACAATGACTTTATAACTGCTTTGTCTTGCTTAACCTCTTCGAGCAGCCATAATTAACGACTATCATCAAAAAAATTGAATAAACCTAGGCAGATTAGTGAAACGAACACTAAAAAAATGAAAACTTCCAAGATTTAAAAAATACAATTAGAATATAAAAAAAGTGAAGTGTGACACAATTTTCTTCACGTACACCGTCATTTCATATATATTTATTTACCGTCATTTTGTTCCAGGATATTGGATTCCTACCAATATTTTCTAGTTTCTACCTATGCCAGACTTGATTTTTGGGAATAATTTAAAACAAATTCAATAAGTAGTTTTCACATTGACACACACCGCCATTTTGTTAACTCATTAAATTCGTTCCAGTTTATCCCTATATCACATTTAATTTTTCTGCAAAATTTAGAGTCAATAGAATAAAATTTTTTAAATTTTATTGGCCGCCATTTTGTTCCGCCCTCTTGAATTCGTACCACAACTTTACCAGTTTATCTCTATATCACATTTAATGCTTGCAAAAAAATTGAAATAAATCTAATAAGTAGTTTTTCAGGCTGATTTTTTAAACATTTACTACGCCGCCATTATGTTTTGCTATCTTATATTCATACCAAAATGTTACCAGTTCATTGGATAATTAGTTTTTTAGTAATCATTTTTAACGTTTCACTAGACAGTCATCTTTTTCAGGCATATTGGATTTTTACCAAAATATTACCAGGTCCCCATATGACCAATAATGTAATGTTTGATGAAAATTTGAAGTCAATCTGATGAGTAGACAAATCGACGGACCGGCCGACGGAATTGATAAAAGTTTTTTTTGGCTTCTAGGGATATGTAAAACCTGAGAGGAGGATTTTTTCCACGATTACAAACATTTTATTTGGCCGCTATTTTGATCCGCCACCTTCAATTAGTATGACAATTTTACTAAGTTATCTCTATACCACAATTAATTATAGGACACAATTTAAAATCAGTCCATTAAGTAGTTTTTTCAGGCTGAATTTTTAATTTTTATTAAGCCGCTATTCTTTACGAGTTGATTCCTACCTAATACTTGATTTTTATACAAAATGTGAGATAAATTGGATAGGTAGTTTCTTAGTAATATTTTTTTTAACAATACGCAATTTTGTTTTGTCATATTGGATTTTTACCAAAATGTTACCAAGTCATCCCTACATGACCCTTAATTTTTTAAGTTAATTGGGTAAGTAGCTTTTTAGCTATGCTGCGAACAGATCGATGGACATACAGCCAGACCGACGGAATTGAGAAAACATGTTTTTCGACATCTAGGGATCTGAAAAAATCTCGGAGGGTGATTTTTGCACGATTACAATACTTTCCTCTTACGAGGGAACTAACAATTTTCTACAGAAATTTATTAATACTCATGTCTCTAGTATGCCTAGTTGCTGCCAGAAATTGTTGAGGTTTCAGGGTAGACCAACTAGATATTAACTTTTAGTTTTCTAGCTTGTGCATTTGTAATAATAGTTTTATAAATTATCTTGCATTTTTTACTGTTTCAACTTTTTATGATAATATATTTTATCTCTTTGATCACGCCCGTATGTATCTGTCAAATGTTTGCCCGAGAAACCTTCTCTGAATATCAGATGCCATAAGGCTTTTTTCCTTTCTTAAAAATAAATAAAATTGTATCCTAACAAATTTACATTACATTAGAATAATTAGTAGTAACCAATCACCAGCCATATTCCCAATTGAATTTAGGTCGAATTATTCAATGTCTACTTCCAGCGTTGCTTATTGTATTTATGTCGCAAACACTGCAACTTAATTATTCAAATTAATTCCCAACCTATATAGAACACAGTTTTAAATTAAAGGGATGTATTTAGATATTTTAAAACAAATGTTAACATAAAATGCAATGCAGATTTTCGAAATGTAAATATTTTTATTTTATTGAATTGACCCAATCTCAGACAAATAGGTTAATAGAAAAAAGGGACATAAACTTTTTTTTACCTCTGGAACATAGAATTTTTAGAAACGTAGTTTCCTAATGATAATCTTTAAAACGAATAAAATGTATGCCGGTTTTATTTCCTTTTGATTTATGTTTAATCTTTTTATGTGTTCTTAGTTTAAAGGCAGATATTTTATTTTCAAATGTAAAATCTAAATTTGTGCATGACTATCTATTTTAGTAAACAAAATGCTTTGTTTTCCAGATGGAGTTCGGTAAATAGAGAGTTAAGTCATTTATTAATTAATAAATATTAATTAAAATTTAAAATATTTCCCTCGTTATGAATCTTTCCTTTTATTAGGAATAGTGAAGTGTGACCCAATTTATTTCAGCACATAATCATTTAGTAACACTTATATACTGTGTTTTTAAAATCTTTTTATTAGCCGACATTTTGTTCCATCATATTGGATTCCGATCAATATTTTATCAACTTCTTTCTAGCCACACTTGAACTTTGGATATAATTTAAAATACATTTATATAATTTTTTTCAAAATTTCGTTTTTGCCGCCATTTTGTTTCACCATCTTTATTCGTACCACAACTTTACCAGTATATCTTACAACTTAATGCTTGCATAATTTGTGATATTACTCTAATAACAAAGAAAATAATAGCAAGGTAGCTGTTATTTTCTTTGCTAATAAATAGAGAAGTAGAGAAACGGCTAGTAACCAGAAGCAACAATTGATCCTGTTCAGCCGAGTATCAAATGGCAACGGCTGTTTTGTTTGAATGTAGCGCGTGACGTGAAATACTATGAGACTTCTAGTAGTGGGAGTGGCATATCGGTATATTAATCTATATATATCGGTAAAAGTATGTGGTGTACAAACGGCATTTTCTATTTCTGTGAACATGTTTGTATTTTTCATAAAGTTGCATGTCAAAATAGAACAAGCATATATTTTTCGTTGTTTATTGATATACATTTTTAATAATTATAATTTATTATATTATAAAAATAATAATAAACATTTTTAATAAAACTAATTTTTCCTGATAAAGTTTGGAGTAATAGGAATATCTGTGAACAGGTAAACTTTAAATAAAAACGCTGGCACTTGTCGATTTTTATTTTTACTCTTGTACTTTAGAGCTAATACTAGAAGAAGCAGGGTCACCAATGTTATTTTTTTAACTGTAACATCCTGTATATTATTGCATTTTTGGATTCTAAAGAAAATTCTAGATACGTTTCATATATGATGTTCTATACTTATGTTCAACTGTTTGCGAAATATTGACACTTGAAAATTGTCAATTTTAGCATATTAAAGTTTTTATGTTCGTCAATAAATATCTTGAAAAAAATGAAATGGTGATGGTCCAGCGATAGATCTACCTTAAATATTTTGAAAAGCACACTGGGCAGTTTAAATGCAAAACTTTCGAAAACAGTTGCTCGGAACGACATTTAAAAGGTATAACTTTTAAATGAAGACGAGGAAAGTTGTATTTTAATAAAAACATAAATATAGTAAGGTACAAAAAAGTTACATTTAGATTTTATAGCTGAAGTACTGAGAGCGCCCTCTATAATCACCACATCAAAATTATCAACAAATTCAAATTACTCTCCTTAAAAAACTCCCAATCTCTGAATTTCATGCGAAAATATTGTTTAGAAAATACATTAATTAGGAAAATCGAAAATGAAAAAATCCCTTGGTTACCCTGTATCTTGATTATAAAGTTTTGAACTAAGTTAAGTTAGGCCAATTCCCAATATATTTATCCAAGGAATCCGCAGTTCTATTTTGCACCTTTAATTTTGGGACATCCTCTATATTCTTCTTATATGAGCATATTATTCATTTTCCTCCCAAGTTTTCAATATCAGGTCATTCAAAATAAACAATGTCAAGTCCAGAAAAACCTTAAGGGTATTTAAAATGATCTTTTTTTAAGAAGATAAAACAGTTATTATTTTTATATTTATATACAAATAATAATTTGTTGTGAGGCTCATGAAGAAATAAGATAAAAATAAGTGTTTTTTTTAGTGTAGGTTTCTTGAATCTTGATATAAAATACATCGCAACTGAATAAATGAATCGTCAGAATACTTTTTGTTGCCTCACAATATTTCACCTGGGATATACTAAATATAAAACATAACAATTAATAGATACATAAACATTGCATCCACTGGGTTTGGTTGATTAGCAACTCTCGCGGTAAGCGGCGACAGCGAAACCCCACGAAGTTCGTTAATTTGCGATGTGTGAATTCGGCCAAACGGAATCAGTTGCTGCCTCAGCTTACTAGCAGTAAGTACCCTTCACTCAGGCGGACTTTTTACATTTTTTATTAGAACTCCATTTTGTTTTGCTATGTTGGATTCGTACTAAAATATTACATTCAGACAGTTCATTCCTATATAATACTCAATTTTTGTGCAAACATTGAGGTAAATTGAATTATTAGTTTTTTTAGTAATACTTTTCTTAACGTTTCACTAGACCGCCATCTTGTTCCGGCATTCTGTATTCTTACTAAAATATTGTCAGGTCATCTCCATACGATCCTTAATTTTCGAATAACATTTACGTCAATCTGCAGGTATGTAGTTTTTAAGCTATGCCGCGAACTGACCCTTTAGCAAGACAGACCGGCGGAATTGATTAAACATATATTTTTGACTTCTAGGGACCCTCAAAACGTGAGAATATATAAAACAAGAGAAGGTAATCGGACGCTTAACCTTGAAGATATGTAGTCGCGTAACCTTGAAGATATGTAGAACCTAAGAGGGTGATTATTTTTACAATTACATTTTATTTGGACGCCATTTTGTTCCACCATCTTGAATTAATATCCCAATTTTACTAGTTTATTTCTATACTACAATTAGTTTTGACATACAATTTGAAATCAGTCCACTAAGTAGTTTTTCAGGCTGAATGTGTAATAATTTTGTTAAGCTGCAATTTTGTTCCGCCATGGATTTGTACCAAAATTTTTCCAATTGTTTGCTTCATAATATCTAATTTTCATGCAATATTTAAGATAAATTGGGTAAATAGTTTAAGTAATAATGTTTTTAACATTCCACTATGATCCTTGGTTTTTGCACAAAATTTGAAGCTAATCGGGTAATTAGTTTTTTAGCTATGCCGCGAACAGGAACACAGACAGATAGACAGACAAATAGACCGACGGAATTGAGAAAGCATGTTTTATCGGCATTTAGGAATTGATATTGGAAATTCAATGAAACATAAACATTTTTATTTTTAGAAATAATTATTTTTTTTTTAATATTATTTGAAAACAAAATGGCCGACCTTAAATTCTTTAGATTGAATTTTTCCCATATTTAGTGTCGAAAAATCGAAAAAAATTACTACTCGTATGCTTCGATTATGGGTAGGGTATGCAAAACATCATATCAAGAAAAAAAAATACCCGTCTGGGGGATACTGAATAGGGATGAGTGTTTTATCGATATATCAATAGGTCAGCAGCGACATATCGAATAAAAGTAGGTAAATAATAAAATATCCCTATATCGATAGTTATCGATAGGTGCCGATAGGTGTGCAATAATACTAATGTCCGATGATATGGATAGGTATCTGATAAAATCGATAGGTAGCCGAGAACATCGATAGTTATGAATAAACAGATTATATATTTACAAACATAAGAACCTTTTTGCTCTCTAATATCTCGCCACAAATTATGCGCCATATGCAAGTGAGGATCTTATTTGCACTAGAATAATTTTTGGCTCCCACGCCGCCTGTGTCCAAAATATATCGATATATAGGAGAGTTTTTTCTGTCACGCTCTGTTGAGAACTAGTCAAAATCAATGCTCGTAAGTTACGACAGAAAAAAAAAATTATTTTCTATTTACGAATATCTAGGAAAACTATGTGTCTGGTGGGGTGGTGTGTTTTTCGATAATCCTATAAATCGATGACTTGCTTGTTAGTTTCGTTTATATGGATAATGGCCATCCTGTGCAGTTATTGATTGCTAGCCATTCTCGCGATGCTGTGTCAGGTACTTAGCCAGGGGGGTTCTGGCTAAGTGCCAGAAACTTTTAAAAATATGTTGGTATAGGCATGCTTTTTACTAATTATCCTGACATTTGACCGTTTGAACCCCTCCCCGAAATGAAATTTCTGGTTCGGACTCTCCCGCTTGAACTGAATTTCTGACTGACCTGTGCTGTGTAATGACCTGTGCTGTGTAATGGTAGTGTCTAAACAACTATGTAATATCATTAGTGTAATATCCAATACATGCATCAAGTTAATACTTCTAATTCTGATATCGAATATACCCCGACATATTAATTTTGACAGTAAACGAGATCGATGCGTGTACCATATTACGCTATTACCTGTAGTAAATAATATCTTCGTAAATGCTTTTGAGAGATATACGTTAGGTATTGCTGCATGAAAACTAAAATAGTAGTTCATATATCGATGGTTTAAGATTAAGACTCAATTAGTGCAAGTTCAGTTTTTCAAAAAAGCTGATTGAATATTTGTTTTAAGATTGGTGGCAATGAATGAATTTTTATAGTAGGTATACATATCTACACATAGCTACTGTAGTTTAATGCATGCATTTAATATCCTGTTTAACATTAGTAAAAAAAAAATCATAATTGGTAATTTGTATGGACATATCGGCTACATCATTGTACCTCCGCAATGTATTGTCGTTAACTAAAAACAAGCTTTCTCTTATTCTTCCACCAAGCTTGGTCTTAATATTAAACGACTCTTCCAGTGGGACATTTGTATACAGGCTTTCCACATGATCATCAACTTCTAGGTCTAAGGAAAGATATCTCCCAATAATATAGAGAACTAACTAACGAGCGAACTGTCCAAACACGTGCTACAGATCGTCCATCCTCTGCAAGGTAAGACCATTTCTTTTGCCTTTTAGCTATTTAGTAAATACTGTTAAATAAAACTGTTAAAACCTATAGAGAATTGGCCAGTTATTAACTCGGTAGTTTTTTGGGTCTTTGCGAGATGTAATGAAAATTATTTACAATCGGAAACAAACCGACTTAAGGTATTACAGGGATTTGGTATTGCACTAATGAGGTTAAGTGGCCATTAAAAAAATATTTTTGCTCTATTAGTTACATAATATCCTACGAGAGTAAGGATAAGAAAGGAACTTAGTAGCGTTAATTAACTTAATGCTAATACAATTCCGAATCAATCTAAATTTTTGCGCCGCCGTTAATGTAATGCAGGTTAATCTAGTCTAGTCTTTATAGTTAAGCTCTCGGTATAACTATTTTAAAAGCTTAATTTTCTACTTTTTTTACTGTTAATATGTTCTGTTAATATATTAGGACATAAAATGCAATTGTTTGATTCTAGAAATAATATTACCTAAAATATCATGAGACTATTTTTAAAATGTGTAATTTTATTTAGTTATAGAAAGAGATTTTCCAGTTGCCTTGTTTTTAATCTATTTAAATTATTCTGGTGTAAACACAGAACAATGTTTTAAAATTTAACGAACAATTTGTAAAAATGGAAAGCTCCGGATATCCTTTGTACGGAATTGAGTACATAAACAATGATAAAATATTCATTTTTTTTTTCATTTACTAGTTGCAACTGAAAGCGTTAATGTAGCCGTACGTTCACGTGATGTCAATAAACATTTGTATTTAGATGCAACTGGTTTCCATTTAAACAACGTGAAATAATTTTAATTTTTATCAACTGTTAAGTTATAGTTACTTAGCAAGTACTAATTAGTTGTTTATTCAACAAATTAGATAGAAACCGTGGGCGATGAAAACCGTAGGATTGGGAGAACTACGGTTTCTGGTCAGGAGAACTACGATTTCTGGTCACAGATTCCATAATGGGGACACTCTGGAAATAAAATGGAGAATGAACGAAAAAAGTAGGAGGTCCTTGATCATTGTGGATGGATAATGAGAGGATACATGCGGATTGATGCCCATGTGCATGCACTGCTAACTTATAGACGCACCCCGCACTTATATGATGCCTACGCATACTACGTTAGATGGAGGGCAGCACATTGAATATATTGTTATGGAAACGAGGAATACACAACAAGACTAACAGAGTTGCCATTATTCTGATATTTTTTTGTGAATATGAGTTATTCAAATTTTAGGAATTCATTTAGGTGTATGCTTTATATTTGTTTTTTCTTCTTTTTAGATTATCTGTGATAGATCAATATTACGATAGTGTATTCCACATTGAGCTGCTAGTGTATTTGTGTGAAGTATATTTACTATTGCAAAACTAAATTGGTGAATTCATTTAAAAAAGTTTACGCCAAAATAAAAACTATAATCTGCTTGTAAGGTTCGAAAATTTAGCCTTTTTATAATTAAAATCCATATTTCAATAATTATATCTAGTCTAGCTTTAGAGAAATTGAAACAAATACCAATTTCTTGAGTTGCCCTCTGTAATAAATCCAAAATACGTACACATTTGTGATGAGTAGTGCTTGGAAAAAGGATTATTATCATATTCGAACTAATATAATAAAATGACAAAAAATTCGGAAAGTCAAGGAAGCTTCTTCCGTTTTCTCCAATAATAAGGCTAACAAATTAAACAGATTTTTTGTAGCTATAAAATAATTAGGTGACCGAAGTTACTGCCAGTTCACTAAAAGATGACCTACAACAGGTATGTGGAAATAATGTTAGTAAAGTAACCGTCACAAGTACTACAGGAAGCTGTTATTGGCCCTTTCATTGGAGTAGTTTTAGAGTTTATACCCATTCAAGACAATGTAGGAATGCTGAAAATTCGGAGGCTAGAATGGATAAACTGCAGCCTAGATCTCAACTTAACTGATAAGCATTTTTGAGATGCATTAAAAAGATACGTTCATCACCGGCTCATCAAGATTATACAACTTTGGCAGAGCTCAGCTTAGCATTAAATGAGGAATAGGAAGCTATTACTCGAGAAAAGATACTCAATCTAATTGATTCGTTACCACGAAGAATGCACGCTGCCATTTCGGCTACAGGGCGACATTCCCGTTATTAACTTTCATTTTAATTTTTAGTGCTGTATAAGTATACTTTAAATGCTCGAATAAAAATATGTTTTCAAATGTAGCGTTTGATTTAAAGATGCCTAGCTCATGAAAGAAACGAGATAAATAGATGAATTAAAAAACAAAATGCTATGACTAAAAACATCATTTTAACTTACCCTGGTATATAAACATTCAAGCAATTTCATCACGACCAACCGCAGCGCAGTCTTAATGAATTGCTCTATCTTCCAGCGAAAAAAGCATTAATAAAAACAAAAATAAAAAAGTTATGCCACATCAAATTTGTTAACAAATTTTAGGTGCCGGTTTTTTTTTGTCGGTGAATTTAGAAAAAGAATTCGAATTTCGGCTTGGAGATCTTGCAATTGTGTTTTGTATACGAAATTTTAACAACATTATACTGAATGTTGTGACATTATGAGCCTATAACTACTTCGTTTCAGCTATGTATGTTTTGATGTGTTTTCTTTATTTTAAAAATAATTTATAAATTAAATTATCTACAACATTTAGTCGGCATTTTGTTAAACTTAGGTCTTGTAATGTTTCGGACAGCCTGTATTTTGTTACGTTACAATTTTCGGAAATTTGTACTCGCAGTAGGATTATTTGTAGCTTTGGCTTTAATAAACAATGTTTTAACATTACGTTATATTATAAGAAATATCAATTAAGAAGTCATGTTTCGAATTCCTTTGAAATCGTCGAGACTATTGATTTAATTAAAAACCTGAAAAGCTTATAAAAAAAAAAGGTTCTCAATAAAATAGGAGGATGAGCTAACAAGCAACAACCTGAGCAGATTATTAAAAACAGTGTGTTTATGAAATACCAAGCGAATGTAAAGGATATTTTAAGCTTCTTCGCAACCCAACAAAGTTACCTAACTTTGTATTGACTGAAAAAAAATATTAAGAAAATTGCGTATCTCAACATATGAACTAATCTGCTAGTCTGCTAAACCAAAAGCCGTCGGCTCCGAGCGTTGTGCTACGCGGAAATCTCTCGATGGATCTTTGTACATATACGGAATACAATACAGTTGGGATTCATTTAGCTGTAACTTATTTAACATGCATTTAGCATTGTAATTTTTAAAGTATTATCTGTATTTAATAATATAATCACACACATAGACACCAACCACAATTGCGAGACGCCTTTACGAGTTTTTTTAGCGTATTATATGTTATAAATACCCGCCTAACAATAGAAACTTTAAAAATAATCAAAAGATTATCGCTTAAATCATTATATAAAACAAATATAGTAAAAAATCAACATACCCTTGCATTCACGCCGCGGCCGCCCCCATATAACTGTTTGAAAACATGGCCGCTATTAAATTGTTACAGGTATTTTAGGGCAATAATACGATTTTAGTTAAATATTGAACAATGCCGTATTCTGTACTACTTTTTTTTCAGAAATTAAAATCTCTCAAAGCAGGCCGGAATTAATTATATTGAGTTAATTGTATTGGTGTGAATGGTGAGTCTAATTTTTTGAGTGACCTGAGTTTAACTTTTTAGTTTATATAACTTTTTCTGCATGTAGTCTGCAAACTCTTCTTTGACTTAAACTGTTTGCTCAATAAAATGACAGCAAGTAATCCAGAGTGCAGGTGTCATAACATTACGCGACTGGATATTTGGCTGCTAAGAATTGAAATTAATATGTTTGAAAAGTATTATATGTATTAGTTATTATTGCAAACAGTGTTTCTTAATTTCTTAGGGCAATGTTTATGTGTTTTAGTGCGGGTTATGTTCTTAAACGTATTAAAATATAACAAAGCGTGTGTGAAAACTTGTTACAAAATTTGCATCGTAAGTATGTGTATTGTAATGTAGTTTCTATTGTAGATAGTTTTCTGATCATCGTTTAATCTCTTAAGCATTAAAAATGTGATATTTTTAACAGTAAAATACAATAAATTAGGTGTATTAACGCAGTTTGTTCTATAACTGCGTAGCAGCCGGCAATAATGCAAATCCCAGTTAAAGGTTCAAGGTCATTGAGAGCCAAATGTATAAACAAGCCTCGCATTTGCTCCCATAGATGACGCCTCTTTCTCTATGGCTTAATATCTCATTGCATAACATTTTCATCATTTATATTCAGCGCACCGTTGAGTGTTTTCTGTCATCTCTACTAGATGGCTGCGTTGGCCTAAGTGATGAGCCTCGGTCCCATTATAGTGCAAGTCATCGCCAATAAAGGCTGTTTTACATGCTGCAATTCTTCTTTGCAATATGCAATAGTCTTGAACAAAGGCATGCGCAGTTTGACAAAAGGTACAAATGTCTTGCCACTGCGCATGCTTTTGTTCAAGACTATTGCAACTTGCAAGAAAGAATTGCAGCATGTAAAACGGCCTTTATGCTGGTGGAGATTAAGGAAAGCGTCTCAAGCCCAGGGCTGTCAGTATTATTAATGGTCGATAATTTTTATTTTTGGACCATATACTAACCTTGAATAAGCTTAACATAGGTAGAATATTTTGCCAAAATATTCTTGATATGGATATGCTATTCTTATTGAAGTATATGGTACAAAAATAATGGACCATATTATATTGACTTGCTTTTATATGCTCTCGTAAACTATATGGAGGCTCATCCGGCCAATTCAATTATGGGGTAGAGATCATAATGCTTGGTCAGTTTTTTTAATATAGAATGTAGATAGGATGGGCTACTTATTGTACAAAATTGGTTCCGTTAGGCTCCCTCTGACGTTTTACTACTTTAAAAATAGGTAAACAGTTCCAAATTGATGCTCGTTGTATCACCGAACATTAACAAGACTGTTCGGCGGTTGTATGTATGTTTCTTTTAAAGATTTAGCAGGGCGATAAGTAAGTGAAGTAGTAATGTACAACAAATATGTATGCAACCCTGGGTCTTGGAACAAAAACATATTTAGGAAATTACATGTAACTACAACAATCTGTTTGACTTGTTAGACTTATTATTCGAGAAAACGGAAATTTTGGTAGACTTTCCCAATTTTTTGTCATTTTATTATTTTATGATATTGCGGATATGTTAATGACACTTAATGATCATTTTTCCAAGTCATGCTCCTGATAAATGTGTACGTATTTTGGTTTTAGTACGGAGGGCACCTAAACAATCACATTAGAAATTTGATATTTGTTTCAATTTCTCTAAAGCTAAACTAATGATATAACTGAAATATGGATTTTTAATTATAAGAAGGCTTAATCTTACAAGCAGATTTTATTATTTATTTTGGCTTAAACTTTTACTTTTGACGGAACTGTAGCCTGTAACTTGAAAAGATGAGTTTTTACTATCTGGACCTGCACACGTATGATTACAAAGTACAATTCAAATGGTTTTGCACTCCCTGGTAGTTTCAGTTTAGAAGGTTACAAATCCGGCAGAACTGCAATTTGGATGTAGGATGCAGGATGCAAATCGGCGGAGCTAGATCTACGTCCGACCGACTCCCTCGAAATCCCGGACCTACCTATCTCTAGTCAGAATAATGAATAACGGCAAGCGCGTTTAGAGGTGGGCAAAAAATCACTACCTTTGAAATTTTCACAGTGAAATAAAAAGAGCGTTAACGACCTGTTAACAACATAGAAATAAATAAGGCGTACTCTGCTACACTACTCGCCTCAAGCCCGGTTTTCGATACGTGCTGGTGCTATTATACCTTCCTTATTCCTAAACGAAATAAAGGCAAATAACTGTTATCTTCCCCAATTTTCGCTGCACGTGAAGATAAGCGAACCTTCTACATCCCCTTTCAACTCTTTAAGTCCAATATACCTCCATAATGCTGTATGTACAAAATGGGCCTGTCCGAGTGCAAATTCATAGATTTAGATTAAGAATAATTTAGTTATACAGAGAGAATTCGGGAGCAAAGATTTTTTGCTGTAGATTACCTCAAAATGCCGCCATAGGCGAAAAGAAGAAAAATTAGTTTTTTTGTGGAATTTTTATAGCAAGTTAGATGAAAATTACGCAAAATGTAATTTTCTCAATCTAAGTTGTCATATCTACAAAACGAGCATGTCAAGTTAAATAAACATATGCAGTTGAAACATCTTATAGTGTCAGTAACCGTCAACGAGGCAAGTTCTTCCTAATCAAATAGCCCGGTAAGTGTTTTTTTTTTGTTAAGTCTATATAGGTACAGGGTGTTAATTAAGTACGTGAACTTCAAGAACTTATTCTTTATTCAATTTTTAGATAAAAAGTTTCTATTCTTTAAGCATAGGCCCTAAACGGCTTAGTTTTGAAAATAAAGGGTGTGGATTTTTTTTTCAAATCGCTTTTTCCTTGATAACTATATAATGCAAGGTGGCATAATAGAGTTGAGTAGTTGGGAATTAGTAAATGTTGTTAGTAGGTATCTTAAGAGGATACTTTTAAGCACATAACGATATTGCTCATTTTTATCAGTGATAGTAGCGTCTACAGTACAGCATTTTATTTTGTCCCACTTTTAACAGGCTTTACTTTTTTTATTTTTTGAGCTAGAACATTCATTAAAAAAACAAGTTATAGCGTTTTTAGTCGATATATTATATTTATGAAACTATGATAGTGAAATTGAAACCGGATTTAAAAAATCGCAGTCAATGAGAAATCACTTCGACAAGTAGTATTAACTGTGAATAAAAAATCGCGACACAGCCTAAACTCCTATGGGACCTACTCATAGGTTATTTTCACAGTGAAAAAAAATCACGTTCACAGTAGAGGTGAGCGATATTTCACTACTGGTGATTTAATCACCGTGATTTCAAAATCAGGGGTAACTACAGTGACCAAGATCCTAAAGTAGTGGCGATCGGTAAATCGTGATTTTATTTTTTCAAGCTTTTAAATAATCAATACTTAATTATTGTACCTACGACAGTGATTGAAGAACGGTGCAATCAGCAGTCGATTAGACGCGATACGTCTCATTAACCGTGGTCTGCATTGCACTACTGTAGTTTACAGAGTTTCCAGAAGGATTTTTACCTTAGCAGTAGTTTCCTTCACAAAAAAAAACAGGAAGTTGTCAAAAATATCAGTAGATTTCTTAATTGAAGACATTTAAATATTAAAAAATATATAAACCCAACTTATTATTCAGAATCTGACAATTCTAATACTCTATGGAAAAAATCAATAATAATAAAAATAGGTAGGTATATATATATTTTTTTAAAATGTACAAAATTGTCATCAAAAAGAAATTACATATCAATATGGGGTTCATTTGACTCATTTGTTTCTAAACATAAACCTGTAGGGACGTCAAAATCCATAAGTATTTTGAGGATGATTTAATTGCACGAAATTCAGATTCTCTAGAATGGTGGCATAATAACAAATTAAAATATCCGAAACTTACAGTCATAGCTCAAGAAAAATTGCGTGCTTTGGCTACCTACGTTCCTTGTAAGACGTTATTCTTAAAGGCAGGTCAACTAGTGAGTCAGCGTTGATCTCGTTTAAACGATAAGAAAACTAAAAGGTTGTTATTTTTAAATTCCAACTACAAATATTGTAAATAATTACAAGGGTAAAAACACCAATAGTTGTCACCTTTTTAATGTTTATTTAAAAATATTTGTCCTTTTAATATGGAACTGACATCTATCAATTACTTGAAGTATCTCTATCGTTTGTTTGCTTAAAAACAAGAATATTTAAAGTTTACTGTCATTCATCTGTCACTCGAAATTGGCATCAATCACTGTTGTGTGTTTTTATAAGAAAACACTGTGCTATTTTGCAAGGAACAACATTTATTTCAAGGTGAGTATTGTTGTAGTTTTTTAAGAATGTTTTGTAGGTAAAGTTATAGTGTATGTAAAAAATAATAAAACTCTTGATATTTTGTACTTTTAACTATAAATATTACCAAAAGGCATCCTAAAGAGGGGTGACATCTATTGGTCTGGGATTTTCACTCAAACCAATAGATGTCATGCAGTGATAACTAATGGTTTTATTTGAAATTCCATGTTTTCATATAAAATAACTTTTATTGTGTTATTTAATTTTTAAATAATGTTACAGAAATGTCTCAAGTCTCTAGCTACCAAAAAACCAATAGATGTCATCACTTTTTTTCAATTTTCATTGGATGACAATTACTAGTTTTTAATCTGACCTCTATTGGTTTTTTTGCAGATATAACTATAGGCAAAACGAGGACATTTTTTAAATATTCATATGATGATTTGAAGGCAACTATCAATGCTGTAAAGAATGGAAGTCCTTATATGACAGTTAACAAGAAGGTTGGTGTTCCCAGAATGACATTAAAATACAAGCCTACAGATAAAACTCCTCTAAACAAAAAAATGGGGCCCAAAATTGTGTTAACAAATAAACAAGAAAAATCCCTAGTAAAATGGATTAAAGCCATTGCTAAACAAGGGTGTCCTCCAATACAAGATGATGTTATATTTACTGTAAAAAAATAATATCAGCTACAAACCGAAACCCAAAAGTTGCGACAGCTAAATTTTCCAATGGAAAAAAATGGATAAAGTTGTTTTTACAGAGGCATAAAAATGAAATTAGCTTCAGAGTTCCAGAGACTCTCACCAACTCCACAGCCAAAGTCACCGAAAAACAGATAAGAGGATGGTTTCAAGAAGTGAAAAATAGCCTAAATAAGAAGGATATTTTGAGGTATTGTCACCCCAAGGAGCACTTTTAGTCATGAATACGTCATTGTTATTACAAGTATTTTCATGGACGTATAGAGTACGTAGTCATTACCAAAATGGGGAACAATTTTAGGGTAACTATTTCGTGAATAACATGTAACTGTGACTTTGCCTATTAGGTAGATAGTACAGAATTGTGTAGTTCTATTTAAGTAGCCGACTAGTAATAATTAACCCTATTCGTCACTTCCTTATTTCTGTCTTTATTTAATCCGTTTTAAAAATATGTATGGTTCGTTTTAATACAAACAAAACAGTAATGACGACTACAAACACTCAAATTGGGAATATCGTAGACGATAACACAACACATAGACAACTAATTAATAGCTGTAGACCGAATTCAATTGACTTTAGAAGGACAGAAGCGACAATAGAATCTCACCCGCCAAATTAATGCAAATTTTTTATAGGTTTAAATGGGGGCACCCATATTATCGTTAGTTTTTCGCAAAATATGTCTAAATTAATCTACTTTTATATTGACAACCTCTGTCAGAGTCAGTTGTAAATGTAGGGTTATGTTAATATTTTACTTTAATAGTCTATTCGAACTATTTAGTACAAACACTACTTTTTCATTTAGATTTTTAACAAATAAAAATGTTTGTGAAAGCGATTAATGAGAGTTGTCTGCCAAGTGAATTTAGTAATGCAATATGTACTGAAGAAGGCCTACAAAATAATGTTTCTTTTATGCTAATCTTAGAGATCTTCTACCTCAAATTGAGGTGCTGAATGAAGTAAAACATACACTAAGACATGAAACAATTTTGTCTTTTACAGCAAAATAAAACCAAAATATAATAATATGCAATATTTAATAACTTTTCTTGGAGTAAACTTAAACTTAAGACATGTACGGTCATAGTCATTTACACATTCATCACAAACACTTTATAAGGTCAAGCAAAAAACAGTTGAGCCAAGCTTAAATACACTTCTCCATATGGCCAATAGCTGAGAACTTCTTGTTTGACTAATAAAATGAGACACTAAGACAACAAATTTCATAAAAAAGCCACGTAGGCGAAAAGTAAGCAAAACTATTTTAGCAGCAATATGGCTGAACCAATCAAAAATTAGTTACTTTATTGTTGCCACTGTCCTTATAAAATCTCCGACCGAATGTCGTACCAACGCCCCCTATTTTCGGAACCTCAAGTACAAGAGGTAATAGTTTACTTGTAGTAAATAATTACTGTAATTCGTACTTCTAAATTGCAACAGAAGAATAACGACTGGTAACTGGGGGGAGATTTAGACGATACAAATTTTCAACAACCAAAATAAAAAAAAGTCTTCACTTCTCTTGTTTACACCAATCTAGCGAAATAATATGATACAAAAAAAACATTACTTAATTTTATAAAACTGGCTCTGGGGGTTTTACCCTCCAATTTGTAAGAAAATATCATTACTCTATACTATTTCTATCATTTTAGCTTAAATAAAAGTGGCTCTAGGGGGGGGCTTAACATCAACCCCTTCCCCTTTATATGCCACTGTCTCTCAGTATATCTACTCAAAATGCCTAAAAATAAGTAATTTTCTAGGTTTAGGTGTAGTCACAAATATAGATATAAAGGAGATAGTTATTCATTGCGATTGTCTTATAAGTAAGTCAAAAATTCTAGTTTATGTATTAGTTTTTTAAAGCTCTTAAAAAAAGTTATTTATTTTCTAAAAAATATTACGATTTAAATAAATTTATTGTTCAAGTAATTACAAGCTGAAATATAGTTTCGAATTCTGCTGATTTCTGATGATATGTAAGGTGGTGCCATTTTTTTTACAAGGGATCAAATGACTTGACTCAGCTTGAAATACCTAAAAATAGAAACACAAAATGTAATATAAGAAAAACTACTTTTATAAGAATCACCTGCAAAGTATAAAAATTATCTCTGTTAATAAACAAAGTTTTATTAACACAAACTTCACTCTTGTTATTTTTATTATATCTGTTACTATTATTTTGCTTAAAAGGTGACAAAGTACTACTTCAAAAATCTATACATTTTAAAGACATAATAAACTTAATTGTCCCCTTAGTTCACTAAAATAATATTGTACTCTTGCATTATTATTCATTGCATGAGCAAACAGGCAGTTAAATATCCCAAAGGACAGAAAAATTTTAAATTTATGTTTTCCAAATCCATTGCTCTAAATAAAAAAAAATAATGAACAGCTATGTGAACCTAAACATAAAGAAAAATTTTGTGAAGTTAGAATGCTAAAATATAATTTAAAATGCGAAAATAAGCATATTTCGTTTTTTTGAGAAACATTAAAGGTCAATCCTCAAGACGCAATTACTTGTTTAATTATGTAGTATTATCCTAGTTGTAATGATATTTTAAAAATCATGCTGAACAAAGCTTATAGGAATTGGAAGGGGGATACCTTAAAGGAACATAAACCTTATGGAAAACCATTTTCAGTGAAGTTCGCTAAATTATTTATATGTTGTAGTTCTAAACCTATTTTATAAAAAAAATGTATACAATTAATCATTAAACCTAAATATATCATAATAAATGGAGTGATCTATTAAAAAAAACCTGAAGCTGCACATTGTACGATTTTCGGACATCCTGTATAAATTAAAAAATTGATTGAAATTGAAAATGGCAAATAATGAAAGGTTAACTGACTAAAGTGTACAAAGATAAGATTTCTCAATATGAAAAGGAAATTTGTTTAAAAAAATCATATTTGTATAAATTATAATTAAATTTTTGATCGATTTATTTGCCGTACTATCAAATATTCTTAAGATTAATATCTAGAAAAGTATGTTTTACCCAACCCAAAAGATCCAAAACTCATCCCAACCAAATCTTGTTGGTATGAGTTTAAAATTAATATTTTACATATCTGTCAAGCCAGTAACAAAATGTTATAGTGGACCAGATAAACTTTGCCATAATATAAACCCAGAAAGATAGTTCCATAATGGAACCTGTCGTTTGACACCCCAGGAAGGACCATATATTAAGTGTATATTACTTAATATGTCTGCAAAATTTCGTTAAATCTGAGGTAGTGATAAAAAAATTTTAGATTTTTAATAAAAAATTTATTTTTTACTTCGCTTTTGTCGTTTGCGACCCCACTAAGGAAAAGACCATATATTAAGGAAATATTACTAAATCTGCCTGCAGAATTTCGTTTAATATCAAGCTAAGGTAAGAAGAGCATTGCATTTTTAAAAATAAATAAATTTTTTACTCTGCCCCTGTCGTTTGCCTAACAACATAATGAAGTTATTAAGTCAATGCAATAGTTATTTCTTAAAATATAATATTCAGGTATGAAACTTCTAAAACAATTTGAGCAAAATATTAATTAAAAACTATACATACAAAATTGCAAAAACTAGAAATCACACCACATACATTTTGGCATCACTGTATGCTTGGCAAAACAGAAAGAAATCTTATAGGGTCCATTGGACCATGCCGTAGACACTTCCTAAACATAAAACAATCAGAAATAATACTTACAAAGTTAAATATCTTTCACAATTATCAAGCCGGTTCTAATGGGACTTGAGCTAATGCTGATCAATGGTTCTTGCATTTATTGACCAAGCATGTGAAAGGTAGATGAAAATACTATATCATCTACTAGGCATCATTTCTATATCATATCACTTCTTTTCAGTGTCACAAAAGCTGTGACTAAAAATATTGCTCGCATAAGTAAAAATATACTGTGCAACATAATACTAATTATTTCCCTTGTAGTACTTCTAATGACAAACTAAGATTAATTGACCTTGCTTCTCAACATCGAAAATGTATTTATCAGTATGTATAACATAGACACAGAAATATAATTTTTAGCAAGTATTATGCTATTTGCTTAGAAATAAATAATTTCATGCCTACCTGAAAAAGTTACACAAATATCATTCATTATAATTATATATTGAATCACGAATTGGCCTTATTGCTCTTCAGTATTTTGATAAATAGAAAATGTTCTTCCTTGTATTAAGTACTAATATACTACTGCAATTAATATCCAACTTTGTAGTTTTTAAATATACAATTCTTCTATTTCTTTCGTGTCAATAACATACATTTTCGCTTTATGTATTGAGAACTAAAACAAAAACAAAGACAAATTTTATGCAGGAGTTAGGTTAGGTTATAGTGATGTGCAACTTTGATAAAATATTCGATATTTTGTATTGGATATTTGGAATAATCGATACACAAAAAATAAGATAGTATGGCATATTATACACCGTACCGTACTTTTACTAAACTGTCCATAATCTCTCGTTTCATTAAAAAAAGTACATGTTCATATTATTATAAATTATGTACCTACAATATGTGTTACAAAAAAAAGGCCCTCACTTTCATACCTATTGTCTAAAACAATTAACAAATATATAACCAATGAATTCCATTTTAATAGTTTACAAAACGTAACGCAAGTACCTGTTGTAAAAATAATAAGGATATTCCTAGTGAGAGAAAAAAATAAATTTTGTACTGCCATATCACCGTATCTTTAAAACATATCTTGTGTTTGCCTGGTTGCATACTTGGTACCATGATGGCATTGAATTCGGAAATATAAAGAGGCTTTTTCTTTACAAAATAAAATATGTAATAGAAATAGAGATGTTAACCAGATCATTTACAAATAAATAGCTTACACAATATTTAAAGATTATTTTCATAACTTTGTTAGACATTCCTATAAAAGGTTAATTCAACAATAGTAAATTACGAGCTCAGTGTTAATTTTTTTCGTCATATTTAACTATTACAAAATGAGCCAAATCAGGAATAATTCACTGAATTTGGATTGATAGTTATTTATGATTAAAATATATAGGTTTCGCAATAAGTTTACATAGTTTTTAAGCAGATTAGCTTACCTTGTTTAATTTGTTGGACCTTTTACGAGCTTCGTTACTGTTCTGCTGCTTAGGATGTTCCATGTTTTCATAATTTTCTTGAATATTTTGGCATCTGTCGATTATATATACTATATATTATAGTATAGCACACAAGTAACAGGTATCGATAAGTATTTTATATTTCAACAAATCAAATTAAATTGAAATTTAATATTAAATACCTATTATCACGAATATGAACTGACAATTACAAAAAATGGCGACTTTTCATAGTAGGTTGGTTGGTTGGTCTTTTTCGAATCAAGATCGGAAAATCCGAATATAATGCCCGAGCGACACCCAAATGTGTTAACATTCGTTAAGTTAACGAACGCTATCTCCCAAAAGCGCACCCCTGATACTGTTTATTAATTCATAAGAGTTTTTAATACTCCATTCTGCTTTAAAGTTGTAAAATGTTTCTATACGTTTGATTATTTTGTTGCATAATTTAGTGGATGAAACTGTTACGAAGGATACTACAATTTTGGAGCCTGTGGGTTCATAGTTATTAATTTACTTTTTTCATAGTCGTTAAAAAGAGAAATTTCTTTAACGGTGTTTTAAATCATTTTTTGAAAAACGTCTCTTTATAACGATATATTTGAGATCGAAAAATTTTAGCGTTAACAATGATATTTGATTGATGGTAATGATTGATCTAATAGGTTCAGTGGCTACCACTCTTACCACCCGGTGCGCATAAAAACTAATCTCATTATGGGCATGAAAACTCGAGCTATCAGACTTACTCATCCAACTAAAACAGAGTTGATCTTACAACCTAAAAACATTTTTCAAGAAAATTCTAACTGTTTAAAACTAGTACTAAAAATTTTGTTTCAAACTAAACATAACTTTATAGACAACTTTAGAGAGATTGATCCATTTTTTCTTCTCGCGTCCGAATAGAGAATGAAGTGTTAGCGACTGCGAGCCTCCTTTTATACCCACATTCGGGGCCGAAGGTTATACCTGAGCGGCCGTTGGCTATTATTTATGTTTTCCGGATGTTGTTGTTATTGCGCTAATCCCGCTTGATTTTTTGTGATTGTAGTTTGGAGCTTGCGGGTTCTAATTTAGTTACTAATTTAGTTTTTTCATGGTCATTAAAAAGAGAAATTTCTTTTACTGTGTTTTTAATTATTTTTTGAAAAACGTCTCTCTGTATAACGATATATTTGAGAACGAAACATTTTAGCGGTAACTAGGATACTTGATTGATGTGCAAAGACTTAGTGGTCCATAGTTAAACAAATCGAGCAGACCTTAATATTGGACTTATTAGGTGATGATATGTTTCGGATTCGTTATAAAATATTTGTTTGACGCCGCCAGCCGATCAAGACCCACTACTGATCAATCTGAAAAACAGATAAGAATTTTTGTTTTTTGATCTCACTCTGTTATATCGTAGAGGTTTGGTGGGGTCACAATATTTGTAACTATTGAAATACAGTACATTGCGTTGTTTTTACTAATATATGCATTTTTAACACTATTTGTATCCAAAAGTGTTATAAACGTGTAAAAATTCTTCCTTCAGATTTCATATTTCCAATATAAAGAATAAATATTTTGCCCTCTTTGTGTAAAGTATATGAAATATGATTGCCAGTCCATTGCTCGCGCCGCCGTTTAATTGAATTAGAACGCACGGGAACAATGTTAATTATAAAAAATATACCACAAAAATAACTCTTTAAAGGAACAAGTAGGATAATAATATAAAACTGATTTATAGACGAGTCTAACCACGCAACTGCCAAATTCCG
Organism: Kuschelorhynchus macadamiae; assembly: GCA_030620095.1. Taxonomy (NCBI): domain Eukaryota; kingdom Metazoa; phylum Arthropoda; class Insecta; order Coleoptera; family Curculionidae; genus Kuschelorhynchus; species Kuschelorhynchus macadamiae. The sequence continues at coordinate 658,452 of JAUTXW010000070.1, forward strand.
CGTTAACAGAACTCAAAATATTTGCCTATAATACGAGCTCTAAGACACAATATAAATTTTATATCCGATTGTATTTGAAAGAGAAAAAGTTTATATCAATATGGTTTTATTCTGCATACACCAACGTCACAGCAAGGACACCAAGATCCCTGTCTGAAACTCCGCAGCCACAATGATCAATTTTAGTCAAACGGCAATGGTTCTTGTTCTTTTTTTAGATTTTATCAGGCCGCCTTGTGAGACTCTTGTAAAGCCACAGAATATATAGCATTCTGCGTCTAAACTATAACTTCTGCGGTAGAGCAAAGGCGCCGAATGGACCGGAATTAAAAAAAAAGTTTATTACATTTGTCCCTTCTTGTTATTTACATTAATATTTTGGTGTTAATTTATGTAGGAAAAAATAAAAAGTAAATTTTTCTGTCCGTGATGCCAAATGAAAAAGTATCGTCTATGTAACTGAACAATGAGTTGGATTTTATGGAAAAGGTATTAAAACACTCATTCAAGTCGATTATGAGCCGGGTTGGGAAACGATCACTTTTTTTGGATTTTGACTCGGGCAATGGTCAAAACTGGTTTTAACCGGTCAAAATGGTTCAAACCACTTTTCAAATTAAAACCTTAAAATCATACAATTTTTAAAGTCTGGCAACAGTGCTGGCACTCGAGCGCGCTCTTTATATCGGACGTAAGCAAGCAGGCCGCAACTTGTTTAAAACTAAAAGCTTTTTGAGAAGCTCTATATGATTTCTTGCTGTACTGGAAACTGTACCTGAATTTCTTGTACTGTTAGTTGGCGCCTTGATATGTCGAAGAAAAGTTATTTAATAATTATGTTTATTTTTATTATATAAATTACCGTTTTTTTGAATTCCAAAACTTCATCTCTTTTAAGAATAGTTCTATTGAATATTATATGGGGCATCGAACGACACATAGTAAATTATACTATTTTCTGTGCTGGATTAATTATCTACTTCTCGGGCACAAAATGAGTAAACGAAATTTTTGTAACTTGCTGGTCAAGTTTCAAATTGTGTAAGATATTATTATCGCAGTTTTATAAACTATTTTATTTGACTATAAACGGTTTATTAAACATTAATGAAGTAATCGTCCACCCAGAAGTGCTGGAGAAAAAAACGTCATTGCGTTTTTGAAGAACATTGTTTTAATTAGTACCTAATCCCACTAGAAATTCAGAAAAAAAATCGCACTTTTTAAATCTTTGCAAACGACCAAAATTATGCCCTAAGAAAGACTATAAAAACCAAGGAAAGAATGTGAAATTCGTTTTGATCTAAGTTGAACTGTATAGATTTTACAGGCTTTCAAAATCTGAAAATTTCAATTTTCAATCTTAAATATTTCAAAAATAATAATTGAACTTAGGGATACGATTGAGTAAATTCGAAATATCAAATCAAATATTGCAAAAATTGCATTTAAAAAATGCAATTTTTTTTTCTATCAGCCTCTTTTGGGATACTCTGCGTACATAAAAATATTTTTAGAGCATTCATCTTTAGAAGCCATACCATATTTAAATTTTAAGTTTTTTCACATCTCCGTTAACAACGACGATATTGAACTTCCTCGGACTAATGTGGTACGTGGCTTTCTCTTATACATCACATACTAACGAATTCCATGATTCGGGGTAAAAATGAGCAAAAATTGTGACTTCTTATTTAACCTTCTGTATATTATAAACAGTAGTCGATCAACAGTTTGACTTATCTATATTTACTGCAGGTCGTATAGACTCCCATAGACTGTTTCAAACACCTACACTTTTCAGTTAGACCTGCCAAAATATATATCCAGATAAAGTAATCAAGATATAATATAAAAATATATATTTTTACTTTAAAATATTTTATGAATTTTTTTTAATCAACTTAATATTTAATTTTTTCTGCGTGTGTTAAAATGAATTTTTAATATAAAGATCCCGTATGATCATATTTTGTCCAACTAAGCAAGAACGGAAAATATGTAAAGTATGTAATACCATAGTAAGGAGCAAAGCACTGCCGCTAAAAAATGTAGATGTAAAAAAGGGATTTAAGAAGCAAAGACTCAAGCAAAAATCTAGAAACTGATGATCTGGAATTAGGTTCAAGTTCAAGCCATACACATAATAACACAGATGAAGAAAATAATTCAGATGATAAAATGATGATTTTTATCTTGGTTATGTTAACATAAATTATGCTGATTATATGTTCGTCTTAAACAAAAGAATAATATTTTTGTTGTTAATAAATGGTTTTTTTTTTTGGAAAAATATATTTATTGAATAAATAAGTCCCATGTTGTGTAAAGTTTAGTTCTATCTTATTTGCAACGGCTTATACTTTCTTAAAACCTTACAGTTAATAATTTTTTATAACTTACGCATTTAAAAAAAATAATCAAAAATAATCATATATATATATATATATATATATATATATATATATATATATATATATGTAGAATAGCAGAAATATATAATTTCTGCAGGTGCAAAACGGCCTACAAGAAGAATTGCTTTCGATTATGTCACAGGGTATATATATATATATATATATATATATATATATATATATATATATATATATATATAAATATATATGCATATATATATATATATATATATATATATATATATATATATATATATATATATATATATATATATATATATATATATATAAACAAACAACCTCAGCTTTATTCCTACATCATCAGGAAACCGGCCATAAAATAAATTTCGATGGGTGTAGGGAGATTGCCAATATAGAACATTATAAGACCAGAATAATCCGAGAAGCCATAGAAATTGAAAAGCAAGGTGATTTAAATAAAAGGGACGAATCATTAAAACTACCAACAGTATGGAAGACAATAATAGACAAATCTAAAATCGCAAAAACTCAAGCGCAATTAGCGCAACAACAACAGCACCATCCGGAAAACATAAATAACGACCAACGCCTGCGCAGATATAACCTTCGGCCCCGAGTGGGGGTATAAAAGGAAGCGTCGTATATTCAGTTCTATTGGACGCGAGAAAGAAAGCTTCGAAAATGCCATATGTGATTTTGGCGAAACGTCAGCAAAACTGTTCTTTTCAGAACGACAGTAGTGAACGGATGTACACCCGGAATAAAAACACATTGTATTTTTCCATCCGTGAAATAAAAATCAACACTATACACCTCTACGGGGAGGAGATTTTCAAGACAATCAAGATGTATGAGAGACTGAGAGGTAAGAAAACTAATCTTTTATGTGATCTAACCTTTCAAATTAAGTGTCGTGACAGCGATTTACTTCCTACTTTTACACGGTTGTCTTATCATACTAAAACTAGAAAAACTAACACCATACTTCAAAATTAGTAAGGCGTTATTAAAAGAACAAATCCATCAAACTAGAAAACAACTAGCCGAGACAGAGAAAGAACTTTTAAAGTTACACCTTAAACTAAGTAACATCATTCACCCTTTATTGTGGAATCGCATAGAAACTTTGGCTTTTTGGCGAACAGAAACAAATAAGAATATTAAGACAGATAAACTTTCGAAAAAGTATGACAATCTTTAAGAAAGTCGAGTCAGCCACAAAGATCGTCAGTAGACATCGATAAATTAGTACATAATATATCATCCTACAGTCTCTCAGAAAGTGAAAAATCCGTACTAAGTAAGGGTTTTAATTTTGCGATATCTCCTAAGGAAATCCCTAAAGAAGAAATAATAGCTGGAGTGGAAGCTGTCCTTGACTCCTCTGAAGAAACAAAAGCAGAGGAGATTCGACAAGAGGTGGCAAGAATTTTAAGATCAAGCAAAACACCAAAACAAAACCTAAATGCCACTGAACAAAGGGCCCTAATAAACCTCCGAAAAAATAAAAACATCACAATCCTTCCAGCAGATAAAGGAAACGCAACTGTGGTTATGAATACTCAAGATTACGTACAAAAAATGCAGGATATCCTACAAGACAATTGTTGTAGGTCTATTCCAAGGAACCCGACAACGTACCTAGAAAAAACAACTAAAAATAAAATAAAAAGTTCACCAATAAACCCCGAAATTCAACAAAAAATCATACCACGGGAAAAGTCGAGCAGATGTCCTAAACTCTATGGTTTACCAAAAATACACAAACCAGGCGCGCCTATCAGACCTATTGTTAGTGCTGTTAATTCGCCGGTACAAAAACTGGAGAAATACCTTTCTGAAATTATGCAACCAACTGTAGAAAAAGCTGATTCATTTGTAAAAAACTCGGAGCATTTCACTCGAATTATACGAGATATCGTCCTTGAAAAAAACGACATCATAGCAAGCCTAGATGTCAAATCGTTATATCCCAGTATTCCCATCGACGAAGCATTGGACAAGATTGCTATGAACGAGGATTTCCAGGCACATATAATAGAACTCTCGGAGCATTGCCTCAAAAATACTTATTTTTCTTTCAACGGGCAAATGTATAAACAAATGGATGGTGCTCCAATGGGGTCCTCGCTATCACCAGTAGTCGCGAATTTATTTATGATATACTTCGAGAAAGAAGCTCTTGAGAAAGCAAGTTTAAAACCCAAATTATGGATTCGTTATGTGGATGACATATTTATTATATGGCAACATGGTCATGCAGAGCTTGAAAAATTTCTGATCATAAATTCAATCCACCCCAGAATACAATTTACTCTAGAGTTAGAGGAAAACAACAAACTACCATTTTTAGATGTTTTGGTCACAAAACTACATAACGGACATTTCGAATACACCGTGTATAGAAAACCAACACATACAGACAGATATTTAAATGCAAAATCACATCATCACCCAGCACAAATTCAAGCTGTGGCAAATACTCTAATATCTAGATCCGTGCGACTAACTGAAACACAGACGAGACAAAACGAACTTAAGGTAATATCTAGTGCTTTAAAGAAAAATGGCTACACAAATCGCACCATAGAGAAAGCTACTAATGCACAAGTTTCCCGAACAACAAACAACAAAAAATATGAACCGGGAAAGCAACGAGTAGTCTTACCATATGTAAAAGGCACAACAGACAGAATCGGAAGAATTCTGAGGAAACACAACATACAAACAATACACAAGCCACAAACAACTATAGGTAAATCGGAAACCCAAAAGATAAAATCAAACTGGAAAACCACGGATGTACAGTATTCCGTGCCAGGACTGTGAAAAGTTGTACGTAGGGCAAACTAACAGGCGAATATCAGCAAGAGTGGAAGAGCATAAACTCAGCATCAGAAATAAACAAACAACCTCAGCTTTATTCCTACATCATCAGGAAACCGGCCATAAAATAAATTTCGATGGGTGTAGGGAGATTGCCAATATAGAACATTATAAGACCAGAATAATCCGAGAAGCCATAGAAATTGAAAAGCAAGGTGATTTAAATAAAAGGGACGAATCATTAAAACTACCAACAGTATGGAAGACAATAATAGACAAATCTAAAATCGCAAAAACTCAAGCGCAATTAGCGCAACAACAACAGCACCATCCGGAAAACATAAATAACGACCAACGCCTGCGCAGATATAACCTTCGGCCCCGAGTGGGGGTATAAAAGGAAGCGTCGCAGTCACCAACACTTCAGTCTCTATTCGTGTGTTCTATGTGATTTTGGCGAAACGTCAGCAAAACTGTTCTTTTCAGAACGACAGTAGTGAACGGATGTACACCCGGAATAAAAACACATATATATATATATATATATATATATATATATATATATATATATATATATATATATATATATATATATATATATATATATATATATATATATATATATATATATATATATATATATATATATATATATATATATATATATATATATACACAGCCAAGTCAAAAAAAAACCTGTTATTATGGTAAATAATTCGGTTCTAAATAATATTTGTTACAATCGCTTTTTAACCAACCTCAAAAAAGGAGGAGGTTCTCAATTCGACCTATATGTATTTTTTTTATTTCTGTTCGCGCATAATGCCTAAACGGCTTGGCTGATTTTAATGAGTCAAACGACAAATTGTAGAGGATGTTTCTCTGGTGGTCCCGTATATTTTGATTTGAAATCCATTTACTCGTTTTTTTGTAGTAATAATATAAAAAAACACAGGTATAAGGGCGATAGGCGAAAAGGGGGCGAGTTCTATAGTTAAGTTTACATTTGTTTAAACACGGTTAGACATTTAACCCCATTTGCTAACAGGTATCTCTTTTGCTATCCCGTTATGTAATTTTATGTATACAGGGGGACCTTGAACATGTGCAACCTTAAAATCTAGTTTTTTACTTGACATTTTCGAAAAATGAACATTCGGTTTGAATAAAACGTTATTAACCGACTACCCTCATTATAATTTTTGTGTATGTATATAGGCAGTGGTAAAAGAAACATGTCACAATAATTTATATTAAACGACACTATACAAGAAAAAAAAACTCCGATATTAATATTTAAATTATTTTATTTATTCTTCTTAAATATATTTTATAAAATCTAATTTTAATAATGTCGTTTACTTCTCTATTTATCCCTTTTTTATTATGTTATATACAATTTGATCTATATACTACAAATTATAATAATCCTAAAAATGTAAACTTTTCAGAAATCACTAAAAAGTGAGAAAGTCGAACTACCGAGTAAATGTGGTCGCTGCTGCTAACAGTTGCAAGGCCCCAAAATATTTTTGGATATGTTTCGCATTTCGTTATTAGTCTGTTTATAAACGTCTTAAAGGAAGTCAATATTGCCATTTGATTTGAAGTTCAGCGATTGGAGCAGTTTACGCTTGGGCAGTTCCACAAAAGGGTCCTAAGAGCAAGTGATTCGGGCATCAGATTTAAAAGATATAAGCCTAGTTATATATTTGATTTATATGTAATGCAATATAAAATACATCAACTATATTTTGTAATATATCAAAATGTCTATATTTAATATATCGTTTTTATATTTTGCCTTTGTTCATATTACGGTCATTGTATGGGCCAATGTTTCTACTACTGCTACTGCTACCAGAAAATATACTTTCTTGTATGTATTAAAGATTCTTCATAAAGACGGTTGGTTGATTTTGGACAGGGTGGTTAAAACCGCACTGCTCAAAATCAGTTTTGACCACGTCAGTGGTCAAAATAGCCAAAATTATATTTTGATCCCGTTATATGCATACATATATATATATATATATATATATATATATGCATATATATTTATATATATATATATATATATATATATATATATATATACCCTGTGACATAATCGAAAGCAATTCTTCTTGTAGGCCGTTTTGCACCTGCAGAAATTATATATATATATATATATATATATATATATATATATATATATATATATATTCTTTTATGATATCCGTGCACAGCATACACTACAAAAATACCGAAATAAATTGTTGGCTACTCATATATTATTTAATCAAATTTTTGTATTTTTGTTTTGTTGTAAAGTGCAATTTAAAAGTACAAACAAGCGGCTCTTCAGTTTAACAAATAACTAATATCATAAAACACACTTGTTCATTTACAATCACCTGTCATAAAAAGTTTTAGTTTTTACCAGTTTAAAACTTCATGTCATTGTCGTATTTAATTAGCAGACTACAGCTCAATAAACTTTAAAATTGAATTAAGCTCTATCAAGTAAATGATTTATAGCTGAGATTATAAATTATTGCTTAGTTTCCTATCTATAACAAAATTCATAATCATATACATTGTTCGGCAGGATCGGGTCGGTCAAAGGGGTGGGGGTGTCGGATTTTATATAAAAAAAGAAACCAAATGTAATATTTTAATTCAGGGCAGTTTTGATTTTTTAGAGTATGTCTGCATAAAATTATTCTTATCTGGAATCAAATATGTTATTCTCAATATATACAGACCCCCTAATATAGATTACAATTCATTTTTCAGCCATTTTGAAGATATCTTGAGCAACTTGTATACCACCTATGAGAACATAATATTTATGCGGAAGGTCACAACAAGTGGTTTTGAATGATAAATTTTCTGAAAGGCAAGTGGTAACGTCTGGTGTTCCACAGGGAAGTATACTTGGTCCTTTGTTCTGACTTTATATATCTCACAATTTCACAAAAATATCAAACACTACCATTATTATCTTTATGCTGATGACACCCAAATTTACTTGTCTTTTGATTTAGTTTATAGTAATGTGGCGAATCGCCACATAAATAGTGATCTTAATGCCTTATCCTTAGTAAATCCACCGTAATTCTATTCGGCAACTGAACACATTGCAATTTGGCCAAAGACACCCTAGATATTCAAATGGACAATGCTTTTATTCTTTTTGTTGACACCTGCAAAAGTCTGGGACTACAGCTTGACTGCAACTTGCGTTTTAAGCAGCATGTAACTAATAAGCTGAAGGTAGCCTATTCAACACTCAAATTACCTTTTTCGCATCGCCACTACCTTACACTAGAGACAAAAAAACTCCTTTGTGATTCTCAGGTGTTATCAGTCTTCAATCATTGGGACTGTGTTTACGGGTCTTGCCTTGACAATATTGAAGTCAAGCGAATATCTGGAAGAAACCGTATTTCACATAAGTTAAAAGATCCAGGTTGGTTGAGTATGCATAATAGGCGAAAACTGCATATGGCTATGTTATCATATAAAACAATGAAATACAAAAAACCTCAGTATCTTTATAAGAAGCTCAAATTTTGTAGTGACTTCCACGAAATTTAAGGAACAATCATATTGTTACAATTCCGCAACATCGGAAGGAGCTGTTTAATAGGTCGATTTCTTATAATTTGTGTACTACCATAAACTCGATACATTTTTTGAATACAGATCTGTCCTGCATTTCTATCAAACATATTATGAAGAAAAAATTATTCATGAATCAGTAAATTTTCTTGGTTATTACCTATTATTCTTGTGTTTAAAAAAAACTACCGATGTTCTTTGAAACCTCTTTTGTTCCAAATTTCTCAAATATAATGCCAAATGTGATTTTCGAAACCAGCATAACTCTTCTTTTCAGAACGACAGTAGTGAACGGATGTACACCCGGAATGAAAACACATATATATATATATATATATATCTTATATATATATATATATATATATATATATATATATATATATATATATATATATATATATATATATACATATATATATGTATATATATATATATATATATATATATATATATATATATATATAGATATATGTATATATATTATATATATATATATATATATATATATATATATTTATTTCTATTTTGTAATATTTATGTTTTATGTATAAATTAATATACAAATTGACAAAACTTAGTTTTGTTTGGATTGCCTCAGATTTAAGTACAGTTTTTATAAATTTTACATTGGAAAACTTGAATGTCGTATAGAGAGTACACTAAAAAACCAGTAATATAGTAAATTTATTTGACTGAAAACACGTCATATACCGATTTGATTTTCTATATAAGTATTATTATATATATATATATATATATATATATAGATATATATATATATATATATATATATATATATATATATATATATATATATATATATATATATATATGTGTATATATATATATATATATATATATATATATATATATATATATATATATATATATATATATATATATATATATATATATATATATATATATATATATATATATATATATATATATATATATATATATATATATATATATATATATATATATATATATATATATATATATATATATATATATTTATTTCTATTTTGTAATATTTATGTTTTATGTATAAATTAATATACAAATTGACAAAATTTATTTTGGTTAGGTTTGCCTCAGATTTAAGGACAGTTTTTATAAATTTTACATTGGAAAACTTGAATGTATCGTATAGAGAGTACACTAAAATCAAAGCTTTTCTTAATTTTTTTTCTACGACAATTTTAGGATATGCTACGAAAAAGCCTGAAAAAACAGTTTATATTTATAATAGGTTACCCAGTATTTTATCTGATCATAAAATGGGTTGCTTTTTGGAAGATGCAAATTTCGCATAAAGGAACCTAACTGGTAATTCCTTCTCGATTTTTTTTGTCAACAAAATTAAAATAAAACGTATTTAAATTTAGTAAATGACCATGTGCGGAACTAAATCGGATTATTATCGGACACTTCCTAATAAAAGGAAATATTTATAACGAGCGAAATTCTGGGTAAAGGAAATTTACTATTTTTTTTAATAATTACCTTTTATAGTATTTTTCTTTTTTGATTTATACATGAGCAACGAACTGCTTAACCGGATCAGACTTTCGAGACCAATTTCACCATACTTATATTATTGTACCGCCTGTAAGTCAAGACAAGTTTAGACGCAAACTGGATTTACCATTACTCAAAGTTTTCTAGCACAAAGAATTTTCCAAGTTGCGTGTGTGCATCACAGAATTTAGCTAGCTTACCATAGACCAAAAGTTTTAGCTGATTTTAGAGTAACAGTTGGTTCTCTAATTCGCTCGCTCGCGGCGGAGTGTACTATTAGCATATTATCTAAATACACCAAACATTTCAAAAGAAGATTATTTACTTCATTTGAACTTAATGCAGACAACCTCAATACATATGCAGTAAATTAACTGTCATATAAAATACTTTCTTTTGACAGTGTAGAGGCCTAGTGGAAATATCAATATAGAGGTAATAACAAAAAAAAAAATTGGAAAATATATATGCGTAAACTGTTTTTTTATATACAATTCTTCTCACGGTTTAGTTTAATAGATTTTTTTTCTGTTTTTCCCTAACTTTGAATTCTTCTTTCTGCGACTAGGTATACTATCAGGTTAGGGTGCAATCTTTGGTCTTTAACATTAAGTGACTTACCTGTCCATAATGGCGCGGCGCATGACATAACTAAATTTTTTATTTGCCTTTGATTAAATTTCTATTGTCTAATATGGTATAATAATATATTTTAAACGATTTGTTTAAGTTTTTGAGAAACATAAGTATAATTCGATATAGAATAGGGATCTAGGCCTGGCAGATAAAACTGGGTGAAGCAATTTATCAAGGATGCTAAAAACATTTGTAGTCGTACAGAAATTATCTTGGAATAGTATATTCTGTAACAAAATTTGGAATATGGCTTATTCTGCACGAGTGAGTAAAGTGTGTTTGTTATGGTTCACGAGTCCGGAATACGCTATTCCAAACGAGTTTTAGATTATACTTTTTCTACGACTCTAAAAATATATCGTTTGTCAATAGATGTCGCTACTAGCATATATTGTAGCTGGTTATGGAATGATTTATATAGTAACGAGTGATGGAATGGAGGTAATTTCGTAATTAAAACCAACTCGAAATAGTAATATTCCATAACATTCCAAAAAAAGGTTTCCTACTGAATATTAAGACCTTTATTCGTCATATAATTAGAGGTCCTAGGCGGATATACGACTACAAAGATGGTCCCGTGTGCATTTTTCGGTCTTCTTATGGCTAGCGTAACCGAGTGCGCTAATCTTGTAGGAAACGGAAGCGAGACCTGCGTTTCTGTTCCCTAAGGGGTTAACGCACCGCATGTAACTATTATCACGCTATGACATGCGCGCTCTCGTACCTTGAAAAATGAATTTGAGATTCGCGCCTTTAAGCCATCACGTGATTGATACGTTTGTTTATTGTAGTTAAGTAGTGCTTTGTTTGGTGAGTCTTGCTTAGACCTTATTGCAATGGAGGGTATCATATAGCAGTTTGATGATGAATGTCGAATTCTGAAATGTGCTACGACACATGAAGGCGAGTTCCAGGTACTACTTAGAACTAGAGTATCTAACGAGGACTGCATCAGCCTGTTGTGTCGAAAGGATCAAAAAATTTTCGGCCGGGACAAAAACAATGAATTATTTGATCAAATCCATAACAATTTGGAGAGACTTCAGTTTAGAAAAGATTTCATTTGTCAACACAGTAGTAAAAATAAAACAAGGAAACAAGACAGCACACCTGCCCGAAATTTAAAATATCCTGTTAAATTGATTTTCAAAGTGAAGAAATCTAACAAATACCCAAAATTCAGAGACCCGCTATTGATAGAAACTCTAAACACAATAATTGAGGTGTAGGACATCACCTAGCTGAATATTTATTTATAACGTAGTTGTGCAAAAAATCTATGTAGCTCAGTTAACACATTCAAAATTCCTTACTCTCCCTTACAAAAATTCCTACCTAAGATTTTTTGATGCAGATATTTTATTTTTTATTATTATTAAATTTTCAAGATGGCGGATTCAAAATGGCGGCTATTGAATTTGGTTTATTAAGTACCCGATTTGGTTGAAATTTGGCATATGGTTAGAGGGTGTAAAATAATGTAAAAAACAAAAAAAAATTCAAGAATGGTGGCCACTGAATTTGGTTTATTAATTAACCGATTTGGTTCACATTTGGCGTATGGGTAAAATGATGTAAAGAAACAAACAAAATTAAGATTGGGAATTCAAAATAGCGGAAATTGAATTTGGTTTATTTATTAACCGATTTGGCTGAACTTTGGCATATGGTTAGAGGGTGTAAAATGTAGTAAAAAATAAAACGATTTTTTTTAAGATGGTGGCCATTAAATTTGGTTTATTAATTAACAGAATTGGTTGAAATTTGGTATATGGTTAGGGGGTGTAAAACGATGTAAAGGTAAAACCAAAATTTTTCGAGATGGCGGATTCAAAATGGTATTAGAAATTCTCCCTGTTGGAATATGAACCTTGTTGGGTTTCGGAATTCTACACATGGTTAGAATATAGATTTTGTTTTTTAAATCGGAGTGTTTTTGGTTTCGAATACTATGCATTGGGAATTCTAAGAGCGGTTAGAGTATAAATTTTGATATTTACATCCATGTTTTTGGTTTCGAATTCTACGCATTAGAAATTCTATGCTCGGTTAGAATATAGATTTTGTTGGGTTTCGGAATTCTAAGCATGGATAAAATATTGTTTTTTAAATTGGTTTTTTTTGAATACTGCAAGAATAATCGTGCGAAGCCGCGGGCATTTAGCTAGTACAATGAAATGTTTTTATTTAAATATTCAATTTGTTCATAATCATCGAATCAATGTTTCTGGAGCCTTAAGCTACCTACAAATGAGCGTGGAAACGAGGGAGATATTTGAAAAATACTTTAAAGACGGATTATCACCCAGCGAAACAAAAAGTTTTCATAGATCATGCCTAGTTGCAGCTACACCTGTAGAATAAATACTCGATACCGCTTACGTAAATCCACTTTATAGTAACATATGTCATTTATGCGAAACTTAGCGGTAAGTTTTTTATTTTAAATGGTATATTTCAGTGGAAAAAGTAAGGAAAATTACGGCACCCAGGAGATAAAGAGCGTCGTAGATAACTTCTTGGACCAAAAGAAATATTTTGAGACAAATACAAAGAGCCCATACCTGTCGTTTGACAGTGGAAGTTCCCTTTGTAGGTTCGAGTGGTTCGTCTGTTACGTTTATATTTGGGGCTTCCAGAATAGGTGACGTACCACTATGTTGAGAAATCCATGAATTTTAGACACAAGAAGTGTACGCATTGTGCTCTGAGAAGTTTCGTGACTTGATTGGAAACGAAGGATTTTATGGAAAGGGATTCTCAGACATCTTTATAACAGACGATAGTTTTGCCAAAAGAAATGCGCTGAAAAAACGTTTACCCAAATTTTGTCCTACTACTGTGCACGTTCCACGCGCTACAAGCTGTCTGACAGTGGGTGTCGAAGAGTTCCAACAATATTAAAACTGATGAGCGAAGAACATCGATGCTCTTATTCCGCGACGTTCTTTTAGCTCAGAACGGAATTGATTATGAGAAAAGAAACGTTATGCAGTCATCCTATAGTTGATAAATATAATTTATTTCTGGATTATTTCAAAAAGCAGTATTGGGTTAGAAAAGCTGAGTGGTGCCACTGTTTTCGCAAAAATGTACCACAGGAGGACATTAAACAAACAACATTATCGAGGTTTCATTTATCCAGCTCGTTTATAACACAGGTGTTAATTTGGTAACTACCTCACATCTAATAACAAATAATTTTGATAGCACCTTTTTAATGGGTATGAAGGAAACTAACAGTGAGATGATACAATCACCATCCTGCGATAAGCGAGATTTTGACCAATCTATGCGAAGTGAATTCGATGGTAATATTGCACCAACCGAAGAAGTGGAACCATTAGATAATTCTTCCGATGAGATAACGCAGAACTTATATCGTTTCAGGATCACCCTTCCATATATATGCCGAAGAACAAAAAGGAACTAAATTCAAAGATATATAGTGATTGAAAGTGAACAAGATGTTCACTTTCAATACCAATTTAATTCAAATTTGTAAAAAATATGAGGCCTGGGAGACGCAGAACTGAATGCAGGCGCTAGAGGAATGCAAGCAGGTACCTAGACCAGCTAACACCGAACTGAGGATAAAAGTCAATAAGAAGAAAAGAGCATTGAGTGCAAATATTTTTCTCAGCACAACATATGCAAAAAGTCATGACAGTGCTCACTAGTGCTCAGAATGTTAATATTAATTTTTTTAATATTATTTCTCTACTCTGTTTTGCACTTCTACTATCTCCTTATTATTTTTACTTAGGAAAGGTACTTACCTGAATAGTATTGGATTTTTTATACGTACCAGTGGCGGCTCGTGAAATTTCGACACGGTGAGGTGATGTATAGATCTCTCAAGGGAATACAAATTTTTGGTCATAATATCCACCATTTTATTAAAAACATTTTTAAAATAAATTTTTTGTATATTTCATAAATAAATTTCATCCTCAGACTGATATACTATTTTTCATCATGGGATTTTTTACAAAAATTAAAAAACGTTTGCAAAATATAGACAAAATAGGTTTGAACTGAAAATAATACTGACTAATAAATAATGTCTAATTACTTACATAATTATAAGTCAATAGTTTTAATACTTTTCGATTTTTCTTGACAAAGCCTTGACTTTATCAATAAAAAACAGAAACAGCTGAAACCAGTGTAAATGTATATGTCATATCCGAGGTCATATCCATGTCGCGGTGCGCTGTTATCCGAGATAAGTCACTTTTTGTAAATTAAATTAATTCGTTTGTCTTTTAGTGACCCAAATTTGTCAATGATTTTGTTTTGATTTTTAAGCATGGGAAATTTCTTTTAGCCTGTACACTTGTTACAGGGATTGTCAAAATTAACGCCTCAAGTTGATATACTTCAGAGAACACTGATATTAATTCTAAACTACAGAATTGTTTACTAACTTCATGAATATTGCGTTTGTGAAACTGTTCGTCTCGGTAAATTATGCTGAGCTCATTTTTGAGGCGGTCTTTCACAAACATATTTGAATACATTTTTTCCAGCGAATTTATTAGATTGGAAAGAGATTCTGCTGCAAAGTTTTTATACTTTGACTTGTCGAGAAGTAGATAAATTCCAATTTATGTAAATCCTCAAACCTAATGTTAATTTAAAAATGTATGCAATCTAAAATTTCATAAAATAAATGATTATACTTGTCAGTTAGATCCAATTCGTTCATAGTGCGAGTTTGTCTACCATGTGGCAATCCTGTAAGCATTTTTGCTTTTTCAAATATAGATTTAAAACAGTCTTCAACGCGTAGCTCATTTAATCGTTGGATGATAATGTTTATTTGTGAAATGCAGAAATCAACTTCTAAGTTACTCAACTGAAAAACTTTAAAAAGAATATCAGTAATTTAAAAAAAAAATTTAATGTAAATGTTAACCTTATCCTTTTGCCTTGTGAATGGTATCTGAGTCTAATTCGACGTTCTCGATCATTTCCTGAAACACTAAGATTATTCTGTCTCAATTATTGGCGAAAAAAAATAAAATTTTTGAGAGGGACCACCATCTTGTCTCACATGCTTGGGAATTCGTTTTTGTAATATTTTGCTCAAGATATAAGATTATGGAAAAAAGCCGGCAGACTTTTCAAGGTTGCGAAAAAGATTCTGCTTTCTTTGATATAATTCGAACCCTGCTGTAAAATTAAATTTAGCCGACGGGTAGCACAATGTGTGTAAATTGCGAGTGGGGCATCCGATCTTATGCGTGTTTGCAGACCGCTCAATTCGCCAGTCATAACCGCGGCTCCATCGTAACATTGTGCTGTTAGCTTCGATTTAAAATTTAGACTTTCTAAAATACGTACAATTAAGTTATAGAGCGCACTAGCTCAAGAATCTTCGTATATGTCACAAAATCCTAAAAAACGTTCTTTTACTTCGGCTGATTTATTTACATATTGTACAGTTACACAACATTGAGTTTTTGCTACCATATCAGTTGTATCATCTACAATTAATGAAAAAAACGTAGCCTCTGATATTTCTTGTTTTATAAAGTCTTTCATATATTCCTCGATACAAAATATTAATTCGTTTTGAATAGTTTTGGATTGTCGGGTAAATACAGTTTTTTGTTCTAAATGTTTGACAAGTTCGGCATTACACAATTAAAAACTTCATTAAAATTACTCTTTTTAAATGAAGATTCTGATTCGTCATGCTTCCTAAAAGCAAGTTCTTGTTTCCCTAGTAATATTGTTGTATCTATAACGTATGCTAAAAGTAAACGGTTTTTCCTAACATCTTCATTGTATAATAGTTTAGATAACTGGGCATATTCCATTAGTGCATCTTTAATTGTGGTCATATTTTGAGACAAGCGTACAAAACCTAAAGTATTAAAATTACCCTTTTTAAATGAAGATTCTAATTCGTCATGCTTCCTAAAAGCAAGTTCTTGTTTCCCCAGTAATATTGTTGTATCTATAAGGTATGCTAAAAGTAAACGGTTTTTCCTAACATCTTCATTCTATAATAGTCTAGATAAGTGGGCATATTCCATTAATGCATCTTTAATTGTGGTCATATTTTGAGACAAGCGTACAAAATCTAAAGTATTTTGAATATGATTTTTTAGACGCTGTATTTTAACCGCTTTTGAAATTTTTTTGAAATCAGCGTGCCGATTAGAGGTCCATACGTTTTTTTGTTTTTCCAACTAATAAGCAAGGCCTACAAAAAAAACGCTGTTTAAAAACACTTATTACGCAAATCCAGTTAACACCGATCTAATTATTACATAAAAATATCAAACAACTAAAAAGTAGCGATTCCGCACGATCGCGAAACAAAAAATCACTTTTCGACGATCACGGCACACGTACTCAAAAAAACTAAACATTAAGGCTATTAACCGAGTCCACCCGCCACCGACTTCCTAACACGTTCAGAACACTTGCTAACTTGCAAAGATTTCCACCCCACACGCCCCGAGGAACATTCAAAAGATAATAATATGCACCGACATACCAACAAAAAACAAAGCCGTGTAATGGACAAACGTCTTAGCTGAAATATGAATGCACGATTGCCATTTACTAAAAATACTTGAATACCTCTCACTATTTCTATTTTAAATTAACTGCCAATTGGCAACTACGTCTACTACATCCGCGACAACTAGACCGCCTCAGAAGCGTCCTGGAATACATAATTTTACCCAACCAATAAAAACCATCCTTCGAGAAACGTTTGATTAACGAAATTCGAAATTTGAGAGAAATAAAATATCGCCTAACTAGGTTTTATGATACTTGTGTACAGCGCACGAATACATATTATTTATTGTAGGTAGTTAGGAAAGTGAATAGTGAATAAAAGCGCTCGGATATTAAGAAATGTGTGTTATTAGGATTTAAAGGTGATATATACATGTTTGGTTCTATTTTCATAATATGTCACAAAATTCTTATTTTCACTATAGAATATTGAATTAAAAAGATAAATATACAATTTTATAGATAAATCCGACTGAGGCGGCGCCTCAGTTGCCTCATCTGACGAGCCGCCCCTGATACGTACCTACTTAATAAAACGTTTAGTAAAACTTTGTATGCTAGTTTTTGACAATATAACTATTATTATAATTATTTTTATATGAACACTTGTCGCCACAAAAAACTTCAACTATCAAATATTTAAATTTTTATTGCCACCAACTACTTCCCTTTTTGCAATTAAAATGAGTCTAAAATACAGTACCTGATGGGTGACTTTTGCTGTGATAATTTAAACGCGGAATACAGATTAGTTGATTAGCACTCACTTCAACTATATATTAATTGAACTTTTTTATAGCGACAAGTGTAACTACAAAGAATGCATGTGTGTGCGTTAAACCCTTAGAGAACGAAATCGCAGGTCTCGCATCCGTTTCCTATATGATTTGTGCACTCGGTTGCTCTAGCCCGGGGGCATTTAGGCAGAATTGATTTAGCAATAGCAATTGATTAGCAATAGGCCATAATTTAAGGCCTCTCATTGGTTATTGCTAATCGCTGGTACGATTTGTCTTTGCATTGCTTATCGCGGGTAGGTTATGCCTTTCTGTAATGGGTATTTTTACTGCTGTTTACTGTTGCTAATACGAGTTAGGATTTGCCTTGTCATTGCTAATCAGCGGTATGTTATGTCTAAGATATGAGTATGAGATGGCTGATAGAAAAGAAGTTATTATTAAGAAATCAGAGGCTTTATTACTTTAGTAAATGCAATAACGTAATAAATAATTATTAATAAAGATTTCGAAATATGTAACACTTACAGTACTTAACATTTTTATCTTTAATGCGACTTCGCATTTGGTAAATTTTTACTGACATTAAAAGCAAGGTTTCTTTTTCATTTTGGTTTTATTTTTTCACCTGTTGCTGGTCGTCCTACAGGTCGACGCTTACTGCCTTTAGTTACCCCTGGCTTCCTTCTAGAGACTGACTGAACGTTGGCTGAACTCTTATGGAAGCACCAGCTCGATTGCGTAGACCAAAAGTACTACCACATGTACTTAGAAATGTATCCCAACTATTTTTTGTTTTAACTTTATGCAGCCTTTTTAAACTTCTATTTAGAAGTACTTTACTGGTACCAAACTTAGTATGTTGGTCTCGTAGTGCACTAAGAAAATTTTCAAAGTCATTATCATTAACGTTGGAGTTTTCTATGATTGAGGATGTTTCAAAGTTTTCATTTTCGACATTTATAAGATTATAATTTAAATCTTGTTCGTCAGCTATAATACCTGGATTATTTGAGCACGTGGACGTAGTTTCAATAAGCGGTGCACAAAATTCCTTTTCCTTAGCGTTATCACCTAATGCCAAAATTGCTATCGCGTATCTATCATTAGCGTCAGTTGCGTTGATATCAGAATAAAAAGAAAACACAGCAGCTTGATTCTTACATAATTTTCCGAGGTTTACACTTGCACATGTGCAATGTCCCACGCTCTTGTCAACTCATAAAATAATTGCTCACATTTGCTGCTGGGTACTTGAAAATTACATTCGTTAAATTGAATTATTTTGTCTTTGGTCAAGTAAGACGTTGCAGCAGATTATGAAGAAGTTTTTTGTAGGTACACGTCCATTAGCGAAATTTCTGAATCGTCGAACGTAATACTGTTCTAAAACGGTGCACGTAAAATCTACTAATGCCACGATATTATAGGCTTGCAGCGATTTAAAACTGTATCTTTATAAAGTCGGACACATATTTCAGAAAAGTTGTTGGTTTGATTGCCGTGTGTGCTACTATCCCTATATGCTAAACACCATGCATGTCGTCGCTCCCAGTAGCTTTGCAAATAAGATACCCAATTTGGGTATTTTGCATTAATTTCTAATGACATAGCATACTTAAAATTATTTTCTGCAGTTTCAATATTTAAAGAAATTAGTATGTTCTTGAATACTTTCTAAAAAAGTTGGCGATTTTCTTTTTTCGACACTGCCAAAAGCATTATTTTTAAGAATTTGTTTTATGCCACTTAACCCAGATATATAATCTGATGATGTTTGATTTTGTGTTATGAATACACCCAAAGGTACTGCTCCAGCAGACGTCACGGTGAGAATAAATGTTATTAATGTGATTTTTAGCGTCGCATGAAGATGTACTATCAATAAAAATAATGTCCTTTGCGCACGGTAAACTGTATGCTATTCGCATTATCGGTGTTATTATAGCCAGGCTAAAAGGATCTTCGTTCATGTGCAACGAAACATTTAACGTATCGTACTCGGATAACTTTTCTTTCAATTTCTAAAAAAAATAATATGTGTGTAGTAAAGGTGCGTTTCCACCGGAATCGGCATTGCCGATCGGTAAAGCAGAATCGTTGGAAACATGTCAATCAGCATTGCCGATCGGCATGAAAACATTGAAAAGTCGGTACGGATCAAAGGAAGCCGGGCCGAATCAAAGCAAGGAAAAATGCTGATATGCTTTGCCGATCGGCCCCGATCGGCAATGCCGATTTTGGTGGAAACGCGCCTTAAGAAGCCTTAAAAACATACATCTAAATGCTGCAAAACAAAGTAGGTACCTACCTCTAGTGTCCCAACTCCAGTGCGTGCCCCGAAATTAATTTTCCTCCATTCTGTGTACCAATATTTTACTGTTCTGTATTTTGGATTGACCGAAGCAGGCGATACCACCTTCATCCATTTCAAGTTCCAACTTATTATTG
Source organism: Kuschelorhynchus macadamiae (assembly GCA_030620095.1). Taxonomy (NCBI): domain Eukaryota; kingdom Metazoa; phylum Arthropoda; class Insecta; order Coleoptera; family Curculionidae; genus Kuschelorhynchus; species Kuschelorhynchus macadamiae. The sequence continues at coordinate 679,174 of JAUTXW010000070.1, forward strand.
TGAAAACTACAGGCTTCCGTTATGCCCATGCCATCGTTAAAGTATTTTTCGAAAACACTTCTAATCTCGTTAGTAGCAGGTAAGTATTCAAGCGCCTCTGCATTGTTCAATGCGTGAGTATGTATGTTATTAATGGTAATTAAAGCTGGTAGGTCCTAAAATTATTTTAAAATTTTATAATTACCGATAGAATTATTGCCGAGTAAGTAAGTTTACCCTTAACTGTTCATTTCTATAACAATTCCATTTTGTCTGCACTTTTACTACAATCGAAATTGAGGCCTGATAGTTGAGGTTTTTTGATGTTCTTTGAGTGGACAGTGATTTATTAAAAGACGTATGGTGGCAGCTGTACTCTCTTCCAAAATTTAAAATCTAGCTAACTTTGTTAGGTAGTGCGTATTTTCCCCTAAACTACACCGGCCCAAACGGTTAGTGGACCGAAACTTCTCTGGCCCTAACAGTCGAAATCCCGACAGATTGGAATGTGTAGAATGCGGCACTAGCCCGACACTTTAAATAGCGAAATGGCGAGCTACGCTACTGGCTAAAAATTCTTTAAATGGGCTTGCTGTGTTGTCAAGTTTTATTGTTAAAAATAAATATATTGTTTATTCATTGTTAATCAAAACCACACCATGAAAAAATGATAATAGCGTATTTGCCTGCATTCTAACTTTGAAGTGAAAATATTCTGACTGTTTTTTTTTTTGTTTATTATAAAGTATTTGTTTATCACAGGATAATTTCTATTTAATGGAATAATGGAGTTTGTATACTGAAAAAAAATTGTTGGAAAGCCCAGGAAGAGGTTATTACTTGTTTGCATTCAGATGATTTTAAACCTTCTACTTTTAAACTGGGTATGTAAGATAATCTTATTTGTTAGTATATAGGATTGAGTCCCCATCTGTTATTAATGTGGATGTTGTTCCCTACCTAAAGATAAAATTAAGTTTTACTCAAAAGACCATATAAAAATCCACAAAAGCCTTGAAGCTTGAACATATATCTTTTAACTAATTTGTTTTGTGAGCTTTTTGAGACACACAATTTCAACTTTTTTTGTAGTTTGTTTTTTTTTAAAAGATTGTTAATGATTTTGCCTAAGCTTGTTATTCATGCAGGTACTTTATTAATTGTAATTTGTTTTAGGACCAATGCAAGTCTTCTTGATGTTTCATATAGGTATCGTAGACAAGGCTTAGGAAGTTAGTTCTGCTCATATGTGCATTGCAGATATTAGTGACATGTATATTATAGTCATACTTCAGTACTCTTTGTTGCCCTGTTTGCATAGGAAGAAAGAAAGGACTTTAGTTACGTGTATTGATCCGAGTGTCATATAGCCCCAATTATAGCCTATTCCATCAATGTAATAATTGGGCCTCTTTATTATATGGAAGCTTCATATTTACTGAATATGCTTGTCACATAAATTGGTTCATTTATAATTACTGTTGCTGAGAAAGTGTGTAGTCTGAAATTTGAATAATTTTTCCCCATATTTTAAAATATTTAAAAAAAAATTTTAGAATCTTTATTCAAGTAAATGTTAAGTTTTCTAAATAAATAGTTCCAAACCAGTAAAAAGGTATCCGACAATAGATTTATATATAGATTCCGGCATATCACAATTATCAGCTGTACATATAAGATATCATATTATAAGGCTAATAATACCTAAGGTTGAGACAGTGTTTCAAGAGGGATAGACATTGACTAAAAGCATTATCCCTTATAATACCTGTAGTGCTTTGTTTATTGTCCGACTAAGTAAAATAATTTTTTATTGAGAAAAATCTAGTTTAAACAATATCTTATTTAACTGACTTTCGCATAATGTCATTATTTGTCAAAATAAACTCATAGCAAATTGTGCCAAGGATATATAACCAAATCCCATTGGAATTTAAGAACAAATCACATTATATAATTATACAAAAATCTTGAATACTTCAAAATGAAATAATCGTTTTATGATTGCATACGAATTTTGATTGATCATAAATTAAACCTCCATTTAACTTTTTTGTTGAAAGGGGTAGAAAAAATTGGTAAAAGCAGAAGTTGTAGATTTTTAATCCATTATTTTCTATGTATACTGGGTGTTTTTTTAAATTCTGAAAAGATTAACAAGATAGATTGTCTTGTTTTTAAAATACAGACAACTGTATTTTTGCCATGATAACTTTCATTAAGTTTATGTAGAGAGTTTGTATGAATTTTTTCTGAGTCCAGTCAGGAGTTAGCCTAACCCTGGATGTAATAATAATAGCTATATTTTAAAAAATGATATACTTTAAATCATTTTGTGTATATAATCACAAATATTTGTAAAAGTTATACATCTGTTGAAGTTTCTAATTATTGTGAGGCATTTGACACAATCCCTCAGGCTATGCTACTGGACATTGTGGATAGCTATATGATGTGGAGGATCCATGTTAAATGTTTTCAAAATGTATCTAATTATGTTAAAGTAGGAGCTTTGAGTCAGCCTAAAGAAATCAAAATTGGAGTACCATAAGGTACAGTGCTGGGTCCTGTGCTTTTTAACATATATATCAACACTCTTTGTAATTTTGGCACAAGGGGGTAAAGTGGTTGCCTATGCCGATGGCTCCATTTTGATTTTCCCCAGTAATACATGGGAAGAAGTGTAGGATTTATTAATTAAGGACATAAATAAGGTTAAATTGTTTTTGGATAATTTTAAACTGACTCTTAATGTAAAGAAAACTAATTTATTCAATTACATCAATTAATCATCCAAATTTTAATTAAATTAGCATAGATTATTTGAGTGTACTATTACGGCTAGGAAATAAAAAAATAAAAAGTTTTAAGAAGTAAAAGTCTATTCATAAATAAGTCCGACACATTGTAAATGCATAAATAAAATCTACTTCATAAAATGGTGAATGAGTCCTTATATAGCTTATTTTCAGAATAAATCTAAACCTAAGATTATATTAAACATAAATTTTATTTAAAACACAATACAGCAAATATTACCCTCTTATGGTGTAATCAGTTTTCTCAACTCACAAAGGGGTTGTTTTCACTTGGCTCACCCCTGGCAATAACTGAATCGGTGTAGTTATTAAGAAGGCCAGATTTTAACCAATGGCATAGTCCAAGATGATATCATTTTCTTACTTTCTAGAGCTTACATCTTGTTGGTGATCTTATTACATAATGGCCATCCTTGGGCATACTAAAAATAAAGAAAATTCCTAATTACTTTCAAAAACATTTACACTTATTAAAAAAAAAAGAAACGAATGAAATAGATATGGCACTACTTCGAAAAATAACCAGGTACTGGTGAACTTATGCTATTTGAATTTTAAAAAGAAAACGAAAAAAAACTACATATTATATTTAAAAATGAGCCCATATAATTTCAAAAAAAAAATATCAAACTAAATGTTTAATTGTGGAAGTATATTCCAGCTTTTTCTTACACATCTTATAAATATATCAGAAATTGCCATCTATGCATTTTTACATTCCGATAAAACTTTAAATTCTATGAATTTCAGTTTTTAAATATTTACAATTGGACAAAAAATGGTGGATCTACAGGCATTTCCTTTATTTTGTTTAGCTTGCCATGTCACAAATATTAATGCAGACTTCAAAAAAGCAGGTTATCAATTTCACCCTATGCATTTTTTTATGTATGTACAACGATTACTCTGCGATGGTTTCAACAATTTCGACGAACTTTTCAGGGAATATTTGGGATATTGCCCGAGTGGTCCCACAGCTAGCAAAGCGTTGTTATCCAAAACAGAATTTTTCATAAAAAATAGAACGGACACTAAAAAAACACTAAAAAGTAAAAAATGATATTTTATTCCACATTGAAAATTCGACTTTATGAAGTCATCTTCAAACTAATTCTTAAAATAACTTAATCATAAACAGACATATATATAATGAGTACCCACATATATGGGAATAAAATATTATTGTTTATTATATTGATTTAGTAATTTTTATTTTTTTATTTCATCCTTGTTAGTTTTTTTATACAAAGTTTCAAGTTGTAAGGCCTAAACTTAGGTTAAAATTTTAGACTCTCCGAGTCCATTGCATATGAAATTTTGCCAGAATCACCATATTAACATGCATAATTTTTTCCTGACAATATGGTGAACGCAATATAGATTGTCTTTCGCGCTCGTGTATACGTGTATGGCATCGTTTCGATATATTTAATATGTTTGCTATGGGACCACTCCAGTAACATCCTGAATATTCCCTATTTCATCCAAACTGGTCATACAAGACAATCACATACCATTGTTCTTCCCATTCATTTAACATCTTAATTGAAGTTATTTTAATTATCATAAGACTTCCTTTTTGTTTGTGTATTTTTTTCTGTTTTTGTAAGAAACAATGTTTACTTTTTTTCAAATAAATAAAAATATATGAACAGAAAATGGCCATTAACATTTTTAGACTTAACAAATTATAAAATCAAAGTGCAACCTATCAAATTCTGTGGAACTTAGTCTGAAATAATGGCTCGTGTCTTGTTGATCTGACAGAAACATTTCGTTTATTTTACATAAGAGAGAAGGTGACTTAATAAAATTGTTGAGAATTTTAAATAAATTACACAAGTCTAGATGGCACGGTACAAAATACTCTATTAGAACATACACATTGCTGAAAGGCAAAGACATCTTAAAATAAAGCCTAATAGTTTTATTGCCCTATTCATGATATTATCTATGTTTTTGGCAAAAGTAAATTTGGAATTGAAGTCTTCAACAGTATCAACTCTTTTCAAGATGCTTTCGTTCAGTGTATAAATAATGTATTTTTTAAACAACGCAAACTTAATTTCTAGAAATAGGATATCTCCAATAATATCAACACAGGGGTAGGAATGATTTGGTTATGACACTTCACCTAATTTCTTTATTTCATAAGGGTCTTCTAGTCGGATGTATAAAATATATATATATTACCATCAAAAATATAATGTATTCAAAGCATAAAAGTAAACCAAAAAAATTCTTATTGAAAGAGAATTCTGTTCCCCAGATGATTATGTTAACTTTGATATACAGATTACGTCCTGCTTATGTGTAGAGCCTAGTATGAATGAACTGTTCATTTAAATCACTCAAGAAATAGTCAACATCAAAATACCTTAGAGTTTCCGAGGGGTATTCCAACTTCGCAGACACAAATGTTTAAAATTTTGTAAACATTAACAAAATAGGTTGTCTTTTTGGAAAATACCGACCCAAATAAATTTGTCCCAGGCCAAGTCTAGGGTAAGCACGACCATGTATGAGAGTAATAGTTATCTTTTTAAAAATGATAAGTATATGGATCTCTTCATGTGAAATAAATCTTCAAAGCACTTTTGCTACCTATTTAACAAATTTTTCTAAAAGTTATCTTTGTAAGAAGAAAATATTTTGAAAAGGAAAAATGCCTCATTATTATTAAAATATCTAATTATTGTGACATATGAATTACCTCAGGAGATCTATATTTATTCCCAGATGGACCATGCTCACCGATCTGTCTGTCTACTCATAATTTTATATGCAAAGCTGATTTTTATTTTTTATGGTTGCCTGAGATTCATACCCTGATTTGCCAAGATGGAGCCCACTGAGGATGATACATCCATGAATTTACTTGGTTTTCCTAAAAATGCAAACACAACTACATATCAAAATCATGTTATCAACCAAATATAAATGTTTTTGTCGAGGTTGTTCTTTTAACTAATATTTAGTGTGCACTATACATTAAAAAACCGATATATTGTAGAAAATCCGAAGAGGACCATTTAAGAAAATAGATATATACGCAAAAAAGAATGTAAGTGGCTTACCAATATGAAATTTTTACATTACAATATACTTTCTGCTGTCTTAATATTGATAGTCCCTTGAAATTGCTGAATCTAACTTTCTAGTAATCTCGTTCTTGAAATTGCATTTAAATGGGCGAAAAACTGAGAATTCAGGACATATCGGGAACACAGTAAAAGCTTGCATATTATTTCTGCCCGTTTCACAATCGAACCTACTAACAATTTACAGGCATTTTTCATCATGTTAGTTAAACTTATTTTATTGTAACACTGATACGGTCGCAGTAGAATTAATACGTAGCTATTTGCTATTTTTATAAACTAGGTAATTCTTTGAGAACATTTAAAAATGTTAAAATTAGTCTGCCATGTTGGCACCGCTTTTTTTTAATTCTACATTGTGGAATTAAATGACTAAAAATTCATAATTTCACATTTAAATTGCACTAGATACCGATTTCTCCGGCAATCTGTACTAATGACGCTACCTTTAGTACACCATGTATTCTTAAAAATCCGCACAAATGTTAAAATTCGTCCACCAAAAGTTAAAAATATCCGCCATGTTGGCGCCGTTCAGCGCCAGTTTTGAATTTTGAAATGTTGAATAAAAATTCATAACTTATACTCTTAAATATCCCTGGACTCCGATTTTCATTTGAATCTAAACAAATAAGAAAATGCATCGTCCGTATTGGCAATTGAGTTTCTGTTCTCGGATTTTTCTCTATCCGAAAGTGTATATATATATATATATATATATATATATATATATATATATATATATATATATATATGTCAAAGTTGAAATTAATAGGTTATGTGGAAGTGGTAAAAATTCATTACCTACGAGACTCAGAATCACATGAGTAATAAAGCCAATAAAAGTGTAAACACAATTGAATCAGGTGCGTTAAAACTAATAATTAACCAATAAAGCCAAAAATAAATCAAACTTCCATTAAAAATATAATTTATTTTAAAGACACTTTATAATATATTTAAAAACAAAGGAAATAGGTGAAAAGAAAGTTCTTGCCATTGCTTCTTGTAGATTATGAGAATTTAATTTAAAACTTTAAAAACATAATATTAAAATATCTAATTTTCTTTCAAACTCATCTAACTTAACCCTTTAATTTTGGATAGTAAAGTGAGGATTTGGAGAAAAAAATTGTCGGCTGTGCATTATGTACCGTGTTGCCAAACTATTCTTTCTTTAAAATACCTAGGTAATTATCTCATGAAGAGAGAAATGATCTCGTCATTTTGGATGCTATATTTATAACTTATTCCAAAAATGCTGATGCTTATGTTTCTCATGGAGCTTCTGTGCGGAGGGATACAGTCTTCTTGAAAAATGCTAACGTCTATTCTTATCGTGGGAATTTTTGTATATTGGCGGTTTCATAACTTGCGTTTTCATTATTTTCGATGTGATTACGTGATGTCCTAATTTTAGTTATAATTTCACAATTCAATTTAAAAAAAAAATATTAGAAGTTTACTGTCACGCAAATCTTATCATTGGAATTAAAAAATTCTGCACTTATTTGGAAAAACACAGAACATAATGCCTTTGTACCATATTAACAATTGCGCCAATAAAGTATGGGTAAGAATCTTTCCTTTTCTTAAGGAAAGTGAAGCATGACATATTTCTTCATTTTCGTCCTGCAAACATTTTAATAGGCCGTCATTTTCATTCTTTGAAATCATATCAATATTTAACCAGTTCGCTTTTGTATCAGAATCAGTTTTTGTGTAAAATTTAGTATTTTTTTAAATCGGCCACCATGTTATTCCGTTACTTTGAATTTGTACAAATTGTTATCAGTCCAATGCTGTCATACTTGATTTTTGTACAAAATTTGAAGTCAACTAAATAAGCAGTTTTTTTTACAATGCTAAAGTTCCATCCCAATATGACACTTAATTTTTAATCGAAACTTGAAGTTAATTGGGTTTTATGCCACGAATAGTCCGATCGAGCGACGAATAAACATGTTTTTCGGCAGTTGGGTACACTAAAACGTAAATATCCTATATTTCCTTATGCGGAAAAAAAAGATGCGTCACCACTGACAGTCGTCAACACATCGCTACGTGCTTGGACGTGGGCTATACCCACCTCAGACCTCACCACTACTTGTTTTATTGTAAATATTGGTCGATAGAATGGGAACCATGTTGGCATATGTTCCAAACGTGATTTGTAAATGAATTGTGATTTCTATATTTCTTTCTTACTCTAAGATATTGACCAAAACAGATTTAGATATTCAAAGTTTATGATTTTGCCGTTGACCTATCGCAATCAAACCTACCACTCAAAATTAACAGAATCCTACACAGACCGTAGACAAGGGTTACTAGTCTGATCCATAAAACAGCCACTGATTTGCATGGCAATCTCATAAAACACTGACAAATATCTCCTAAATAAATAGAGTTTCTATATCTTGTGTTCAAAGAAACCTAGAGTGTATAGATTTAGAAACATAAATTAATCAGTGATCTGTAGACAGAACTTGGTGGTGTCTAGATTCACATCCCTACGCTAGACAAAGTTATATGTAGTTTCAAAACTCGAGTTTGGACCTAGAGAACACGTCCCTAGCCATAGCATCTAAAAGATTCGTTAAATATTCTAATCTCCCTTGTGAATAATAGTCTATAAAAACGATATATGGTAGCTTTTTTGTGTTAAACCTTAAGATTAATAAGAAACTTTTATTAAAGAAATACATGGGCATTACACATGTGATTTGGTAATTTATTTAAATTTGCAATATATACAAGAATAAGTTAAAACGTGTTTAGCTGCATATACACTATACATTTTGTCCAGAAATTTTCATATTTTTTCGAGTGTCAGTATAAATAATTCCCTTATTAATTGTATTCCCTTTTAGCTCTGGATATCTAACCCATAAGGGCAATATTAGTACAAATTCTTTCACTTAACTTTGGCCTATAAACACATAAAATTTGTGGATTTAAAATCAATATTCATAACTTTTTTTTTCTGAGGTTAGGTAGCAGTTGCATATTGGTATAACTAAATCGGTTTTGTGTAGTTTTTGGAAAACCAAATTACTTCCTTAAATATTTCCTTTTTCAATCATTTTCTCCTGATTGCATGAGTATTTAGACCCTTTTATGTCCTGAATTATTACTCGACCATTTTTGGTCTTCTGTGAATTTTTTTTGTTGTCAGGGTTTTTCCACTTCCCCATTTGAAATCAATTCCCTATTGCTTTGTTCTCTGTTTTAGTTGCAAGTTGATTTTTCGGGATAGCCTTTTCAACTATTATTCTAATTATCTAAGTTTTGGAAGCTGGAAGATAGATGTTTGTTTACTATTCGTTTTGCCTAGTTCACAGTATAATTTAGGGTTATGGGACGGGTCACTTCCTATGCACAGTAGGCGCATGCTAAGATCTCAACTGTTGCCAAGTTTATTCTCAGGTGGTTGACGTTTGAATTGTAAACCAATCAGTGATCGTCCCTTCAATCCCTATTTTAAATAATTCCGAGTTCCTCTTGACAACACTGATGTCACCTGGGGCAATATAACCAATGATAGTTCGGCATCCGAGTTGAGTAAATTCTAGAAGGTACAACGGAGCTGGTTCCAGGAAGGAACTACTTTTTCACTTCACTTTTCTGGTCTTTTGTAACATCGAAAGGTCTTCAGCGCGAACTGGGGAAAATAAAATCCAAGTTTTTCTTGGAAATCCGTTAGTGGGATTTCTCCTCAGCTTCGTAAAAATTTACTTGGGGTTTTCTATTTGTGAATTTTATTGTATTTTGTAACCTCCAAATAATTTCTCTGAGAGAGGATTTTTGATGCTGAAGTTGGACCAGGCCTCCATTTTCCTGCCACGTTCTGAAGAAGTCTTCCTGTCCGGGGCCAACTAAACACTATTGAATAGGGTCTTTAAGACTCATTTTGACGTGAATGAGCAAGGTTCCGCCCTATAACTACTAAGCTCCTGTCTACTGATATACCTTCCACCGGTTGCAGTGACGTATCACGCTGGGACAAGTGGTGAAATTTTTCATTTCATATTAGTATATTTTTTTGTACAGCTTTTTAAAAAAAAACTTTTAGTAAATAGATTTTATTGTTTTCATTTAGCTTACATTTTCTCTTCTTTTTCAGATTTTTTTTAAGAACTTCTCAATTTTAAATTACACTTTTTTTTAAATTTTATATGGTATCAGGAACAAGTGAGTGCCGGACACATCCAGGGGCTTTCCAATTTAGGCCGTAATAAATTGGTGGCGCTCACCTTTTTTACTTGTAATTTTTTTCCCACGCTTACTCTCCGGGATAAACGAGCTTAGGGCATTGATATTGCACGCTATGTTGACCACGAGCTTGTCTCTTGATACTTTTGCTTTTTTTAAGTACCTTTGCGAGTTTTTTTTTCATTTCAGTAAATTAATAAAAATATTTCCTATTTTATTATTTAAAAAAAAATAAGAGCGTAGCAATCTTGCACCATACGGTTATAAACCAGAACAAGGGTTGCATCATATTTCACCATTATGTAGGTACTTAAGTAGATTTAATTTCAACAATTTATTGTAATAATTAATAAACGGAAAAAATATTGATTAGCAATAAGCATAAAAGGTTTTTTCACACGTCAAAATTATATCATATTAGAGTAGAACTTGTTTAAAACCTTGTTGAACTTATTTGAATGGATGGTTGAAATATGTGAGCTTTATAATAAATACAGTTATCGTTGTTAACTATTAGTACTTTATTATAAAACTCGGATTATTAACAAACACGAAAACATATCGGAAGCCGGCCATTGCAAAACTGACTTTTTAAGGCGGCGTGTAGTGATGCCGTTCGGACCAAAAGCGATCAAAAATCAGCAAACCAGATGTTTCATTTGAAAATCCAAAATATATTATTTAGATTTCCAAATGATTTCAGGTATTCATTCAAAGATAATTTGATCAATATGTATTAAATTTTTTTATAATTCAGCATTTCAAATAGCAACATTTTGCGCCTTAAATTTCTGTCTTCGCTAAAAATTACTTACTATAAAAAGCTAAAGGTAAGTATATACACGAAATAGATAGTGCCAACATTTACAAAAGAAAAATCGTTAGATGCAATTTCTCTGTGATATCAAAATTTTAGTTTCCGAGAAACTACAGCAGATAGAAAAAAAATTAAATTAGCAAATTTGCAGTTTTGTGAGCTCTGCTTAAGACCTCCCGCTTTTCCGAAACTTGAAAGCTGTCAATAGATATTTGAAAAAAACGATTTTTGTTTTAAAATCACCCCTAGCTCCATAAAGAACAATTTTAGAAAAATACCTTAAGAACAAACGTTTTACATAATTTTATTCTAAATAAAGTGACCCAAAGAATTTTTATGTAACAACTGCCATTTCTGACATTATATTTTTGTTCTATCAAATACAGAATTCTAACAATACATCGCACTTCACACTGCATCATCAATGCATGTTGATGATGGTTCTAAAGAAACGAAACATTATATCAAAAATCTAATTAAATCTTCTTGTAGAGGAGAAAAACTTGCAATAAAATTGTAAAATTTATTTCGTTCTATCTTTTTTAAAAATGATCAATATAAACCTCAATTTTGACACTTTTAAAGAAATAATATCATATTTGACGTATATCGGATGTCACGTGACAAAGTTTATTTGTCAGGTTTATTTTTAGTCTTTAAACAAACAGAGATTTTTCAAAAATAGAAGAAAGAAATTTTTCATAAATAATTTAATACTTACAGAAAATTTCCATATATGCGGATTTTTGGTAAGCACTGTATACGTAGTATGTCAAATTTTGACATACATTTACCTATTTACTTTGTGTTTTATGCTTGGTAAAAGGCTGGAAAATTACTATTAACTCCGTTCTATCTTTATGAAATACTTTAAAACGCAAAAAGTATTCATTTCTTTTAACAAGAAACCTTAATCAGGATTGCCCCGATTTTTTTTGTCCTGGTAAGAAATTGTGGCGAAAATTCGAGAAATCCAACTCTAATACAATTTTGTAAGGCATTCAACAAATTATTTACCCAAAAATATCTTAACGAGGTTGAAGGTGCAAAATGTATCCAAGATGTTAATAAAGTTTTGGTTAATGTAACTCCTGATATGATCGAAGAATATAAAAATATCTATGTACGATGACAAAAAATAGTTCTTTAAAAGTGTTTGCATGCGAGTATATAAATCTTTCAAGTACGGACGGTAATGCTGTAGTGTTTACATTAGTGGCTATCTATTAAAAAAAATATTAAATTTTCTTTGGCCGGGACTTCCCTCGTTATGAATCTTTTCTTTTATTAGGAATAGTGAAGAGTGGCCCAATTTAGTTTATTATAAGTCATTACTATCTTTTAAACGTTTTTATTGGGTGCTATTTTTTCCATCATATTGGATTCCTACCAATATTTTACTAGTTTCTACCTATGCCACAGTTAACAACTGGAAACACGAGGAATTATTTTTAAAAAACCAATTTTATTTCATAAGCGTACAAATAGAACTGACTACAAAATGCATTTTAGTTATATTTAGTAATGGGTTAGTTCAGTAATGCTTATGTTGCATGAAAACGAAAAGATAAAAGTCTAAGAATTGCAAGTGCATAAATGCAGAATTGCATTTCTCACGGGAAAGTAACTCCACACTTGATTTTTGGGCATAACTAAAAATAAATTCAGTTAGTACTTTTTCATTGACAAGCATCGGCATTTGGTTACGTCATGTTGAATTCTGCCAGTTTATACCGAGGTTTATCCCTATATCACATGTCGATTGAATTTTTAAAAAAATTATTGTCCGCCATTTTATTCCACCATCTTGAATTCGTGCCACTTTACCAGTTTATCTGTAAATCACATTTCTTGCTTGCACAAAATTTGAAATTAATCTAATGAGTACTTTTTTCAGGCCGATCTTTTAAATATTTTATTAGTAGATATCAAATACGGGAACTGATTCACCCCCCACCACTACTCCTGACCTTGAGAGCCCAGGTGCGCTGTGTAGTTTGGCCTTGAGGCGATGTGACGTCATATGACCTTGAGCGCGCATCACGCGGCTTCGAGGCCATGTGACGTCACATGACCTTGAGCGTGCACCAAACTTTTCGTTCTTTGATTTGGGAGCCCAGGTGTGCTGTATCGTTTGGCCTTGAGGATTTTTAACATCATATAACCTTGAGCGTGTATAAAACTTTTCGTCGTTGCATATTGTTTGGCCTTGGGGGTGCGCGACGACAGAGGGTCTCGAGTGTTAAAAGCTATTAAAGCCAGGTATTCTACCCATAAAATTGAAGAGAGGCACTCTGTGCGGTCACAAGGGATTTCATCATTAAGTTAATGTTTGGTATATTCTTTCTCGGGCACTAATACTGGCAGATCATTATTTAAATTTGGGTGTTTAGAATAAACAAAATTTGGAAATATTTACTTAAGACATTTTAATAATTATTGTATCAAATAGGGATGTAAAAATTAAATGTACCAAGCAATAGCGGATCAATATTTAAATTTGGGTGTTTAGAATAAACAAAGTTTAGAAATATTTGCTTAATTTGGTATTATTTTCTTCTTTTAAATTTGGGTGTTTTAGAATAATTAAAATTAACGTTTGACGTATTCTTTCTCGGGCACTAATACCGGCAGATCATTATTTAAATTTGTGTGTTTAGAATAAACAAAATTTAGAAATATTTACTTAAGACATTTTAATAATTATTGTATCAAATAGGGATGTAAAAAATTAAATGTACCAAGCAATAGCGGATCAATATTTAAATTTGGGTGTTTAGAATAAACAAAGTTTAGAAATATTTGCTTAATTTGGTATTATTTTCTTCTTTTAAATTTGGGTGTTTTAGAATAATTAAAAGTTAACGTTTGACATATTGTTTCTCGGGCACTAATACTGGCAGATCATTATTTAAATTTGGGTGTTTAGATTAAACAAAATTTAGAAATATTTACTTAAGGCATTTTAATAATTATTGTATCAAATAGGGATGTAAAAAATTAAATGTACCAAGCAATAGCAGAGCAATATTTAAATTTGTGTGTTTAGAATAAACAAAATTTAGAAATATTTATTTAGAATAAACAAAATTTAGAAATGTTTACTTAAAACATTTTAATAATTATTTTATCAAATAGGGATGTAAAAATTAATTGTAGCAAGCAATAGCGGATCAATATTTAAATTTGGGTGTTTAGAATAAAACAAAGTTTAGAAATATTTGTTTAATTTGGTATTATTGTCTTCTTTTAAATAAAACTCAATATGTCTTCATAAAACAACGCATTATTAATACAAAATACATAATAAGAATAATAATAATAATAATAATAATAATAATAATAATAATAATAATAACTATTCTAAACAATAATAATAATAATAATAATAATAACTATTCTAAATACCTATTCTAACATGCTTGTATCGTTTAATATTAATATATAACCATCATCTTGCGGTATATAGATGGGTGATGGATTGCCCCCATCATCATTACACCCATTGCCCCCATTAGTCAGATGGCTGTCCAAACCAACTTGTGCATTATCCACATAAACATTGCCCCCATCAACTGGAGGATTGTCCTCCTCTGAATCTGTGTCGGACTCATCGCCCATATGTTCTAATGTCATCATATCATTGATGGTGTGCTAGAACAATATAATAGAAATTACAATCATTTATTTCCTTTCTACGTTTCAATTGTGTGGGGAATGCGGTATCCTCCATACATTCTTACGCTACTACTAAAACAATTGATTTAAAAAATTAGGTCTTGGAGATAATAAGTAAACAAAGTGACATATCAGCTATAATAGAAATTCGTTTAATTATACAGGGTCTTTCCTAAAAAGGTAGAAATTAAGGTTATGTATTTTTTAGTAAATGTATGTCCTCAGCAAACAGCGTCTTGTGCAGCTGTTGGTTCAGATTATTTTATGAAATTTTAACCACAAGTTAAGAAGACTACCTCCTAACGATATACGGTGCCGAGAAGATTCAAATTTATACATGGTGTCTCAGATCATTGGACATTTTATAAAATTTTCAATTCGCAATATCCAAGTTTTTTAAATGGATCACCCTGTATTTGATATTTTTTTCTGAAAGAGGCTTAAAAATCTTTGTAATTATCAAACTTTTGGACTGGAGTAAGTTTGATTAAATCACAATATTTTCACCCAAAAAATCTGCAGTTATGCTGTGTACCTTTAATTAGCGAAAACCCTGTATAATAATTAACCTGTCCTATATATTTTTTTTCTGAAGGAGGCTTAAAGTACCTATCCACTGATATATACATGCCCTATATCTAAATCTAATAGTTAACGAAATACATAGAAATATATGAAAATTTACAACTAATTAATGCTGACTATAATGTAAAGCCTTAAATCTATAAAGATAATTAAAAGAACGCTTCAAAGATTTTTAATTTTCCAATATCCAAGTTAATTGGGTCATATATGTATATATACAGGGTGTTCAGCTAAGGGTGGTTTTCGGCCATATCTTCGAAAGTATTTGCCCTAAGTTATTGGGGAAAAAATCGAATAAGTAAATCGCCAAAAATAAAAAAGCTGGAAAATTATTTTCGACGCGCAACAACAACCGTAAAAATAAAAAACACGGTTTTTTTAAATAGTTCCAATTAATCCTTATAGAAATTATTTTTTGTGATCTAATAATTCCGCATTATACAGGGTTTTTCCTAATAAGGTAGAAATTAAAGTTATGTATTTTTTAGCAAATGTATGTCCTCAGCAAACAGCGTCTTGTGCAGCTGTTGGTTCAGATCATTTTATGAAATTTTAACCACATGTTAAGAAGACTACCTCCTAACGATATATGGTGCCGAGAAGATTCAAATTTATACAAGGTGTCTCAGATCATTGGACATTTTATAAAATTTTCAATTCGCAATATCCAAGTTTTTTAAATGGATCAGCCGGTATTTGATAATAGCTCCAATTAATCCATATCGAAAGTATTTTTTGTGATCTAATAATTCCGCAGAATAATAGTCCCAAGTCTGTATAAAGTGAGGTAAAGCAAAATATACTATAATAAGAATTTTCTTATTATGATTAAAAGCTAATATTATTTTTTATCAGTGGGAAAACAGGTTATTTTGAAGTAACTAAAAAATGAAGAGAGATATCAAAACGCGGTTTTCTCCAGAATTTAGGTAATTTTTCCCCTCTTTAAACTAACTCTGTTGAAAGCATACTGTTCCGTTTGGTTTTTTCGAGAAAATCTCTAAAAATTGAATTTTGTTTAAACAACGCCCTCTAGTAGGTGTACCAACAACTATCGAGCGTCAAAAATGACAACAATTATAAGAGCATTAAATGCTCTTTCAAACAAATACCCACTTGAATACCATTAAATAAAAGATGTAGGAGGCAGAGCACTTTGAAAATTGATTTATTTATTATCTTCCCCCACCCTTATTATCGGAAATATGACAAATCGCCTTAAACAAAACTGACGCAGATTTGGTTGGAGTTTTTGTTGCTCTTATTAAAATGTTACCTCATATTGGGTATTTTCGAATAAAAAGTTGTTTTTTTATTTTCTATTGCAGGTACGCCGTCTTGTGGTAGTTTTACAAACTTGGAAATATTTTCCAACAATTTCTCTTGGCCACTTTAGTAACGAAAAAAAATTTTTTTGGGAGGCTGTAGCATCCATAGTCTGAGAAAGGCTACCCAGCCACCCTTAGTGGGACACCCTGTATATACATATATGACCAAACTAAAAAAACTTGGATATTGCAAAATTAAAATCCTTGAAGCGTTCTTTTAATTATCTTCATAGATTTAAGGCTTTACATTATAGGCAGCATTAATTAGTTGAAACTTTCCATATAATTCTAGATATTTCGTTAACTATTAGATTTAGGTATAGAACATGTATATATCATTGATAGGTATTTTAAAACTCTTTCAGAAAAAATATCAAATACAGGGTGATCCATTTAAAAAACTTGGATATTGCGAATTGAAAATTTTTGAAAATATGATCTGAGACACCCGGTATAATTTTAAAACTCCTAACCATCATAGATCGTTAGAAGGTAGTCTTCTTAACTTGTGGTTAAAATTTCATTAAATAATCTGAACTATCAACTGCACAAGACGCTGTTTGCTGAGGACATAAATTTGCTAAAAAAATACATAACCTTAATTCCTGTCTAAATGACACAAAATTTGAATAAGAAGTTCTTATAAAAGTTACCTTTATTTCTTTCAGGGAATCTAAAAATGTAAAAATATACAGGGTGTTCCATTTAAAATTCAGGGTTTGAAGTCGGTACAGCACTTTTCGAATACCCTGTATTAATAAAACTTAAAAAATTAAAAAAATTCATTAAAACCAAGAAATATTTTTACCTAAAGTATCTGCAGTTATGCTGTGTGCCAGTAATTAGCGGACACCCTGTATAAATATTTTTTAAGATATTTATTTAAATTTTAAAGAGGAATTTTTGCTTTCTTTTTTGTATTTTACCACATTTATCGCTATTAAATATGTGAGGATAAATATGCATTCCAAAAAAAAAAGCAATACAACTGAGCGATATTATTTAAAATGTTGGAGTGGTTCGGGCTGTTATAAACATTTCAATAATTAAAAAAAAGCAATACAACTGAGCGATATTATTTAAAATGTTGGAGTGGTTCGGGCTATTATAAACCTTTCAATAATTAAATTGTATGGGGTCCTTAATTTCCTATGTTTTAAATAGAAAGTGTATTATAAAATGTCAACTAAAAGGCATTGGATAAAACGAAGTTAATATGTTTAAACGGCAAATTGGAATCATGATAGCAATTTCGTGGATATGGAGAAAAAAAATGTTTATATTATGAAGAAAGTTTCTAAATAAAGAAATAATTGTACCTATTTTAAATAACTAAATGTTTTAGATGGATATTATGCTGTACACAAAATTTTGGGTTAAAACCATAAACCATAAAGTTGTAATTGGTTTTTACCTCTAGGCTATTTGCTGACCAGTTCCAATGCTGTAAAATTATACCCATCTAAAATAATATCTTTTATTACTCGGTTATTTATGGCGATAAATAAACACATTATAAAACTTTTAATTTTAGGATGCCCCGTTGAACAGTTTCCTAGATAAAAAGCTGTAAAATATTTAAAAAATATCCCTTCTGTTTCTAAAAATAATAATTTTTCTAAAAGCGATTCAAGTTTCTAATTGATCTCTGACGGTATATTTACATATATAATGTATTTTATTAAAAAATCGTAAAAATTGTCGTGTGAAAAAAACCTTATTCAAAGAAAACTCTTTTCGTTTCAGTGAAATTATTCAAACCTTCGTATTTCCTTTTTTTACGTGTATGGTATGCAGAGGAAAAAAAACATTCATATTTATAAGCTCGTGATACAATTCATAATTTTTTACATTATGTAGAACCAAGATAGCCCGATTTTTGCATATAATAGTTAAGTATCACAAAACCGAAAAAAAAACTTATTTACTATACATAATATAAATAATTTTAGTTAGGTAATAAAACAACATATTAGATTGCATTTCCCCACAATAAAAATTTCATTATTTTAAACATAGACATTAGAGATTTTAACACACGGAAATACGATATTTAGTTCAAACATGTTTTTTTTGTTTTAATTTACAAACTCGAAAAAATTTTAATGAGATTATATTTAACTGGATGTATTTCTTTCGACTAATTAAATTTGGTATTTTGGTTATTCAAGATAAAGAAAAATATTATGTATTATATATTGTTACAACATCTAGAAATATTAAAATTCATATTGGGACATCTATCATACATTAACATTTAACGAAGGATGCATATTATTAGTGTATGTATAATAATTGTTGTATCCTGCTTTTATTTTTTCAACTAAAAATACATTTGGTATTTGACTTCCAAGAAGCACTCATATTTGTATTCGTTTGTGCAACGCCAAAGGGCTGACCGTTTTATAGACCTACCATAAATAAATAGCTGTCACATAAATCTCAATAGGCAAAAAAACTTCTTTAAAATGACCAAAACCATTAAAAGTAGTGCCGTTAGATTTTAAAGGCTTAAAATCATGTCTATATATATATATATATATATATATATATATATATATATATATATATATATATATATATATATATATGCGGGTATTTTTAGTTTTAACTTCAAACCCAGCACACGAAAAATTGATAAATAGATTTAGATATATATTAGTCAAAAATGTGTCAGATCATCGTAAAAGAGCTATCCCCACAGGATATCCCATATATAGAGGTGAGTTCAACGGATGTTATTTTATGCGTGCTTAGGACTATTAATAATAATTAGAGATTAGGACTATTATTAATAATTAGGGATTGAATTTTTAAATATCTACATGAGTTATTTAACCGTATTTTATGTAGGCTCAAACAGATGATATTTTTAATGCATGTTTAAGGCTGTTAACAATAATTTTTAGAGATTGAATTTTTAATTATCCACATGATCCTATCATAACTGCCATTTTTTTTGTAAAAATATTGTGATATTAGATATTTGCGGATTTTTTTCTTTAAACATATTTTATGTACACAGTGTTCCAGAATGCTTGTAATCACATGGTTTCTCGGTAGCCAGCAGAGATAGTGTTATCATATTTCGCATGTAAAATAGAAAAGTGTTGAAATTAAAATTTTAATTGCATTAAAATATGATGCGAAAAAAAAAAGTTTCAAATAAAAAAGTTGTCCCTATCCAAATACTATCACTTTTGGTTATTAGGAAAAAGTGTGAAAAATCGATAGTTTTCGCGCTAAAGTCGGCAACTCTGCCCACGCAAGTATATAGCAGACCGATCCTATTTTTCAAATAACCGTTGGTTTTATCTTAAAGCCGACCAATGTGATCATGTAGTATTGTATAACCGTCTTTTAAACATTCGGAAATTTTCGTTCCAAAAATATGTGTGCAGTATGCGTAAATTTATGTAAGTTTTAAACGGTCTTGGATTATTAAAGTTGGATTTAGTTATTTAAAATAGGTACAATTATTTCTTTATTTAGAAACTTTCTTCATAATATAAACATTTTTTTTCTCCATATCCACGAAATTGCTATCATGATTCCAATTTGCCGACAAATAACCACAATTTTTTAAACATATTAACTTCGTTTTATCCAATGCCTTTTAGTTGACATTTTATAATACACTTTCTATTTAAAACATAGGAAATTAAGGACCCCATACAATTTAATTATTGAAAGGTTTATAATAGCCCGAACCACTCCAACATTTTAAATAATATCGCTCAGTTGTATTGCTTTTTTTTAATTATTGAAATGTTTATAACAGCCCGAACCACTCCAACATTTTAAATAATATCGCTCAGTTGTATTGCTTTTTTTTTTGGAATGCATATTTATCCTCACATATTTAATAGCGATAAATGTGGTAAAATACAAAAAAGAAAGCAAAAATTCCTCTTTAAAATTTAAATAAATATCTTAAAAAATATTTATACAGGGTGTCCGCTAATTACTGGCACACAGCATAACTGCAGATACTTTAGGTAAAAATATTCCTTGGTTTTAATGATTTTTTTTAATTTTTTAAGTTTTATTAATACAGGGTATTCGAAAAGTGCTGTACCGACTTCAAACCCTGAATTTTAAATGGAACACCCTGTATATTTTTACATTTTTAGATTCCCTGAAAGAAATAAAGGTAACTTTTATAAGAACTTCTTATTCAAATTTTGTGTCATTTAGACAGGAATTAAGGTTATGTATTTTTTTAGCAAATTTATGTCCTCAGCAAACAGCGTCTTGTGCAGTTGATAGTTCAGATTATTTAATGAAATTTTAACCACAAGTTAAGAAGACTACCTTCTAACGATCTATGATGGTTAGGAGTTTTAAAATTATACCGGGTGTCTCAGATCATATTTTCAAAAATTTTCAATTCGCAATATCCAAGTTTTTTAAATGGATCACCCTGTATTTGATATTTTTTCTGAAAGAGTTTTAAAATACCTATCAATGATATATACATGTTCTATACCTAAATCTAATAGTTAACGAAATATCTAGAATTATATGGAAAGTTTCAACTAATTAATGCTGCCTATAATGTAAAGCCTTAAATCTATGAAGATAATTAAAAGAACGCTTCAAGGATTTTAATTTTGCAATATCCAAGTTTTTTTAGTTTGGTCATATATGTATATACAGGGTGTCCCACTAAGGGTGGCTGGGTAGCTTTTCTCAGACTATGGATGCTACAGCCTCCCAAAAAAATTTTTTTTCGTTACTAAAGTGGCCAAGAGAAATTGTTGGAAAATATTTCCAAGTTTGTAAAACTACCACAAGACTGCGTACCTGCAATAGAAAATAAAAAAACAACTTTTTATTCGAAAATACCCAATATGAGGTAACATTTTAATAAGAGCAACAAAAACTCCAACCAAATCTGCGTCAGTTTTGTTTAAGGCGATTTGTCATATTTCCGATAATAAGGGTGGGGGAAGATAATAAATAAATCAATTTTCAAAGTGCTCTGCCTCCTACATCTTTTATTTAATGGTATTCAAGTGGGTATTTGTTTGAAAGAGCATTTAATGCTCTTATAATTGTTGTCATTTTTGACGCTCGATAGTTGTTGGTACACCTACTAGAGGGCGTTGTTTAAACAAAATTCAATTTTTAGAGATTTTCTCGAAAAAACCAAACGGAACAGTATGCTTTCAACAGAGTTAGTTTAAAGAGGGAAAAATTACCTAAATTCTGGAGAAAACCGCGTTTTGATATCTCTCTTCATTTTTTAGTTACTTCAAAATAACCTGTTTTCCCACTGATAAAAAATAATATTAGCTTTTAATCATAATAAGAAAATTCTTATTATAGTATATTTTGCTTTACCTCACTTTACACAGACTTGGGACTATTATTCTGCGGAATTATTAGATCACAAAAAATACTTTCGATATGGATTAATTGGAGCTATTTAAAAAAACCGTGTTTTTTATTTTACGGTTGTTGTTGCGCGTCGAAAATAATTTTCCAGCTTTTTTATTTTTGGCGATTTACTTATTCGATTTTTTTCCGATAATAGGTACTTTAAGCCTCTTTCAGAAAAAAATATCAAATACCGAGTGATCCATTTAAAAAACTTGGATATTGCGAATTGAAAATTTTATAAAATGTCCAATGATCTGAGACACCATGTATAAATTTGAATCTTCTCGGCACCGTATATCGTTAGGAGGTAGTCTTCTTAACTTGTGGTTAAAATTTCATAAAATAATCTGAACCAACAGCTGCACAAGACGCTGTTTGCTGAGGACATACATTTGCTAAAAAATACATAACCTTAATTTCTACCTTATTAGGAAAGACCCTGTATATTAAACGAATTTCTATTATAGCTGATATGTCACTTTGTTTACTTATTATCTCCAAGACCTAATTTTTTAAATCAATTGTTTTAGTAGTAGCGTAAGAATGTATGGAGGATACCACATTCCCCACACAATTGAAACGTAGAAAGGAAATAAATGATTGTAATTTCTATTATATTGTTCTAGCACACCATCAATGATATGATGACATTAGAACATATGGGCGATGAGTCCGACACAGATTCAGAGGAGGACAATCCTCCAGTTGATGGGGGCAATGTTTATGTGGATAATGCACAAGTTGGTTTGGACAGCCATCTGACTACTGGGGGCAATGGGGATCTGACTAATGGGGGCAATGGGTGTAATGATGATGGGGGCAATCCATCACCCATCTTTATACCGCAAGATGATGGTTATATATTAATATTAAACGATACAAGCATGTTAGAATAGGTATTTAGAATAGTTATTATTATTATTATTATTATTATTATTATTATTATTATTATTATTATTATTATTATTATTATTATTATTATTATTCTTATTATGTATTTTGTATTAATAATGCGTTGTTTTATGTAGACATATTGAGTTTTATTTAAAAGAAGACAATAATACCAAATTAAACAAATATTTCTAAACTTTGTTTTATTCTAAACACCCAAATTTAAATATTGATCCGCTATTGCTTGCTACAATTAATTTTTACATCCCTATTTGATAAAATAATTATTAAAATGTTTTAAGTAAATATTTCTAAATTTTGTATATTCTAAACAACCAAATTTAAATAATGATCTGCCAGTATTAGTGCCCGAGAAAGAATATGTCAAACGTTAACTTTTAATTATTCTAAAACACCCAAATTTAAAAGAAGAAAATAATACCAAATTAAGCAAATATTTCTAAACTTTGTTTATTCTAAACACCCAAATTTAAATATTGATCCGCTATTGCTTGGTACATTTAATTTTTTACATCCCTATTTGATACAATAATTATTAAAATGTCTTAAGTAAATATTTCTAAATTTTGTTTATTCTAAACACACAAATTTAAATAATGATCTGCCAGTATTAGTGCCCGAGAAAGAATACGACAAACGTTAACTTTTAATTATTCTAAAACACCCAAATTTAAAAGAAGAAAATAATACCAAATTAAGCAAATATTTCTAAACTTTGTTTATTCTAAACACCCAAATTTAAATATTGATCCGCTATTGCTTGGTACATTTAATTTTTACATCCCTATTTGATACAATAATTATTAAAATGTCTTAAGTAAATATTTCCAAATTTTGTTTATTCTAAACACCCAAGTTTAAATAATGATCTGCCAGTATTAGTGCCCGAGAAAGAATATACCAAACATTAACTTAATGATGAAATCCCTTGTGACCGCACAGAGTGCCTCTCTTCAATTTTATGGGTAGAATACCTGGCTTTAATAGCTTTTAACACTCGAGACCCTCTGTCGTCGCACACCCCCAAGGCCAAACAATATGCAACGACGAAAAGTTTTATACACGCTCAAGGTTATATGATGTTAAAAATCCTCAAGGCCAAACGATACAGCACACCTTGGCTCCCAAATCAAAGAACGAAAAGTTTGGTGCACGCTCAAGGTCATGTGACGTCACATGGCCTCGAAGCCGCGTGATGCGCGCTCAAGGTCATATGACGTCACATCGCCTCAAGGCCAAACCACACAGCACACCTGGGCTCTCAAGGTCAGGAGTAGTGGTGGGGGGTGAATCAGTTCCCGTATTTGATATCTACTTTTATTAGGCCACTATTTTGTTTTGCTATCTTTTATTCATACCAAAATATTACCAATTTATTCCTAACTCCTGATTTTTGGGCAAAATTTGAGGAAATTGGATAAATAGTTTTTTAGTATTAGTTTTTTCGTTTTTTCTTTTCACTAGTCCGCCATCTTGCTCAGGCATATTGGATTTTTACCAAAATATTACCAAATCATCCCCATATGACTCTTAATTTTTGCCTAAAATGGAAGTTAATATGATGAATAGCTTTTAAGCTGTATCGCGAACTGACAGACCAACAGAAAAATTGGCAGACGGACCGACGGAATTGATGAAACATATTTTTTGTCATCTAAGGGCGCTAAAACCTGAAAATATGTAAAACCTGAGAAGGCGATTTTTTCACGAGTATAAATATTTTATTTGGCCGCCGTTTTGTTCCGCCATCTTGAATTAGTACCACAGGTTTACTAGTTTATCTCTATACCACAATTAGTTTTCTAGGCTGAATTTTTAAATACTTTATTAACCGCCATTTTGTTCCGCCATCTAGGATTAAAATTTTCAACAATTAATTTCTTTTTTTAGTTAATATTTACAAACATTACTTTTACTTTATTATATTAAAATCTAATAATCAAACAACTTGACGTCTTCCCCGTTTTTCTTTTAATACATATAAAGCAAATTAGGTCACAATAACAATTGTGGATGGATGTTTTTAAATTCGTTTTTAAATCACCCCGGTAAGTGAACGTTTATTCTTTTTAATCGTTAGCGGTTTGCATCAATCTCATAAAAGCATGGGCACCTGCACAGTTCTATGAATTTCTCGGATTCGTCGGCGCGTTATTGTAAGCACAACATAAAAGTTCCGACGGACTCTGCCCCTTCTTGTCTTGTTAATGTTCGGTGATCACACTTAATGTTTGCACAAAAATTCAAATTAATTTATTAAGTAGTATTTCCAGGCTGATTTTTTAAATATTTTATTAGGCCGCTATTTTGTTTTGCTACCTTGGATTCATATCACAATGTTACAGTTCATTCCTACGTAACACTTGAGATTTTTGTTGAAAATTTGAGGTAAAATGTATAATTAGTTTTTTTAGTAATAATTTTTATAACGTTTCACTAGGCCTTCTTGTTCCGCCATATTAGATTTTTACCAAAATATTGTCAGGTCATCCCCAAATAACCCTTAATCTTTATTAAAATTTAAAGTAAATCGGGTATGTAGTTTTTAATCTATGCCGCGAACTGACAGACAGACAGACATATCGACCGATGGACCGACGGAATTGATAAAACCTATTTTTTGGCATCTAGGGACGCTAAAACGTAAAGAATTGTAAAATCTGAAAGAGTGATTTTTTTGAGATTACAAAAATTCTCTTTGGCCGCCATTTTGTTCGGGTATCTTGAATTAATACCACAATTTTCACTAGTTGATCTCTATACCACAAATCGTTATGGCACACAATTTGAAATCAATCTGTTAAGAAGTTTTTTCAGGCTGATTTTTTAATTTTTTGGATTCCCGCCAAAATGTTACCATTTGATACCAACATAATATTTGTAGTTTCTGTAAAATTTGACATAAATTGGATACATAGTCTTTTAATAATAATTTTTCTGGACGAAAAGTATTTATTTAATCAGACTATAATTCTTGTTGATAAGCTTCTAATTTTTAATTTGTGCAATGTTAAGGAATGTTCATTAAATATATATTAATTTAATAAACAAGTTTGTCTAGCTGTAATAGGGCCAATTGTTTAAGTAGTAAAAAGTATCGGTACTGGCGTATTTATCTAACTTAAAAACAAACGAGGCATTCTAATTACAATAATTTAAGCCCATCTGTATACTGTCTCTTCTACTATAATTCCAAATTTCTATAAATGTCGCTTAGTTCAAGCGTAGGAAGACGGAACAACATTATAGCATAAGTTGCTGGCGTTTATTCTCGAAACAAATACAATACAACGGTTATCACTGCCGGCATTATTAACTTAAATAAGTACGAGCAGACAAAGCGTGTCCTGAATGATCATTTATTCGGTCGTTTCAGTTATTGTATGGAGACCTTGTAATAATCAGATATAGTTTACTTCATTAAACTTAAATCGACCAAACTGATAACGAAACTTGCAACATACGTTTACGTTCACAAATAGTACTTGTAATAATTATACAACATTTAAAAGTAGATAATTATTTCAAAATAAATTTAACTCTATGGTATCCAATTGTGCATTCCTATATGCACAACATTACAGCGAAAGAGATAACTGTAATATTTATTATATGCTAACAGATAAAAGGCGATAAATATGCGCCATTGACGTGGCAAATATAATTTTCCTTAAAAAGCTGCGTTTTTTACTTAAAAACTAATGAATTACTTTTAGTTCCGAGTAATAGAGGTATATTGGTCAAAAATCTAAATATCCACGGGCTTTCGAAATAAATCACATTTTCTTTATGAAATCATAACTTTATATTTTTATTCTCACTTTTTTTGGAGAAACTGAGATATAACTGCGTAAATTAAAAGAAGTACTGACAATGTGCTTCGGTCATTTCAATGGAGAGTGGTAACTTTTTGTTCTAATGTTATCTTATACGAAAGAGGATATCTTGTTATGTTCTTATGACGGTCGCAAACCAGCAATTTAAGTCGCAAACCAGCAATTTAAGCAAAAATGACATTCAGTCGTGTTTGAGAAATCTATCTTCAAACATTCAAAAATACCGAACGTAGTTAATCTACTTATATGCACTCCTCTGTAATCAAGTACCTATCAAAAATCAATTCAAGTAAAAATTTATTTCCGGTTAAAGTGCCACGCTCTCTTCAGTAAATATTAAACCTTATTTTCACAATCTTTTTTTATTTTTCTTTAACTAATTTAAGTAGCAAATAAATTTTTAAAGATTTTGTTTTCCAGCTCTTATAGGTAATAACAAATTACTTTGCTCTTTAAATAGATTGAGATCTGGACGGCTGGGTGAACGAAATTCACTCCTTTGCTAATTTAACGGTTTGGAAAGTTTTCATCTAGCATTTGATCATGTATACATCGAAAGTTCTGCCGTAAGACTTAATTCTAAATAATTGGCCGCATTAAGTGGGCGAAATAAAATATGTGTTCCAAAATATAATCTTCAATAATTGCTCAATCGATTGAAAAGTCATAATGAAAATTTCTTTGCCCTGGGTAAATGCAAACTTTCCTTAACCCATGAGTGACTCCAACTAAATACCCCTCGCCACCGGCTAAATGTGGCGTCATACATAATATTATATTAGAAAGTAAGGTGTCTGTAATTGGCAAAGAAATTGAGCAAGATAAAGTCTCTTGGGGAAGAATTCTAGAGTAACATGCTAAATAGGACAAAAGTGAAACGTATACTTTTTGTTTTCGGAGAATTCTACTTTCGGCATTCTGAGTTGTAATTTGAGGATTTTTAGCAACACGTACTCCTTGATCAGCAATTAGAATTTTAAGTCTTCCTACTGGTCAAATAAAGTTTTGAAAAATATGTGGTCGGGTTGCACTCGATTTGGATATAATTCTGTGGAAAACCTCGCATTTCGATAATTTGCAGATAAGCAAAAGTAAAAACAGCGAATAACTAATTAAGTCTTTGACCATACAATAACACATCAGAGAATAACTGACATCCTCAGTTCTAGACCTACTAAGAAACTGTTGAAATAAAAAATATCAATTTATGTTAATATACACTCATTAATAAAACTTCTTCTATTTCAGTTACATATTTGTACTTTTGACAGATATACTTTATAGATCTTTAACGGGAAAAAATATCCTATATTTGCCCCACCAAACGCGGACAACTAGCTCTAAATTCATTTTTCTCGCCCCAAGGAACACAAAAATGCAGAATTTTAACTCAGTCGAAATAATAGAGCTTATTTTTTTTTAAATGATCAAATTATTTCTTTGCATTCAACACCCTGTAGATTGGTGAGGAGCGAAATTATTTGAATAATACTTATTTACAACTTTTTGCCAAACGCAACTGCCTACAGAAAATTCATAAAAATAACTAATTCATAAAAATAATTAATTTACATTACATATAATTATGTATAAAAGTATTTTATTACTTTTTTTTGTTTTTAAACTATGGAATATATTTTTGGAAATATTTATAATCAACAGCAAAGTTATGGTATGGGCGGGGATCGAACCTGCACCTCTGGATCACTAGTCCATTGATTAAACCAATTGCGCTATCGTACCACTGATAAGCAATTCGTTACAACTTGTACATATTCAAACCCACCAGTATCATAACCATTGTTCATCCTGCCAAATATTCTAATATTATGGTGCGGCGTTCCTGACTGGACGTCAAATTTGACATCGCTATAATAATAATAATATATACTATGGAACGCCGTTTTACTTTTTAGTCTGATATATGCCCGGTATTAATTTAAATTGAATGGGACTGCATTATGGCAATTTATTTTATAATATTACAGAAAAAATGCAATTTTAACTGAATCCTTGCAACATCCAGAGCTAAAGCCTTCATATAGATTTTTAACAATCAATTAATTTGATTTAGCTATTAAAATGTATGTCAGGATATTTGGATGGGTCTTTACAATATTAATTCAATTTTCATTATATTATTATAATTAAAATGCATTTTTTTATTATAATATAATTTTATTACTT
The DNA here is from genome assembly GCA_030620095.1 of Kuschelorhynchus macadamiae. Taxonomy (NCBI): domain Eukaryota; kingdom Metazoa; phylum Arthropoda; class Insecta; order Coleoptera; family Curculionidae; genus Kuschelorhynchus; species Kuschelorhynchus macadamiae. Next base: position 708,016 of record JAUTXW010000070.1, read on the forward strand.
ACAAATTTGTTGATACCAATATTTATCAAATATTTATCGAATACCTTTGTAGCATTATGTGGGAAACAATATAACCGATTATCAATTTTTATGAATGGTATTTTCATTTACAGCAATTTCTATGATTATCTATTTTCATTGAAACCAATTTCCATTGATATCAATTTCGATTGAATACAAGCCCCTCGAATGCGTTTTTATTATCGGAAGTTTCGCCATTTATAGCCTCCCAAAAGAAATATAATGTGTGTACGTTAGTGTGTTCGATAACCAAATTAATTTGCGAGTGTGTCGTCATACGAAAGAGAAGTCTTCGCGCCAAAAAAGGTTTGTAAAATTCTGGAGCCCCTCTGGTCTGGTATTCTGTGTTCTGAAGTATGAGCAGACTTCGTTAGTTTGCGTATTGCGCTAACATTGGATTGCATTCTAATAATCTTGCTTGCTGAATTTTTAATATCATTTGTGCAATAAAAGACGATGATACGGACCGAATTCAAACTCGTCTTTCACACGCAAGTACGTTACATCGATGTACAGCATTTGGGAGTCAAACAGGCCGTAATGCATTGTCATTTGAAAACATTTGTAGAATTTACGCTTCAATAAAATGTTACTAAAATTATTAAAGTAATTATTTTGAATCTATAGATTTTATTTTCAATACTGTTTATTATGTCCTACCTGTACAGTTGCAGGCAGTAGAAATCGAGAAAAACTTTCAAATTTCCAAAATAATACATTTTCAAAAATGTGGATTGTTGCTTACCATCAAGCTGTTAAGATAAATATAAAAAATGGCAATTTAGGATATATTTACTATAATAATAAGAGAATTTGGTTTAGCTACCTGTATAGGGACTTCTGAACATGGTTTGTATTTTTTAATTGCAACTAAAAACTAAAAATGTCAATAGACGGCACTAGTGCAGCAACTTACGTAACAAATGTTCCCCTGCAATTATTTTACTCGCAGCATTCTTAACTTTTGTTTTAAATTAATTGATTATTTTAATCAAAATAAATTTCACGAATCATCGTGATCGCACTTTAGATATTCTGATATTTGTAAACTTAAATTTAATTTTCTTGCTAAAAGCTGAAGAGACGGGCGTAGGCATACCGTTGTAAGTGTATCGTGGTGTGTCATAACTTTATAAACAATGAGTATTAAAAGGGGACTCGTATGTTGCGTTATAGAGGCTGCTTTTCTAGAAGCAACAAGGCCGAATTAACTATTTACGATGGTTTGGGGCTCATCTGGGCGAGTTGAAGTTTTGCGATGACAAAAAAACGGTTAATGGGTTTTATGTAATTGTGGGCCCTTCGGCTGCAACTCAAAATTTACATGATGACAAAAAAAAGAAAAGATCCTCAGTTTTGAATTTCGCTCGCTGATGTCTCCCGGGGCCCCCCACCACATTTAAGCCTTACGCATTGTGGCTTTTGCATTTCAATCATTAAAACAAATCATCAAAAACATGACGCGCAAGCTCTGTGCTGGGGCCACTGCCGATGCCGACGCGACGGCGGGGTCTGAGGCAGTGGCGGGCCTTATGTAAAAAATAGTATTCGCATGACGTGAGACGCCGAAGGTTCGGCAAACTACTTTCAACACTTCGAGATTTCAGTTTTAAATACATTTGTACAAGCTATTGTCACAGATTACAAAACAATCTGTGAAGTAACACTGATTTTCTCGGTTAGTGATAGTGTCTGATTCTGTTGTTGATCAAAGGTTTATAATTTGAATCGGCCATTGAATTCTTGAGTTGCGCAATTTAACATTGAATAATAAGTAGTTGACAAAGTTAGACAATTCTGTCTACCTCCGAGGATATACGTAAGTAAAATACCGAAAAATCCGCTATATACATTTTATTTTTTTCAGGCTGCATTTGAAGATATATCACAAAATAAATTGTATATCTTTATAGCTACTTTTCATTATCAACAAGATGGTGCACCTAGATTTGAAATCCGACGTTTCTTCTTCGCGGTCAGATCAACTTATTTTTTTTAAATAGACCTTCATTTTTATTTTGTTTTTTAAAATCCCTTGACTTCTAAAAACCAATGATGTAATGCACTCATTCATTGAAATTTAAAATTTTCCTTGGTGAATTTGGCGAGATTCTGGTTTTCTGTGTCTCTCTAACACATTGTCTTTTATGGCAAAATCTTAAATCTAGGTACTGTTCAAACATTAAGTGTGAAACATCGTTAATTTTGGGAGGTCGAACGTGTCTTAATAATTAAATAAAAAATACAGTTACGTGTTTGAAAAAAATTAAGTTAATTTTCAATCTGAGTGTACATACTTTTCTCGTAGGTAAGTATTGGTTACAATTCACAGTGTATCAAATTTTAATAAATCGTCTCTAAAAGTTTAAAAGGTGCATTATATAAACTAAAAAAAAAAACAAAATCTTCGACACCCTGTATCTCTAAAACAAAGCATAAGAACCTTTATTCATAATTTTTTATGTACAAATTACCCCTAAAATTACATTATGGCTTTTAGTAACACCCTGTATTTAGGTTCAACATATTCTATATGTAGGTACATATGAATATGATTCCAGGTTTCAATCCAGACAGAAATCACCATGTCGTGGATTCTTATCGAAAGATTCTCTAGTATCTCTACATAACAAGAAGGTACACGTTGCCTACCTATATAAGCTTACTACAGTTTGCTTTAAATAGGATGACCAGATATACTCTTTTTAAGAGGAATGTTCTCTTTTTCAGGTCCATGTACCCTGGTAGTCTTACTATTTCCATAAATACGACAAATTTCTTCTATTTTGAGAAATCTGGGACAAATGATTTTTATTTTGAGAAATCTGGTACCATTCTCTAATTATTTTTGTTATTTTTAGTCCTTATTATTATGTGTATTATAATTATTATTTTCATTGTGAGTCATTGAATTCTGCGAAAGTGACAAGACTTTACTTAATTATTATACGCTGGTACCTATTTTTACATATCGTCAAAATGTACTCTTTTCATTTTAAAAAAATCTAGTCAACCTACTTTAAATCACGTTTAAGAAGCCAAAAAACCTGCAGTAGAGCATGTCGCCGGCACACAGCTTCCAGGAGAAATTGCAATTTGCCATTACAAATTACAGTGTGTGGTAATCTGTGAATTATAGCTGGGAAATTCAAAACCTTGTTTTTTTTTATTCTGGTATAAATATAAACACTAAATCAAAAATCATTGTTATTGCTCTACCATATATGACTGATTGTAGATTAGACCAGGAAATCATCAAAGGATTGTAGAATAGTTTGTTTTGCAATAGGATGTTGGGAGCTAGATACGTTCGTTTTAACTTTTTTTCATTATTGTATTCACCAATGATTTAATAACTAAGTATTCCCAATCGAATAATAATTAATCATGTTTCAACTGTTATTGATTACCTACGAATATGTTTTTCATTATTCGCATCCGACTCGTCATGACGTCATGCACAACACAGTCGGTTGATTTTAGACGCACATTTAAATCTTCGAACGAATATTTCAAGTATTTTAATTTCCATCGTAAAAGGTCCGTGTTATATCCTTTTGATGTAGTATAAATTACAGATAAATGACTATCAAAATCAAAATAATGAGCATTATTCTATTTACATTTTTAGGGTGTTAATGGAATTGATATTAAAAAAAAAAGATATCGTAAAAGATGCTTTAATTTTTTTTGATATGCGATAAAAATAAATTTTTTTTTTATTGCATGACTTCTTAAATCAGATTTGCCTTCATACGGTTGAAATCTCCACAAAGTCGTTATTGCATTCTAATGTTTTCGGTATTAATATTAATTTAATGCGATCCAGTTTAAAGCAATTACATTTTCATAAGAGTCAATATATTAAATATTTAAACAGATTTTTGTATATGGCATTTATTTCATACCAATTTTTATTAACATCGATTTGATGAAATGCAATAACTAAGGAAAGACGCATGTATATAGAAATTTTAAGTAGGCGGTATACGTGTTAAAAAAGGATAAACAACTGCTTTTTTGTGGTATCAATTAAAATGGTCTGCAAAGAAATTGCTAATCATAACAATGCAATTCGGTAAAATCGGTATCCGCAAAAATTCGATATCTGAAAAATTATAACGAATAAAAATTGTACGCAGGTAGCATCATTTATATGGTTTGCAATTAAATTTGGTATCAAAGACGCGTATGACTAAAAAGTAAAACGGCGTTCCATAATATACCCAACAACTTTTGCTGTTGATTATAAATATTTCTAAAAATATACTTCGAAGTTTAAAAACAAACTGATAACATATTTCTATTCAAAATTTGGCTTATACGGGCATAACGTAAAATTATAAATTTACTAATAAGGACGGTACTTCATAAGGATGTCAGATTTGACGTCCAATTAGTAACGCCGGGCCATAAGGTTAGAATATTTGGCAGGATCAACAATAGTTATGATACTGGTGGGTTTGAATATGTACAAGTTGTAATAAATTGCTTATTAGTGGTACGATAGCGCAATTGGTTTAAGCAATGGACTAGTGATCCAAAAGCGCGGGTTCGATTCCCGCTTGTACCATACCTTTTGCTGTTGATTATAAATATTTCTAAATATAATTATCTGTCGAGCTAATGCATTTGTTAATTTTTCTAGCAGAAAAAGTTACGAGAAGACAAATTCTCGATTTAGACACGAGAATTACCAATCCGGGACATATTAGAAACAGGAACTACTATAGATAACATCAAAAAATAGCTTTTTAGTATTAACTTTTTATTTTTCATAAGAAATTTGAGGGTTTTCCATGTTCAGCAGCTATTTGTTGAAGTTGTATTTGAAAATATATTAAACAACCTACATAAAAAAATTTTATATTTTCGTATTTTTATAAAATACTAAAAATATTTTTTCATGTGTTGCGGTATTCTTAGATTTTTGCACAGTTTTAGATAACGTATAAATTAGCTGATAGCGATATCCGTAAAATTAATTTCCCTTATAATACAAAAAACGAATGTTTGATGGCCTATATATATTTGTTCGAAATATTGTACACAGGTACAAGGGGTCGAGTTAAATTTTACAATAAAAGATCTGTATCTTGCTTCAACAGAGGGTAATATAAGACTATCAATATTATCTCAATAGTGAGGATTGTCCTGTTTTTCGGTGTCTTCCTCTCTAACTTTCTCCCCTTGCTTTAGTTCGATTAGTCTTGAATCTTGAATCTTGGAACAACTAATAAATTACAGGCACTTAAAAAAGAGGAAAGATAACTTTAAGATACATTAACTGCTTATTCTGTCAGAAAGAAGTCAACCTAGATGCACTACTGACCATGTTAACCGCTGTCTATGTCTTGCCGAAAACTGAGGGCATTGTTTTTGTTATAAATCAGGTATATGCATTACATGGCACATTCTTAGGGAACTGGTTCTGCTTAAACATTATCGAGGAATTTAAACAGCGTCTTCTTTCAGCATGCAGCAATCTCGCACTCAGTCAAGGACTTGATTTTAAAAATTGTGGATTATTGATGTTTTATATTGTGAGTATAATAAATATTCGTATATTGAAGTAATAATTAACTTGGTTGAAAGTCGCTTGTTTTTTTGGTAGATAATTAGTAGTTTGTTTAATAAAAGAGTTTACATCTTGCAAAAAGGGATAATCAAAATATATTTTTAAATTTCTCCTATTTAGATGAGAATTTTAAAATTATATAACTCGTATTAAACTTTTTTATTTTAATACTTAACTCTATTAAACGTAATATTTCAAAACAGTTATTACAAAACTTTTTCACCAGAAAATACCTTCAACAATAGTCTTAAAGGATTTAAGTCTTCACATCAGCGTGTGAGGAAGGAAACTATTTCTATGTAGACGTTGAGTTGCTTAATATCCACTAATACGTGCGACGTGCAATTCTATAGTTGTCGTTTAAGGGAACTTGTTACAATGCAGTAAGCAACAGTTTAATACAACAGAGATAGAGGAATTAAATAGAAATATTTTAGACTAGTAGATGCACTAAAATAGCAACTTTATAAACATTTAGGAACTGCAGCAAAAAAGATATATTTAATTGGTATGAAATAATACTACAAACTTTTCGCCAGAATAGTATGCCTACTATACGTAAAATACTGTACACCAATATGGGATATCTAAATAAAAAAAAATCACAACAAAAATTAAGTCATATGTGAACATTTTGGTAAAAATTCAAAAAATATCTTAAAATCTATTTATTAGATTGATTTCAAGATTTGCGTAAGAATTAAATGCGATACAGAAATAAACTGGTAAATTTTTCCTGCGAATTCAAAATGTTGGGCAAATCAAATGTTTTAAAAATCAGCCTAAAAAATCCTTCTTATTCAACTGACTTCAAAATTTGATGAAAAATTAAGGATCATACAGGGATAAACCTGATGATATTTTGGTAAGAATCCAAGATGGCGGAAGGAAATAGCACTCTATTAAATACTTAAAAAATTATAACTTAAAAAGCTACTTATCCAGTTTACCTCAAATTTGGCACAATTAAGTGTGTCATAGAAATGAACTGGTAAAATTTTGGTACGAATCCGAGATAAGAAAACACAATGGCTGGCTAATAAAACGTTTAAATGAATCAGCCTTATTCCATTGCTGAATTAAATATGATATGCGGAGGTAAACTTTTGGTTCAAATCCAGTACGGTAAAATGTTTGGAAAACCATTATTAAACAATTGGTAAACTTAAATATGAATCCTTAATTTTATTAGGAATAGTAAAGTATGATCCTGTTTAGTTTCGCATATAGTCATTTGGAAGTTACATATATAAATTGTGTTATCTTTCGCTTTGAATTCAATTGAAAAATTGAATCCTTAGGAGGCTTAATTGGGTAAAACCAATCTGTAAAGGAACTTAAACGGAAATTGCTTTTGTCCACAAAAGTGAAAGAAAATGTATACTCAATGAGCACAAAGTCCATCCCCCCCCTCTAACTTTCAAACCTCTCGGTATATTGCAACGAAATTTATTAGCAAATTCTCCTTTTTTTTGAAAAAAAAACAGCATCACTGAAAAAAATTGGCCCTGAATACTCCTAATTCATATTTGCTTGAAAAGCTTTTGTTTAAACTAAATTCTTTTGTAACAAATAATCGGAGTTTGATGGAAATAACGTGCCTTGTTTAATTTTTTTCGAATATTTGTTTGACTAAAATTGCCTTAATTTAAATGTATATTTATTTACGTTAAACAAAGGTACAAATGTTAAAAAGAGAAGCTGCAAAGAAACAACCATACCGTTAACGCCCGTTTATGACAATCAAAAGCGACTTGTTTAAATATGGTTCGAAGTTTCTAGACCTCAAGAGTAGTTGGAAACCCCAACCGCCATTTTCTAGCATTCGTTACGGTGTACGGTGGCCGGTGGCGTTTAGAGAAGCATTTTTGTGATTTGATAGTGATTTAATAATGTAATGTGATGTGCGTTAGTTATAGATCATACATAGAGTGTTACTCTAGGTCATATGTGTTTTAGAAGTAACACCATAGCATTAAAAAAGTTTTATTCAGTATTATTTATTGTGAAAACATCTGGAAGTTGGGCCATATATGGCCTACGTTAAAAAGTAAGATGTTAGTATAAAGTGTACCAATTTATCCATAAACTTTGCCTATTTTACACACAACAGCAGATTTTTGTATTTCATTGCTTTCAAGTCTTATTATTAAAAACTTTTTAGAAGACCGTCCATACTATACCTATATATACTTACTCCCTTATTATACCATTCAGATACCTGCTTACATGTTTGTTAAATAAAAAGTACGTTTTTTTACTTTAAGGCACTAGCTTCTTAAAATCAGTGGCGGATCTAGGCCCTAAATATTGGAGGGAGGGGGGATAAAATTATACTATTAAGTACGATTTTTTAAAATGTATTATCAACTAACCCATAAATATCAGGTATACTGGAGTCGGGCACTAATAAATTCGAGGGTAAATTATTATTTTCAACTCAAAATTTGGGGTTGGGCCTTTTTTATTGGCTCGCAAATAACCGTTTATATCAATGAAATGTTTTCACATGTTTCACCAAACAACCATTTGTTTAAAACAAAAGTCACAGGTGATAGGTATTCCAAAACAAGTTTAGTTAAATTATATATCTGCCACCAATGAATAGAACAAAGGCTTGTTGAAAGAAACCTGGATCTGTGGCAATTATGTAACATAACCAAGAAAATTTTTAAGTGTATTTTGAAATGTTTTCTTTGGTCTTAAATTATTTATTTGTTTATTTTCTCTACCCCGCAGGGCACAAGCCTCTATTATTGGGTTGTACAGAACAAAATATCAAGCAGTAGCAATAATTATTAAATATTTCTAACGTATACAATTATTATAGGTAATTAAAACAAATAGATATAAATTCTTTATAACTACAGTGAAAGCTATCCAAATAATCCTTCAAGCGATTGTGAATTAAACACATATCATGCAAAGGCGAAAATTTTAAAACGTTCGTTCTAGGCTTTGGAAGGAAAAATAGTGTTGATGACCGAGTTGGCCTAGCGGGGACGTGAAAAGTAACCTAAGATAGTACCTATATTGGAAGCAGAAATTTTATTATTTACTAATTTATACGGAAATGACAGCGGAGAATATTGTCTTGTTTTCTCAAGGGTGTCCCATTTAAATCTTGCGAGCAAAAGGAATATAAAGCAAATAAGGATATAAAAAAGTGTATTTTTTAAAAAGTTAATACTAATAAAATAATAATTAAGTATACTTCAACTGACGACAAGTAAAAGCAAGGCCTGGCCTAAAAAATAACCTGAAAAAATAAAAAAACGTAAAAACTTTTTCTAACTTCCAAAGAGCATAATTCATTTTTATTTAAAAACACATTTCTTCCATATGATTTTAAAAAATATATAGTGACCAGCAAAAATAAATATAGAACAAATTTGTTTAAAATTCAGGTTATATTATTTTATTATATATATTTTCTATATTTTTGCCTGTCACTGTATACAGGATGTTTATTTTAGAACAAAACATTGACGAGATTGACCTTTTAAGTAATCTGACAGATCAGTAGATCGAGTTTGTGACAGGTGAGAAACTGGGGGACATCATTCGTTTGAAAAGGGGAATCAAAGAAGTTAATAAGGTATGTATATGTTGTTTGATATATTATTTAGATAAAGGTATACTTAAAATAAAATGTATTTGACCATTTGGGAAGAAATATATAATTTGATTTAAAATAAATTTACGGGTACTGTTAACTGTGATACACAAAATCGCGTATATTCAATTCAATTAATTTTATACATAAAGTAAATGTTTACACACATCAATGTGTCAAGTGCAATGCTATGATAGTTTTTGCTTTCATTTTTGGTCGAACCAAGGTGTTTTCAAGTTTAAATCGTTATTGTAGTAAAAAAGCTTAATTATTTTTTTAATTTCCAGCAACTTGAAAATGATCTTGACTTCCACTGGATGTGCTAAATGTGTGACGGAAACATATTATAATGCATTTTTTTTATAATGGAGTACATATATATTATACATCACGTATATATTTTTTCGAATTGGTTGGTGTTCAAACACGTAGAATCTGTATGTATACTTTATTTCAAACAAAGCTTAACGTACCAGAGGTAACAAGAATAAACACTTGTTACTGTCATCTTGTTAACTTTTCGAAATCTCAAACTAAACTGAATCAAAAATAGTTCTCTCAGTGCGCTTATATATACATTGTAAGAACATGGATCAAAAACTAAGGTAAGTCTAGCTTTTTAAAATAACAATAAAATTGACATAAAACTCTATACAAATCTAAAATTATCAGTAAATTCATAACATCTAGTTGACAATGGTCGCATTTAGACCAATAGATGTCACTGAACTCATTGGAAAATCAGAGTATATAATTGCACGACAAAAAGTGGCATCCAGAAAAATAGCATTTATTTTCAGATATAACTGCTACTTATAAAAATGTTTCATATATTCCATTGATATTCATAATTATTATAATAAACATTGTATTTATCTGCAATTAACAATATCGAAATAGAGTAAGTACATACAATATTTTTTTAAATATAGCAATCGTAGTAAAATTTTTTTATAAAAGATAATTTTCTATAATACTTGTGTTTTGTTTCAAAAATAAGTTTTTGTATTTCATTCTGAATTTATTTATTACAAACAAATATTACATCATATAGAATAGAAAAGAATATTTGTTAAATACCTACATGTTACTATATGAAATACCTATTTATTTAAACTAAACAAAGACGATCTCAATCATGAATATAAACCATTTACTCAGGTTAAATAAAACATTTATTTTGTCCAAGAAAATCATTTATTTATAATGAATTATTTATTTATTTTAGTTAAATAAATGATGTATTTAAGTTTATTAATATATTGATTTAAATAAAATATATCTGACATTAGTTGAAATAAACAATCAACTTTAAAAACAACTGAAGGGTTCGAGTAATTCATCGTTATAAAGGTTTTTTATTCCTAATTCAACTCCTAACAGTTCTCAAATGATGATCATAACAATTTTAAATTTGATTTTCTGATACATGGGTCCGTGCTGCACTTTTTTCCAGCAAATGCAATGCAACGTGCTCTTTCAAGTTTCTGAAATTTTCATTTAATTGAAATATCTCGTTCGCTAGAAGATAAAATCGCTAAAGTTCGCATTTTCAATGAACGACCAATTTGCAAGAAATACTTTCAGAATTTATTGTTAAAATATCAAGAAAACCTGAAAGTTCAGGTCGTAGCTGAAATGGTCGTAAATCTTAGAAAATGTACTAAGCAGGTAGCTGAGAAAGGCAATATTTCGTATTCGTCCGTTAAGAACATTTAAAAATATTAAATTGCATCCTTATAAAATTAGAATTGCAGACGAATTAACCGAAGATGACCCTGAGACCCGACTGCGAGATTATGTCAGAAAGGATCACAGCAAATTCCAATTTTTTTGCGCCATATTTGTTTTAGTGGTGAGAACACCTTTTCCTGAATAGAAAAGTCAACACTCCAAATTGTAAATATTGGAGTGATGAAAACCTTCCTGTGTTTCACTAGAAACATATCCAGTTTAATTAATAAATAACTGTTTGGGCGGGTATTTTGGGCGACCGTATCATAGGTCCCATATTTTTGGAAAAAAGTTTAAACGGCCTTACATATCTTCACATAGTTACATTATTAAAAACACTAGAAATTACTTGGATGAAACCTATCCAGATAGATGGATTGGTCGCCGATGTCCGACAGAATTGCCAGCTCGCTCGCCAGGTCTTACACCCCTTGATTAGTTTCTGTGACGCTATCTAAAATCTCAAATTTTCAAAATGGCTAACGTGTGTGCAGGAATAAAGCCTGAAGTCCTCCATAATGTGAGGAAAGAATTCACTAACACGATGTCCATTTGTCAAAAGGTGCAAGGCGGATATTTACAACATCTTTTAAAATGAAAATTTGACGTTTTAATTTTTCTGCTGTTTTTAGTTTTTAATATTTGTTTTATCAGTTTTTTATTAACTTTTATACTGTTTGTATAAAAGTTAATAAAAAAATATTTACCTTCTCATTTTCGTGCATCACTTAGTGCGGAGTATTGATATTAGTAACCTCAAAATAATATCAAGAAAGTGTAATAATGATTCCATTACGAAACATTATTATTGGTAATCATTTGAGAACGGGTGAATTAATTAATTTCAAATTTGGGGTTAAGTTGTATAGGTGTTATAACGTACATTATATTACTAGGCAAACTTCTTAATAATAGGGCCTAGGCACAACAGCTCCTTTTGCCGGCTCTGGCACGAGTTTACAGGTGGAGTTGTTTTAATTAATTTAATTATTTATTCGGTTCTTCTCGATAATTAAATTTATACAGTATCCTTTACAGAAGACACGTCTTACAACACGGAGTTTAAGTGTGATTTTAATAGGGGCGCCATCCGCAATAAAAAAAGTAATAAATGTGCTTCCGCGAATTTGCGGAAAATCCTTCTTCTGAAATTTAGATATAGATCTGTACTTTAACCAATAAAAAAAACCATTTAAACATCACGTTTTATAATTTATTATAAAAAAATAAATTGCATTAAGGCAGATGTCAATCAAATGTCAAGGCAAATCAAATTAGCAGGTGAATTATTTAAAATGTATAAAAAAGGTAGCAATAAAAAAAGGAAAATCTTGTGAATTAAAATAATTTGTAAAATTACGGTCACTAATACTAAATTATATGTACCCTAATTGGCCAATAAATTAAACACTAGTAAGATAACCATTTACTCAAATTTTCGGGTGAAATATACTAATATAAAATTTTAGACAATAAAAAATAATGGAAATTTCTCACCAAAACTCTTAATAGCTGGCGCCACGTGGTGGAGAACCCACGACTTTGTCGGCGGCTCAAGGCTGCATCAGTTCTTGTTTTAACGCCAACCTACTCCTGTCCCTCATTGGTACTCGAACAGGATTTATAACGAATTAAATCCGGGATGACCTTATTTCCTCCGGACCAAAATTGAATTTATGATGCAATTGTGATCGGAATTCCACCATTCCAATATTTAATTTAGGCAAGCCCAAATAAAGAGTTATGGCAGATAACAAAAAAATTAGCTAGCAACTAGTGGCTAGTCCTAAAGGGGGCTAGTTAGGCGTCTAGCAAAACAAATTCTTATCCAGAAGTCAAATTATTGATTTCAAAATGGCAAAATTATGAAATGAAATTTAAAATTTCAATTTTATTAGTTTTTAGAAAAAAAACCTAGTTAGTAAAGTTAGTATTTAAAAGGCAAGTCAGTGTAGAGCTGAAACAAAAAGAAAAAAAATAGGCGTCAGCATGGCATGGCGTGATCTCGAAATTAAAGTAATATAATGTAAAAATTTAATTTAAAAAATCACACTTAAATTTTGAACAAATTAATCTAAATAATCAATAATGTAAATACAAATTTTAATGTATTACCTAACTGATGTAATTCTGGGAAAAGCTAAGAAATTATGTTTCAAGAGTTTGACCCGTCAAAATGGCTTCCAACTTGCAAAGTTCTGAAGATAAAATGGCTTGCTGAACGTGAAACCAATACATTTAGCAGAGAAACAAGAATTCAAAAAATATTCCCTTTTTTGACATAGAATAGCCAAATCTCAACACAGGTTTGCTAGGCTGACGGCGCAAATTAGAACCCCAAAGTAAACGTATGTTTTAAATGATTTTAGTTGAAAGGGAAAACTAGTTCTTCTAGATTTAATATTTATGTGATCTTCACAATTGAAATAATTGAACAATAATAAATATTAAATATCAAATCCCCTCGTATTTATTATGATCAAGGACATGCATGCATTTATTCGCCAATGTAGTAAGCATTATTTGAGTGTACGACAAGACCGCATTATTAAATTAGTCTTAAGGGGAACAAGCCAGAGCACAGCCTACACCACGCGGTGGACAAAGATATCGCACATTGGCTGCCAAATTTATACAAATACGAGGGAGATTCGTGGGTATCTAAAATAACCAAATAAATTATATCACTGAAATGAAAAAATTCATGCAACCTTAGCGTCAAATAAATACTAAAATATAGTGATATAATAACTTAAATATACACAATAATTATAATTAGCCTATTTACGTACAACTGAAGCTTAACTGGATCTGGAAAATTTAATACACGCAATATAGGTCTGTAAGTAATAAAATATTTATATTTTAAAATACTAAATATGTTTACTTAAAATATATATAGATTTATTATCATGATAAATTGTCTGACCGTAACGCACGACAGTACACTGTTACAAACTTAAGAATGAAAATAATATAAAAAATAATAATAAATAAAAAAAGTTCGAAACTGCGCCCAGCTGTTTTCTTGAGATTTAAAGCTGTCAGTTTTTTTTTCAAAAAATTGAATTGATAATGTGCACATATGTTATCGTTCTAAATTTCGTGGCAATATACCGAACGGTTTAAAAGTTAGATAGGGGGCGATGGACTTTATCTCCTCGCTGTATGTGCTACTAAACCGTTATGTGCGGAACTAAATACTCCTATTAAAAGGAAATATTCATAACAAGGGAAGTTCCGGGTGAAGGCTATTTACCGATTTTTTAAGTAAGGAATATATGGTAATATTAGCGTAAAACTCTTTACATTTAAAGTGTTAATAATTCTAATCAACAATTTGTATATACAGGAGTATAATGTGTTTTGGACATTTTTGTTTTTATATAACATTATATAACAACAAATGAATCAACTATGTATTTGATATATATTTATCAAAAATATGTAGCTATATATTAAATCAACACATATTAATAACGTTAAAGTAAATTATTCTTTTCCTTTCAGGTAATACAACTGAGCTGCCCGTAAGTAAAACAAACAAGTTCACTATACAAAATTTAAGCAGAAGCGGATGCTATACATAAAAAGGGATAAGAAAAATATTAGCTGCATTTTAAAAGGAATTGTTGTTGTTTGCTCATGACCAGGGACGATCTCAAGCTCATTTTGCCCAACCTAGAAAATCGTCTTAAACGGGTAAAATTTTGAAATGAAATTTTCCTACATATTTTAGATTCTATTTTAAATATTTATTTTTTCATAACATTAAAATGTTTGTTAAAGTTAGCTTTATTAATTTTACTTTTTTGACTCGATTTTTTAGTCAAACCCCTGTATTTTTTATTTTAAATAAAAACATATATAAGGAAACTAAATTAAGAATTGAACCAAGGCAGCGGAGTTGGAAAACATTTTTATTTATATGTAGGTAAGACGAATGCAAACAAATGCGTGTCGACATAATTATAAAATGTAGACCCTAGACCCTTCCCTCCAAATTGCTAAGCCCATTGCAGGGATGTTTATATGAAGAAACATCGATAATTGCGGTTTTCATACTTATTGGTCTATGAAAATCTAAGGTATAACCAAAATGTTAGAGCAGAGGGGCTAACATTTTTTTTGGTGTTTGTGTCGGCATGTAGATCAAACTTATCGTTCCCTTTATTTAAGAAGCAACCAACGAAAAGATTTTCTGAGTTACTTCATCGTATAACAAACACACATTTATCGGTAAAGTTTTAGATTTTATTTATATTTAGAGGATTTCTTACCACGATTACATATGTACGAAAGAGTACTCATACTTATATTTGTATTTACAAATTGTTATATCATGTATTTACAAATTACAACTTGTTTACACATTGCACAATAACAAAATTCTATAATATTTAAAACATAATACTTAAAAAAAATACTGATATAAACAATTAAAGATTAATTATTTTTTGGAAAATTAAAAACAATTAGGTACAACCAGAACGCTATATAACCAAGATGAGCTATCAACCTTACAGCACCTTCTCTGCAGAGTAACGAGTCTACAGGGTGTTTAAAAAGACATCGGCCATATTCGCACACAATTTGATGACCGGGGATTTTTAAAGGTGCGAAATCATAACTTGGTATTGGTTTTTATGCAGCACCTGTTGCTGCGGACGCTATTATAATTTCACTTAATTTGCGTAATTTTTTGACTGCGAACTTCTGGGACTTTTTTTGAAATAAACCTTATTCCCACTTCTCTTCTAACCAAGAAATGTATACCTGCTCAATAACATTAGAGATGACCGTTTTCGAGAAATTTGCAAATTTCTACATCGAAGCAGATTACCACGTCTTTTAGGCGCTAGGTGAAGTCATCACTTATGTGCATAGAAGACTCGGTAACCTGGTTGAATGTCGATTAAAAAATGTCTTTCAGTAGTGATTTTGCTTTCATTTTCGAAATATTAACGAATTAAATGATATGCCGTGATTTTATTAATTTAATAACTTATTTCTAACATTGTGTGCCAAAATATCGTTGCTCTTAAAAGTTATTTAAAAAAAATGAAAATAAAACCAAACATCTGAAGACCCATGTACTTCTGAACTTTTCGCCTTATTTACCCCTATGACTATGACCCACCTGGCATAAATCGTAAATAACAACCTTTGAGTTTTATCTTTATTTGAATGCAGTTTGTTTGAACAGAACCACAGATGTAAGAAATAGAAAAAGTTTCCTAATTAACCGAACAGGTCTTAAAGCGAACACATTACAAAATTACTACAAGCCAATCAGTTTCTTTGCAGTCATTATAGTGTTGCTAATTTAACTTAATTACATTTACAATTCTATCAGAGGAACCATTTCAAGTAATAAGACAGTTATGGCGGCAGCCAAATGGGAATCCTTTACATTACAGAAAATGTATCTTAGAATTAGTGAATGAAACTGACTTCAGTTTAGTCCCGGCTTTAAAACCGTTTCTACCGAAATATGCCACAAGCTTTATTTAAAATTAGAAAGATAATGCAATTACGTATTGCAGCAGAACCGTTGTAATTTGTATATCTATTATAAGTTTTAATAATCATTTATTATTTATTTTAACGTGATATTTACTTTAGCCATACGTTTATTTAATAAACCATTACATTAAATTACCTAAAGTTTGATATTTTTTAAGTTTTAATATGACAATATCATTTATCGCAATTACCATCGCGAAATAGGTCGTGTTAAAAATAAATTGTACTGATTTAATTTGATGATGCATTTTTAGCCTACACACTTCAACATTTCAGTCTACTGGTATTGGTTTAGGCTTTTGGGGGAGAAATAGGTTTAAAAACCCATATAAAAAGTGCCCCGAGAAAGTGAAATTAGTTTTTCAGTACGTCTACAACAAATAGCAAGTTTTCGGATATCTCTGGAAATTATAGAAGTATTAAAATTTCTAGACGGCAGCGCTTGAGTTGTCCTAATTTAACCTACTTCGTATTTTTTATAGTTTGCTAACAATGAGGCTCGATTTCAGACACCCTGTATAGCAGTAGCAGTAGTAGAACTTTTGGCTGCAGTATTACAACTCAAGAATTTAGTTTTTCTAGATTAACATATATTTGTCATGAGATATACAAAATATTTGCAGGTTTGAGCTTTTGAAAACATTGAGACCACAGGAACTAGGAAGCAGAGTCATTTTTTAATTCGGACTTCAGGAAAAGTAAAAAGCCAGCCATTTTTAAATTTTAGCTCTTCGAAAGCTTTGCTAAACTAGCCAACGTTTATATTTCCAGGCTCACCTCAACTTCAAGGAAATCTGCGAAAATATTGTAGACAGAGCAATTATTAAAAAAAAAATAAAGTCAAGGTATCCTGTATAACAACGGTTCTAATTATTTCTTTCTTAATTATAAGAGTTTTTGAGATAAATTGGTCCGAATCTCATACATTTTTTCCTGATCTGCTGTCAGATTAAAAATCTAAAAATGAAGAAAGCACCCGAGGACGAAATTTGTAATAATTCTACCAAAAATTATTACTTTTTAATTTTCAAAAATGAAGATAAACAGATTTTGATTAAATAAATTTCAGTAAATAAGTATACATTAAAAGTTGTCCAATGATGTAAAATGTAACCCAATATCACAATTTTTGAAGTTTTTATTTGATGTTGACCATGAGATTTTCTGAAAATTCGGAGAGTACCAAAAAACATGAAGACCAAAAGTGGTGATTATTTGATTATTAACCACATAAACAAAGTTATTATTTTATTTCTTAATGATGTCCTATTATCCTAACGTGATTCTTTCTTACGAATAATTTTAGGTTTTAGCTTTGTTGTACTACATTTTGGTTATCTAATCTTATTTCGAGTTCATTTTCAAATAATTAACTTAATTAGCTTTATTAAAAGAACTGTTTAAAATTATGAATAACATTGCGATTTTCAATACTATTGCACATTTAACCTCAAATTTACTAAAAAAGTTTAGAACGTCTAGTTCTCTGACAATTAAAACTTTTAGTCATCAGTTATATTTTGGTTTTGTTAATGTCATATTTTGTAAATGTGTTATATAGACAAACTGTGTGTTCCATTGCTGCAAGTATGAATTTAAATTTAACTGTCAAAAGTTGTAGATAATGTGGAATTAAACAGTTATTTATGTTAAAAGGATTAAAATAACGATCATTATGAGACTAATTGTGAATACACTGCTGAGACCACGACATGTCTCATAATGATTGTTTTCGATCCGAATAACGTACAAAACTTTATCTTGTGGTGTCAATTGAGTCAAACATGACTGGTAAAATTTCCTTAAAAATATTCCCGAGAGGCAGTCGTTTTCTTGATGGTATGTTCGTTGTTTCAGGACTACAATGAATCCATTACGGTCCTAGGTCTATAATGAATTCATTAGAGTACTCAGTTCCAAAAAAATGTGTTATTTTGACGTTGAAAATAACGATCAAAATAATGATATTATGACACGCCAGAAGATAAAAAAAACTTTTTGTAGTTTCATTGTCTTAATTTTTAATTATTCCACAACGTTTCCGTTGACTAGTGTCTTCAACCCTTAACAAGGCTTAATTATAATTCCTAAGCTAGGATCTTATTTACTACCCGTTTGCAGCCAGGCCAATTAATAAGAAAAAGGGGTAGTCTCAACATGTTGGGCATGTCTATAACTGGTTGGCTAAGGACCTCCTGATTTTCTGCCAAAAAGGCGGTTTCAACAACTTATCTGTTTCTACCTACCCAAGATTTAAGGCTCAGATCACTGAATGCGGTGCTGTGGAGATAAAACATGTTCCGTTATCCCCGGCTTTAATATTTCACCTCGTTGAATTTGCTTTTGATTTTGAGATTCTAGTTGACACTTAAAGGTGTCTTCTGCTTTCCAGTCTATGATTGTCTCACTCACAGGTGACCATATACAGGAAGGTATATGCACTCGTTGCTGCTATTAGGTTGTTTTCGTGAGAGAACTTAGAATTTCACTTGACTTAAATGTTCTAATGGTTAATTCCTTAGGGTTTATTCTAATTATTTCGGATATTCTTTTAACGTAAGGAATTGTGAAAAAAACTAGACGATGGCTTAGACTCGAGATTATGAAATAGTGGCATTTATAAGTGCTTTAAGGTAACCGTTTTTAAGCAAGCCGGCCATGATGTTTGTTATTTTATTGCCGAGATTCTCTAGATTATTATAAATATTAGTTTTTCTATAACAAAGAGTTCTTATTATCCCGTTGAGGTGTTGTTCCTATATGAGCAGATAGGCTTTCTGTACATATATTTTCCTCTTAGATCTCTAAATGAATATTGAACCGTAATATCATTTAAATAGTAAAAAGTTAAAATCTTGTATATTATTTGATTTATTCCTGTGATCGTTGAACAAAAAATGGAATCTATTTGTTCTTTTTCTTAATATAAGAAAAACCTTCAATTAGTACATTATGTACTAACGGTTCTAATAACACTTTAACAGAAGCTCCATATACACTCCTGGAACTTCCAAGTGCACCAAGGAAATTTTTTCGTACCTAGCTCTATTATTTTGGTTGCACAAAAAGAAAAAGAAATCTTCCGTATTAAGAATTCTGGTCGAAGAAACTTTTAAAAAAATGACATTGTTTTATATAACTCCCTGTATAAAACTGTTGCGATGATACCCTGAGGCTGCGTTTATTGGACTGAATACTATGGATATTGATCAAACAAAAACCGAAAACCTCAAAATCTTCATCCGTATTGAGAATATTTCATTTTGAATTTACAGTAAAAAATTCATTGGTGCCGTTCGAAGTTCCAGCAGTTTACTTAATACTTAGGAATCATATTGCTGAATACGTTAAACGAGATGTTTTTCTCAGGCGAAATTCGGAAAGTTCCATATTGACAAGATCTAAACCCAAGTTCAAGTCTCAAAAACTTACATCAATTTATAAGGCACTAATTGAATAAATTCTAAAGATTTGAAAATTCGTGTGACGTGGAATATAAAAAAAAACCTTACAACTTTATAACAAAAAAATGTATATATTATATATATATATATATATATATATATATATATATATATATATATATATATATATATATATAATCTAGGCTACACCACAATGCTATTTTACTCTGAAAGAATTCTGGACATAAGGTCTATATTTTTGCAAAGTGTAATTATTTAACAAGAACTAAAATAGAAACCAAATAACCTATAAAAAAAATCAATTTTGCCCTCAATAACACAGGCTAACACACATTTTAGTGCCTGCGATTTTTTAACTGTTCCTGGGTAATTTTTGGATGCAGAATGTAAAAAAGTTCTCAGATTTTGTCTACCAGATCTAGTTTTAAAAAAAAATTGTGTATATATTTTACGTTATAACTGTTATAATATATAATATTACTATTGCCAGTTAAAAAAACAAAGACACACTAGAAAACGATCTAGGTGGCTGTGGAGGTAGTGAACTTTTATACTCATGTTACAGCCGAGAATATTAAAATTTGAAAGCATAGTTTCCACTAATTCTACGTAATTCTCTGCTTTATGATTGCCAAGAAAATTTTGTACTACTTGAATAAATGAACACCAAGCGTTAGATTCAGTCTCGTTCATTGATGTGGTGAGTTGTGGATCTTAAACAAGTTGCCTTATTTGAGGACCATCAAATATACCAGCTTCTAGTTTTTCCATGCTAATGCCAGAAAATTTACGTGACAAATACCCAAAACAATTTCCATCTCGATTTACAGCCTTCACAAATTGCTTCATTAGGCCTAGCTTGATATGCAAGGGCGGAAGTAAGATTTTTTCTCTTGAAACCAAAGGTTCGTTGATCACGTTTTGTTTTCCTCGAATCGTGACATCTTTTGAAGGCCAATTTTTGTTAACCCAGTGCTAAAAGGCACAAAAAACAAGGATATTTTGTATAACCACTTTGCTGTCCAAGGAGGAAGTTAACCATTTTTAAATAACCATTTTTAATTCAAAACTAATGCAATTGTTTCAATTCTTCCTTCATGGTAGTAGAATGCTGTTGTTTTCGCTATGTAAAAGAACACATTTTAAATTTTTGAACTGTCAATAAAAAGGCGCCATCATCATCCATTTTTTCTAAGAGCCCTTTTATATTTTACGATAAAATGTAATATTATCTGGACTGTCAGTTCCTTTGAGAGATTTAGGTTTCTTATAAGATCGTTTAGTTCTTCTTGATTGAAACACGGAGTTGCTAAATCTGCTGTTGAATGATGGAAACTTTGATGGTATTTCTTCCAAATGCGCTACTGCTGAATGAGGTCTTCAAATGCGCTACAGGTCTTCTTGCAGAATCTAGATCAGGATATGTCCATTTGTGTCTATAGTTTCTATTTATGCCTTTAATATTAACGAGACAAAAATAGCAGTCGTCATGATGGTTTCGCGGTTCTCTTCAAACTATTGGTATACCAAACTTTAGGCACTTCTAGACTCTTTCCAGTTGTCCATTGTCGCAAATGTTCAACACATGTTTTATATATGAAATGTGGGGCCCAAGATTTATCTTGATCTCCTAAATGAACGCCAAAATAGGCAAGATAAGCTCTTTTCACAAAGTCAGAAATCGTTTTTCTGCTCCCTTTTAAAGTGTATTCACCACACACATAACAAAAAACATCGAAATGATTTACACAGGTACGCCTGCTTGTGGATACCATTGTTTCAGTTTAGTGTCTTGATACTACAAAACGACCAAAATTTACACAAAATGATAGCACAACTTTACTTGGGAAAACTCAGTAATATACTAAATCGAGTACAGCCAAGCAGGTATAGAAGGATCGGGTCATAGGCAATTACAGGTATAAAAGTAATTAAGAGCAGTGTATTGAGTAGTTCCTAGTATAGGAACATTGGGTCAGGGACAATTCCAGGTATCCATTTGGTTAATTAGATTCTGGGAAATTTCTATTTTGACGATTAAGTACAATTAACCTGTAACCTGTATCTCAAAAACTAGAGCTGATAGAGAAAATCTGGTGGCATTTTTGGAATCAGCACATTAAAAATATCTAAAATCAGATGTTAGATTTCCTGCAGCAAATTTTTGTTTTCATTTAGTTGAAATGTATATATACTTGTTTTTTTTTTAATATAATTCTGCTGTCTAGGAACTTATCATTACTGATACCTCAAATTGTTAAAAGAACTATTTTTGCTTTCCTTTTATTTTTAGCTTGTATATTCGTTATAACTTTTTGATAGTTGATTTATTTTTTTCAAGCACAAACAATAATTTATTTTGGATATGATTAAAATGTGATGTATGGGCAGTACGAGTAAGTCTCACATAGATTAATATAAAAATGTAGAAGTTCAGTTTTGAAATTTGTTTCGGGAGATAAATTCTCGTTGATGTCGAGATATAGCAAATTGGCTTCATCTAGTGGCACCCCTTTTACATTTTGCTATAATTCAGCTGAATTGTCGTCGGGGGTAGGATTCCTAAAAAAGTGTATTAATTTTAATTACCCAATTCTAGATTTTTTTATTCATAGTTATTTGATACCATTCAGATATTTCGGGGGAGATTAAATACTGTTGTTACTGGCTAAAAACAAATCCCTCTTCTTTACATTTTCATAACGGTTTTACAAATTAATGCTTATTTACCTATGGCTTTTTTTCTTTTCATTTCTACCTACTAATATAAAATGCTTGACTTGAGCCATGCATTTTTAACTAAAATGTATGAATTGAAATAGATATCAGAAAAAGAACTTCTAGAAACAGTCAAATAAATTTTTCACATATATTCCATTCGGTTATGATATGTTTATAAAAATTATCTAGGTTCAAAAGATATTATTACCTTTTTATTCCTTCCATAGTATAATTAATATATAACTTTGCACGCTCTTTAGAATGATATTAATATAAATAACATTGATATTAATAAAGCAATGAAATAAATTCTTAAAAATAAATTGACTCCTGTAATTTTGTATTAAAGTAATAATATAACTGCAATAAAAGAAATTATAGTCAAGATCGTTGAAATACGGGTTGTTCCTCATAGTTCGCCACCCCCAAAATATATTGTTAAATATAAAAGTTGTAGGGTTTGTTTCGTAGTTTATAGAAAATAATTATATACATATATATATATATATATATATATATATATATATATATATATATACAGGATGTGACAAAAACGTATAGCTGATGCAACATGTATTTTTTTAACTTATTCAAATAGGCCTCTTCTTGCTGCTGATGCAGGTATCCATAAGAACCGATGTAATACTATTGACTCCGCTAAGTAGTAGAACGTTTTTTGTCTCTCTCAATCACATTGCTTTTTTGACCGTTTTTTTTTAAATTTGTTGTTCTTTTTTTCGAGATAAAGTTTTCATGATAATAATGCTTCTAAAATATGTGTGAGCTAGAGATTTTTGAGGGGCTTTCAATTTTAAAAATTTTAAAAATTAAATAAATTACATATTAATTAAAATTGGGGCAGTAATAGAACATTAAAAAAATTACAAATCTTAAATTAATCATAAAATTTTGCTTTGTTGCTTTGACGATCCAGTGGTTCGTGTTTAATTTATGAGCCAAAATTGAATTTTAAATTTCAAGATCTATCAAAACTGTTTGTATATTTTTGTCCGAATATAAATAATGAAGCGGAAAAAAGGAGTTTCGGACTCGATTTTGGTACTGATTTTTCATTGGTTTCTGAAGTTTCTGAGCATACTTTCAATCCAGGAAATTGAGTGAGAGAAATTAAAGCTTTAAAGAAGTTAACCATCTTCAAGTAACCGAGAAATTTATTTTAAAATTTGATATTAAAAAAATTTATTACATTACAGTCTTATCCTAAATCAATTTAACAAATAGTGTTTTTCAAATAATCGGTTTTATTTAAACTGCTGTACGTTTGGAGTAAATATACCCTTTTAAATTTGTTCTGTTTAAAATGCATATTATGTTGTAATATTCTATGTTTATTATTGAAAAGTATTTAATTTGTACTTTGTTAGTTACTTAATATTTGTAGAACAGATTTGTGTTTTAAATAGCATATTTTAGATACATTTATTAACATTTTGAATGTTTTAATAACTACACAATATTGACATTTTAATTCGTATTTTATTCTCTTCCAGATAATCTGACAAAAAAAATTTTTGTTACTTTCGACATCTCCGGTCTACTATAATCAAAGCACAGTTATTCAGGTTGTGCTACAGTAGCTAGTGTAACAGCAACATACCTTAAATCTATGTTCGCCGACGATTGGTTCACCATATGGAATATGTTTCCAAGTACAAAAGTTTCCACTAGATGTTTCTAAGGTAGTACCCTGTATTTTTCCATCAGGTAGTTCTACAATTAATTCTTGGGCATAAAAAATATATAATTAGTCAGTCCTATTTATTATTAAAAGATAAATATTTTTCAGTAATAAAAAATGTGTCTATGTGATAACTAAAATTTGAGGACACGTTGTAGAAAAACGAGTAAAATGATGAATGTCTCGTTTACGTATTTACCGTTTGCGGTCTCAGAACATAGTAATATGATTTGGCGCAGTCAACGAAGCTAGGCCATGATTTCTCTAGAGTTAAGATGCGCTGCTGTTCCGAAAAACGAATGTCTTAAATCCCAACACTCTTCTGTATTCTTGATGGATTTGTTGTACTACAAAATAATGTACTGAAGTGTCAGGCATTTGACATTTATTTTGACTTCGCTATCCGTGCTTATTTAGGAATTGTTTAAAGAAATGATGTACATTTCTTACAACTTATATAATTAAAACAATAATTTACAGCTGAAGTTATGATATATTTTAAAAATTCGTTTTAAAAATTGCTTTTAATAATAAAAACAAACAGAATATTGTAATGGTAAAAGATTAGCTAGATTTTTTAATTCACTTTAGGCGCGTTTTTTTTATCATTTAGACATACAGATATTCAGATATAACACCAAATCTTTTGAGACAACTACATCTAGAAATTTCATAGAAATAGGAAAATATAATATGGAAATATATTAGTGAATGTCAAGATATAATTACAAATATTTCACAGATTATCGTTTTTAATATCCAGTTGTTATGTTTTACTCAGATTCTTTTTGCTCTGGTGGCATACGTAAAGAATAGTTACTTACGAAACATTGTAATATTATAGCAGGCAAAATTATATATCTCCAAATGGTGAATTCTAAAATAATATATCTCCAAATGGTGAATGGCAAATAATACATCTTCACATTGTGAATACACTGATCGATTAATTTCTCTTACAAGACGATTTTTAATATATAAGTGATATTACGTCATTATCATTAATGTTCTTGAAAGCTAAAATAGTCTTGTTAAAAAAATGTCTAAATTTTTAGACAGAAATTAAAGGAGTATTTTTTTGTTGTTACCAGCGTACTTATGTATCGGGGTTTAATTAAAAAGAACGTTTCACATCACTCTTAAATTCATATTATTTGAATACGTACAGGGTGGTCCAAAGATAGAGAACGTCGGCTGTAGCTCGGGAACCGTTAATGACAGAACTTAAGGAAAAAGTATTTATAGGTAATAACCCAAGAGAAAATTATTTTCATTATTAAATGCCAATTTTCTCTTAAATTTTCATAATTGAGGTATATTAAATATATATGCATTGCATTCCTCAACCAATTTTGTAATTTTTTGCTTTAGACCATTTTTATCTATTTTCAAAAATAAAGTGGTGGGGGAAGGTCAAACATTTTTATTTTCAAATGCAGACATATGTTTTGAATGAACCAATTTTATTCAAATTGGTGTTGAAATAAAGTGCTTTTTTTGCTCTACTCATGGAGCCATAAATTGTACCGTAGTGACTTTGTGAGTGCTCACTAGATGGCGTTGTTTTGGAATTCTCCTAATAATGCTGATTTTCTCAAAAAAAATCTATGACTTTTATATCACACTTTATTAGGTAATCTCTTTACTTTAAGTAGTTTTCAGTAACTTAAAATATATTTGGTGTTAGTTAATCATTAGTTGTTAGTTCCCTTCGTCGTTTTTGTTTTTTCACTGAAGCAAAGTAGAACTCGGTTTAATCTGTTTGCCCTAGGATTAATTAAAATGAGAGATGAAAATACCTTCTGCTTTGGCAATGTCACTTTTCCTCCTCTACCAAACGGCAAGGCTAATTTTCCAATCCGACGTTTCGGATTGGAGAGGCCATCGCCAACTTTCTTAATTTAAATACCGACCTGGATTTTTATTTCACTATTCAATGCCGTTCGTAACTACCTAATGAATTGTGATATAAAAGTCAGCGTATCATTTGATTTTTTCGAGAAAATCAGCATTATTTGGGGAATTCTGAAACAGCGCCATCTAGTAACCACTAACAAAGTTATTACGGTACAGTTTATGGCTCCACGAGTAGAGCTAAAAAAGCACATTTTTAGACACCAAGGTTCATCCAAAACAGAGATATCTACATATTGTCTAGGTGTAATTATAAAAATGTCTGAACAGGATTTCTAGTTTTCGTTGACAATACGGTCTATCTGCCTTTTTATTCGTTGCCCGCTTCGTTTTTGAGATAGAGGACGAGATTGAAATTTTGGGACCCTCCTCGTATCTTGTTATCGTTTTATTTATCGAGTAGAAACTGGCACTTGTATAATTATTTACTTAGAAGTAGTACTTAGTGAAGTAGTCAGTTTTGTACAAGTCTTAGTACTTGTCATTCTTAATATATTACCCAAATATCTATTTTTCAACGCCCTGTATATAATTTTTTAATTTGGCTTATGCCTATTTTTGCTTTCTCAAAAATATATAGTTGCTAATACTTATTCCTGATATTAATAAATCCCTTTAATTTTTTTATAGTAAGCCGTGACGACGTTGTTTTGTATTAGGATCATGATGTTTTGCCATATATTTCTTTGTAATAATATATTGTAAGTCATATCTATACTTACCATCTATTTTTACAAATTTGACCATGAACTGAAAAAGATAAAAAAAAGTTGAAAATGTTTCAGTATATTTTTTAATATTTATTTTACAAAAACGAAATATAAATGGTTTTTTTAAATAATTAACTCATAAAACATATAATAAACATATTCTAATATAAAACAAAATACCAAAGTATGAAAAAAGGTCATTTCACTCACAATTAAGCCCAAGCAAACTGTTTGTAGTGCCTCAATTTATTCTGATTCTTTTTATTACTCAGGGCTCTAGTTAATTCGTAATGAAAACGATAAATTTGGTTTTCTAAATATCTCCTCAAAATGAGATCTAAGATCGACAAATCTGGTGGCCCAGGTGGCCAATTTATTGGTCCATTATTCTCTATCAATTGATCAGGGAAGTTGTGGCCTGATATTGGTCTTATTTGTTGCGAATTGTTGCTAGACGGTCTAGTTTGAACCAGGCAGGCTATTTCCAACTCAAAATTTCCGATACTGCGCGAGAGAGAATCGGTACTTGCAAATTCGTTCTCGTCACAAATATTTCTAAAACTTTAATGTGTGGTGTGAAATATCGTTTCAGCATGGCATTGTTGGTCTATATTTAACGAGAGGAGCCTAAACCAGGACAAGTACTTAGAAGTGCTGGGATGGTTCGAGCGTTACTTCCGAGACAATATTTCTCTTGACCGAATACGATCAGTTTATTTTCAACACGATGGTTGCCCACCGTATTCCACTCAGGCAGTTACTGAATAGATAAACGCAAATTTAATGGTAAAAATTTAGTTTATAGTGAGCCAATTCCCAATGGTTATTTTAAAGGGGAAGATAAGCCGTGCTGTTTAAAAAAAATAGACATCTGATTGAAAAATATGTGGAGAAGGGCGGTGGGTATGTAGAATAGTTTTTATACATAGTATGTAAATAGTCCTTCGTTCTACTGTTTTCATTTCCGTTAAAAAAATTCACTTGGAAATCGTTACGATACCTAGTACCTAATAATAAAAACAGTAACTTGTGTTTTTTGATTCTTTAATATATAATATTTATTGTGATATTCATTATTCCTTTGTCAAAATGCCTTGAATAAATGTGATAAAATGCCAATATATTCGTAAACGCAGGAAACTTTACTTATATAATCATTTTTTTAAACATCGTAGTTTAAATTAACGAGCTATAACCCCAGGTTATGACATACATTTTAATTCTGAACCATGTAACTCAATAACATTTTGCTGGTACTTCATTAGTGGCGGTTTTTCCAAATTTCGTTATAACTGACCATGTTTAATACCGATTTGAGTAAAATTTATTAAACTGTCGTTTCAGATCATGCAGGCCATAACCCCAAAGAACTGTTCAAAATAATTACAAAATTTTTGGTGCATTTGTCCTATGCGGCCACCTATCTTGGGACACGCTGAATATTAATATTGAAAAAATCGTAATTTTAGACAGTTTTTTTTTTTAATACTTGGATATATTTAGGACACCTTGTATGTTGCACAAAACTGAAATTACCAGATTAAAAGCTTCCTGATGAGATAAAACCCATAAAGCAACACAGACGCATCGCGTTATGACACCTACTGGAGTAAATAAATACAGATACAAATACTTATCTAATCGAACTGAATCACTGATAAGACCCGCAAGAAAATAATACCTTGATTTTATTTATGTGGAAAATAACTCTCATACCGTAGAACACTTTAAAAGATTTAAATGTATGTACTTGTGGTAATTACAATATAAATCAATTTTAAAATCCTACGGATATAAATAATGTAATATATAGAAATATTATGTATAGGAACAAATCAGATTACTGTTAGTATTACGGCAATAAAAATAAAATTCTACGGAATTGGCAATATTTCGGTAAACATACTCTGCTGAAGATCATTATTTATAGATATCTACATTTTTTGTATAAAATATATTTTTGCATAGATGAAAAATATTTTCCCGGTTCCAGGAAAATGCTAGCAGCAAGTTATTATCGAAAAATATCGCCCCAAAAATATTTCCATTCTTTATTGAAAGCAGCATTATCGCTAACAATCAATGCGAGTTTCGAAAAATTCAGCACAGTTACGTCTATATACAAATAAGCACAAACATAACGTAGCGTCAAATTCAGTCATCAAACTGTATTAAATTGATCTACATTAAAGACTGATTATACCCCGATTGGATGATCAATCTAATGTAAAATAAATACTTCCTTAATGGATCTTAACTATCCTAAATTACGCTTCTGGTAACAAATGGCAAATATTAATGCGTGCGTTCTAATTAAAGGACAACTTTTATAGTTTTCCGATCTATAGAGCTGTGGATGCTAAATTTCAAAAATTCATCTTCTGCAGATTACTTGAAATTGGCATCTACGTAAAATGCAAAGAGCCTTATTTTTTCAAAAAATAGAATTAACTATAGGCAAACTTGATACAGTTTGGTAGATAATTAAATCGAAAGTTATAATAAGTTATTAAATTTAGGGTGTTTTAATTAATAATAATGATGCATATAATTTAAGAAACGTTATTGTTACAATACTAAGAAAATTACTAAAAAATGATTGCATTTGTATATAAAGAATGCAGTTTGTTAGGAAATTAAGCATATTTCGCCTGATGTAAAAATATGCCGAATAACGAAATTTATAATGATTGAATGTGGAGTGGTAGATGATACTGACTTTTGGATACCCCGTTTATAATTGAATGATGAGAGATCTTAATGCTGATGGTTCGAAGCATCTTAAATTTGTAGTTTATTTCTCAATTGATTACGCCGATATTTTGGTTGTAATGTCATCTTCGAAAAAAAAATATTTCGATGACGGTTTTGTAACCTAACTTATAGCGTCACACATGAATAAATTTAGCATAGGATTTAGGATACCTTTACAGAAAATGGAACTTTTATAATCCAGGTTTTCTTGACGCAGCTAATATTTCTACCTCCAATTAATTTTAAATTCCACCTTTATCAATCAAATGTATCCGCCAGGTTTCAAAAAGAACGTACTGTTTAGCAGCTAGAAAATGACGGATATGTAGTGCGTCAATATATATATATATATAGACATAGGCAGAGATGGAGAGTACGGCAAGGGCAGCACTTAGGCTTACTAGGGCCCATTGTGCTATCCTCCAAAAAGACGTCTCAGGCCAGAAGCCCACTCCATTTTGAAAGGAAAGAACCCTTTCAGGTCGAGCACGTCCCACAAGCTTGGTTTCCATATAGGTCTTACCCAAGCAAAGCAGTCTGGCGTTGACTAAATCATCACATTAGCGGGCTAGATGCCCAGTATTTTCATCTACCTCAGCACAAAACCTGCAGTATGGATCGTTGCCGAATCCAATCTTATGCAGGTAATATTCACCAGCCAGTATCCAGTTAGCACCCCTGTAATGGTTCTAAATTGACATCTGTTTAGTTGTAGAAGTCTATTATTCTCAGAACTGCTAAAAGCGCATGATATGAAAACCTTAGACTGTCTGAGTCTTTCAAGCGCGTGCCATTCTGCACGGAATTTTTCGACAGTGCGATTCTTAAACCTGGCCTTGACAGTTGAAGGAGCAATTCCAAGAGCAGGCTCGGGCCCAATAAAAGCAATGTTGCTACCTTTTCGAGCCAGCTGATCCGCTCCCTCATTAGCCCCAATGCTCTGATGGCACCCAAATGAGGCTAAACCTATTGGACTCTCACCGCCTTTTTAGAGCTCTCCTGCATTCAAGTGTAAGCAGTGAATGACCCTACTTGAAGACAGAGCTTTAATCACCGTTTGACGATCAGAGCATATATAAATGTGTTTTCGTGATAGATAAGGCCCTCTGGTTTGTGGAAAGACAGGCAGGGGTCCTTCCATTGTTCCCTGTCGGAGATAATTACCTATAATACCTACCTAACCTAAGCCTAGAGGCTATTGAGCTAGGAGAGGGTCGGATCTGATCTTCAGTCCAGACTCGCGTATGTCCAAAATTCCAGTCTTTGTGTATCCAACGGCCCCAGTTGTTTAAACGAACAGAAGCCTTTCGAGCCTCTTCCTCTACAACACTATATGTATAACTCAAAGCTTGTCTATTTTCCTTTAATTGTCGGTGGAATTTCAGACTTATTTGATGCATGTCTATATTACTTTTCATTTAGTTTTTCTCTATATCCGAAACAAAAATATAAACTTATTGTTAAACTAATTTTACATGTACCTTAGACGGACAGGTCAAACGTTACCTTTATATCTTGTTAAAATTGCCAAAACGAAACAAAATTGAAAGTTAAGGATCCGGCGCGCGTAGACAAACCCAGAATATTCAAATTAATAGACCTGAGTATTTATGTTCCTTTATTTGTAGAACTTTAAAATTCTCAGTAAACATAAAGTCAACGTGAAAATGTCTTTAATAAAAAAACTACTGTATACCTAAATACATTGCGAACAATCATTAATCAAATGACTAGCGTGATTAAACTTGTCCTCAAATACTCATTTGATAATATATACCAAGCAACTTATATTACATACACATACTGATTTTTATTCAGGTGTATTTGCTTTTGATTTATGGGTTTTTATGAGTTTACCTTACCTAAAAAGAAATTAATTTTTGTATCCGGTATTTACGTTTGGTTTTCTTAGAGCCTTCTTTTGTTAGTGGATATTTTCCATAATATATAGATATAAATTTAGGTATGTCTTAAACAAAATTACTGGAAATCAAGTTTTATTCTTTTATTTTAAATGTGTCATCCAAAAACTTATACTTATAGGGAAATATTATGTCGTGCGATTTTTATTTTTTTTCCTAGGATATATAACAAGTGCAAACAATTATTGTTGAGCATCTATTTTATAAATAAAAGCTAAAATGCCTATCGACAAGAACTAAAAAATTTCCGACCGCGAAGTAAGATGGAGTTTTTAGCTACAAAATATTTTTTGAATTTTTTTTAAACATAAAAATGTTTTGTACGTGTTATATTTTGGTAAAGTATTTCTTGAGTAATTAAAACACAAAATAAACTACAGTCGGTATAGCTTTATTAGCCCAACAAAGAAATTACAACAACCGTACCTAAAAATATTGCTTTCCTGGAACAACGTATAATCTTTGTATGTTGTTGATGTCACTGTTGCCATCACGTTCAAAAGAAGCAATCCATGTGTTTAGTATGTTCTTTTTCAGGTGCCAATCAGTCAATTTAGGTATTGTCATTTTCCTTTCTTCTTAAAGCTTAATAATGTTTGAGTGATGTTCGTTGTCCATTTGCAAATAGAGTTCTATAGAGTTTGGATTTACGTTCCCGTTATTTTTAGTTTATTGTTCTTCAACTTATAATTTGGCAAGTTGGTTAAATTTTTAGAAAGAATTGGTTATTAGAAAAAATCTTTCGGGTGCTGTATTTATGGTCTCTATAGCTATGTCATAAAATTTCCTTTGCAAACCTACAAACTACCTACTTCCTTCTAGTATGTTCTCATAACCATATACTCATTGTATGTTAGGGCAGAGGCGCTTTGTCTTCTATTATCCTGTTGAATTTATTTATGCTTTGCATCTCGTACTTTTCGAGCGGATATAAAATTAATATCTTTAAAGGGGTCGAAGGCTGTTTTAAACTTATTAAAATATAGTTTCTGTAGTTGTTTGGCTAAATTGTTTCACATAGATTTCACGATGAGCTTCTCGTGGTCTTTTTTGTTCATTTTTTTCATATTATGGGCTCAATCTTTCAGTATGTTGTTTAACTGTTCAATAATTGTTTCTTCTGTTAAACTGTATTTTCTAATTCGACAAAATTGTTGGAGTTAGTTTCATGTGGATGCTTTCGTTCTGACTGTATTTAACGGCTATTTATCGGCGGCGGGCGGTATCAATCTGGTTAATTGAAACTGAAATAAATCTGGAAATGTTTGCCATTTCTAACAAGTTTAATAGTATATATTACTATGCGCTTCAGTGTTTACTCAGTGAACGCAGCTCATTGTTGTTAATACAGAAACATTCAAAGCTGTCAGTACTGAAGCCACCTACCCATCAATAAAGTTTTAAATAGCAAACTAAATCTGTATCTAGAATATCTGACACGTATTACTATGGGCAACTCTATTTTATTAAGTGCAAAGATGCTTTTGTGTTATTTAAAAGATAGTAGATACATTCAAATAACCGCAAAACAGCTTTGTATATTTATATGTCCCAAGCTTAGTGGACGGCCATGCTACTTTGACAATTAAAAGTCCCATACATGACACAGTTGTCGCTAAATGTGGCACAAGTCAAAGAGCGACGTGTAAATGGGTTCAAATGTTTGTCAAATTGACAAGTAGTGTGATCGAAAATCTTGGATACTTCCCAAATGCACAATTATTTGTGCACCTCTCAAATAAACCACGTTTAAGTGTGCCTTAATATCATAAGAGAGTAAAATTTGACCGCATGAAAAGTATAGAAAGGCATACGTGAAAAGAGAGAAGTAGTACTCTATTTACTGCTACACGGTCATCAACACCTGAGTTCAATTTTAGAAGTCATTGTTTTTGTGTGGAAAACGCATTACTGAAGAATTCATCGCTTCTCAATCGAGAGAATCGCCAAACCAGCGCAATACTGTATACAGTATTTAAGTCGACATTGTGAAAGATACAGTTCTAAAAGCAGCAACAGCATGCAATGAGGATTATGGACGGCCTATAATTCGGCGCATTGAGCCAGGAACTGATTTGATCGCAATAGATGCCCAATCTCACAGCAAGTGTTATAAATGAACAGAAAAAGCGGGGCCACATGCCGTGAAAATAAATAAAGCAATGCAGTGTATTTATGATTACATTGAAAACAGTGATGACGAGTGTCAGTTCTTTATGGAACAGATTAAAAGGCATTTTCCACCTGAAGCGAAAACGGTAAAGGCTAGCCTCATAAAAAATATGGAGACGATATTCTCTTCGTGAGTATTAAAACATAAGAGAAGATATTGACTAACTCGTGGTATCAAAAAATATGTCTGGACAAGAAGAAAGGCTTCGAGTTGTTGAAGCCGCAGCAAAGATTATTTGCTAAGATATTAAAACACAGGTATAAAATACATATTACCCTCCACCAGATTGTTTTCTTGAAGAGAGTGAAGCCGTTGTTTTTGAAATACTTCCTACTCTGATTTTAAAGAGAAAACGCGAGAACATACAGAAATGGACGAACGAATAAATGCATTGCACTTGCTAACTGCGGTTAGGCCCAATTCATTTAATGCAATATACAAGTTTGGTTCACGGCATTTATTTTTAAGAAATGTGATTCCCGGAAGCTGCTAGATGTATTATATTTTGTGGGAGTTTGCAGCTCGTATTCGGAAGCGATACGTTTTGAAATATTCTGTGTCATGAAACCAGAAGTAGAATTAATCAAGGCGGGTTTTGAAAGTTTGTTTATGACAACGCCTATTTTAATACTCAAACAGTCGATGGATACAACACTCTCCTTGTAATGGGTGGGATTTAGACTGTAGCTCCAGCAACTGCAGTACCTGCAGATGAAAATATTTTGAGCCTGCAGAGCGTAATGAAGGATTAAGCGTAATTAAGATTTAAGACCTCAGTAATAATTTTTCAACTTGCGAAAACGTATTTCCAGATACATTTGACATACTTTGGCTACAGCAAGTTTAGAGGCTTTGCCGCCGTACCAGTTTGGAATTTATTCGTGGAGCAAGCTACGACAGACCTCGTTTTTGAAAAAATATTTGCTCTTTTATAAATGCCCCTCCGACAGATTCCGATACAATATTTAGGGGTTTATTGGAAGTTGAAGATAAATGTAAAGAGAATGGTCAGAAAATATGTATGGTGACTTTCGATCAACCCCTCTTCTTGAAGTCTTGATTTATAATTTCTAATTGCACAGACTCCAGGCTGCATAATGTGTTTCCCAGAGTGGGCGACTTAAACTTATTGATGTCTTTTTAGACTTTATAGGTCACATAATGAACGGCAGTGGCTTGAAAGATTTATTCAATACCATCTACGCATTAAATTCCATAGAAAAAATTATGACTGTCCAGTCATAGATTTTTACAAGTGTGATATTTGTAGCCTATTTTACCTTCTTCAATATTTCGAAATTTTAAAAGCAGAAATCACAGAATCTTCCAAAAACTTTTCATCTAATACGAATTCTAAAAATTAAACCATTTGCTTAAGGTTTCTAACACTATAATGACTGCAAAGAAACTGATTGGCTTGTAGTAATTTGTAATGTGTTAGCTTTAAGACCTGTTCGGTAAATTAGGAAATTTTTTCTATTTCTTACATCTGTGGTTCTGTTCAAACAAACTGCATTCAAATAAAGATAAAACTCAAAGATTGTTATTTACGATTTATGCCAGGTGGGTCGTAGGCATAGGGGTAAATAAGGCGAAAAGTTCAGAAGTACATGGGTCTTCAGATGTTTGGTTTTATTTTCATTTTTTTTAAATAACTTTTAAGAGCAACGATATTTTCGCACACAATGTTAGAAATAAGTTATTAAATTAATAAAATCACGGCATATCATTTAATTCGTTAATATTTCGAAAATGAAAGCAAAATCATCACTGAAAGACATTTTTTAATCGACATTTAGCCAGGTTACCGAGTCTTCTAGGCACATAAGTGGTGACTTCACCTAGCTCCTAAAAGACGTGGTAATCTGCTTCGATGTAGAAATTTGCAAATTTCTCGAAAACGGTCATCTCTAATGTTATTGAGCAAGTATACATTTCTTGGTTAGAAGAGAAGTGGGAATAAGGTTTATTTCAAAAAAAAGTCCCAGAAGTTCGCAGTCAAAAAATTACGCAAATTAAGTGAAATTATAATAGCGTCCGCAGCAAGAGGTGCTGCATAAAACCAAAACCAAGTTATGATTTCGCACCTTTAAAAATCACCGAATATGGCCGATGTCTTTTTAAACACCCTGTAGACTCGTTACTCTGCAGAGAAGGTGCTGTAAGGTTGATAGCTCATCTTGGCTATATAGCGTTCTGTTTGTACCTAATTGTTTTTAATTTTCCAAAAAATAATTAATCTTTAATTGTTTATATCAGTATTTTTTTTAAGTATTATGTTTTAAATACTATAGAATATTGTTATTGTGCAATGTGTAAAC
Source organism: Kuschelorhynchus macadamiae (assembly GCA_030620095.1). Lineage (NCBI taxonomy): Eukaryota > Metazoa > Arthropoda > Insecta > Coleoptera > Curculionidae > Kuschelorhynchus > Kuschelorhynchus macadamiae. The sequence continues at coordinate 744,130 of JAUTXW010000070.1, forward strand.
AAGTTGTAATTTGTAAATACAAATATAAGTATGAGTACTCTTTCGTACATATGTAATCGTGGTAAGAAATCCTCTAAATATAAATAAAATCTAAAACTTTACCGATAAATGTGTGTTTGTTATACGATGAAGTAAAAATATCCTTAAAATTCCCGGACCCGTCTCACGTAAATAAGAATGTCTTATTTAACTTAATGCTAAAAGAACCTAACTTTTCTCTTTAAGTTTTTTGCCAGTTTCTGTCCAAATTTCTTCTCTTCTGCTTTGATTGCTGCAATTTTTATTTATCATATCGTACAGCTCGCCGTATTCATTTAAAAGCACAATAATTAATTCTTCAATTTTTTCCCTTCCATCTTGTACGTGCGAAATTAAGGAGTTACTGGTTGCGTTTGGTGGTTGGCGATTGACGTCAAGAGCAGAAAATGTTGCGAGCCACTGTCATCCAGACAATTGAAATTTTTCTGCTACCCGTTGCTACGCACCGCGCCGCATTGCTTAGGTTTAAATGCTATCATTTAATTCCATGGAAACAATTATAAGCAACATATTTTAGCGTTATGTCACGCCGCGCGCAGCTTAGTTGAGAATCGACCTTTACCAGAACATTTTTCATCCGTAAATATTGTTATGGCAAAGTTATCGGTCAGCTGCCATATTACAAGTACCTTCCAAATATCGAATAAGTATAGGAGTCAAGAACGCTTTTATATGGAGGAAGACATTTTAGAGAGTTATTAAGTTGGTCATAATACTCTGTAGATTGTTCCAAATGTCAATAATACTGTTCTATATTAGGTACTGTTTTATAGGAACTACAAAATATTTTATTTCGATTTTCACTCAGTTATCTTTAAAAGTGTAAATAAAAAACCTAAACGAGAACTTTGCATCCCTGTATATTGAAAAATATACCTTCTTGCATAAAGTATATTTAATATTTTTTGAACGGAATAAATCGTTTCAGGGTAACGTTGTTTGTATACACACCTCCGAAATTCCAAAAATGACCTTTCATGATCTAAAGTATTTTATTGAACCACAGAACTTCATCCGGTTTCTCAGTCGCAAAGTTAAATATTTCTGCAGATATTTTTAAGTCTACTAAAGTACCATTAAAATTCCCTATCATTACTAGCTGATGTGTCTGAGGTTTGTTTCAGTTAATTTTTATATAAATAATTTTATTAAGATATTCTGCATGATTTATGATGCTCTCCAGAACTTCTGTAATACGAATTTTATTTTTTTATTTTTTTTAAATTCTAATCATATTTTTTAACACTTCAACAAACAAACAGGATAGCCTGAATATTTAACATCTTGAGATTTTACTTTGTCAAAACAAATTTCTTCCTATGTACCAACTTTCATCAAGAATAAAATTCACAACAAATTCAAAAAGATATCTTTTAAACTTCTTGGGCCATGCTGTATACATAGAGTTGCGTATATACCATTTATTAAAATGGAATACCCTACATTTTATCGCACATTTGACTTCTGAATGAATTGAGATATATTTCATATCATTCGAATACCTCGTGGGTACAAAATAAGTATGAGATGCATCTTTATGGTGAATAATATCACATTTAGATTAATTTATAGTACTGTTTTTTTTATTATCTGCCTTACATTGCCAAATTCTTTTACACGTTTGTAGCATTTTCAGAGAATTAATATTGTTAATCAGTTCAGTTAAACTGAGGCCTATGGTTTTACTACAACTTCGGCAATTATTTGACTCTAACAGATGCAACAGGCAAAATTATTAGTTCTATATAAACTATAGGCAATATTAACTTCGAAGAGGTATCAGAAGTCTGTATGGGAACGTCAAGTACTAACGTATATCTCAAACAAATAGGTTTTAAATTTGGAACAGAATAGCCGATAAATAAAAATACTTTTCGATCTAGCCCCCCTAACCTATTATCAGTTACTGCTGTAGAACAAATCACTGAAAAAAATCAACAATTATTTTAAAATGTCGTGGGATTCAGGTAAATTTCTAGGGTGTTCCTAAAATACGCCAGAAAAAAAGAATGATGGCTTTTTTGAGCCAATCCTCTAAGGATGGTTGACTGAAATGTTAAGATGGGTGATGTTTATAAGTTATCGAGACCAAAGTTAAATGCTATAGCTTTAAAACTAAAATTAGCTACAAGGGAAATTCCGGATAAAAATATGTGAGGAACCTTTCAGAGTTTGTTTAGCGACATATAATAGCAATAACTGACATTGTCCTGTTTTGCCATATCTCATGCGATCTTGGCCTGGGGTCGTTCATCGGGGGCAGATAGACTGTTTACTCTTCAGAAACTTTTCTTTTTATTTTAGCAAATGTAGCTGTAGCTATGAGTTATTTTGAAAACCTATGAATTTTTAACGATTTTATTAATATCAGAATATTAAGAAAGGCAAAGGTAGCTTGAAAAAGTGGTTATGGGATAAGCAAAATTTACTAGAATAAGTCACGGATTGCGCATGGGTATATAGGGTGTTTCAAAAATACCTAACGTAGTAAGCGTGTCTGTATTTTGAGTTTTTCGGTTATAACGTTTTGCACGATACTGTTATATTTTTGTAATACTTACTGTAAATAAATTTTTCATATCCCAGGTCGTTTTTAGACAGCACGGGACTTTAGAAATATATGTGCCTTCTATTTGACTTTATACGAAAGTTTTATGTTAGTTTTCACCTTTCACATAAGTTAAATTAAACCCAGAAACAAGAGGTGCCTACATTTATTTATTTTTTTAATATCACCCTGTATAAAAAATGGGAAATATAAAATCTTAGTACATATGACTTACAAAAATTAGTGTCGTGCGAACACCAAGAATTTATGCTTTTCTCTATATAATATAATGCCCATTGCCCACTTTTAGTAAATGTTGCTTTATATCCACTTTTTCAAAATAACATTGCCTTTTTTAGTTTTCTGGTATTTAAAAAGTCGGAATATCATTTATTAAAATATAAAGAAAATTCGAAAATGGTTTTTAGGAAGGGGTCTTAGTGAATAGAATGTACATTCAAAATGATTCTAAAATAATGTTTTTGATTTTGGGGGTAATTAGTTTGAATAAGGTAATAACTTCGGTTGGCACCCTGTATGTGGTAAACACAAAATATCTAAGTTAATGTACACATTTTAGAACTTAAGTCTATTCAAATTCAACAAACAAACAAAAATTATTGTGCGTGCGACACACCTTTAAAAGTTTGCTAAAAACTTGCATCGTGATCGGCCACCTTTATTTAAAGGGTTATTGCACGTACACTAAATTTTGTTTACATGTAGTCCATCTTGAATTTGAACAGACTAGAACAGAACTAGACTAGAAAGTAAAATACAGGACACTTTCTGAAATAACGTTACGAAATGCTTAAACAGAATTAATTCTATATTCCCGCTTGCGTTTTTGAAAATTAATTAAATACAGCTCTTTACCAAAGAGACAAGTGAGAAAGTTCTCAAAAGATTAATTTGTATTCGTTGTTGATAGCTAAAGGTAAAAAAAGGCCAAAACCTTCGTTTTTCAGTGGCGCCTGCGACCATTTAATATTAACACAAAAAACTTTGTAAACGAATGCAATAAACGTTTGAAACCCACCACGAAGGTTCTCCTTATAACTATTAGAATGTAGAACGTTGTCCATAAAATATATTATCTGTATATAGTCATAATTTTAAGTAATATATGCTCTAAAATTAGCTTGTAGTTTAACGTTTGTTTTTAACTTTTTTTTAAATGTCTAACTAAAACAAAGATAATTAATGTTTTATTTTTAATCACTCATATATGATTTAGTTAAAGGGCGAAAGTTTGGTCAAATAAGGTTCATTTAAAACATAGGTTATATAAGACCGTCCTAGTAACAAAAGCGACAAGAACAATGTAATTCCAATTAATAACAAAATAAATATCAAGTTCTATAATACATTTTCTGTACAGGGTATCCCATTTTCGTAGGTTTTACAAGGTTTCTTGCTTTTGAGTAGAGATAGAAAGATGCGGTTATCGCGACACCGTGCTACTTTTTCTTGAAATTAAAGATGCCACAAACACATCTTAGCTAACCGCAATGGTTTCTGTGATACAGGGTGATTTTGAAAATTTGTCGATTTCAGACACCCCCACACGAATCTCGGTTATTTTAAAAGTTATTGTAAATGTATAGAACTTTTTCCTTAGAATTCAGTGGCTCAGATTTTTTCCAAATGTCATACTTTTTAAGATTTTGACATAACTTGCCTTCTTTTAAATGGGATACCGTATATATTTTTCTATTATGATATCAGGCTTTCTAAATGCTTTAAAAATATATATCCTAGTCTATACTTATTTTCATAAATAAGGCCGCAAAATGCATTTTTCAATTTTTATATGTATGCCTCCATGGATATTTAACCATCGTAACGCAGAGAACAAAATCCTCCTACATCATTACAGTTGTTGTCATTCCGATCTTCTAATTAGTTACTGTTATCTATTATTGCTATTGGTGTTTTTGTTATTGACGTTCTTGTTATTACTGTTACATTGATTTTAATATGGGTCAGAACCAGAAATTTGAATATTTTGAAAATTGTGATATATAAATAATTTCTTCATATTGTGAAGTGAAATCGCCGATCAGGCTGTAGAGCTTTATCATAATAGGTTAGTTATTTCTTGTCATCAAAATACGTATTTTGGAATTTATTTTTATTTTAATTTTGATACAGATATCCTGATAGAGGACAACCTGATAAAAGAATATTTAAAAAAATTCAATCAAAACTATGACAATATGGATCTGTTTGCAGGCCTCAACCTCAAGCCTATAACAAAGGGAACGAGGAATCTGAGGTCAATATTTTAACTCTTATTCAAGCAAATCCGGAAACATCATGTAGAAAAGTGGAAAAAGATATAGGGGTAAAACCACAGTGCAAAGAATCCTAAAAAAACATAAATTCTAACCGTACAGGAGTTCGGCAGATGGTTTTTAAGTATGAAAGCAGAAGATCATGATTTTCACAACAAAATTATTTGATCGGATGAGGCACACTTTTCAAGTTCGGGAATTTTGAACCAGCTTGATACGCGCTTCTGGAGTCAAGAAAATCAACATGTCGTTTTTCGTAGAGTATGTCATGGGAGATTAAGCTTCAATGCTTCCTGCTTGACTGGCTCAACAACCATTTTCCAAGAAAATTAATATGAACAAATGGACCTGTTCGAAAGCCACCACGGTCTCTGGACCTTTTGGTTCTAGATTTCTTTTTGTGGGAATATTCAGAAAATAAAATTTATGCAAGCTAATATAACAGTAGAGAACAATTCAATTCAGCGGCCACTGAACATGCATTTAAACAATTGCAGAAACAAACTTTTAAATTAGAAAACGCTTTAAAAAGGATACAAAAACTTTTCTAAATATATATAGAACATATAATGGTAAGCAATTTGAATAATATTTGTAAATTAAATTTTTTAGCTTTTGTTAAAGTTTGTCTAATGTTTTTATTATTATTCCGTTAAATAAGTTTGTTACTCCCGTATTAGTGATGATGAAAAATGTTTGCTTCAATAAAAAATAATATATGATATTGATTTTTGCGTTACGATGGTTATCGTTATATGCGTTTTGCGGCGTTATTTATAAAAATAAATATAGACTATGCTATAGGTATATTTTTAAAGCACTTAGTGAGCTTGATATCATAAGAGAAAATTTTTTAAGGTGTCCCATTTTAGAAGAAGGCAGATTATGTCAATATCTCACAAAGTATGACATTTTGAAAAAATCTGAGTACAGAAAAAGTTCTATAAAGACCCCTTTTCACATTTACAATAACTTTTAAAATAACCGAGGTACGGAGCTGCCTGAAAACGACAAATTTTTAAAACCACCCTGTAGCACACATTCTATGACTTTTAGCTAAGATCCCTTTGTAGCATTTTTAGTTTTAGGAAAAAGTAGCACGGTCTCTCGGAAACCGCATCTCTATATCTCTGCTCGTAAGCGGGAAACCCCGTAAATCCTACGAAAATTGGATACCCCGTACACACATAAAGCACAGTTTATATACATAAATAATCCATGGCCTAATAATTGAACCTGCCAAGGATCTATATTCAGGTATATTGCAGTTTAAAAAAAAAGAATGTTCGCATTCATAAATCCGATTTAGCCTAAGGTTATAGTGGATGCGTATTCTGACGAATTATCGTTATGATGAACACGTCAGAAAGGTTTTTCAGATGTCGGTGGTTATAGTACATGCTATCATGCTAATAGTTCAGTTTTGTCAAGATGGATGACAATGAAAGTTTAGAATATGAGTCTCAATTTTTGGAAAGCCCTTTATTAAAAATTGTTTTAATGGGCAGAACCGAACACGTAAATAAAATATTTTCATCACGATCAATTAATGGGGAATACCATACGTTATTTAAAGACCTTTCAGAACAACCAAACAAATTTTTTGGGTACTTCAGGATGTTACCAGAAACCTTTGATTATATTCTTAAAGGAATCGAAGAAAGTATTACCAAACAATCAAATTTTTGTGAGTGTATATCTGCTAAAGAAAGGCTGGCGTTAACATTAAGGTAAAGCTGCAATATTTTTTATATTAGTGCTTTATTTTAATTTTAATGTAATTATAGTTATAAAACTCTTTCAAAACGTTTAACAAAAAAAAACATGTTTACTTATTTGGGTCGGTACGTGAAAAATATGCAGCTAAGTCTTCATCAAGCTGCTGCTGATCAGAAATTTCTCCACTACTTGGCCCAGAAGGAACACATTCTGTAGGATGAGCTTGTTCAGAACGTCTCAAAGTTTCTTCGCTAGTGGCCCTAGAAGTGTTTTGGAAGTCTGGAGCCCTAGCATAATAATTGTTCATGGGATGATAACGCATTCCAAACTGGGCTAATGAGCGTCTGGGGGAGGTTGCCTGCTGCGAATATGAATTGTCATTGCCACAATATGATTGTTGGTGTTCTTCCTCATCAAAAAACAACTGTTGCAGTTTAGCTCTCACGTGTAGTTTTCTGTCTTCGGGAACTTTTCTTAAATAAGGTAATAAGCTCATCAGAAAATGATAGTCAGCATCCTCCTCAATTTTTGCTTGATGACGTACTACGTACTACTTCACCTTTTCGCTTAAATTCTTTTAATTTTTTCTGTTCGATTATTAAAAGTTGCTGAATTGCATTAGATTTGGTATTAGTTTTGACAGTTTTAACACGTTTGGTTTCAGATGGGACAAACTCTGTAGACGCGGCCGGTGAATCTGTTGATTCGGTATTTTTTTCCATTCCTGCCTTTTGTGCTGCATTTTGGTCGACAATGACGTCAGTTTCAGCAAAATCTTCCAGTAATTCATCAGATTCTCCGTCATCATTTTGCGATTGAGTATTCACCTCCGGCTCCGCAGTGCTGCTTTGCAATTTTCTGCCCACAAATTGATCTTTTAAAAACAGCATGTTTTTAAAATATGGCCATTTTGGCTCCTTATTTGGTCCTCCTTCTTGTCCAGAACGTGGCTTCGGTAGCTTTTGAAGCTCTTTACGAAAGGTGTCCCGCAAACCACGCCACTTATTTTTTATGGCTTCAACTGAAACAAAAACAACGCTTACTAAAATACCCATAGGACAAATTGTGTTTGTTCTTTTTTACTTCCCTCGTAAAAGGGAAATACTGTAATCGTGAAAAAATCACCTTTCGATATTTTTACAGATTTTTACGTTTTAGTTTCCCTAGACCCGAAAAAACATGGTCGCCCATTTCCGTCGCTCTGCCTGTCTGTCGGTCTGCTGTACGCGGCATAGCCCAAAAACTACTTATCCGATTAACTTCAAATTTTGCTCAAAAATAAAGGGTCATATGGGGATGATAAAATTATATTTTGGTAAAATAGAATGGCGGCCTCACAAAATGTAAAAATAGAAGAAGGAAAATAGACATGAATTGGACTTCAATTCATTTTTTTTTTATTATACAAAGTGTCTTAAAAAATCGTGTTAGTAATAGTTAATCACAACCCTGCTCAAATTGTTTAATGTAAAAAGCTGATAAGATAAGTTTTCTCTTGTTAAATTCCAAAGGGGGTAAAACAACCCTGAAAAACTACAATTTTTTTAAATTTAAAAAACGGGTACTTTTTCGACAAAATACCTAAACACGTTTATTTTAAATTTTTGTATATTTAAGGACTTTTTAAAAATGTACTTAAATAAGGCGATTTAATAATAATTTATAATTTTTTCGTCGAAAATCTCGAGTATAACTGCTAGTAATACATAAATTAAACCTCAACAAACTGAAATAAATTATTGAAAATATAAAAAGTTTGTATTGTAAGTAGTTGAATTCTATATGCGAGGGAAATATGGGTATAGGAGAATTTACCAATTTTTGTTGTTGCTTTTTTATTAATAATGACTTAAAATTTCGTTTGTTTTAGGTATCTTTCTACTGGGATGTCATTTAGATCGTTAAGCTTTTCATACAGAATTTCACATACTGCGATACGACAGATAGTTTATGAGACATGTCTATCAATATGGAATACTTTTCGAGGGAAACATATGCCGGTACCTACAACCGATTTGTTACAAAAAATGAGTAAAACAAACAAATCTGATACAAAAAATATATTCGTAACGTAGGGAAACTCAACTAAAAAAGACATACTGTCACATACAGTGTGACAATTTAAGTCCGCATCATAAGGGAATTTTTTCCGAAATGTGATTACGGCAATCGACTTCCATATGGTGCAGACTTAAATTGTCACACTGTAGATATAAACATACAGCATTAAAAAAAATAATAGTTTTCAGAATCTTTAAACTTAACTAAACAAAAAACAAACGGGTACAAAAAATACCTACGTTCTTAATGCAGGGAAACTCAACTAAAAATGCATACACATGAACATAACTAAAAAACACTAACATTGTAATCTTGCATTATTAAAAAACATATGGGGTTTAGATACCTCAAACTAAATTAAAAACAATCTGATACACAAAAAAAATATTCGTAACGCAGAGACACTTAGCTGCATATTATCATGCTACATGTCATAACGTAACTATCATTTAAAAAGAAAGACAATGGTTTTCAGAAACCTTAAAATTTGTAAAAAACAAATCCGGTACCAAAATAAAGTACATAGTGATGAAAACTTTAAGTAAAAAACGCATTCTATTACAATACTTGTAAAAAACCACAAGAACATGGTTAACAAACATAATATTTCTCATTAAGCAAATCTTCCACATCAGTTTCATCCAGCCTATCTGGAACCATACTACTAGTTTTAAGTGATAAATATTCAGCGTGAAACTCTGATTTAATAATAAATTGTTGACATAAGGTTTTCAAATTTTCGTATTTAAGTTTTGTGATTGGCTGTTCACAAAAATATGCTAATCGAGGTTGTGAGTCTTTTTTAACCTGAAAATCGACACTTTCAAGTTTTGGATTCAAAAATGAAGTTTCAATTTTTACATTTGAATCGTTTTTTAACAAAGTGGCTCGTTTTATGGATGAAATTTTTATTTTGTTAGTTTTCTGTGTACACAATGTTTTGAAATCCAAAAAGTCGTGAAAGCGTTGTTGTTTAACAATATAAGGTTCTGGATTTATGCGAGCATTCCTTAATATAGTGGGCCATTCAGAGGGAGATTGGACAATTTTGTTTTTAATACTTTTTTCAATGACCCAATGCATGGAATCTACTGGCATATAAGTATGTCCAGTTATAAGATACGTAATAACAGTTTCATTAATGTGCTTTGAATTATTTAAAAAGTATCGTAACATTAATAGAATATATTTATTTTTATTTTGGCCGGTGCAATTATCACAGTATAATGATATTTTTTGGTATATTTGTCTCTTATCAACTTCACTCAAAAATTGTCATAAATTAGAGCAAATTTCATTACTTCCACGTTTTCCATCTTTTTCACCCCACAGGTAACAATAACCCTTTCTTGACGCTGTCTCGTATACAGTAAAATTGTACACGGCATATTTTCTACTAAAGCCTATGGTCATATTATCTCCATGCGGTGTCGACAAAACTTTTTGTAAGTCGAAACTAGCGACCAACATTGTGGTTTCCTCGACGGCTTGATTTTGTTCCTGTAAAAATATTTTTTTCACTGCTTCTTTTTCCTGTAAATGTTCGTTATAGCTTTCTTGTTCTTTTATTGTTTTTAGGTTTCCAGGTAGTTGTTCATATCTTTGACATTTGGAACATTTATCCTTTTTTGGTACATGTATCCCAATATTAAAATGAGTTTTTAAAAGTTCCATAAATTTAATCTTTCTTAACAATATACAATTGTCTCTCTTATCCTTAAGTGCCTTTTCATACATTCGGTAAACATTGTTTAAACTTTTTACTTCAGAAGGTAAATACTTTTTGGAACTTGAACTTCGGCAATAATGTGATGGGATAAGTGGTAGCGAGTTGATGAAATTCTTAAAATCTTGAACTTGTTCCTCGGACGCCCTATTATATGGCCTATGATGTCCTCTTGCATCTGGGACGGGAAATTTAATTTCATTTTTGTTTTCTATAACTGTCCTTAGCAACCTTACAGTTATTCCCATGGTGTTAATTAAAAACTGTTTGCAAACCTTTTGCCTAACACCTTTTTTTTTTAAGAAATAGTCGTGAGTAAACTTACGTTGTATCTTATTTTTTGATTTACGTCTACGTTTTATTTGTCCCACAGTTACACATTCACTTAAATATGACTTTTGTTTCACGCCATCCTTTAGATTCCAAAAAAGTCAAGTATTTCCTGACGATCTTCAGCTGAAAATAAATTACACTTATTAAAACATGGTTTATTTTCACATGGATTTGGCTTAATTTTTTTGGCATTAATAATCTGTCCTCGAGTATTATTATACTCATGTCCAGAATCTTTAAGAAATTGACGACGTTTCCTTTTATTCATTTTTTGCATAGCGTTTTCTTCGTCTTTTATTTCGTCAATTTGTTCTATCTGGTTTACAATTCCATTTTTATTTCTATCGTCTAGTTGTCTTTTAATTCTCCTATTTATTGTTAATTTTTCCGTACTAGAGTCTTCTCTCTCCGAATCATTGCATGACGATACTTCGTAGTCGTCCCTATTATCGCTGGGGTCGGTAGAATTTTCTTGAATTTCATTCATCGCTTTATCTTCGTTGCATTGATTTTCTGCATTTGGAAAAATTACATCAGAAGGACTTATTTGACTTTCATTTTCCCTTATATCTTCGTTTTCTTGATTTTCTGCATTTGTTAAAATTATATCGGTAGAAGATAATCGAATTTTTACATTCTGCCCTTCACCCTCGTTCTGTTGATTTTCTGCATTTGATGAAATCATATCGGTGAAACCCGAGGTGTAACGATCATAAGGCACTTCCTCTATAATCACTTCATTGAAGAGATTATCAGGTGTATCATAGGCGGTAATGATATTGGTATTATTGGTGAAGTATTCTTTCACAGTTGGATTGTCTTCATGCCTCATTCCAAAATTAGCAAAGGTGCTACAGACTATATTATTTCCTGATAAAGTAAATGTCCCAAAATAATTATTTTCTGACATCACAAACTGGGTACTTGCATTTACACCCACAGCCACAGTTGAATCACATTCTAAATTATCGTTTCTATTTCTATCACATAAACTGTAGTTTTTACTAATATTGCTTTTATTTGTAGTAGGACCAGTCTCTTCGCTGGCATTTTCGAAACTTTCAGATTTTTTATTTTGTGACGTGAGCAGCGCCAAAATTTTCTTACTCCTACTATTCATCTACAACAAAAATAATGGCATAAGCGCCAAAATTCGATCGTCGATTTAAGGAGGTGAGGAACAAATTTTCAGTTAAACACAAACAATTTTATAAACTTTAAAAGCAATTTTAGCATACTACTAGAAAAAAATTCCATTATCTGCACAATATTCAACAATTTTTCGTAAATAAAATTTACATACAAACAGAACACGGCACTGGCGTTTATGCCAAACGTGTTCGAAATTATTGGTTATGGCATAAACGCCAGGCTAGTTTTTTAAGAAATAAGCTATATTTATGGGGTGTAAATGCTTAAAAATAGAAAAACCATGCTTAATAAACTAATATTAATAAAATGTAGTAAAAAGTCTTATGGCTGTTCGGCGTTTATGTCGGTTGCCGTCTATTTTCCGTAGAGCCACGTGATTCAGTTGGCGTTTGCGTGACATTCCGAGCTAAATTGTAGGGAATATATATATTTTTGGAGCTAATGCCGCTTAGGTAGTTCGATGCGAATTAAAATTCTCTATCCAGTGGTATGCCTAACCAAAAAATTACCATTTTGGCGTTTGTGACGTTTTGCCTCGGCAGCGTCGATTTGATGTAGACCGTAACCCGTATCTCTATTGAAGTTTGTTATGTGTTTAAAAATTTCAACAGATTCTCTACTTTTTCGTTTATGAAATCCTGGAACCGATGCTAGAACCTTGGTTTCCTTTACATTTATAATGTGTCCACTAGTATGCTGGTGTTTAACTACTGCAGATTGAACAATTTGTTTCTTTTTAATACATCGTTCATGTTCCTTAAGTCTAGTTGATATTAAGCGTCCTGTTTCTCTTACATACACTTCTCTACAGGAGAACGAATACAATAACTTTTGGGGGATCGCAAGCATCGTCCAATTTTTTTATTTCTATTGAAGATTGTACGAATGTTGAACCGCCGAAGTAATCGTCCTGTTTTGTCTGTAGTATGTAGGGAAAAACAAAACTGCATAACGGTGGCTCCTTCTCATTTTTTTTTCGGACTACAATATCTTCTAACTGAACGCGTAATATCTCCAGTGCAATAGCCATTCCCTCTTAGAGCTTCGGCCAGTTTTGATGTTTCTGATGTTAGAGAATCTTGATCAGAAATCATAATGGCTCTAAATACTATGGAGTTAATAATTGATTTCTTTTGTGCTGGATGAGGGTAGGAATTTGCGTTTAAGTATCTAATTATATGCTTTGGTTCTCTATACACAGAATGTCCCGATGTACCATTTTCCTTCCTTTGAACATATTTAGAAAGAGAATCGTCCCATTAGATTCAGTTTCCTTTGTGAACTTAATATATAATGTTATTAATTAGGTGGTTCAGAAATATGAGAGATTATCCTATCCATGAGGCTAAACAACAAAAGTATCAACTACATATCTAAACCAGTGTTTTAGTGGAGCGGATGTTAGAGGAATATCCTTAAGGGCTTCCATAAGGATATTCACAACCCCAGGTGATAGCTGCCCCTGAATTTTATTCATAAAAAGTTTCTTGAAATATGAAATAAGTGTTATTTTTAAATGTGTTTATTATTATTAATATTGTTTATATTATGTATCGAAACATTCCGTAGATAGACTAGTCTACATGTTGAGGTATGTAATTATATTAAATATTTGCTTCAATTAATTTAAAGTTAAATATTTTTATTCAGTTGCGAAAAAGCCAAAAAAGATTTTTGTTTGTCAGTGAAATAAGTGGATGTAGGACAAGCTTCCACTAGATCTATTACGTTCTTATCAAGATTATTATGGTCCAATATGTCTGATATAATGGAAATTGAGTCAGGTTGGCAGGAACATTTGTGTATAGTGATTCTACATCGAAACTCCAAAATATCTTCGGGATCCAATTAGATTGTCTTAAGTTTTTTGTAAAAGAATCTGTTTCTCCAGTAAATGGAATATGAAAATTTGAAAAATATTTACTTAGTTTGTATGTGGCGACTCTATTGCATTGATGATTGGCCTAAGTGGTACATTGTTCTTGTGTATCTTGGGAAGACTTGGGAATCTTGGAGCTGTTTGGTTTTAATGATTTTTTCTCTACTGGTTGGGTTAATCAGATTAGTGATGCGTCTCTTGTAGGATCTGCCTGCATAAACTTATAGGTGTTGTTGTCCAACAGTTGAATTATCTTCTCTCTTTCCCTTTATCTGCTGGAAGGACCAGAATGTTTGCTTTTTCATTTAAGGTCTTCATCGCCGTTTTTTCTATAGGTGTTGTTGTCCAAAAGTTGAATTATCTTCTCTCTTTCCCTTTATCTGCTGAAAGGACCAGAATGTTTGCTTTTTCATTTAAGGTCTTCGTTGCCGTTTTTCCTGCTGCGAATTTTTAATGATCTTCGCTGTCTCATGTCTGACTTCATATCCTTGCTCAACTGGTAATATTCTGATTGCTGCTTCAACGAAGGATACTATGTCTTCTACGGGAATGCTAATCGGTGCTATCCCGAAATTTTTGCCATTGGAAAGGACGATTAATTAATCAATTGACCAAAGCCGTGAAAGCTTCCGTTGTATGCTATTTTGTTGATATATAAATATAGTATCTAGTACTGCGGAATTGCAAATGAGAAAACTATAGCAACATTGTATCAATCACATTTTTATTTCTATTGTGTACATTTTCTGAAAAGGTATGATTTAAAATTATATTATTAAAAATTGCAAACTGTACAAAAACAAATAGCCTTTATATCGGTGTTTCAAAAACTTTGATTACAATAATTTTTGTAATGATATGTCTAACTTGAATTGGCAGGTCAATTTTACGAATTTACGGCGATAAAAATGTAAGCCAGTGAGCTATGATGGAGCATGCGTTGACCTCTAAATTGATCAGAGGATAGGAATGTACAAGGTGACATAAATTGCTACTAAAATTATATATAAAAAATTATATATATAACACTAAAGTAAATTACACTAGTATGGGCTAGAACAAAAACATCCGGAAGTACCAGAAAATAAAAATAAACTCGCAAAATTGTATTATGTCTATAAAGAGAATCTATTGCGGAACTGACAATATTTCAATAAATATGACAAAATATTGTTGTTTATTTATTGATATTTATATTTTACACATAATTAATTCTTGCATAGAAAATTCATATTTTCCAGACGATTGGAAAGTCACCATTGGCAAACCTCTAGCAAAAAATAATAACCCAAAAACTTTTTGGAACTTAAAAATCATTAACATACTACCAGTTCTTTCAAAAACTTTTGTACGATCAGATGTATGATTTTTTTATAAATAATAAAATTATTCCTGAAAGCCAATGCGAATTTAGAAAAAATTATAGCACTGTTAATACCTTGGCGTCGATGCGGGATGATGTAATTGGAGCCTATAATAAACAATATGCCAGCTAACTAATATTTTTGGATTACTCGACGGCATTCGATACACTCGATCATAAGCTCACGTGTTCCAAACTAAAGTATTGCGGTTTTGATAACGGGGCAGGTAATTTATTAACTTCGTTTCCTAATAATCGTTCTGTTACCATTAATGCTCTTTCAAATGTGCCACAATGCTCAATATTGCCTCCTTTGCTAATCATTTTGTATACCTCCGATATTCTTACCTCTACTACAACTTTATCGTAGCTCCGATTTGACTAACTTCGAAGAAGCAGTAGAATATATTAACTGAGATTTAGAAAATGTAATATCTCTTTCCGAAATTCACATCTTTTTTAAACTCAGAAGATCGAATTTACTGTGTATCTCTTATAAAATAAACAAATAATTTTAAAGAATAATGTTAATATATCACTAGGGGGAGTTACTCTGCTATACGTCAATTTTGCGAAGAGTTTAGGTATAATGGTTGACGTGGAGCTCTGTTTCAAACAACACGTAAAAAACATAAATAAAGAGGCATTTAGTTCTCGTAAAGTAATTTTTAATAGCCGCCCCTTTCTAGATTACAAATTAAAAAGAATGCGCTGCGACAGTTTAATTTTTTCTCACTACTCCTATTGTCATTTTGTGTATATGCCATGTCTCGTTAAAATTGAAAAAAATAGAATACAAAGATGCAAAATAGTTGTTGTAGACGTACTCATAACATAAGAAAATTTGACGACATAGTATCCCATAAAATAAAAGGAATGCAAGTGGCATAGTTGTATTCATTATCTAGACAATTTTGTACACAAACTGAACTGCTTACCACTCAAAACGCCTCAGATAATCGTAAGAAAAAGTTTATTTATAGAAGCAATGTTCACAATAGATCAGCTATATTTCAAAGATGTTTCTCTTACAGTGCTATAAAATTATACAACTTTATCTCTGAGGAATTTAAGGTTTTTAATAT
The DNA here is from genome assembly GCA_030620095.1 of Kuschelorhynchus macadamiae. Taxonomy (NCBI): domain Eukaryota; kingdom Metazoa; phylum Arthropoda; class Insecta; order Coleoptera; family Curculionidae; genus Kuschelorhynchus; species Kuschelorhynchus macadamiae. Next base: position 760,332 of record JAUTXW010000070.1, read on the forward strand.
TATGTTTTTTTTTAATTAAGAAATCATGGTTCTTGGGATTCGACCGTGTCAAATTGGAATTACTATCCGACATTTCACCTTCGATTGCACGAGGCATCTTCAGGAATCTTTACTCCAAGAGATCTGATCACTGAATGATTGACATCTAGGGACCCTACAACGTGAAGATCTGCAAAAACCTGGGAGGCTTATTTGTTGACGATTAACGATTACAGTATTTTTTACAGTTACAGTTACTAAAAACCTGTTCTGCCTAACTTAAGCAGTTGTATATTTCCTTTTCTTATAAAAATAGGTTAGTTTCGATCAAGGTAACAAAATAAAGTAGATGTTTTATTCGCCAATCGTTATTAGATTTCCTCATGTAGAATTTACAATTTATTCTATTTCATTTAAGTATGAGGACATTTATAATGTGAAGTCAAGCATTAAACAAAAGACTTAAACTGGATTTCCATTTTGCATATATGCGGAAGAGACTTAATATTTCATAGCTTCTCTAAATCCTCCAAAAAAAAAAACAGGAAAAACAAAAGCATGGGTTATTTTTCCGCACATTTCACCCTCGTCCGGAATTTTTAGCTTCCATCTATTCGATTAAATAAATAATTATTTATTTAAAATTCAAAGCCATTACTGCGATTGCTTGGCATTTAAATTAGAATATAGAGTTTAATATTCAGCTTTAGCACTGCTAATAATATACCGCAGGTACGCAACGATACTTGGGGTTTAAAGATTTGCGAAATGATTTTTGAACATGAAATTTGGTTCAAATTAAATCTTTGGTAACATCTTTATCTTTATCTTTATCTTCATCTACCAATTTATACAGAGTTGTACAAAAGAAATGCACAAAATTCATATCTTCTGTATGAATCATTTTTCACCAAAACCATGAAACACGGGAAATCGTTTAAATGGTTATTCGTCTTTTTCTAATATTTTCAGCCCCTTTTCTGCAACTCCTTAATTTGTAGGCACTCCATTTTTTTTTTAAATGGCAACCTAGGTCATGTGGGGGCTCTATGAGAAGGTCTTCTAAAACTGAATCCGATACTAGCAGCAAATTAGGGGTGCGCTCATTTCGTTACAGTAAAACGAGTCCATATAAGTTTTTTAATTAAAATTAATATTCGAGGCGGATCGTTACAACTTACCTAATTCGGCTAATTTAATAAGTGCTGAAAGTGAACTCCACTATCCACTATTGATATGCACTGAGTTTGTGGTAAATAACATCAACAGCACTTCCGTACTTTTGGCTGGTACATTAGTAACCCTCATCCTTATTCTATCATGTAGGTCCTTAGCGCTGTTTGCTCTATTTTTAAATACTTTCTCCTTAAATATCCCCCATAGAAAAAAATCTAATGGTGTAAAGTCCGGAGGCCTTGACCTGTCTACCGATTTGGAAAAATTTCGTCCAAGTCGAACATTTATATCAAAATGCGGTGTTGCGCCATCTTGTTGAAACCATATTCTTTCATGGGGAATATCTGGATTATTCTCATTAGGAAACATTACTGCTAATGCAGATATTAAATCGAATGAGAGGAAATCTAGGTAACACTCAGAAGTAAGATTTTCTTCAAAGAGATATGATTCTAAAATTTGGTTATTTAATATGCCAGCCCACACATTGATTTTTTGGGGATGTTGTGTATGTCCCTTGCGTATCCACTGTGGATCTTGATCAGACCAGAATCGATAATTATGTCTATTAATTATTGCATTTAAATAAAATGTAGCCTTTTCGGAGAAGATTATTTTTTGAAAAAATATGTTATTTTCATCACATCTTCACAGAATAAATATCCTATCGTAGTCGTCTTCAAGACGTTCTTATACAACATGCACTTTATATGGGTGATACTTCCGGTTCTTTAATAATCGCTGTACAGAAGCTCTGCTGACATCGTTATTTAGCCCTAAGGTATTAGTTGAAGAATGTAGACTTCCTTATACTGATAGCAGTATATCAATTTTGTAAAATATCCTAGTCACACTTGACCGGTAATTATATTTTCGTGATACTTTTTATTGAATAACACACAAACTTAATCCTGGCTCCGTACTTTGTCTCCACAACCTGACTATCAAAATTTCAATATGCTGCCTTTCTGACATCACCGTAATTCAAAAATGTCAAAGTTCCTAAATACTTGCTTCCAGCTCAATGTTCAAACTAAAAAATTAAGTGAATTTATTATTTTGTATAGGTAAGTATTTGCTAAATAAACGAGTAAATGTGGGAAAACACTGTCCTAGAATTTCAAGATTTGGGTACCTTTTTTTGTTCCTCTTTAACGTATGGATCTAATAATTGATAGTAATCAAGGTCGTTCCGCATTACACTATAAGGATCTACTTCGATAGTTAATTTTAATTAAAAACTTTTGTAGACTCATTTAACGAAATAAGCAAACTCCAAATTTGCTGATAGTATCGGATTTAGTTTTAGAAGACCTTCTCATAGAGCCTCACGTTAAGTAGGCTGCCATAAAAAAAAGTTAGGGTGACAAAAGACGAACAAGCATTTAAACCACTTCAGGTATTCCAGCGTTTTTGAAAGAAGATATGAATTTTGTGCGTTTCTTTTCAACAAATCTGTATGATTCTGAAAGCAATTTGTATATAAATTCTTTACACTTTAAAATGTGTCCCAGAATTGAAAAAATATAGTGCAAAGCTCTATTATAAGGCGAAAACCAAAATATGTTTTTGTTTACTTTGAAAATCGCGGGGTGTTTTCTAGGAGCAAAAGAATCATAAAGCATAATTTATTGTCAAGGTATTATTTAATAATAAAACGTTTAAGGGAACGAGACGATGAAATTTACCCATGCCCAAAAATCCAATAAGTTGTTGACCATTGTGTAATAACACTTCCTTATTTTTAATACGTAATAAAAATTTTGAGGTTTCAAAAGCTTCTTTTCGTTGTTATAAAAGTTGGTAATTTAAGCAGATTAAAAAGAGGGACACCTTTATTTAAGCAAAAAAATTGCCCATACGGAATTCAATTTTTTTTAAATTACAGTTTGTTTTCTTATAAAATAGCCTCGCTTCGATCGTAATAACAAAATCGGAACAATATAAAGTCTATATTTTAGCCATCAATCGATATTAGATTCCCTAGTTAGAAACACTGCAGAATTTTTTCGGCCATAGTTCTCTTAAATATACAGACATTCATGACATCATCTCATATATACGGGAAAGAGTAGATATTTCATAGCTGTTATAAATCCTCAGAAAAAAAGAAACAATAAAAATAAAAACGTGGGTTACTTTACATTTTACCCTCGTCTGGAATTGCTTCCATCCTTTCAACTGAATGAGTAAATATGTATTTAAAATTCAAAAGCATTATTGCAATTTGCTGGGATTGTATTTAAATTAGATTATAAAATTTAATATTCTGCTTAACCGATACTAATAATATTCCGCAGTAATGTAACGATACTTTTTTAAGATTTACAAATTGATTTAGGTCTCCCGAAAAGATGTTTAAATATCAGCTATGTATTTGTAATGCTACACGCACCGGTATGAAAGAGATATTTGGAATTTGGTTCAAATTAAATCGTTGATAGCTTTTCTCCTTAAGCTTTCTTATTAACATCTAGCGAATTAAATAATTTTAGAAGCAGTTTGGATATACATTCTTAGAGAACACAACAAAAATCCATACTATACATGACAGACTCAAAAAGATGATTTAGTTCATGAATTTTGTTGGGCAGTTTAATTTGTTGTCAAGGCATTATTTAATAATAGAAAAGCAGAAGAGAAGGCTAAACGCGCATACCCATAAACTTCATTATTTATACATCTTTCCTTTTTACTAGGAATAGCGGAGTGTGACTAAATTTAGTTTTATACAAGTCATTTAGTAACATATATATATATATATATATATATATATATATATATATATATTGTCTACTAAAACACCATATAGGATTCCAATATTTCACACTTGGTCACGATTTAAAGTAAATTGAATAAATAGTTTTTACATAGTCACACACCGCCATTTTGCTCCGTCATGTTCAGTCCGTACCAGTTACTAGTACCGGAATTTTTCTGCAAAATCGACTAAATATGAAGATTTTTTTGCGCTGGTACTTTAAAAATTTTATTTGGCCTGGATAATTAGTGATTTATTAATAATTTTTCAAACTTTCAATAAGCCGGCATCTTCTTTCGTTATTTTGCTTTTTGTCCAAAATATGATCATGTCATGCCCATACGATCCTTACTTTTTGACCAAAATTTGAAGTCGATAGTATAAGTAGTTTTTAGCTACGCCGCTCACAGACACCGACGGAATTGAGAAAACGTGTTTTTAGGCTATGCTACGAACTGACCGACAGACAGACCGAGGGAGTTGATAGAACATATTTTCTGGCACCAAGGGACGCTAAAACGTGAAGATACATATGTAAAATCTGGGGAGGTGATTTTCATCGCGATTATAAACATTTTATTTGGCTGACATTTTGTTTCACCATCTGGAATCCGTGTCACAATTTTACCAGTTCTTCTCTATACTACAATTGATAATTGCGCAAAATTTGAAATCAACCCATTTTTCAGGTTGAATTTTAAATAATTTATTAAGCCGCTATTTTGTTTCGCCATCATGGATCCGTAGCAAAATTTTACGAGTTTATTCCTTGCTTTTTTGCTTTAATTGCTTGATTTTGGTGCAAAATTTGAGGTAAATTGGTAAGTTTAATGTTTTTCTTTGATTTGCTCTATATAGCAATACCTTATATTAGTATGGGTTTCTGCTTACTCTTCGAATCTTAAGCCATTGAAAATCTTATAAAATAAAGTAATAAAATGTATTCACCGATTGTCATTTTTGGAACCTACAAAAGTCTTTATAAATCTAATACTTACTTATCTGGATATTGAAAATCTTTATAGGTTAAAACGTGCATTTTCATATTCTAATATAACTTTTAGTAAATCTACAAAAATTCATATTCATAATTTTAGGTAATGTGACAATTTACGGATCACATTAGCAAGTAACTTATATTTTACATGATGGTATTTTGATATACAAATATTTACCATGCTCATTACATATTTTCTGGAAAAATATATTTAAAATAACTGATTTCATATTTTATTTTACTTTCTTCTATAATATGTTATTTATTTACATATTCTTTTTAACCGACTTCAAAAAGGAGCAGATTCTTAATTCGACCTACATGTATTTTTTTATGTTTGTTCTCGCATTTTGTCTAAACGCCCTGGCCGATTTTGATGAGTCAAACGGCAAATTGTAGAGGACGTTTCTCTGGTGGTCCCATATATTTTGATTTGATATCTTTTGTAATAATATTATTAAAAAAACAGGTATAAGGGCCATAAATGTTATATACAAATGGATATACATATATTGGAAATTATAATGTTCTTAAAAATATAACTTGTAAAAAATCACTAAAAAGTGAGAAATAAAATATAAAAAAAGATAGAACCCACTTTAAAAAACATCGCTGAAAATTAAAAAATAATATTTTATTTATTCCTTAAATATAGACGTTTTGGAGTCGGAGCCCAAATAATGACCAATCTGTAATAATATATATCAAAAATATATACATAGACGTATTACCTATATTCACTAGTAACCTTAAACCTACTAACCTAATCCAGATTTTCATATGTTGTTCAGAGAAGGTCATGTCACTATTTTGAAGTCGAACGACCGAGTAAATTTGTCGCTGCTGGGGTTGGTGTTTTATTGTTTACATTTATATTCTTATATATAACATAATATGGGCATTTATAATTAATTTAAGGTTAGTTTACTTTCCCTTTAATAAACCTTTCGCTTGGGAATAAATAAATTAAAAAAAAAAAGTAGTTTGTTACTATTTTTTTTTCTATTTCACTAGACCGCCATTTTGTTTCGCCATATTGGATTTTTACCAAAATGTTACCAAGTCATCTGCATATAATTTCTTAGGTACGTCACGAGAATAGGCAGACGACGCAATTAAGAATACATTTTTTTCGGCATCTAGAGATCTCAAACGTAATTATCTGAAAAAATGTCGGAGGGTGATTTTTTTTCACAAATACAATATTTTACGAGGAAAGCAAAAGTTGTGGACAAATGCGTAATAACTCTTCATTATTTTCAATACTGAAGGAATAATATAAGGGGTAACAAAAGCTTTTTTGACGTTGTTATAAAAGCTGGTACTTTAAATAGATTAAAGAAATGAATATATTTTTTCAGCAAGAAAAGCAGATATTGTAATCGCCAATCATTATTAGATTTGCTAATTAAAAACACTTCATTTTCATTTGAGTATGCAAATATTTATAATGCTATGTATTGCATTAAACGCAAGCATTAAACGGAATTTCTGTATCGTATTTATGCGGAGGAGGGAGATATTTCATATCTCTTGTAAGTCGTCAAAAAAAAAACAATAAAAAAAAACGTGGTTACTTTAACTCCATATTGCACCTTCGTCCGAAATTTTTAGCTTAGACCTCAAAATAAATGTTTTTTTTAAAATTCCAAAGCATTATTGCGATTTGTTAACATTGCGAGTTTACTATATCGCTGCTAATAATATTCTACAGTTACGTAACGGTTCTTGTGTTTAAGATTTGCGAAATTATTTAGGTGTCCGAAAAAGTGTTTAAATATTTAATAGGCATTGAGAACAATATCCATTGATTTTATTGATTTTGAAAGGAGTTTGTACATACATTCTTTGAACTTTAAAATGTCTCCCAAAATTGCACAGGAGATAACAAAAAGCTACATTATACATACAAACACAAATATGTTTTAGTTCCTCAATTTTGGAAAATCTGGTTGTATCATTTGTTGTCAAGGGATTATTTAAGAATAGAAATGTGTATTAACACTTTTGTGAACTATAGTCTCTTTTCTTATAAAATAAAGTCGCTTTTTTAATTTCCATCCTATCAACTGTACCAATAACTGTGCATTTAAAATTTAAAAGCATTACTACAATTTGCTGCGATTGTATTATAGAGTTTAATATGGTAAATATTTAATGATGCCTCCTTTTAAGATTTGCCAAACGAATTAGGTGTCCTGAAAAAATGTTTAAATAGTAACTAGGTACTATGCGCACCGGCATGAAAAAGAAATATTTGAAATTTGGTTCAACCGAAACCCTTGGTAACTTCTCTCGTTATCGTCATCCATTGTACATACATTATTAGTCACTAAAACTTGCTCCAGAATTAGACGGAACTTAATTGAAAGCCATATTACACAAGACACAAGAAACCCTGAGAGTATAATTTGTTTTAAGGTATTATTTAAGTTTAAACGCATTTTTAGGCAAAATGCCTAAAAAAAAGTTGATATCAATTGTATAATAACACTTCATCATAATGTCTAATATGGAAGAGATAAATTTATTAGTAAAAAGGTTTTCTTTCGTTGTTATAAAAGAGATTTATTGATTCCAGCAAGAAAAGTATATATTTTAGTCGCCAATCGTTATTAGATTTTCTAAGTAGAAACACTGCAGAATTTACTGACTCTATGCTTCATTTAACTATGCAGACATTTTTAACGTCATGTAATGCATTAAAAGAAAATCCTAAACGGAATTTCCGTTTCGCATATATGCGAGAGAGAGTGGATATTTCATAGCTATAATAAATCCTTAAAAAAACAATAAAAACAAAAACGTGGGTTACTTTACGCCCACATTTCACCCTCGTCCAGAATTTTTAGCTTCCATCGTCGGAAATGAATAAATAAATATGTATTTAAAATTCAAAAACATTATTGCAGTCTGCTCCGATTGTATTTAAATTCGATTATAAAGTTTAAAATTCTGTTTTGCTGTTGCTAATAATATTCCGCAGTTACGTAACGATACTTGTTTTTAAGATTTGCAAAATGATTTTGGTTCTCAGAAAAGATGTTTGAATAGTAGCTTTGTATTTCTAATGCTACACGAACCGGACTGAAAGAGATATTTGGAATTTGGTTCAAATTAAATCCTTGATAGGTTTTCTCCTTACCAACACCAACTGAATTAAATTATTCTAGAAGCAGTTCGTATATAAATTCTTAGACTTTAAGAGTGTTTCAGAATTAAAGGGAACATGAATGAAACTCCATATTATACAAGTCGAAATCAAAAAGATGTTTTAGTTCCTGAATTTTGGTGGGGAGTATCATTTGTTGTCAAAGCATTATTTAAGAATAACAAGGCGGAAGAGAAGGCTAAATGCACATGCTCATAAAACATAAAAATTAGTGAATTAGCGTAGTATGAATTAGTAACACATATTGTCTTTTAAAACATTTTTATTGGGCGCCATTTTGTTCCACCATATTGAGTTCCTACTAATATTTTACCAGTTTCTATCTACTATCTACCTATGCACACACAATTATTTTAATAAGTAGTTTTATTAGGCCAACGTTTTATATAATTTACTGGCCGCCATTTTGTTTTATGTAAAATGGATAGTTTTTCAGTAATATTTTTTCAACGTTTTAATAAGCTGCCATTTTTCTCAACATTATCAGGTCATACTCTTACGACTTTCAATTTTTGACCAAATATAAAAAACCTGTGTAGGTGATTTTTTTCACGATTACAAACATTTTATTTGGCCGCCATTTTGTTTCGCATTTTTAAATTAGTATTACAATTTTACTAGTTCATCTCTATATTACAATTAATTATTTCACAACATTTGAAATCGATCCATCAAATTTTTAAATAATTTATTAAGCGTACGTTTTATTTTGCCATCCTGGATCCGTACCAAAATTTTACCAGTTGATTCCTACATATTGCTTGATGTTTGTGCAAAATTTGAGGTTATGTTTATCAATAAAGATACTAGAGACAAAATGCCCATTATTAATATTTTTCTTATCTATAAGCGGACTCTGTAAGTTTAAGTACTAAGTACCCTGGTTGCTCTAAAAAAAGACAAGAAAAGTTTGTTGATACGGGATTTAAAGACCTGCAAATTTAAAGAGGAAGGAAAGGCATTTGTTACTAATACGTTCCAAATTCGGAACACTATGGGAATAAAGGAACGAACAAAGTGAGAGGTCCTTGGTTTTTGCAGTTTAACGGTGAATGGCTGCTTGTGGGTCGATGCTCGTGTCTCGCTGGCAGGAATTACTAAGGAGGGCATAATGGATGATAATTCATCGAAAAAAAATCAATGGTAGTATGTGTAAAACAGGGCTAGATCACCCGTAATTCGACGATGCTTTAATGATGCAAGCTTCTTTGTGGCGTTTGAATCATCAATCAAGCGAATAGGTCTTTTTTGTAAAGAGTCAAGGACATTAAGGATTAAAGGTGATGTGATCATATCATTGAAGATCTTTCTGAAAAGTGATTCCGACGTGGCTGAAGGAATCTTTGGCTCCAATAATTTGATTATTTATTTGAATGGGTAGTTGGAGGTAATTTGGGAGATAGTAAACTAGATCGTGTTTTAGTGGCGTTAAACTGAACAAGGCTAGAGATAAAGTCATTACTTTACGCCTATCATCAATATCAGTCTTGGAGACAGGTTTGAGAAAGTGTATATTGAGGTGGAGTGTGAGATCGTTAGCATGGCTATGGATAGGATTATTGGTGGAATAAAGCAGATCATTAATGTGCAGGAGGAATACGGTAGGTGCCAACACTGAACCCTGTGGAACGCCTGCGTTGATTTGGTTAAAGTTTCATGAATGGCCGTCACCCACTACAGAAATACTTGTGTGGAAAGGAAAACGGGCAATCCAAGTACATACAAAGTTTAAAGTAAGACCAAAGGCAGGAAGTTTGTTAAGAAATGCGTCATGCCAGACTTAATCAAAAAATGCTTTGGATATGTCGAGGGAATAATTTGGGCTCCATGGAATTCGATGGAATTATTCCAGTTGTGGGTTACGAAGATAAGATCTGCTGTGCACATTTGGTGACCGAAGCTGTATTACCTATCAAGTATAGTCAAAATAATTTAAAAATCATTATTCATATATTTCTCTATTGCCTTATTCATAATTAGGAGGAGGGATATGGGTATATAGTTAGAAGGAAAAGTTTTTGATCCTTTTTTGGAAACAGGCTGTACACGAGCAGATTTCCAGCTTTTAGTAAAATGTCCTGATCATGGGACATTTGAAATAACCTAGTGGGGATAGTGGCCAATTCAGAAGCGCACTTTTTGGGACTGTGGTCCGAATACTATCAAGACCAGAGGACTTTTTGGTATTAAGTGTTTTGGGAATACGTGGTACTTTTTTAAACCTGAAGGCAATTTGGTGCATGAGGAGCTTTTGCGGAAGTTTTGATTAACAATTTTGGTAAGCGACCAAAAGGATTGGATACCATTTTGGCAAGAAAGAGCTTTGCCTTTTATGCAAGGATTTAAGGCATATTTGGCTTTGAAAATTACGCAATTATAATGATTTCGTTTCGGAACCCATTCCAATCAGCGGAATTAAAGTGCCAAATAGTAGGAAGTGTCATGGATTCTACAACTTTCTGTTGTATGGGGCAGAAAATAGTAATTAGACCGTGGTCAGAAGATTCCAGAGGAGTGGAAATAAGACTGATAAGGCTCTGGGTAAGTGGTGAGAAAGAGGTCCAATGGAGTTTTTGCTATGTGAGACGATGCGTGGGAAATATGTTGGTCCTGTGATGAGGTTGGTAAAAGATTGGCTGTTTGCAAAGGCCACTGCTACTCTACCTCTGGGACAGGTTTTAGTAGACCCTATCCATTCTTTATTATGCACGTTAAAGTTGCTAACGATAATTATTTCAGAGGAAGGGAATTCAAATAATTAATGATAAAAATATAAAGTATTTAAAGCCAATAAAATTTTTAGGTATATCTTATATCCGTATGGGGTTCTGCTTATTCTTCGAGTCTTATACCATTGATTATATTATAGAATAGAGTAATAAAACATATTCATCGATTGCTAGTTGTAAACCTAGTAACTATCTGGATATTGAAAATGTATATAGGTCAAGAACATGCATTTTAATTCATTCTATACATTTTATGGAAAAATATTCTAATAATTTGGTGTCCAGACAAAATGTTTAAATAGTAACTATGTATATGTAATAGCTATAGGCATCGGCAATACGAAATCAGAAAGATGTTTTAGTTCCTGAACTTTGGAAACCCTGGGGAGTATCATTTGTTGTCAATGTAGTATTTAAGAATAAAAAGTTTACTCGCAGGAGATAAGGCAAAATGCTAGCCCATAAAAAAGTTTTTGACACATGCATAATAACACTTAATAATTTTTAAAACGGAAGAGATTAAGATTAAGAAAAAGCAAAGATTTTCTTTCTTTGTCATAAAAGCGGGTACTTTAACCAAATTAAAAAAAAATATATTTATTCCAGCAGGAAAGGTAGATATTTTAGTCGCCAATCGTTATTAGACTTCCTAAGTAATATTTCATAGCTATTATAAATCCTCAAAAAAAAAAACAATATAAACAAAAACGTGGGTTACTTTTCGACCACATTTCACCCTTATCCAGAATTTTTAGCTTCCATAGCTCAACTGAATGAATATATATGTATTTAAAATTCAAAAGCATTATTTCAGTTTGCTCCGATTGTATTTAAATTAGAGTATAAAGTTTAAAATTCTTCTTTGCTGTTGGTAATAATATTTAGCAGTTACATAAAAATACTTGTTTTTAAGGTTTGCAAAATAATCTTTGAATGATATTTGAATAGTAGGTGTTTATTTATAATATTTATAATAGGCTAATCTACTGGCATGAAAAGGAAAAAATTAAAATTTGGTTTAATTAATTTCTCTTCTAACTACTCTCTTTATCGACATCCATCGATTTAAATGCTGCTGCAACCAGATTGTTCATAATCTCTTTAGATATTAGAACTTCTCTTAAAATTAATTAAACAAAAGACAATAAGATAGAAACAAATCTGCTATGAAAATTATACGAGGCGAAGATAAAAGGTGGTTTAATTTAAATATAGGTTACTTTTAAAGAAATATATTAAATTTAATAAAACATAAAAACATCCAAAAACAACAAGAAACATAGAATCAGGACATTTACTGATTTCACTAATATCAACATGAACAAAAATATTTTTTTATTGGACAGTTATATTAGTTCCCCCATTTTTACTACTAATCTTTGAATAAATAGACAACAGGAAAGAGCCTCATGCATTATTTTAAATTAGCTAGCTTTTGAAGGAACTACGTCATTTTTGGGACCTTATTTTTCTGAGGTTTACGTTTTGGTTTGTTGACGTTCGTTGTGAAACCGTCGCGTCGTCTTTGCAAATTTAAGTTTAAGTTTTAGCAGTTTATAAATAATACACACATCGAATTAATAAAAAAGTTGATTAATAAGTTGTGTTGTGTGTTATAAACAACAAAACACAACATTTTTGGTCGTTTGCTTTAATTGCTTTATCCAGAATACAAAAAATCGTCAGTTGTGTGGACTGCGGTCGCATCAGTATTAAAAGTACAAGGAAAAAAGGAATTCCGTTCCCCTGGTGATTGCATTTGTATTTTCGTAAGTAAAGACATTAACTAAACACTTTTAAATCCGATTTAAAGGCAAAATTAATTGTTTTTATAATGAAACTCATAAGTCTTAAAGTGTCAGACAGTTAGGTTAAGAACCAAGTGGTATATAAAAAACACAGTAGCGTAACACTTCATGTAATATTTTGTTAGGTCAAAACATTTAAATTACCTAAGTTTTAAAACGGAAGAAAAAAAAGTTGGGGTTATGAATTTCTAGGAACAATTTTGTGGGATAAAATAAGTTTTAATATCTAACATTATATTCTCCTTTTTTTTTGTGCTGAAGGGGAAACAGTTTGATCATATTTCAAATGTTATTTGGCAATAAAGGCAAACAAAAAAATATGAAATTCTCTTTTGGAAATTTTAATTCATGTTTTAGACTTTTAAGATAATTTATTTTTTGCAAAAATATAGTATTTTTCTTGTATTTATTAGTTTATTTATTTATTGCAGGTAACCAAAATGTAACCCTAAGTAGCCCAAATATTTGTGCTTTCATGAGCTATTCTTAGTGTAATATATTTTTTAAGTCTAACCCAAAATTAATTTAAATCAATAGAAAAAACTAACCTAATCTAACCTTACATCATTTAAGATATTCCAAAAATACTAATAAAAAATTGGATTCTGTAAGCGTATACTAACTTAACCAGACCCAACCTAATACTATATATATATATATATATATATATATATATATATATATATATATATAGTATTTATTGTTTAAATATTTACTGTGTACCCATTAATTCCACAAAAATGGAACATATTTTAGTTCATGCTTAGTCTAAGTAAGTTAAATAAATAACATTTGTTGAGAAATATATTCAAACTGTTTCCCCTTCAGCACAGTATTAGACCCAAAAGACGAGAATATAATGTTAGATATTAAAACTTGTTTCATCCCATAAAATTGTTCCTAGAAACCCATACCTCCAACTTTAATTCTTTCGTTTTAAGACATACTTAAGTTAATTTAAATGTTTTGACGTAACAAAATATTGCAAGAGATGTTATGCTACTGTGTTTTTTAAATACCAGTTGGTTCCTAACCTAAATGTTTGACACCTTAAGAATTATGATTTTAATTATAATAACAATTATTTTTGCTTTTAAGTCGGATTTAAAAGTGTCTAGTTAATTTCTTACTTACGAAAATACAAATGTTCTTACCGTTGGAACGAAATTCCTTTCTTGCTTGTACTTTTAAATTAAAAATTTAACTTGGTTAAACCATCGCGAAGTAATCGATGAGTCGGTTAAAGTCATGATTCGATATATATATATATATATATATATATATATATATATATATATATATATATATGTATATCTATTTATATTTATATCGGATCATGACATTCACCACTCATTTTCCGAAAAACTATGTCTACTACTACTGTAAAAAGAATAAATTGCCCTTTTTGCAAAAATAAAATGCACTCTGACATCTTATGCGAGTGTTATTGCACTTCCAAATAAGAATCATAACTGAATATTGTACTTTGGTTTAATAAAATAATAAAAGTTTATTCAAACTAGGAAATACTAAATAAAAATGGCGGCGTAGGAACTTCTGTTACCTATATAACCGAATTAAATTTAAATGAAATTATAATACTTGCGCTTGTTTTTATCTAAAACGTAATTTAGACTATATTAATAAAATTATTTATATTTAATTATATATGGCCTGTTGCACCTTAAATGACTTGATATTTTTTATCTACTTAACTTTTCTAAATAATTTTAGTTACTTAGAAAAAATATAATTTTCTAGTTCATCTAAAAATAACCATTCTGCTTATTGAAAAAATCACTGAATTTTATTTATTAAATTCTAGTAAAGTAATAAAAAGAAATCAGAAATACAAAAGAACAGTCGAAACGAAACAAACAAGAAAATTCCCATGCATTTTACAGCTTATGAAAGGATAATATACCTTTCAAATGAGTTGCAAGTTTTTCCAAATATGCTGCCCATGTGGTTGCGCTGTTTAATTCTTAGTTGCAAGTTCCAAAAAATGTTTTCTTCTCTTGCTTTCATGCTCTTGGCTTGTACACCTACCATACGGTTCTAAGGTTCATGTGCCCAAATTGATAAAAAATATAACTACACTCTTCATCACAAGTGTTATTTCTGAACTAGATAGTTTTTAACTAGGTCTTACTTTTGTGAGTTTAAGACTATATTCATTTCAGAATACTTAATTATTTTATCTTTTTCTGACTTGCACTAGTACTTTTCTATTTTCTTGTATAGTCCGACAAATTTGTGCCTCACGATATAATTACTGCAACTAAATATCCTATTTTTACATGTTAGTTAGATTTATATACTTTTCCATCCTTTGCATCACATCTTATTACAACTGTTTCTACTGTCCTCTCAAAATTAATAAAAATATTTGAGCTTTTTATCACTATTTTGTTTCAGTTTAATTGCTTTTTCAGGCAGTTCCGTTTTAGCTTCCCATTCTAATCTAAAGTCTGCGAAAATTTAGAAATACTTTACAACATTTATAAACTTTCCGTGAGCATATTCAAACAGTCAGTACAAAATATTTTTCCAGACCCCTGGTTTGGGTCCCCAGTTTTTGTTTTCATGACAAAAACGAAACCCATAAAAAATCTTTGGATACCTATTTCAGGATTTTAGGGAAATCTTATTCCCTGATCCGCTATAAGCAGCGTTCCATTTAAAGTCCACACCCTGTATATGTCCTTCCTTCTAATTTTCTTACAAAAAATTACTTCCATTGGATTCCATATAACACGATTGCAAGGGTTATTTAGAAGCGTTTTTTTTGTGTGTGTTCCCGCTTAAAAGTTTTCTGGAAATCTATAGGTGATGCGTTCCCTCAAAATTATGTAGTTATTGCAGCAACTTAATTATCGTCTATTATTTTCGATTTGTGCTTTATGAAAGTTTTTTGCAATATGGCAAAGCATTACTGTGACTCAGTGAAACTTAACAATGCTAAAAACTAAAACAAATGTTTGAAAATCAAAAGGATAAGGTATCGATACAAAAAAAAGGAACAGGTCAACTAAAGCTCAGAAAAAAGTATGGTTATGGGTAGATAATCTTCAAGAAAAGTTATTAGGCTTGTTTGTGGTTAAACAAAAAAGCAAAATGCCCATTGAGCAAAGACGTTGTTCCTGTGTGCAGAATATTTAATCACTAATATCTCATATTTTTTACATTATTACTTAATGTTGCATTAAGTATGTATGATAATTTTATGTACAATTTATATTTACAGTAATAACTTCTTTGGATGATGTTTCTTCTAGAATAATCCAAAATTTCCATGCATGTCGCCAGCTCACGTATAGGAAGTTGAAACAACATTATAGTATAAGTTGCTTGTGTTTATTATTTAAACAAATTCAGTGCAACGGTTATCACTGCCGGCAATATTGGCTTAAATAAGGCAGACAAAGCCTCGCTTCAGCTATTATATGAAGACTTCGTAATAATACGTAACTTAAATCGACAAAGCCGATAACGAAACTACTTGCAATATCAGTTGACGTTTACGAATAATACCGAGCGAGTAGTATGTCCTAAAAAATATGTTGTTCGTTGTATATGCAATTTGTTAATATCAACTTTGAAATCTCAAATGCAACTCTTCGGCCTCGAGGTGCGCTTATACAAAATTTAGAAAAATATCAAGATGACCTAGAAAATTCTAGAAGGACCTTAATACTACAGGGTGAAATAAAAAAGTCTAATGGGACATTCAATAATGATTATTAACATTATCGTAGCCACCATTTGAATCTAATATTATATGTTTCTAGAAAATTAATGGCGAATATGCAAAATGACGCATTTTTTACAAATTTATCATTAATTTTATCAAAATCTGAGTCTACTAACTTAAAACTTCGAAAAGCTTTTTGACTTGACAGGCTCTTTATTTGCCTGTCTCAAAATATGGAATTTCATTTTTTTTTGTTCTGCAAACTTCTATTTCTGTATATTTATTTCGTAGCATGTATATCGAATGTCAGTCTTTTTTACGTGAATCTTGTTTTTCTGATAAGCAAAACCTTTTATGAAGAATAACTTATTTGCCTAAAATAACAATTAAAAAAGTTGTTCATATGTTACCCAAATCCATGTTGTATTTATTTTGCACCCTATATACCAAATTACATTGTTTCAAACAATCTTATTTTTGAAATAAAGAAAATTACAAATATAAAGTAGTCCATATGTTACTCATTTTCGACTTATTGACGATTAAATTCCCTAAAATCTAGACCTCATACAAAAAAACTTTAAATGACTTTATCTCTCATATATGTACGTGAATCTTGTTTTTCTGATAAGCAAAACTTTTTATAAAGAATAACTTATTTGCCTAAAATAACAATTAAAAAAGTTGTTCATATGTTACCCAAATCCATGTTGTATTTATTTTGCACCCTATATACCAAATTACATTGTTTTAAACAATCTTATTTTTGAAATAAAGAAAATTACAAATATAAAGTGGTCCATATGTTACTCATTTTAGACTTATTGACCATTAAATTCTCTAAAATCTTGACCTCGTACAAAAAAACTTTAAATGACTTTTTATCTCATATATGTACGTGAATCTTGTTTTTCTGATAAGCAAAACTTTTTATGAAGAATAACTTATTTGCCTAAAATAACAATTAAAAAAGTTGTTCATATGTTACCCAAATCCATGTTGTATTTATTTTGCACCCTATATACCAAATTACATTGTTTTAAACAATCTTATTTTTGAAATAAAGAAAATTACAAATATAAAGTAGTCCATATGTTACTCATTTTAGACTTATTGACCATTAAATTCTCTAAAATCTAGACCTCGTACAAAAAAACTTTAAATGACTTTTTATCTCATATTTGTATACTCTAGCCTGGCTGTCTTAGAAAATTTGATTTCTCAGTTTTTTTTTGCTTTTGCAAGTTTTTTGCGCTGTTTGTATTGGTACTAGCAATACCAAGCCAGCACTCGCCTTTTAAGAGATATTTTTCTGGCTACCTTAAGGAGTCTCATTGTTGATACAGTTTTATGGAGAAATACGATACGACGAAAATAATGAGGAGGTAAAGCAGAAAACAGCTTTTAAAGGTTGCAACTAAAATTATTTTAGCCTGCATTCTGAAAAATCATATGTCCTGGATCCAATTACAAACGAGCCCATTGCGGCTCGAACTGATCCAAAAAAGTTACTCGACTAGCTCCCAATTCAATGAATATCGGCATTATTAATATTTATATCTTATTAAATTAGGGAAAGTGTTGTCCCAAATGCAGCTACCGCCCTAAAAACATCCATACTTTATCCAACCAATCTCAAAAATACCCAAGAAATCGTTTTCAAAGCCCTAAAATTAAATCAAATTTATTTAAATATATACTCATTTACCTCTGATAGCGGCAGCTACGTTTTATCTAAGGCAACTGGACACTTTTGAGATTTTTGATTTTGGCAAGAAATATTTTAAGCACGTAGCCAGAAGTTTAGTTTGAAAGGGATGCAAACACAAATTTAGCGGCTAAAAAACCATGTTTATTTGTTTTAAGCCTCAGGAAAATTAGGAACATGCCTATTTTTTTTTAGTGTTGCTAGACTTGCAAAATATTGCAAAACTTTAGTAAAAATTTAGTTTTTAGCCAATATCTGCGAAAATATTTCAGGTCTAGCAATTATGTTGTCATATTTCAATATGGCGACCCTGACAACTTTTTCCTATATACAATAGTTTATTTTCCTCTACTGACATCTCTGTCAAGAAAAGAAATTGTAGTTATTTTTTACCTGCAAACTTTCCTAAATAAATTTTACATTTTTATCGTATTTTTATAAATAAGCGTTTAGTCACTTTGTCGATATGGTGTTGTCTTCCGTAGAGGCTCTGGAACTATATTGTTGCTTTGAAAATCTTGTTTCGTTTATGGGGTAAATAATC
This sequence comes from Kuschelorhynchus macadamiae, assembly GCA_030620095.1. Lineage (NCBI taxonomy): Eukaryota > Metazoa > Arthropoda > Insecta > Coleoptera > Curculionidae > Kuschelorhynchus > Kuschelorhynchus macadamiae. The sequence continues at coordinate 778,900 of JAUTXW010000070.1, forward strand.
ATAGATTTATTCATCTTAATTTTTTTTTACTTTCTCAGGGCTTTAAAAAATCTGATGATCTCAAATAAAAACCTTAAAAATTATGATGTTGCTTTATAATAAGCATATATGAGCATCTTGTTTTTTGTTTATAGCTTTCTGTTTTTTCAAAATTTTAGTGTTTGAAACAAAGATAAATTCACAATCTTCTTATTCATTATATTGATAATCGTGTTTTGTATATGAGAAGAGAAGAACTTTTGAATCATCATGAACGATCATATTTAAGAAAAAAATCATTGAGTACATTTTCGTTTAGGATGTCGGCACCGTCATTTTCTACATTACGCGTACATTGCTCTCTCTGAAATATTTTAGCAGATATTGGAACGAAACAGGTTATGGCAACTCACATATTCCCAAATTTTCTGAGCTACGAGTTAAAAAATGGCTCTAGTAACTAAATACAGAAATGCTAACCAGGGTTTATTGAAATTCTAATTCCCTAAATTAAATTATGTAAAAAAGAAACGCATACTCATTAAAACTAAGGTAGCTTAGTATTGGGAGCAACAGATTATGACTTGGAGTAATCGAGAAGAAGCAATGCTCTCAATTCACTCCGATCTGACGCCTAAAAAATAGCATCCGTTACCTTTAATAGAGCAGTCGAACTGTGTGTCTAGCAGCCTCTCAATGATGTTTGATAAAGTTGCTAATATGTTGATGGGTCTCAGATCTTTTAACTTATTTGGGGAGGTTACATTCACTACATATACTTAGGAAAAGTATTAGTCTCAATACAAAAATTATAAAAATGTGTTTTTATGGGCAAAGTATAGGACTAACAATGAGATTATTAATAAACCTGTTTCATCGCAACCAGTAGCTTTTGTTTTATCAGGAGCAGTCAATTTACGGAACACCAAAGGAGACCTATACTTGCAAGAAAGAAGTTAAGTTAGTACACTCGGAGAGACATGCAGTGTTTATTATTGAATGCAAACTAAAGGTTCCTTCTCTTCGTGATTCTACAAGTTCTTACAGGGGCATGCAAATCACAAAGCAACTGAATGTAAGCATTAAATGAAATAATTTTTTGATCAATAGAAAATATATATCAATTAGAAAGAGTGCGTTGCAAAGGATTTTAAGTTTAAGATGACATTTTACCAGGTGGTCGGAAACGTCAAAGCTGCGGTCAACACGACAGTCCGTTACTTCGGTTTTAATTGCAGTAGATATTATATATAATTCATGTAAAATTTTATGACATAATTTTTTTTTACATTTGGGTTATATGTAAGAATTGTTAGTTAGATAAACATAATCATTATTATTACGTTTTATCTGTGAGCTGACCACGAAAGCCGAAGACCTAAGTACTTGGTATCATAGTGTCTTTAAGTGAAAACAGGGACATTTTTTTGATGCGGTATTTAAAGATTTGCAGACTAGGGGAAGAGGCAAAGGCCTTTGCTGGTAATACATTCTATAATTGGAACACTCTGAGAATAAAGCAGCGAACAAAATGGAAGGACCTTGGTGTTTGCTGTTGATTGGTGAAGGGATGCACGTAAGTCTGTGCTTGGCCCTGGCAGGAATGACTAGAGGGTATAATGGATGATAATTTACCAGAACATAATCCGTGGTAGTATCTGTAAAAGAGCTCACAATTCGATGCTCTTGTTATGCAACCTTTCTTGTGATTTTAATTTTACTGGCTAAAGCCTTTAGACTTTCTTTCGTTTGCTCCATTATGCTCCCGTTAAAGGAAATGCAATTTTTCAATTCCTCATAGCTCAATGATTTAACTCATTATTGCTAGGCTCAGGATGGTCAAAAAAAATCAAAAGTGATCACGCTAGCAATATTTTTTCGGTGTGCAAATGTTATTTGCCTCAGTTTCTGACTTTGAGTCGATGGATGAAATATTGATCATCGAGCAAGAAATGCAGCTCCATTTTCCATCAGTTTTGCGCAGCTCATATCCTCTCAACCTCTAGAGTTGCTGGCGCACTGAATTTTATTATGTATGTGAGATTACTTTTGCATTTACGCGGATTACATTTTTTTTCTTTTTACCCGCTATAACTATTTAAAGTATAGGCGTGCTCAATAAAATATCTGATTAGGTGATGTAAGAAACTCTAAAAGAAACAATGCTGTCCCATAGGTCAGCCTTTTGTTGGTTGATTGCCTTCCATAACTATCAGTTTTCAATAAGAAAGTCATTTTAAAATATTTCTTTTCATTTTACCCGTCATAACTGTTTAAAGATCAGTTGTGTTCAATAAGATATCTGATTTATATGCTGATTTAACAAGCTCTTAAAAAAGCCTCTAGTGGCCCTATTGCCATCCATAAGTATCTGACTTTCTATTAGAAAATCAATTTGGAAGGGCTTATTATTTTTAAAGCATGTTGTATTGTATATCTGCACCATGGTTACTTCTTACTGAACCAAATGATGCAGTAACTCAAAATATTGTCGGGTATTATAATACGTTTTATTTGATAATTAATTCGTTCACAATTATTTGTCTATGTATTAGAAATTTTATTTAATACTCACAGTTTTCGTTTTAATTTTAAAGCACACTAAACAAACATCAAGTAGTTTTAGTAATTTATTTTCAAACAATAACAAATCGGCTTGCAACGTTGTCAATCACTGCGTCAAACATATATAGAACATTTTTGGATCGATTCATTAACTAAATTAAAATAAAAATTTCTTTTTTTTTTCAGGTAAGGCACGTGAGCACTATGACTGTGAGTACAATTAACATAAGTTTAATATCACCAGAGAAAAAACCGTAGGCCCCAGTGGATGGTTTGCGAACCATTTATAAATAAGAGGGATCTGAAAGCTTTGGACTATACTGCAAGAACGGTTGTTATATGCGTTTTTATCGATTTGCGCTTGGTGAGGTCATTCAAATAAATTGTTAGTATTTTTAAACAGTGGAACTCATTACAAAATGTTACTTTTTTCACATGTAAACGTTAGAGAAATAAAATTGTATCAATGACCGTATTGCAAAGCATTAGCGCAATTGTGCTTTACAAAACTTGCTTCTAAGTGGCTCGCTTATTTTATATGGTATGCACCAAAATAGTATCTTATAGAATTAAATAAATAGTACTTTATTATAGTGTTGTCTAATGAAATAAAAATAAAAAATTTGACTCCTATATCAAAATTCTTGTTAGCAAGATGTCGTTAAGGCTCAGACGAAGACACGATGAAATGACCAGATTTCTAACAAGCCAGTGATACATCTCTTTTGTAGTAAATTAACAACAACCAATTATCATCAACGGATGATGTTGAACATGGGAGATTGACGGTCACTTTAGGTTACGGTGAAGATCGAGACGAGATTGAGCAAATCCCGTCCAGAGAGTAAGTGTGTGTCACACGTATCTTATGTTAGCATATTTCACGTTGGTGTTTTACGCTGCGAACTCAGAATACCTAATAGATCACAATAATATTAAGCCAATGAAATAGGTATGTAGCCATGTAACAGTCAGTACCACGCAAGTCTTTCAATACCAGTTTTCCATGACAACATGGAAATCACTCAATGCACCACGGTACTAGTACTACTTAAACTTACAGCCGTCATGATCATCCACTATTTTCATTTTACCTAATGCCAAATAAACAATATGAAAATTATATAATTGGAGGTGCTATATAGTGTGGCAATAAAGTGTGTAAACCTCGAATTATATCGGAAATAAGCAATATTTGAAAAATTATGAAAATTCATCGATTTAGTTTTTAGGTTTCCTAGATATTAGTAATACTTATTTATTTTTATGTCGATATATATATATAGTCAAAAGAATTTTCCTGTAAGGCCCTTTGTTAAAAAGTTTGATTTTGTATGTAAATAACAGCTACAACGTTCAAGATTCTAACTTAGACTCATTTTATTTAAAGATTTACAATCGGAGTAGTACTTATAGTTACAAATTGAAATATTGCTGATTCTGCTTAATGAGGTAATTAGTTTGTCGGTGTTGCATGAGGTTACTTGAAGTCATTGTCCAGTGGCGGGTAATATTGGCTAGATAACTGCTCCCCTGGTAGAATGAGGCATCCTCTGGAAGGGTGATGCTCTTTTCCTGAACAGGGATGTCTTGGCATGTATTCTGATGTTTCTTGGCTTTCTTATGTATTGAGTCATTTGTCTTCTTCCAACAGAGATAAATGCAACCTACAATTACTACTATATACAAGATGATGCTCCATAAACTTGGACGTGTAAAGTCTGATAGTTGGTGTGCTTCTTGAATTGGGAACATGGGATTTTCAACTGCTGCTTCAAGGTTTAATTTTTTTAATTCTATACTTATTTTAGGAGGATTTCTCATTTTAAGTTGCAGGTTAGGGGTTTGGATTACTAAGGGGTGTCCAAAACTTTTTTCCTGAAATGGAAGCTCCTGGTTCCTGATTATTATGTTGCAGGCATCTTTATTTATCAGGAAAACATCTCCACATGATCTTCACAGTGCACTTGTTTGCTTTCTTCTCGTGGAAACACAGCCAAATACTGATTGATCTCATAAATTATCTCAATATGATTTTCAGCAATATTTAACTTTGTAAATTGGCAGAGACCAGAGTTGTCATGTTGAAGGATTCCGTCCTCGCAAGGCACTTTGATGTTGGCTTGTAAGATATTTGGACAGCGGTATGGTTTGCCTTCGTTACACATGCTATTTAAAGGTTTTATTGGTTTTTTTATTTAATTTTAGAAAATATCACCTACTGGGTATTATCGTAACAAATTCTGATTGATAACTTGCAGGAATAGGTAAAATGTGATAGTTGTTCTTCAAAGTCTATTGGTATCTAAAGAAAATAAGTTATCTTAGTCTGCTGTATGCATTTTACTTTAATTATTGATTCGTACTTAGAGATATTTCCAAGACTGACAGTGAATAGTAGTTGATTCCTGTAATGAAAAGAGATTTGTAGGTGAAATTATACTATGGTGTATTATGCCTAGTTTGCAAAATGTAATAGAGTTCCTGATATCTTGCAGTGTGCTTAATAACGAGTTATATAAAATAATTAGTTAGTTATACAAGTCTTTTGCTAAAAGAATATCCTGAATTTCAACATCTTCTTGCAATAGTTGATCTAAAAACAATATTTTAGATCTTAACAAGTTTCGACGGAATATCTCTAATTGTATTACCAAAGTTTTTGATAACTTGATTATTAGGAGAGTATTGCATTTCTAGTTGGGTCTGCAAGTTATTACCCTTAGTTTCTAAATGGTTTAGTATTTTATATATTTTGTCCCCATCATTAGAATCTAAGTTACCTGTAATACCTTTAATAACAGATGCCAAGCCTCTTTTAAGGCGACTAGTATCATGTATAGAAATAGTTTCTAATTTAGTAAGAATAGATTTTTTACAAAACACAGCAATATTTTCGTAATATTCTAATTCCCTAACTAAATGTGTACTATTTGAATAAGTAACCTTAAGATTATCATGTTGAATAATTAAATTCATATATTCTACGAAGATTTGTTCTATGTCATAAAAATGTACGAACATATGTTCGGTTCTTTGAAGTCTGGCGGGTCCTAAGTTCTAAGTTTATTGGTAAGGCCAAATTCTCCGTAATATTTCTTATTTCTGTCCCTTGTTCTGAGATGAGGAACCTGAAATATTTTTAAAATGATAAGTTTTTCTTTTCGGTCTTTTGACGTTTGGTGTATTTTATTCGCAGTCTTTCCGTGTGTGGGATTAATTCTAGCGGTTTTTAAATTTTCGTTGACCTGAGTTATTTGCTCTGGTTTGTATTTATTTGAGGTCTTTGACTGTTTTTGTTTGTTTTTAACGAGTACCTTTTCAGGAATTATTGGCAATTCTTCTCGAGATTCCTTAGTTTTATTGACAATTTTTTCTTTAGATTGTTAATTGTTTCGTTTAGCTTTTGATAAAAAAGTTTCATTTTGTCACGGTGATTAGAGATGCAATTATTGACGAGTTGTTTTTCTATCTCGAGATTAAAAGGGGATTCTGCGGCTAGGTGGCCTGTAACTATTTCATATGGAGCTAGATCGGTGACAGAACGTATAGTATTATTATATGCTAGTATAGCATAATTAACTTTCATTTCTATGGGTTCATTTTTAAATTCTTGTTGGTTATTAAGCACTCTGATGTGCTCGATCAGTATGGAGTGGAATATTTCTATAAGACCATTGGTTTCTTGGTTTCGGTGTGTTGGGAATTAATAAAGTGAATCTTGATCTTATGTGTCTCGAGAAGTTTACGAATTATAGAGTTTTTAAATTCTAATCCATTGTCTGAAATTATTTGTTCTGGAATACTGCGATGAGAGAAATATTTTATTAAATTATTGGCAACTTCTATAGATTGCGCAGAGTTTAATTTGTACGCCTCAGCATAAAACGAATCAACTAAGCTTAAAAATTTGCAATTTTCTAGAGAGATGCTGTCGATATGTAAGATTTGGAAGGGTTGATTTACTGTAGGCGTGATGTTTAGTTCTAATTTCAGCGGTTTCCTATCATATTACTTTAAATGGCAAATTTCGCATCGTTAATATAAGTTTGGATAGAAGAACGTTCATTAAGCCAATAATAGTTGTTTTTTATGCTTTTTTCAGTTTTATCGAGCCCACGATGATTTGTTTTCCCCTCGTGTTGGTTTCGAATAATTTGCTATATTTTGTCATTATCAGTGACGCCAATTACTTTCTTAGTACATTTAATCATATTGATTTGGGAATTTTTAAAGTATTTTTGTAAAACAACACTAAATTTTTCGTACACTTTGGAAACAATGGTCTTTTTAATGAAATTTAAAACATCATTTTCAAAGTTGTTTTCTAAAAACTGAACATAAGTGCGTTGTTTAGGATTATATAGATCAATGCGAGATGGAGCAGCAGGGGCATATTTTATTTCAGAAATTATTAACTGATTTTTACCGAGATTACCGGGACATTCTACGATAGGAACACCTATTATGGGGTTTTCATGAGATAAGTGTACAGTGATATCGCTATCTTCACCGGCATTTTCCATTTTGTCGAGATCGTCTATTTCGACTAATAAAGATTCATTCTCGTGTTCATTATTTTCATTAATATTCTGATTTATTTTTTCGACCTATTCTTGAAGCTTGAATATAGATTCGAAACTAGGTTCGGTTTCGTTAGCATTTAGTTCTATGCGAGACAGTGCGTCTGCATTTTTATTAAGACAACCCTTTTTATAAACAATGTCGTCATCATACTCTTCGAGTTTTAGGCGCCAACGTTAAACAACAACAATTTGGTTCTTTTACTGAAAATAACCATTCCAAGAGCTTGCGATCGGTGCGACTTAAAATATTTAGTGGCCCATACGATAGCGAGAAATTCCCGAGATAAGCCACCTCTTACTAAGAAATTCAGATTTATCGAGCTGAATCTTAAAGTTTGAATTACGTAATCGTTGAAAAACTTTTCTTAGTCTATCAATATGTTCTTCTAGGCTAGTACTAAAAATGATAATATCGTTAAGATAAACAGCGCAAATTCCGTTTTGATATCCTCTTAAAATATTATCCATAACGCGCTGAAATATAGCGGGCGCATTTTGTAGGCCAAAGGGCATTCGCAAGAACTTAAAGTGACCATTTTCTGTGTTGAAAGCAGTTTTGGAAATGTTTTCTTCGGCCATTTCGGTTTGATGAAATCCCGACTCAAGGGTGAAAAATTATTGACATCTGGCTAATTTATCTAACAGATCTGTGATATTTGATAAAGGATATTTGTCTCCGAGGGTATTTACATTCAACTTTCTAAAATCTATGACAATTCTCTATTTGCGTTTACCTGAAGCGTCATTTTTTTGGCATAAACCAAATAGAAGAAGACCAAGGAGAAAACGAGGGATGATTTATTTTTTGATCAAGCATATCTTGAATCTGATTTTGTACCTGCTTTTTATGTATTTCGGGATATCTGTATGACCTAGTATACACAGGAATTTTGTCTGAAGTTTTTATATTATGTTTTATTTGGTTTGTAAAGGTTAATTTGTTGCCGTCGATATGAAATATGTCTAAGAATTATTTAATTAATTTTAAAATTGCGTTTTTTTCTTCAGAATTCATATGATCTGTTCTAATTTTTCAAATTTAATCTTTTCGACGTTAAAATTGTTCAAGTTTGATTAATCATTAGAACTTATTTGGAAATCTTAAATCTATAGCAATTATTGGATCTAAAAAGTCAATTGACTTTGCCATTTCCGTCTCGTTTAAAATAGAGCAAAAAGTTTGGTTGTCTTTATCTTGAGTTAAGCATTCGGGGATTTCTAATTCGCCTATTTTCGTGTAGGGTATAATGATATTGCCATTTGAAATATTTATCATTGGAATTTTAATAATTTGTTCAGGACTTGCTTCAACAGTGATGTTATTGCTCGAAATGCCGGATGTATTATGGTAAAAAAGTTTAATACTGGTGTTGGGTGTCACTAAAAGGTTATTTTGTAAATCAACATTTGCTTTAAAAATTTTTAGATTGTCTATTCCTAAAAGACAATGAAAATAATTCTGGAAATTAAACATATAGAATTTTAGGGGATCTATCTTCACATTAAACATTCTAGCAAGAGGAGGAGGTGCTAAATGTTCCGAAGAAGTGCTATGTGCTGTAGATATTTGAAAAGAGTCATTCTTTATACATTTGCGAAAATATTTTTTTGCAATTTCAAATTGGATAAAAGATCTAGTACTACTTGTGCCTATAAGTATTTTTAAATTTATTTCGGGAAACACTGTATAATGGAGTTGGCTACCGTTAAATGCAAAGGTCATTAGATTAAATCTGGGTGGTTTTTGTCCGAGGCTTTTATCTGAAAAAACTTGAAGTTACATGGTTCAGCGGATTCTTCGGAGAATTCAACAAAACTTTCATTGTAGCAATTACCGGTTTGTTGATTTTCAATTTCAAAGAATTAGTCGTTGCCTTCCTGATTTTCAAAATTATGCAATTCTCCGAACGCGAATTTTGGATGATTAATGTGAGAGTTGTGTTGCCTTAAATTTTGGAAATTATTATTTTGTGATTGGTTATTCGTAAAATAAGATTTTGTAAACATACTACTTTGATGTGTTTGGTGTCTGAGTATATTTCTTGTGGAAATAGACCGGGGCTAGAATAATTTCTAGATACAAATCGGTTATACACAAGTGGTGCAGCATTCGGATTTGTTGTGTCATCTACATACACTGGGAGCGAAATTTTGTCTTAAGACCTGTGGTCTGATTTTTTGTGTTCTGTGGGTGACGTTTTGAATTTGCAAATCATTTGTTAACCTATGCAGAGCCCTGTTTAAATTACTAGGGTTTTTAGTACGCATCAGAGAACCTAGCGGTTCTTTAAAACCACGTAAAAATACTCTTAAAGCTAATTTCTGGCAATACTCAGATAGAACTGGAGCTTGTATTTCATCAGCTCGAGCAGTTATTTGAGCATTTGTAAATTTAGCGTTTTTTGAACTTTATTCAAGAAATCAAATGCATTTTCGTTTTCTTGTCTAAGTTCGACCATTTCTTTGTTTAAGGTAAAAATATCACGTTTATCAGCATACGTGTTAAATATAAATAAAATTCTGGTATGATATTTAAATATTCTTGTTTTAATTGCGGAGGTAGCCATTTTTACGAGGGTTATAACAATATGTAACAATTAATAATAATGTGAGCCTAATGAATCAGAATTTGTCTGTTATTTTATATAAAGTTTTCGCGGGCTAACCTCTAAAAACAAAGATTTACTTACAGCAAACTCACCAGAATGACATACATGCACTTAACTTTGACAGGCACTCAAAGATTCTTGCGTTGCTGATGGCTACAGTCTTCTGCGAAGGCAAAAGAGAGTTTCTGCTTGTAGAATATTCGTTTCTACCTTTCAGCTGGACTTCTGGTTGTTAACGATTTAAAGTGGGTTACTCAGTGTAAAAAAATTAATTTATTTTTAATCATGCCCAAGAAATAAATGTGGCATAGTTACTAAATGACTATGTGCGGAACTAAGTTGGATTACATTTTACTATTCCCAATGAAAGGAAGTATTCATAACGAGGGAGCTCCGGGTAAAGGAAATTTACAGATTTTTTACTCCTATATCTGAACATAAAATTATATCTACAAATAATGTTTTGTATATCACTTAACCTTGGAACTTTATGGCACTGCCTGTTGCTTAAAACCTATTGAAACTATTTAAATATTTATAGCCTATTTGTGTTTTTTAATAACCCAGTCACTATAAATAATATAATTCATTTGATTACATCACATTTTCATAATGCAGGAAATAATATCGTATGATTCCTACGTCAATATCACAATGTCAAAAAACAGAAAAATTTGCAAAAGAAAAAAATTCAAACTCAATACAGAAATTTAATATTTCATATACTCCTGATATGTAAGTGATATGCACGTATAGGTTATTAATTTATAGAAGTACCCGTGAATGTCCCTTTCTTCCTCATTATTATTTAGAGCTTTAACATTTGCGTGGAAAATTAATTTAATTATATTTACTTAATTAGTTTTAGTATTCAGATCAGGAGTCATTAATTTATAGACGAAATCACGTTTAAAGACGGTATAACCAAACGCAAAAAATAACAAGTCTTTTTCTGTTACTATAAACGTACTGATGTACTGCTTATATTACGTTGTTTTTAAGCAAATGCGAGTACTTCATATCTCAAAAATTATTTTTAATTTAAAATGTTGCACTAAAATGTATTGTATGGACGGTATGAAACAGTAGCCCACAGCATATTCCAAAATTCTGTAATTTCAGCTTTGAGGTTGGTTTTGGGAGATAAATTCTCACCGATGTCGAGATATTGCAAATTATCTTCATCTAGTGGCACCCATTTTACGTTTTGTAATAATTCAGCTGAGTCGTCATCTGGGGTAGGATTCCTAAAATTGTAAATTAAATTTGATTGCTTAATTTTGTAGTATTTATTCATGTAATAGAAAATATTTCCAATATAGCAAAACGTTCGAAAAGAAATCTATATTTTTAGAGAGTGGCGTGAAAAAGAATCCCGTGCAATCCTCCCTTTACTGTACATCAAATATTTCCACTATGTAGCTAATTCTTTATACATTTAATCTAATATTTTAAAATTACCTGTGTATTTAATAGACTTTGGTAGGGCGGGAGTTTAAACACAAAAGAGAAAGTACTAGAAAATTAAATATTCAAAAATATATGTGTAGCCTTTGATACAATATTCATATTAAAGCTAAAATGCAGCATATATATATATATATATATATATATATATATATATATATATATATATATATATATATATATATATATATATATATATATATATAACTACATCACTTAAAATTTCTATACAAAAAGCAAGTATAATACCCTGAAAAACTTAGTAGATTAATTTCAAATTATGTTTAATTTCAAATTATGTGCAAGAATTAAGTGTGATATAAAAATGAACTGGTAAAATTGAATGTAAAATATTATTTACACGTTGTACATTTGTCATTATATTATTTAAAGAATCCTGCATATCCTTTATATTGGCTTGTGGAAAACTAAATGCATGTTGGCAGTAAAAAAAAATGTTATTGTACAAATATTTGCTTTAATTAATTTAACGTTAAATATTTTTATTCAGTTGTGAAAAAGCCAAAAAACATTTTTGTTTGTCAATCTAAACGCAACAAATAATCTAAACACATTTAACAATTAAGCGCGATATAGAGATAAACTGGTAAAATTGTGGTATGAATTCATTATGGCAGAACAAAATAGCGGCCAATATTTTTTTTAAATATCAGGGTAAGAAAATAATCCTATTCAACTGACTTGAATTTTTGCATAAAAGTTAGAAGGGATAAACTTGTACGAATTTAACATGATAACAAAATGGCGGTCTTAAAAAATCAGTGCAAAAGCCACTTATTCAATTTATTTTAAATTATGCCCAAAAATCAAATGTGGCAATACTGTTTGCTACGTATCAAATATGGTGCAACAAAATGGCGAGTATTTAAATGTTACTAAATGACTATGTGCGGTACTAAATTGGGTCACACTTCTGGCTCATTCTAATACATTCTTAAAATATTACATTTGTCCTGGCAGATTTATTTTAAATGGTGGATTTACTTTAATTTTGATCTGATATTACAGTAAAGTGTATATTTTTATAGATAAAAGAAGTCCCATATCGTTTCCGTCAAAGTGATTTTCAACAAAATTCATGATTTCTTTTATACTTAAAAATATATGTATTTATTTTAAATGTATACCAAAAAATGGCATCGTCGCGGTGGTTTTGCTGACGTTTTCGCTTGTGTTTCATCAATTCCCAGTTAAGTAAGCTCTTAAAAATTGTAAAAACTGAGTGTAAACAGTTTTATGATTTCGCTAGTGACATGTGGAAGTGAATGCAGCATACTTCGAAAGTTTTTATTTGCATAATTTTATCTATAATACATATCATGTGATAGTCACCAATGTTTTTAGTGTTTCCACATATAACTGTACAATTGTGAAAAACAAAAATAGAACGTATCATCAGTCTAGTACAATTACGCCGATTCAGGTCTTGTGACGTCGTAGTATAAATAAAATCCTATGACGTCATAACATACCGTGCAGCTTGTACACTGAGCGGTATGAGTTTTGCTGATTGTGGTCAATAAAGTCTTGATTAGAAATTTGTGGTAGCAATTAGTCGCCTTTACATATAATTGGTCATATCTGATGAAGGTGATAAATACTTGTGCCCATATTATGAACGGTCGACCAGAAAGAATCAACATGCTGTTGAATGTTCAAGCTGATATTCATGGCTGCATAAAGGCTGTTCAAAACTCTCGAATCCAGAATACTCTAAAATTAGTGCTCTTGTTAAAAAAAAACTGGAGCCCATGGATGGGTTTGCGAGCACTGTAGGAGTAGTATGGTTAAACGCTTGTCGACGTCCACGGCGGGTACTCAACCGAGGCCAACAAGCAGAAGGTCAACAATATGGCGAGTAGGACCCTCAAAACTAGTTATCCAACTGACCTATCATTTGAGAAAATGAGCCATCAAAACTCGAACTTAATGAAAAAGGACGATACCAGCAATAAAGATATTGTCACTCTCATGTGCCAAATGTTAAATCTCCTAGTTGATTAGAGAGAAGAAATCCAGTCTGCCTTGAATAATCTGATGGAGAAACAACGCAGGAAGAATGATATGATTACTACCCTGGAACGGGGAGTCACTGAATTGCGAAATGACTTAGAGCGTTTGAAGGATAGTAATGCTGGTGGATCTGGCGAACCAATGCCGCAACCTGTTTCTTGCCAATTGGAGACATTGAATGAAATTCGGGAAAGAAAAAGCTCGAAGAACATTATCTTTAACATTCAGGAAAGTCAGTCCAGTCGGTTAAATAGAGGTCTTAAAGCGGCTCGAAATCCTTGCAGGGACAGAACCTCGTTCCATGAAAGCTATACTCACCGACTCATCTTTGGTATTAAAATGCCTGTAGAATACAAGGAATCCCAGCGGCCCTAATGTTGGTATCAGATAAGATCTCACCATAATGTATGTAATATCAAAATCAAATATCACGTCAGTGTATTTTCAAATAACTAGTCATTTTTAATGCCCCTCATCAGTAAAAAGCAGAAAGATACATGATTTTCAGATAAATGTACTTAAAACAAAACCAATGCTGACGAACACCAAATCCTAGTTTGAAAACAATTATTGCCTAAAAGCAACCATACTTTACAAAGGCATGTTCAAACAGATATTTTTTAAAGGCTAGGTAGCTTAAACTAGAAAGATTGATTAATTAATTTATTTATCCAGGTGACACCAATGTTGAATCAGAGAAAATGACTCGTGCTTGGTCTGAAATAGTCATATCTTTCTTAAAAAAAATTAGACTATTCATTTTAATTATCTCTTCTTAGGAAAGCATAAATAGTCCCTGCGTTCACGTGCTGCACTTAGCGGGTATTTGCTATATTTCAAAGATACTTAATCTGTATATCGATAAGAACGCCTAAGAACGCGCACCCAATAGCTTTTGACGAATTTGTATTTGTGCAACCTTTTTTTCCGAGGTACTCTAAATAAATGAATGTAGGTAATTTCTGACATCTTGAGACTGGAATATTAATAGAAATTGGGCACTAAGTATTACAATTATATAGCAAAATTCCGAGGCTAGAGAACAAAATTACGAACTCATTTATAACTGTTCAGATTATTGCAATTAATTAATTTAAATTAAATTTTCAGTCGAACACTTACTTGGTTTTCGCAAAATTAGTCCATAATTTAACAAATCGTCTTCTGGTTAAGTAATCAGCATCCGTTTCAATAGGTTTCGTTGAAATGTTAAACAAATAACTCACTTCGTCTGCATGTGCCACTCTACCGCATCCTAATGTTGAAAATAAAAAAGTTTATATATATATTTTTTTCTTAAATAAAACTTAATAGTATATCACTGGACAAACGAACTTATTTGGACAAAGTTCTAATTTCAATATTAATTAAGATATGGAGTTGGGGCTTCCGGACTATCCAGCAATAGGTATAGAGTTTATGGCATAGAGGTCGTAAACGTAGGGTTCAAAAAAATGTTATACAGTGTGTTATGTACGACTGTGTATTTTTTTCAATTATACAGGCTTACTGTTACACAATGAGATGTTTTATTAGTCTTTTCAAGCCAAGATAATCTACGCCCCAATTCCAAAAAATCGTTATTCGCCATCACCGATATTGATAGAAGAATAGAAAAAAATGCTTAATATAAAACTGCCGGGTTTATTACGTAATTTATGATAAATTAGCATGTATGTATATAGGATATCTCAAACACAGGCATACATTTTTTTAAATAGAACACCCTGTATTTTATATGTAAGTGAAATGGGCATTTTCTTGATGATTATAATTACACCAGGTTTGTACCTTTATCGTTAAAGACATTCGAGAAATTTTCGAACAACCCTTCTATAAGAAGTAATGTTTCTATTGAGTGCACTATATAATAGAACATTCTCCGTCTCTCTACAACACATTGTCTCTTATATCAGGGGTCTTCTCAAATTTCTCGGGTGCCTTTAGAGAAAATAGTATCAAACCTGGTATATGTACACTAACCAAGAAAATACTCATTTGATGAATGTGTAATATACAGGGTGTTCGATTTAAAATTTGTTTCATTGCGTTTCAGTGCAGATTTTCATGTCTAGAAAAGAATAATAAAATATCTCCCTTTGTAACAATTACAATGTAAAAAAATAAACTGCTGCTGAACACTACATTTACAACCTATTTGCCATAAAATCTAAACCTTGTTCTAGATAATCGCGAAAACCGCAATTTAATATCTGTCTTTTATTAAAAATATTTAAACTTCAATTTTGTCCAAAAATGTTCATGTATAAAGTTGGTCTGTTCACCGGTTTATTAGCAACAGATTTCAACTTTCAAGTTAAATTTATTAATCTATATACCATATTTATTAAAATACATTATTTTAGGCTAAAAAACTTTACGAACAATATGTAGTCACAATGATATAATTACCTTCTATCACAGGACGGTCCTTACTGAGTGTGCCCACAAAAGAGAACTGGTAGAAATATACAGGTGTGTACTTTGACTGGAGAACTGCGTGTTTAAGGGCGGGTCTTACAAAAGCATTTTCACTCAACCACTGAAATGTGTAAACGATAAAATTTTTAAATGAGGATCTTAGTTTAGTTTTAAGATCTAATAGAATCATTGGAGCTATATTTTTTTGAACCAAAAAAGTACCCTAATAAAAAGCCTATTATCAATAAACTGGTAATTTTTTTTAAGAAATATTCAATCAATAGTAAAGTTATGGTCTAGGAGCGGGGATTGAACCCGCACCTCTGGATCTATTAAAAATTATATTAAAAATTGGTAATTTGTGAAAATTAAATTAATTATTTAATACAAGTAATTATTAAATATAGCCTTAAGCATTGCCGTCTCGATTACCATTCTAAGTTTTAGAAAGTAGGTAGGAATATTTTGTTAAAACAATTTTTTGGTAATACACAGGAACACCGATATGCTGACTGTATGTCGATTCAAACTTGTTTAAGTCATAATGGTCAAACGGTTGTTATGTTGTTTTGGTGTTTATGTAGTATTTATCTTTTTCTGTTGTTCGTAATGGGGTGGCAAGTATTAGTACGGTTAAGTCCTTACACTGGAACCTGTTGTGGAAGATGGATCAAAATACAAGAGTTCTAACCACACTACACCACAACTTGTTACGTTACGGCAATTACCTTTTCTCGACACGTTAGTTATAAGAAATAACGATAAATTAGAATTTGATATTTATAGGAAATTTACTATTACTGATAGGTATATAACATCAGACTCATTTCATTGCCGTCAACACAAAATGGCAGCATTTCATTTCTTAACTCACAGGTTAGTCAATTTTCCATTAAGTAAAGAACGTTTTAACAATGAAGTGAATCGGATTAAAAATATATCTAAAAGTAAGCCATATAATGATAATTTTATACATAAATTAGTAAATAGACATAAGCATAAGAAAATGTTAAAAGATGCCACTACTCTTCAAGCACTTGCGGCTCCCAATAAGGTCATAGTCTAGAAAAAGTATCTAAAAACGTAGGTTTTAGAGTAGCCTACAAAACGGAGAACAGTTTGAAAAATCTCCTTGAAAACTATAAAGACAAAGTCGACTTGAAGCACAGGAGTGGCATTTATGAAATTAGCTGTAATGTCTGCGATCTAAAATATGTTGGGGAAACTAAACGCTCCATAAACATTCGTTTTAAAGAACACTTGCTGTGAAGCAAGCTGGTGTTAATTAATTCTAAAACATTGGCATTTATGCTTTAAATGTCGGAAATGCTTGGATGCGCTGTGGCTACGTCCAAAAACAAAAATAGAAAAACGAAGGGAAAGGACATCAAATATATTGAATTCTCAAACAAATGAAGATTTGACTAAGCAGTGGATAAGCGCATGTCATCGAGAAGATAATCTAACAGATCAAAAACCAAAGATATCTGCTTTTCAGGTTTATTGATTTGTAACAAAGAAGTTGTAATTGAACCAGAAGAAGAACTAATTACTAGTTCGCATTCTAGTATGCCGCATTTAAATTCAAAGATAATGATACTTTATGACTTCAAGAAAGTTCTTTAGCAAAAGGCAAACAAATTTGCCAGGAGTTAGCTAAAAAAACTTTGAAGCAATTAAAAGAAAATCCAGTACCATTTGAATTGATTAACATAGAATGGAAGCTTTCACGGCTTTGGTCACTTAAGAAATTGTTTCAATTCGTGGATTACTATATTTTTAGATAATACGCGTTCAATTAAAAAATATAGTAATCCAACTCCGCGAAAGGAGGATGATAAGGAGCCACCGTTAAGTAGTGTTGTTCTTCCTTACATATATGGCACTAAAGACAAAATAGGACGATTACTTCCGCGGTCCAATATACGTACAATCTTCAATACACATAAGAAGATTGGACAATGCTTGCGATCCCCGAAAGATATTGTGCCTTTTCAAACAGAAGGGATATATAAAATTTCTTGCTCCTGTGGAGAAGTGTATGTGGGAGAAACAGGACGGTATTAAAAAGAAACAAATTGTTCAATCTGCTCTAGCTGAACACCAGCATACCACCGGCCATATTATAAATGTAAAGGAAACTAAGGTTCTGGCATCGGTTCCAGGATTTTATAAACGAAAAATTAGGGAATCTATTGAAATTTTTAAAAAAAATTCAATAGAGATACGTGTACGGTCTACATCACACGTGGAAACCGATCTTAACACAGGGTCACGGTTCGGCGAGCACAAGTCGGGTATAAAAGCCCGCCTGAATCTCTCCGAGCTCATTCAGTGTTCAGATCTCGTGGAGTAAAGATCTCTGAAGATGCCTCGTGCAATCGAAGGCGAAACGTCGGATATTAATTCCAATTTCACACGGTCTAATCCCAAGAACCACGATTTCTTAATTTGAATTGATTCTTTGCCTAAACAGAACAATAGCTCATATTCGATTAAGAGACCGCATCCGAAAAATAAGTTTTAAGAACTGCGGAAGGAAGCTTATTGTGGAAGTTTACTAATTTTAAAAAATAGTCTACGTTTATTTAAAATGTTGGATTCCTTGTTTTTTAGTTTTTATGTTTGTAAATAAATTTTACCTACAAATAAATAAATAAAAATCTATCTGATTTTAACATTGTAGTTTATGCTTGTTTAAACAAAACGTACAGCTTTAGCAAAAGCAGTTAGGCGCCAAGTTTTTATTTTCACTTTGTGGGGAGAATTAACGTTAACATACTTGTTTGTATTTTTTCCCTTAAAAATACAAATTTAATCTGATTTTAAAAATACTAGTTTAAAAGCTGCTCAGAGCCTAAAATGAATATAAATGTTTTATTTGGCTTTAGTTTTTTTTTAAATCTTCTGTACATGTTGTGCGAGAATTTAGGTAACATATTGAAATCTTTTTAGTTATTGATTTTACAGAAAACTTTATTCTTGATAAAAGCAATGCAGAAAAACTAGTTTTAATAGGACATAATCTTAATTGTTCAAAAAGATAAAAAATAAGAGTTTCAAATTTAAATAAATTTAATAAAAAATTTGCTATATTGCGAAAGCCCAATTAAAAATAGTTAAAGAAAAATTTATGGTTAAATTCGGAAAAAAATCTAAAAAAATTGAAATTTTTCGATTTGGAAGTTTAAATGGAAGCTTATATTTCCTATTAACTATAAATAATCAAAAAACTTTTCTTAGATTTTATATCTGGTTTTGAACGTTTTTTTAATTTGACTTTTTGAACAGCCTGTAGATGTGATTTAAATTTTTAGCCAGTTAAAATTAGTTTTTCTTGATGCCCTAACTGTTATCAAGAATATAATTAATAATAGAAGTTTTTAATTGAAACTTGCTCGTAAGTGGTGAGTCTCAAGCTCTTGTGAATTCTTTTTTTTTTTAAGATTCAATTTGTTAAAATATTAATGTTAGTATCTGAAAGGTACCTAATGATTCTCTTAGGTTAGGTTCGTATGGTTAGCATATTTAACACATTTCTGAATAAGATGTTCTTAATCATTTTACATTCGTCATAGTTCTTGCCCTCAGCAAATATTGAGACGATGTCTGCTTTAAAATTATATATGTTTTTGGATCAAAATCGCCAACATATTTTATTACATATTTTAATAATTAATAGAAAAAGCAATTGTCTGTTCTTTGCTGACACCTTGATATTTGATAACATTGTAACGGTGTACTGTCGTGCGTTACGGTCAGACAATTTAACATGATAATAAAGCTATATTTTTTTTAAGTAAACATATTTAGTATTTGATAATTTAAATATTTTATTACTTACAGACCTATATTACGCGTATTAAATGTTCTAGATTCAGTTAAGCTTGCGGTTGTACGTAAATAGGCTAATTAAACTTTTAAGTTATTATATTACTACATTTCAGTATTTATTTGACGCTAAGGATGCATGAATTCTTCCAGTTCAGTGATATCATTTATTTAGTTTTTTTTTTGGATACCTACGAATCTCCCTCGTATTTATATAAATTTGGCAGCCAATAGGCGACACGTTGTCCACCGCGTGGTGTAGACTAGATTTTGGTTTTCCTTGTTCCTCTTAATGCAGATTTAAAAATGCGTTCTTGTTGCACACTCAAGTAATGCTTACTTGGTTGGCGAATAAATGCATGCATCTCGTTGATCATAATAAATACAAGGGGATTTGATATTTAATATTATTATCATTCAGTTGGGAAGATAACATAAAGATTAAAACTTATTTTTCCTAGTTATTTTTCTGTAAATTTTGGTTTGTTGAATTATAATATTTATATAGCTTATAATTAATTGAATTTTTTTAGTATATATTTAAGCAATAGTTTTCCTTTTCAATTAAAATCATTTAAGACATACGTTTACTTTGGGGTTTTTATTTGCGCCGTCAGCCCAGCAAACCTGTGTTGAGATTTGGCTATCCTATGTTAAAAAAAGGGAACATTTTTTTGAATTCTTGTTTCTCTGCTAAACGTATTGGTTTCACGTTTAGCAAGCCATTTTATCCTCAGAACTTTGTGCAAGTCGGAAGCCATTTTGACGGGTCAAACTCTTAAAACGTAATTTGTTAGTTTTTCCCAGAGTTACATCAGTCAGGTAATATATTAAAATTTGTAATTACATTATTGATTATTTAGATTAATTGTTCAAAATTTAAGAGTGATTTTTTATGACATTTTTATATTATATTACTTTATTTATTTTTTTTTTCGTACTAACTAGTTTTTTTTAACTATTAAAATTGAAATTTATAATTTCATTTCATAATTTTGTCTTTATCCATTTTGAAATCAGTATTGGGATTTCTGGGAAGTTTTTATTGCTAGACGCCTAACTAGCCCCCTTTAGAACTAGCCACTAGTTGCTAGATAATTTTTTGTTGTCTGCCACAACTCTTTATTTAGGCTTGCCTAAATTAAATATTGGATGGAATTCCGATCCCAATTGCATCATAAATTCAATTCTGGTTCCGACGAAATAAGGTCATCCCGGATATAATTCGTCATAAATTCTGTTCCCGAACCATTGAGGGAGAGGAGTAGGTAAGAGTTAAAACAAGAACTGATGCAGCCTTGGGCCGTCCACAGAGGTCGTCGGTTCTCCACCACGTGGCGCCAGCTATTAAGAGTTTTGATGAGAAATTTCCATTTTTTTATTGTCTAAAATTTTTTATTAGTTTATTTCATCCGAGAATTTGCTTAATTAATTATCTTAAGAGTGTTTAAATTATTGGCCAATTAGGGTACATATAATTTAATATTAGTGACCGTAATTTTGCAAATCATTCCACATGAATTTTCCTTTTAATTATTGCTAATTATTTTAAATTATTAAATATTTCACCTGCTACGTTGATTTTGAACATTTGCCTTAGTGTAATTAAATTATTTTATAATAAATTTGGTAACTTGTTGGTTAAATAGTTTTTTTTTATTTGGTTAAAGTACAGACAATAATTTCAGAGGAAGGATTTTCCGCAAGGTCCGACTTATAACACGGCGGCACATTTCTTACTTTTTTTTATAGCGGATGGCGCCCTTTTAAAATCTTACTTAAGCTCCATGTTATAAGACGTGTCTTCTGAAAAGGATACTGTATACACAAAAATATCGACAACGGCAGAATTTATCTAATTAAACTGAATGAAATAAAATTAAAAATGTCTAAATACGTTGGGCCCCAAAATAAATTTAATTATTTTTTTTGCGTTAATATTGACTCCGGTGTTACTCAATATTTATTGTATTTGATTTTGTTTAGCTAAATACTTTATATGGCTATTTGTGGTATTTAGTTTGCAAATATTTGGCTTTTTTTTAATTTATATTTTGAACAGTAATATTTTATTAATTTAGATACGTAAATTTGAATATTTGGTTTTTGGTAAATCCTTGTATAATTAAACATGGAAGGTGAAAGAGTTGTAAATTGCTTACCTGAATCAGAAATCGATTATTTTCTATCTTTGTCGAGTATTAGAGCTTCTCGAAAATCACTAGCCTCAAAAATTGCAAAATTAAAATAAATTATGTTATTGTATGTCATTTAAATTTTTAAATGTTGTATTTTTCGAAACCCATCTACTTTTTCAGCTTCCCATGGAATATATAAAATTTGCTATTTTTAAAATTATTTTAACCACAAGCAACAACTTTTATCACACGTAAGAGTACAAGAGCTTTTTTTTATTTTTTACGAAAACTAGACTGCTTAGATATTTAACGTGTTCTAGTTTAAATTGCTAAAAAGCAGCCTACTTTAAGTTTTTGAAACAAAAGTTTTTCAAAACGAGTGATTTTTAGCTAGATAAATTCAAAATTCCATGCATGAATAGCCACTAAGAAACAATACCAAGTTTATTTAATTTGAGCTGGAGAGGTTTTTATCGCTGTAAAAAACGATGCAACTTTTTTATCGACGTTAAAGTGGAAATATTATAAGACAATATTCAAATAACGATTTTATTAAAGTAGTGGGTTCGTCACCAACCAAATTTTCTGACAAATTGCAAAGAAGATAAAATTAACCCTATGCTGCATTTTTGGAGGTCCCTGTTATACCTTTGGTAAAATAAACATAATATTTTTAAGCATACAAAATGAGGAAAATCAAAGGCCCATATAAAATGCATCGCATAAATTATTTCTTATTATTATAGTCCTGAATTTAACTTAAAAATATAAGAAAAGAATCTCTTTGCGTTCCTTAGTACATTTATTATATTAAATATCAAATTATTTATTTAAAAATATTTATTGTAAGCTTAAAAGGTTTCCTAAAATATTCTCTTCTTCTCTACCTATATTTAACAATGGTGATATCAAATTTTGATTCCAAATTGGATGAGAGCTATGCATGCCCAAAGGCATACCGGTGTTCGTGTATCGTGGTGTAATCAATTATCTTTGACGGTACATCCAAGGAAAGAACTTTTGACATTTGTGCCTCATTGAGAAATTATTTGCGAGAAGGATATATTGTTGTAAGGAGACCGATGATAGTTGCTTCTTTTGTCGTGTACAGCAACATACTTGAATAGTAAAGAAAAACCCAGAGCCAGAATTCCGTGGCATGTTTTTTGAGTTTTAGTTTCATTGCAATTTTTAAAACATTATGTTCTACTTAGCAAGGAAAGAAAACGTCAATGTTGTTTTTATTTCGAGGAAAGCTGTTCAGAATATGACAGTAAAAGTAAAAGTGTAATAAAAATGTATTATATTAACACGTATAGAGAAAAAAAAAGTTTTGTGTGTTTTTAGCTTCATGAAAAAAAAATTGTGATATTTAGGGTATTTTAAAATGAAACATTGGAAAGGAAAGAATATGGATTTTTATTTTTCAGATTACTTTACTTATGACTAAAAATTCCTAAATTGCTTTACTTTATTTTGAGGAATAAACGATAAAACCAAAATTTAAAACAACAAAATGCAGTTTTGTATTTTACTTGTCAATATTTTTTCAAACTCTTATTCGGTGAACAAACATTTCATTATACAGTTTTTGAAGCCTAGAAAAAAAAATAAAGGTCAAAATATAAATTTTATATTTTATGAAAACATTTTTATAAAACAATTATCAAGATATTTTTATTGTGCAAGTTTTGGGAAAACTAAAATTTTGACTAAGCCAACTGATTGGTAGATATTTTGAATATTTCATAACAAACAATAATTTGATAAAAAGAATTGAAACTAATCGAAAAATTTTTTTTTAATTTTTTCCCACTAATAATTTTTTACTTTGACTATTAATATAGATAGATACATACATTGACAAACGATCCTAAATTATCAGCCCATAATCCTAAACCCACGTATGCTTGTTTGATATAATCCTCAACCACCTGTGAACTAGTGTTGTCATTTAAATGTAAACCAGTAGGTAACAACAAACTTGGATTTAAGTCGTAAGTTTCGGCCAGCGCCACGCCAGTAGTAAGATCTAAAAAATACCTTTGATTAAATGTTTAAAATAGCCCGAGAGAAAATATAGGCCAAGAAAAATGTGTTTTTAAAGGAATTGTAGCATTTCTCTTTAACTAAAACAATTTAATTTGTTTAGGAATTGCTATTTAAAATTGAGAATTTTTAAACCTTTTATTTATCATTCATTTTCTTCTGCCATATTGAATTGATACCAAAATGTATATCTGTATTATCATACTTACTTGAATTTAAGGTCAGTTAAGTAGTTATTGCACTAATTTTTTAAACATTCTATTAGGTCACCATTTTAACTTAACATTAACTATTCGGCGAAGAAACAGCAGAGAGATAGGCGCAGATAGCCAGACCGACCAACGGATATGAAAAAAAAAATTTTTGGCATCAGGTGATCTCGAAACGTCAAGATCTACAAAAACCTGGGAGGGTGATTTTCTTAAGGTTAAAAAAATTTAATCAGCAAGAGAATTGGTGTTTTAGACCCGAAAGGAACAGAGTTAAAGCGTTTTTTAAAATCTTTAGCAATGAAATATGGAGTAAGAAACCCGAAAGCCTATGCTAGCGTGGTTGCCTTGAGTGCAGAGAGTGAAAATTTGCGGATACTGGATATAAAGCCTTACAATTAAAAGAGGTGGGCAAGGGCGTAACTAATAGCAGATTCTAGACATTATGTAGCGGGGCGTCATTGGTCCGTTTAGTTGTTTAGGTATCTATATAGATAGGAAGTGCTCAAATGAAGAAAGGTTCCTGGTGATTTCCGAAGTTAGGCGAACATCTCTTTTTTAGTTGAATAAAATAAAAAATTTGGGTATAAGTTTTTATGTGATTTGAAGAAGTTTTAACCATGGGTCATGAGATGGTCAAATATGTGATAACCTAAGTGGAGAAAAATAGGAATTGAGTTGTACAATGCGGCTGCCAACATTAGGTTCCCCAAATTTGGTAAGAAAATATATTGTCAAATTGATTACCTACCTTAAACTTGATAAATCTTCTTGGAAAATAAAGCTGTTTGAAGTAATTTAAGAGTTAGAGTTAGCCACAGCAGATGAAAGAATCGTAATTAGACGATCGAAACCAAGCTAAGCCAAACATGTTTTAGCGAGCATTAGAAAATGTCCAATTTAAGTAAGCTTACAAATATTACATATCATAGTGAAACGCTGACACTATAAATAACGTTAAAAAGGATATGGAGAAAACATTTCATTTGACTTTGACTTGACTTTCCAATTGTAAGTAAATATAGTGTAGTTAAAAACGGTTCAGATGTTGTTTCTGATGTTACCTAGCTAAGAAGCATTCCACACGATCTTCTATAGGTTAAAATCGGCAAAGTCGAGTTGCCCTTTTAATTTCAAAAAAACAAAAGCCTAATTAAAGTTATAAGCGAGTTTGTTAAATAAATAAAAACGAGACAAATTTTTTAATTTTTTTTACTTCTAATTTTAATTACTACATTGCCGTTAGGAAATTAACAATGATTACTAATTATTATTATAATGAAGATAACAAATATACATTTTTGCTTGCAGTTATATTTATCAATAGCCTTTATCATTTTACCATGTTTTTGCTAAGTTTCTTTATTTATTCTAATATCACTTTTGATTTTCTATTTCTTTTCTTTATTTGTAAAATTAAAGGTTTCCTTACTATATTTTCAAATAAATATTGCAACTGGACAAAAGTATAAAATAACAAAGTGATAACTTTACTGCAAAGTTGAGATTTATGTAACAAATAGAAAGGGCAATAAAAGCATCCAGTCATTTTTTAGTATTTAATATGCAAAGGAACAGAAAAAGTTATGTTTTTTTTATTTTAAATCGTTTAATTCTAGATAGGCATTATTTCAATATTATGAGAGAATTTAGTTTGCTGTCTTTCAGTCTATACGTTATATGATCGATTTGATAATCTAACTATATATTTAAAATATGCTGCCAGACTTTTCAGCATATTCGTGTGAGAGTTGTACTGCACCAATTTGCATGATTTTGTTTTTGAAATACTCGTCGTGGTTAAGTCTCATTGCAAGTAGGAAAGGTGAGTTTTGTCAAAACCAAAGTTAAGAAAATGTCTGAAATTAAAAACAAAAAAAGTGGAAAAAGTCTGCCCTCGGGTAGGATTTGAACCCAGAACCTTTGTCATACAGGAATACTGCTCTACCAACTGAGATATCGGGGAAACGATAGCAAATCGGCAAAGCGAGGCCAAATAATTATCCCTACTCTTCAACGCCCTACCCGTGGACAAACTTTTTCTACTTTTCATTGTCTTTATTTTAGACATTTTCTTATCAAGTCTCATTGTTTTAATAACATTATAAATAAAACCTTTTAAATGCAATACTTCTGGTCTTTTAATATTGTTTTCGGCAGTGGCTTTTTTGTTACTTACCTATCGTTAGCGTTTAATATATAAATACCGACATGGGTAAACTGGTAAGTATGAAATGAACCATCCTTTCCCTGCAGTTGCGCTTTCCTAAACGACACAGTATTGTGTAATCTTATTGGCAAAAAAAAAAGAGACAATTAATCAATAATGTTAATGAGATTCCCTTTTGCGATGATTTGAGAAGAGTAATGATTTTTTGAGGGAAAAATTTTATTTATAGGTCCTAAGTCTAAGTTGGAAATAAAATTTAGTGGGTATTTGATCTTATGTTTGCCATTGAAGATGAGGAGAAAAAACTAATATGGTCTTTCTGTCTATCTGTAATTTCGCAGCATAGCTAAAAACCTACCCGACTGCTTCCAGTTTACTTCAAATTTAACACAGAAATCGAGCGTTACATAGAAATGAACTGATAATTTTTTGGTACAAATCCAACATGGCGGCCTAATAAAAAAAGCCCGAAAAAAATAGTTACTAGATTAATTTAAAATCATATGCAAACTTTAAGTGTGACATAGACTGTAAAATTGTGGTGCGATCTCAAGATGGCGGAACAAAATTGCGGCGAAATACAGTATTTAAAAAATCAACGTAAAAAAATCTTCTTATTCATGGACCTCAAATTTTGTACAAATATTAATTGTGGTATAGGGATAAATTGGTATGAATTCAACATGACGGAACAAAATGACGGTTTTAGAAAAATCGGGGTTCAATTTATTTTTTGACAATTTATTGTAAATTGCCGAAAAATCAAGTGCGGCATAGATAGAAACTAGTAAAATATTCGTACCACTCTAGTATGGTGGAACCGAGGGGTCAACCGCGGCCAAAAATTTCTACACCAATGTCAACTAATGCCATCTATTTTTCATAGTAATGCCAATTTATTGCCATAGTATTGCCAAATTATGCGGACTAGTGCCAACCAATGCCAACTACAAATATTGCCACTAAATTTCCAATTAATGCCACTAATTTGTATATTGTAATGCCACTAATTCCTATAGTAGTGCCAGTAATGCCAACTAATGCCACTAATATCTATAGTAGTGCCACCTAAGGTTAACCATTGCCAACTAATTTCTTATAGCTATAATGGTCTACAAATATTAATGAACCATTATTACACTGACTTCTTCATAATATATTATTTAGGAAGAAGGAATATATTGATACTATCAACAACATACTATACAGCTTAGATTAGATAGATATACTTATATTGACAGTAAAGTTTCTTTAAGAGGTATATAAAAAGGTTACATTATCCCTTGAAATGCAGTAGTCTACATATTATTATATTGGTTTATTAACCATAATTTTTATTTGTTTTGCCAGTGATCTTGTATGAGAACATTTTGATGCACAGCATTTCGGCAAATTTTTACATTTTGGGTATTACTTATTAATAAAATGCACTTTGTTTTCTGTATTGTATTCTTATTTTAAATGACATCAATTTGCAACGCAAATCATATTTTGAAGAATACAAATGACTTAAACTATGATTTAAAAGAGATGGACATATAGAAAGTATTCAATTCATTTGTATTTTTTTAAATACGATAAATTGAATATTGACTTTGATAGCGTCAAGCGTCATTGCAAATTAATGTTATTCCATTGCAATCGGCATTTGAAAAATGTTTTATTCAGGGTGTTACATTTGAAAAAACAAACTTGGAGTTGATTCCAAAATAACAGATCACCCTGTACATCTACGAACTACATCGAAAAAAAATTGCCAAATTTTAATGAATGTATTTAATTTTATTTTGTATTTGTACAAATGTAAAAGTTGATAGGGGAGTGCATAAATATCCAAAAATCCTTGTACATATTTAACCGTACCCCTTATTTGAATGGAAAATCATAGCAGTTTCTTAAATAATCTTTTTATATTCACAACATCGAGTTTTTTTAAAGTGAATGGTGTATTGCCCGGCAGTTCGATTGGACCGTAGAAAAAATAAATTTTTTCTACCGTATCAATATCATCCCTTTTAGGCCAAACAAACTGATCTCCGCTTTGTTTCAAAAATTTCACTTTGAATTTATCACCCTCTAAAATGTCCATAACTCTCCCAAGAAACCACTGCTTATCGTAGGCAACTGTATAGTAGTTATTTGGGCCAATGTCACTAATTGTTAGATCTTCAGTCTCTGAATTTGGTTCATTGTCCGTTATACAACTTTCATCAATATTTCCATCTTCATCTACATCTGTATCGCTTCGGGGATCACTCAAAATCACACTACTCTCATTACTTGATATTTCCCGTTCATAGTCGCGTTTGTTTTTCAGTTTAAAAGTTTTCTTCGAATATAGTGGTTCGGTTTTCAGCTTTCTTTTTAGAGTAGGCTTACCACTCTTATTGACTATAAAACGACTTAGTCGGTCGTTACATAGGCGCCCGTTTGCGTCGCTTAGCAACCAGCAATACGTTGACTTTTTTATCACTGCTGTCTTATCTTTTAATGGAATTTCCAGGTACGCATCCTCCTCTTTAACGTTGTTAACTTCGTTCGAATAATCTTTCAAATCTAATGAACATCTATTTGTAGTTTGATTCATATCTAGATTAATACTGTCGTCGTTTTCTTTCTTGTTTATATTATGTATTATTTGTTAAATCATCGATGTCACTTTCCATCTCGCTTTCGATATTATCCTCCATAGTATCGCATTCATAATATACTCGCTCAAGATCTACTTTTAAAAACTCTTCTTCTTCTGGATGGAAGCCGAGTGAAGTTGCATCACTCTTGGCATCTTTCAATGCTCTTTCTATAACAGCTTCTACGTCTATACACACTATCCCCTCTTGACTGATACTATTCTCATGATCTCTTCGTTTTTTAAGTTCTCGTGGAAACACAAAATCGCTTTTCATTTCGCCAATGATATTATTTATCGTCTGAATTCGAGATACTTTATACAATAGATCCTTAAATACTAAAGTTTATGATCGTTGAAAATGTAGAAGTCATGGATATTGCAGCTCGAAATAGCTTTTCGCATGGCTAACTGCTCATATTAGCAAAATGTAGCATGTCACTATTCAAACCACACTCTACGCTATTGTGTTTGAATAATAAAACAACCTTTATGATGCTATGGGCGTTAAGTTCGATGCAGTTATAACAGTTGGCCGAAATAAAGTTGTCTTTCAACGTTAAAGTCTTACTTTTTTTAATTGATGATCTCCACACTCTTAATAAAAAAACAACGTACCAAATTCTATATATTCTTTCACATAGTGGAATATTCTCCTTTTTCTCGTCTCCCAAAAATGCAGATAATATGTAATTCACAATGTTTAAGTAGATTCGAGTCCCATCTGTATCAGGCATTATTTTTAAAATATCAATAATTTTATCGCTGCGAAAGCGACAGCTTTCACGTCTGATGCCGTTAGGAGATGCCTATCTTTCGGTATTGTGTTTATGATATTGACAATGTGTTGCTGAGTTGCTTCAAATTTTCCCAGAGTCAATTTAATATCTGTTTTCAAAAATCTTACTCTCATCTTTGTCACGATATGTATGAAATCTTGGAAGTAACATATATTTGTTGCATCTGTATCCATATGGTACCATTTATAAACAGAACCGAGGACAGAGCTTTCGCCACCCAAACCCGATTCAATTTTCATGGCCTTCAGTAACCGAGTATCACCATCAGATGAAAATCCTAATATTTTTATACCAAACTTGCTAGCTTCTTCTCTTAATCGTTGCCATCTTCGTAAAACGTCGTCATATGTAAATCTGTTATCGGTCCCACATAAACCCACGCAATATGAATGTGATCCCTGGGTCAAAGACTGTGCTACAAAAACATATGCGTACGTGGCTTTGATACCTGTTTGGAAGTACTGTTGTATGGCAGTTGATGACGATGCTATAAAGGTATTCTTCTCTGGCAAACCTTTATTCGAAGGTAAACCAACGATTTTATTGGAATTTGAGTCATATTCGATCCTCCCACTCACTCTTGTTCCATCTTCAGACATCCAAATAACTTTCGGAATCTTATTTTTTTTTCAAGAAAGTTGTTTAAGCCTGCAAAATCAAATGTGCCCTCCTCCAGACGTGTTTGTTTGTGGTCGACAAAGCGATTTAGTGTTGATATTGAAGGCATACTAATTCTTAGGTTAGCTTGTAATGTCTCGTATGCCAACCTACCAGCTGTATAAAATATATAAAGACATAGCTTCTTGGTCACTTCATCAAAAGTGTTATTATTTTGTAGGTATTTTGAATTTGCTTGTGCATTAACTATTAATTTATGTAAAAAGGTGGATAAGACCTGTGTTTTGGATTGCATTGAGGTATTCAATGTATCATCGGTATAATGCAAAGTTTCTGGAATACTGCTTAAAATTTGATCTGTTAGATCAGGCGACATAGATTCACAAACGGCATTGATAAAGTTATAATATTCTGTAAGAACTGTTTGATTGGCTGTTAAACTGTTTTCTCTGGTACGTTTTGACCTTTCTGATCTCTGATATTTTGGGCTTTTCCATTTTGTTTTGTCTGCTACTGGTTTCGGTGTAGATCTTGTCTCTTCTAAAATTGAATGTTCATTGTCATATCCTGGAGAATTAATTGCATGATTGATTATATGCTGGTCGACCTCAACTCGCTCACGAACGTCTTTGGATGTGCTTGCTTGGGGGTTGTTTTCAGTGTCTTCTTGTCTTAGTCTAGGTAGTACGGAAATATTTTGCAATATGTTAATTTTCTTGGCAGAATTTGGAGCGGGGATTCTTTCAAAATAAGAAAATATTGGCCTTGATGTCGTCTTTGCAGTGGCGGGATTGCAACTACTAGATATTTGATTCACCTTAATATGCATTTTCTTAAGCTGTATGTACTACCGCAAAAACATTTAATAGTACATGAGAGTGTATCACCACAAGATTGTTTTAAAATATTAATGTTTACATTAATTAGATTAAAATCGTTTTGAAAACATGGCCACGTCTGTAAGTTAATCCTAGGTTCTGCCTATTTTTTAATACTGACGATAATTTTTGTTTTTTCCTCGACAAAATTTATCTCAGAAATTTGATTGGGTGGGTTGAGGTATTCTTTTTGATTCTTTTTAATTGATGAAGATAATGATTTTCTTGAAGGCTCGTTAACTTTCTTTGGATTTCCAGATACATCAGTTGCATCATTTTCTTCTTTTCTCCTAAAGTACTCAGCTACAATAGTGACCATTTGTTTATGGCCAACAACAAATTTAAACTTTTCAGGTTTATTTGAATAAATCCCATAATATTTTTTATAGTCAGTTTTGTCTACTATATCTATAAGATCTGTTTGGGCAAACTTTTCCATTTCCATTGATAGTTAGCATATTTTTGACACACTCAGGTACTTGAATATTGAGTTTAGCTTCAGCCTCTAACCAAAAATTGGAGATTTGGTCTATTGACTGAAATAGAAAAAATCTTTATTTATTTATTTAAAGATACATTTACAAACACCCTTAATGGGTAATTACATGTAAAATAATATATATAAGTTTCTTATCAGGATTTTTAACAACTTTTGTTATTTTAATCTCCTGTATTAATTAATATTTGAAAGGCGAAATCACCAAAGTGACAAATATCATAACTGAGATATCACTGCTTCGTCGTTCTCTACCATATCAAACTATTCATCTATTGCGACATTCGGTAAAAATTACTTCGACGTTATTAAAAAGAACGCGTTATGATACAACACGCTATTGAAGTGAAACTTCCACAACCAAACAAAAACGTTCCTACTTCTAATTTTATTATATATATAGTTTTCCAACAAAAAAAAACTATAGTGTGTGCTTAAGACCACACGACCGACAGAAGTGAAAACTTCATCACGTGTACAAAATTTCAACTCGATCGAACATAGAAGAGGTAATATTGGGCCCCACCCTCCTCGATACGGCCCTTTATCATTTATTATTATTATTCATTATTCCAAATTATCGTTTTGTCATCCAACTTAAATTCGTGTCAAAAATTTCAGCTCAATCGGACATCGGCAGGCTAGTCAATCTTCACCTCGATCTTCACTTACAACTTACTTATTGTTTCAGAACTATTGACTGTTACGTCATAATGACACCAAGCGTATTCTTACGGGATTTGCTGGTGGCTTCATTATGACGTAACAGTCATGCGTTATGAAACAATGTATACAACCTTTGATTACACACACACAGACACACTACCGCTTCCAGTCGACTCGAGCCGAATTTAACCGAACGAGAGTTACCCTTTTTACCGAGCGTGACGCGTGAATCTCATTCACTCCCCATAAAATAAAATGCTCAGGTGCGCCTAAAGAAGTTTTCAATTCAAAAAATGGATTTTCCGAGATTTGAGCCCACGAGCCTTACGATCCAATGCCTAAAAGGCCAGATGGTAACCGATGTAGCTAGACAGGTAGCCAAGCGCAACTAGCTACGAGCATTAAAGGAAATGCTTACAGCGTTGAATATTTTCATTACATAGCAAATCACATGAAACGAATTTACCCTACCGTGCCCCCTACCCGTAAATTCTGTTGTAGCAGTTTTGTGTAAACTTCACTGTATGGTACCAAGATCCGCGTACGTGAGGTTCATTTTTAAAATGTCATATGTTAAATAATAATTGCTACGACTTTCAAATGAGCAGAGGTGATGTTTTTATATAAGTTAAACATCAAGGGTCGACCACGAATATTATGTGACATGACTATTCAGTTTTAATTTATCTAAAAAGTAATAAACGGATAAACATCTGTCGTCAAATTCATTCCTATTCCATAAATTAATGAGGAAACTAATGTCTGACTAAACTCATTCTTCATCTGATACTCCAATTTAATAATCGCTACATTTGGTTGAATGTACATACCTGTGGGTTGTCTTCGGTAAGGTCTTTCATATCTGATATTCTTGCCAAAACTTCATTTAATTATGTTCAGTTATTGTCACGTACTAAAATAATATTTGTCAGTAACCTGAATATTATATTGCATTTCATTTCGTAAAAATGAAATAAGCCGGCAACGTTGTTGAAAATATAGCCGATCGGCCATTGAATTATTTTTAGGAAACAATACATAACCTCAATTTCTGAATTCGAAATTGAAATTTTACTGTACTATTCATCCAGGGAAACTAGGCTTATTATCATTACAAACACACTTACCTTTTCTCGACTCAACTTTGAATAATTTTTTGTCACGTTATTCACAGATAAACGTCAATAAGTACTTAGCGTAAACAAAATCCGCGCCGGGACTCACAGGAATTGGCGAACAAGAAAGCGACGTTGTCACTATTACGTGCAGCGGCATGGCATTGTGTTATTAAAGTGTTTTTAATTCTAGACGTGGGGCCGAGCGTGGGGCTAAGAAAACGATATTAGGAATTGCAAATTTGGATTGGTTTTTAATAAATGATTTGATGTTCTCTCCTACTCCTAGCCAATTTCCACAGCAAATTTCCAGAAACATGTAGTCTATCTTTACAGTACTCAGAGAGTTCCACTTAGATTTGTATTGCGATTTATACTATAACGAATATTCAAAATAATTAGATACAAATAATAAGGTGATACTCGACAAAACAAATACACTATGGATAATGGAAATATTTTGTGTAGATTGCCAACTAGTGCCATACTAATGCCACAGTAATGCCATACTAAAGCCATACTAATGCCATACTAATCTCATACTAATGCCATGAAATACACATAAAAAAGGGGATCAATGCCAACCAATGCCATCCTAATGCCATTACTAATTCCATGAATACACACAAGTATATAGGGGTAGTGCCAGTAATGTCAAGGATTTGTACACCACAATGCCACCGCGGTTGACCCCTCGGGTGGAACAAAATGGCACAATAAAAATATTTTAAAAGATAATATAGAGTGCTAGTTTTTTAAAACTTGATATAGGCTAAGTTCTTTATTTAAAGTGATAGACATATAATTGCAAAAGCGAATTTATAGAGGTTGGTTCAATTAAGAAAAACATAATTGTGCAGCGTTGCCGGATTAGGCATACAAATTTTAAATATGTATAAAATAAATAAAAATGTAATTTTTTTATGGCAACTGGGCGTTCTTTTATTGGAATTTAATACATCTCGCTATTCTAAACAGTAAATGGAAAGTGCAATTTTTTAATTTAAGCCCCCGTTTTGAAGCGATTAGCACCTAAAATGTTTTAAGACCTGACACGGACTAACTCTTTCGTTCATAAAGATGTCGGTACAATTGTGAAAAATTATTAAATTAGAAATTTACAGCGTTGCCAGATTACGCACAAATGATAGAAATGAATTTTTTAAATTGCACCACGGCATTTTTTTAGTGTAATTCAATACATCTCTCTATTCTTAATAATAAAATGAAGAGGTTAATTTTTTTAAATAAATCAGCCATTTTCAAGCAATTATCGTCTACATTTGTTTAAGACCTTCCATAGGCTAACATCTTTGTTTAAAGAGATATACCCTTAATCAGATTTATAGTGATTGGTTCAATTAAGAACAATTGATGTAAACCAAATTGAAGGGTTGCCGGATTAGGAACAAGTTTTAAGACAAAAACTGGCCATTTTTTTAGGGATCTTCGATAAATCTTGCTTTCTCAAAGTGTCATTTCTTCAATAAAATAAGATTTTCTAGAGGTTAGCGTCTAAGTGTTATACTACCATTATTACATAAACTAGAACGTTTTTATAGAGTGCTATTTATTCACAAAATGTATAGTGTGTTTTGGCAAAAAATCTATGTTGCGAATTATTAGTAAATGTCTAATCAGTTGTAGTATTGAACGCAGCAAATTACTCCCCAAGAGAGAATCGAGTTATTTTTTTGCACGTTAGTGGTTTAAGTTTAGAGACAATTGAGTTTTATTTGAGAAATCCAGATAAATCTTGCCCAAATTGAGAATTTTTCAGATAAAAAAACGTTCTCCTTCAAATTGTTGAAAATTAGCAACCTTACACAATCACAACTTTTATCCTTATAAGATGATTAGTGTACAAGAATTGAACGAAGATGACTGCAATAGAAGAATGTAATTTTGCAATTTGTTTTTGCAAAACAAACGGCAATACCTCCGACTTAGAAAAGTGTATTTTTCATAGTGATGAAGCTACTTTTTATTTTAATGGATTAGTCAATACATAAAATTATAGATATTGGTCTGATGTCCATCCTTCTGGGTCGAAAATCGAAGAAAACAAAACAATTCGTAGACTAACGTTTAATGTGGAATGTACAACAATAGAGTGATAGGATCTGTCTTTGTAGATGTAAATTTGACTGGTGAGAAATATTTGGAACTATTATAGAGTTTATTTAAAAACTTCTATTGACGAACTTCAATTAAATGAAAGAGATTTCTTACACTTCCAGCAGGATACAATTTACATTACAACTTAGACAACACTTTGATGAGTTATTTGCTACAAAATAGATCGGAAGAGGAGGACTAGTCGAGTGGCCTCCAAAATCGCCCAGTATTACTGTAATTGCGAACCATACTAAATAAATTCAGTTGTTGCAGAATACAAGAAAAACATCAATTTAAACATTTACTGAAGGGTTATGTTTAATTTATTAAGCTAAAACTAGTTTTTCTTTTTATATTTATATTTTTATTATTGTTATTATTATTAACTTAAAATTATTACCTACTCTGAGTTCCTGAACAAATCAATTTTATTACAATTAATGTTTTATTAAAAACCATTGTTTATGTAATGATTTGAAGTATAAAATTGTAGGCCCTAATCGCTTGAAAATGGCTACTTTAAAGAAGAAATGGCCCTCACCATTTATTGTTTAGAATAATGATATGTATCGAGTACCACTAAAAACTGACTAGTTTCCATTTAAAAAATAACATTTCTATCATTTGTGCCTAATTCGGCAACGCTGCAATTTTCTTCTCCAATAATAATGTTTCATATTTGGACTAATCACTATAAATCTGATCTGGAAATCGTAGCTCTATCTCTTTGAATAAAGGAGTTAGTTGCTTATGTCATGGCTTAAAACATTTTAGGTGCTAATAGCTTGAAAACGGCAGTTTTAGTAAAAAAATTGCACTCTCTAATTATTTTTAATAATAGCGATATGTATCCAATTCCACTAAAAAACCGACCCATTTACCAGTAAAAATATATGTTTTTATTCTACCCTAATACTACTAATCTGGCAATGCTGCACATTTTTTTTCTTAATTGGCCCAACCACTATAAATTTGCTTTGTGAATTATGTGTTTATCTCTTTAAGTAAAGAAGTTAGCTTATGTCAGGGTTTACAAAGCTAGCACTATATATATATACATAACATACTAAATTACTATATGCGTAGCTAAATTATGTCACACTCTACTATTCCTAATAATAAGAAAGATTTATAACGAGGGAAAGAAATTTACTGTTTTTTTTTTGTTTCTGTTAACTCTATTAGTATTGGGAATTGAACTTCTGCTTAAAATAATTGTGCATTATTAGGTATTTGAGGATCAATTTAAGAGTAAATAATTTTTTACCGATATTCATAACATACTTTCCGCGGAGATGCTTAATTTTCATTTAATATATATATATATTTATCACTATATAAGATATAGTGAAATGACTAATAACTTCATATTAGTGCACAAACCGGGCGGAATTTGAATATTAATTTTAAATTGTTCTTACTATTTGATTGCCTATATTTTATTATTGTAAATTTCTCAAATTTATTTAATTAGCATTAGTGACATTCCGGGTTCGAATCTCAATAAAAACAAATTAACTTTTTTAATTTTAATTGTCTGAAATACCTATAAAATAATTTTGGGAAATTTGTAAAATATTGATTTTTGCAAATCCTTGAAATATTTTTAATAAATATAAATAATTAAAGAGCGGATAATAAACCAGGGAAGTAAACAATTCAAGCAATCTACTAAATAAAAAAACAAAAAATTGTATTAACTGGCCATTATATATTATAATTTTCCTTTTTCTATTTTTACCTGGGATTGCAACCAGTTCTTCTTCAGAATTCGTTCCAATAATAATAGGAACTTGCGTTATATATCCAGCCTCTATTGATTCGTAAAACGGTTGACTAATAAATGAGTCTGGACTGTCAGCTTCCAAAACAGGTAAAAACTGAAAGCAAAAATAATAATTTTATCAATTACCCTATGAATGTTTCAAAATATACACTATGTAAGATTAAGTCCTGATAATCTATGATTTGTTATTATAAACGTTTTTTTTTATTTAAATAGAGATACTTTAATGTTCTTTGCTGCTCTTTAATATACACTGTACCTCAAATTGTTTTTTTGTGATAACGCCATGAAAACAAAAGTTTTGGCTAGTTGAAACACTACTATGGAGCCACAAAATAAGTTCCAGACTGCAATTTCGAGACGAAATCGCATTTTCTTGTTTTTGGATAATTTGTGTTTGGATTTTAAGGGGCAGAATTTCTCTCTCGTATATGGCTATATTACTTCTGGAAGTCTTCTAATTCTACAAAAGTAACATTCTTATATTAAGATTTAATCTTAATAACAGACCTGTTAACGTTTTACATTGTCATTTATGAAAGGCCACCACACAGATTCTTGAGCACTTCTACATTTGACTATACCCATATGTCCTTCATGTATTTTCTTTAAAATATCCGTTATTTTTTTTTTTAGATTTTTGGGAAAAAATTCCGACTTTTAGCACCAATTTGTCTTTAACGGTAAATTGATCTTTAAATTTAAAAAATGCACTGATTCGGTTCCATTTTCTAAACAGTCTCTAATTCCTTCAGCTTCTGGATCCATTTTTTGTCCTAACTTTATCTTTTGTAGTCTTTTGTTACTGCATGGTAAAGCCAGCATAATATTTTGTATAAATAGTTCTTCCTCCAAAACATCTCCTGAATCATTGCATTTTTCATTAATCGGATTCCGTGAAAGGAAGTCTGTTGTATACATTTGTTTTTACGGGATTTTACTCAATTTTAAAATTGAAACCAAGAAATATTGCTTTGAATCCTCGCCGTCAGCCCAGAAATTGCTTCTTTACTTAAAAGGGTTATAAGAAGCTTATGGTCGGTAACCAACAAAAATTCTTTTCTAATCAAAAACTTGAAAATTTTTCACAGGCCCAATGCTTCCCTTTCTACGTGAGCATATCTTCTCAGTACAATACATGTCTCGTGATGCAAATAAAACGGATTTACGTGTATTTTCTTGATAATGTTTTAACGTAGCTCCTACACCTAAAATCGATGCATCCGCAGTCACCCGGGTCAAACTTGTTAGAACTAGTAATTTCATCATGGAACCCTTGATGCTCTCAATTGCTTCTGTTGTTCACATCACCATATCTATTCATATTCATTTTAAGCAATAAGCTTAAGGAGGCAATTAAATCAATAATATTAGGCAGAAATTCCATTGGCTATTCCTAGAAACGATCGTATTTGTGAAATATTTCTTGATGGTTTCAAACTATGAATTGCCTTTGTTTTATCAGGATCAGGTGCAATGCAGTCATTTTAAATAATGT
This sequence comes from Kuschelorhynchus macadamiae, assembly GCA_030620095.1. Taxonomy (NCBI): domain Eukaryota; kingdom Metazoa; phylum Arthropoda; class Insecta; order Coleoptera; family Curculionidae; genus Kuschelorhynchus; species Kuschelorhynchus macadamiae. The sequence goes on from JAUTXW010000070.1 coordinate 817,562, forward strand.
GTCCTAAAAACTTGACATTGGTTACACCAAATTTACATTTAATGTAACTCCAAAATGACTGTCTAAAACAATTGACGATCTGACATAATGTTCATGAGTTTTTGCTGTGAGCAGTGCCGTCTGCTTGATTAATGACATCCTCAATTCCGTGAAAAATCTGCGTACCATTTTTTGATAAACATCTGGCCCGGATTTAATTCCGAAAGGAAAAATAAATGTCGTTAATTTATTTTTCGCTAGATAATGGCAGCTGCCAAAAAAATAGCTTCTTCAATATTTGCTAATGATTCTTCGAGAGAAGGTAAAATCAATTATTCTCTCAAAACCAAATTGTTTTATTTACTATAATCTATGCAAACTCTTATACTGCTATTTTTTCTCGGAACCACTACTACTAAAGCTAACCAGTCAGTTTAGATTTTTAAATATATATTCATATTTTGATAGAATATTTTTGTACTCTAAATTGCAAACATTTAGATGTGCTAGGCTCAGATTCATTATGACCTTTCGACTTAGCAAAGGCATATGCTGTTCTTCAATAAGATAAATTGCTTCAAGAGTGGATAATATATTCTTATGTATGTAACAATTTGACACAGTTACTACTCCTAGTACATGCAGATTTGTGTTACCAGAACATTAAGTCTCATCAAGTTGAAATTTTAAATCTTTATATAATTCTGACCCAATAACTAAAACATCACCTCTTTTTATCCATTTTACATATAATATTTTCCTTCCATTATTATTCATAGTATCTTCCACAAAGATTCTCAGCATAGTTCCATTGTAGAGAAATCCCTAAAATAATTTTCTTTTTCTTAATATTGCCAGCGTTTTCTGAAACGTCAATGATTCTTATTTGTCGGTTTTTATTACAAATATTTCTAAAATGGCCTTTATTTCCGCAGCTAAAGCAAGTAACTGCTGGACAGGTAGAATTACTTTTATGTTGAAAATTAAGCGTTTTACACATGAAATCTTTAAATACTTCATGTTTTTGAAATCGGCATGTATTACGGCTTCTATATAATTTGTATCCCTAATAGTTTTTTGGGTTAGTTCTAAGTATTGCTTCATGTAACTTCAAACTGTCATCCATTTGTAATTTTTATGAGAGTTTCTCATCGGAAACCCTGTCAGTAATCCACAAGTTTCATCCAATTTGTGTAAGTCATCAATGACAACGTCAATTGGCTCACCTTCTATTTGTCTTCGCTTTAAAAATTTGACTCTCTTAGACTATATTTTTTTCAGTCCCAGATATGACTCAAACTTAGCTTTTACGACACCATAAGACTTATTTTCTTGTGTATTTAATTTAAAGGAATGCCAAATGAAAATTTTCTCATCCATTTTGACCAGTTAGCAGGATACTGAAATTCAACAAATGGTTCTGATAGCAGCACTTGATTAGAAACCGCTGCTGATACATTGTTTAAAGGTTCGCCCTTTGCTCCATTAGACGTATGTTTTTTCTTTTTAAAAACTTGACACCATATAAAATTAGCAAATACAGCAAGAACGGTAATTAAAAAACAAACATAAACAAACAAAAGCGACATCAATCAATACGTGATATGACATTCTTTTTTTAAAATCTAGATAATAATTTTTAAAGTAAAGGTAGAAATATACAAAGTTCATAACAATACAAATTAATACATAAAATAAATTACTGTATAATGAAACAAGAGAGCTTATGGCGAAATATAATAAATATATTACCAATTTAAAATTAAAACAGACTATCCTATTCATACATGTTCTGAATTATTATTTACTTACTTTTATACCCATAGGTAAAGCTATTTCAACTAACTTATCGGCATCCGCTGTCTGCAGTACTTGTAAAATTTCTTCTGATGTATTCGAGGTAGTTATTTGAGGATCTATTTGACTTGCAACATATAAAGCATTATTTCGGGAGTCTGACTGGAGGAAATTAAGAAGACATGTTCCACTTTGCATTATAGCTCCAGTAAATAAATCTAGTATAAATTGATTTCAAAATAAATATAAAATTTCAGTAAAAATGTTTTAACAAAATTAAATAACTTTGACTGGCTAACTTTAGGGTTACAATACATTTTAAATTATTTGAAAACCTATAGGGTTTTAAAATAATTTAGATTGAGCTCAAAACTGGTTAAATAAGATGATATATTTATAGTGGATAAATAGATTTAAAAATTACCTCGTGAGCGAGGACTGACCAAGTGATAGCCGACTGACATTGCCCCAGCACTTTCTCCGAAAATAGTGATATCATCGGGATTTCCACCGAAGAACGCGATATTTTCTTTAGTCCAAGTCAAGGCTGCAAGTTGATCTTTCAAGGCACTATTTCCAGGAAGTACTTCGTCTTCAGTAGACAGAAAACCAAAGATACCTAGAAATATTTAAATTTGGGTGTCAAGATACAATTATCTACCTGTTGTTTTTAACTGCAAGTTTGTTTCATACCTTTTAGTATTATCTGACTTATAAAACCTGATTTTCTGGTAAATGAATCTAGATATTATTAAAAACTCTAGTACGATAAAACCGAGGCTATCATGACTTTAGCCATTTAAGAATCACAGTATTTCGAAATAGAACATAACAAAGCAGAGTTACTTTCCTAAATTTAGCCTTCAATTATACAAGGCATTGAATTGAATACTTAGAATTTGTATTCACGGATCTCAGTATTAAGAACGATTTTCACTTATCGTAGAGACCCTAACACGATCATTCATCGACGTTAGTATTTAATTTCTATTAGGTAACCTCTTAGCGTCGTGGATATGGGCCCACCAGCGCTTCTTCTCAGAAAGAAAAAAAAATATGTAATATTATATCCTCTATTTAAAGACGTATTTCAAATTTACATGATCTTCTTGTATACCTTTGTACTTATGTTGTACAACAGTTTCTAATGGTGACTTATTGTTTTTTCTAGCTGAACCTTTAATATTTTTAGTGCAATAACCAATTCCTCTTAAAGACTAACTAAAATTTATATTTAAGCATCCTTTAGTGATTCTTAGGGATATCATATACGTGATACGGAATCGTTGCATTTGATTCAATTTCTATTCTGAATTTAATATATTTTTTCCCTGGCTTAGGTGGTCCAGAAATTTTAGACGATTTAGTGTGCACGTGGTCAAATGACAATCATAAAACACCAAACAATATTTTGGTGAGTGGATCTAAAAACGTTCTCCTAAAATGTTGCCGTAAAGATATTGCCCACTCCCGAGGTTTCCTCATAGAAATTTTCTGCAATAAGTAAATGTAAGATAAACTTTAGTTAGATCTACGATAGTCATGTTAGGGTTATTATTTTTAAATATCCCCAATAAAATGGAAAATAATTTGATAATAGGAAATTGACCAAAATGTCTTTGGTATATATCTGGATTGTCTTAAATTTTTTCTCAAAACTTGGAGAGTTTTAGTAAATAAATTTCAATTTAATTTTCATATTATCAGTATTGTAACTGCTTTCACAATAGAAACGTCTTTATTAAAAAAAATATTTTATTTTAAGAAGGAATTATCTAAATACACAATTGTGTAAAAATTACATTTTGCAAAATAATTAGAATTAGCAGTTTAGAACCTATTAGTATGTATGGCTTTTTGAAGCGGCTTAGGCATGCTAAAAACTAATCCTTGCCTAACAAACTGGTAGGAAATTTGAACCGCAGTTTCGAATATCCATTGCTAATTCTTCCTGAATTGTCGGTCTAAAGTTATGCTTATACATAAGCTTGGTCATTTTCCCTCATACATTTTCCTTCTGGTTAATGTCCGGAGTCTTCGAAAGCTATCGTAAAATATCGATGTTGCTTTCTTGGACTACTCTGCGAACAGGTGAATTGTCATGTAGCAAAATACATATATCTCTAAACAGTTATCTTACCGATAGAAGCATAGGTTTCTCTAATAAATCACAATAATAGTGCCAAAAAGTATCAATTGGTTAACATGACAACCCTTGGATCCCTTGTACTAATCAGAGCCCAAACGTTTATTCAAAAACGCCCCCTCTAGATGGTTTTATATGCATAGTTTGTTTTATTACAAGATGGAAATGATTTAAAAAATCGTATTTTTCTATAGATTATTGCATTAATATATTTTCTGGCATATTCCAACCTTTTATTTAACATAACATCAAATATTCGAACATTGGATTTTTCGTCGGTTGTGCCTAAACTAGGAAAATAATTCAGGATTCAAATACATTTCCTTGAAAGTAATAACTTGCTTGAATGAAATTATAGAATGATTTGAACCAGGACTCTTGTAATATTTGTCTATAACACACGTTCAATATTTCTCTTTTTTTTTTCAAAAATGTTTGGACAAATTCTGTGAAAAAAACAGTAAAAGTGACAATGAAAGCACACATATTTTTTTAATTTGTTATGTTATTTTCTATAAAAACTAGCAATAACAAAGTAACTTTAAATATTAAGAAAAACAATTAAGTTGAAAATCATTGCATACTTGATGAATACATATAGAAAAATGAAAGGTTTAGTTGTTTGTAAGTTTATAATGCAGAATAGCGCGGTTTGTTGACAAAATTGTAAAACTTGCACATTTTGTTTGTGTTTTCTACATATTTTTTTTCTGAAGTATTTGTTTAATGGAGGATATATATTATAAATTTTAATAATGCTGCGTAACTTGAGAGCGAAGCACCTTCGAAAAAAATTGACTCCGTTTTCGCGCCAAAATCTACTATTTTGCCGGAAATCTTCGAAATCAGCCGTTATAAGCTTAAGCGAAACATTACCATTCCTTTCGCTATAAAAAACTGCGAAATATTATGTTCCTTTAGCGGCTTTAACATTAGGTCAATCATTTCTACGACACTTTGCAGGGGTTCTGCGCTTGTTTTATGTAAGCTAACTTTTATAGCGGGAAATAAAAAACAAAGAGGTAACTTTTGACAATGTCCGGAATACTCAGAAGAAATTACTCTGCAATGAGCTTTTCTCCTTCAGATATTAGAGAGAAGCTCCTGAAGAGGAAAAAGCAGCTAATCAAACCAGAACATTCTGCCCTTTCCAAAGGATCAGAAAATTAGTTAGAAAACACTTTCAAGCAGCAGTCAGATTACCAGCGGTCAAGATTCCTTTAGGAATTCCTACAGGAAGTCCAATGGTCATATCATAAAAACCTAAAAGCAACCACGGTTTTAAAATAGCTCAGGGGTCTACATTAAATAACGATGTTTGCACTGGGCCACGAATGAACACAAGTCGTGTTTCATATATATCTGCTTGAATTTTTTTTTCTATCAACAGTGTAAATTGAATAGGTGGACTAGTAGACTATACTTACTTAACCTATAATTAAAGGTTACTACAATGACATTTTCTTCTAAAAATGGGGTAGGATCTGTAAATGAAAAGTCTCCGGTTCCGACTATGTATCCTCCTCCATAGATCCAAAACATTACTGGAAGGTTCAGCTGAAATAATTTAGTTAAATTAATATTATTTAAATTATCTCTTATATATATATATATATATATATATATATTTTATATATATATATATATATATATATATATATATATATATATATATACAGTGTTTCTGTTTATATTTCCAATGGATTTGCGCATCAACTGTGTTATCTCAGATGACACATCCTACGTGATATTGTTTTATTATATAGGTCTTTCCTTGTCAATTATAATCATACTAAGTTTGATAATTTTTCTTAAACTAAGCGACAAATTAATAAATACTTTTTGTCTCTTAAAAGATAAAGGTCCCAAACTGGGTATATTTATAACGAGGACGAAGTCGATGTTCATTTTTGTGCTTTATAATTGTCGTTTATTTTTTTTAATTTAAAAAAAAACTTGTAGACCCCGTTCAAAATATAAACAGCTTGCATCAAATGAATTTACCAGTTTCTAACTAACTAAAAATTTTCGAATTCCTTCAAAATGTAGGCGTATTACAATGACAAGTATATAAAAATTCCATAAGAAGGGACATTTAGATCCCTTGATCTTAAATACCTTAAAATAAATACATGTAACAAATTAGATTATTTTCAGAACCTTTTGTTATAAGCAAATTAATATTTTTATTAAGAAAATAATAAAATATTGTGTTGTTAATTCTTAAAAATACCTCTTTTTGCAATATATTTTAACCCTGTCAGCTTTTGGGAAATATCTATGGATTCCCCTCCGGTCAAAAACGACTATAATTTCACACTAACCGGATTAGATGTAAAAATGCTACAAGTATATAAAAATTCTATAAGAAAGAACCAGGGACATTTAGATCCCTAAATCTAAAATACCTTAAAATAAATTCATGTAACAAACCAGATTATTTTTAGAACCTTTTATAATAAGCAAATTAATGTAAGAAAATAATATAATATTGTATTGTTAATTCATAAAAGTACGTCTTTTAGCAATACATTTTATAACCCTCTCAACCTTTGAGAATGCCTGGAAATATCTATGGATTCCCCTCCGGTCAAAAACGACTATAATTTCACAATAACCGGATTAGATGTAAAAATGCATCAAGTATATAAAAATTCCATAAGAAAGAACCAGGGACATTTAAATCCCTTAATCTTAAATACCTTAAAATAAATACATGTAACAAACTAATCTAGTTTCAGAACCTCTTATATTAAGCAAATTAATATTTTTATTAAGAAAATAATAAAATATTGTGTTAATAATTCATAAAAAATACTTCTTTTACCAATACATTTTAACCCTCTCAGCTTTTGAGAAAGCCTGGAAATATCTATGGATGCCCCTCGGGTCAAAAACGACTATAATTTCACACTAACCGGATTAGATTTAAAAATGTCCTGAAGTAATTAGAATAAGTGTCCATTTATCATTGAAAAACTATATAATGCGTTTAGCACTACTTGCCACTTTTTAAATTTTGGTATGGTTTCTGGGACTTGAGATATATTTCTAAATGTATCAAGATTGTAATAGAATTCTATTTATTGGACGAGGTTTAATGATTTCTGTTTTTGGTCATTAGCACTGGGCAATCAAAAACTGTAAGACCAAATTATTGACAAGTTTAACATATTATTTTTTCATGACTAAAATGTCATAATATCATAATAATATGGATATAAATGAAATTTTTTTCATACGATAATTATTGCTAATAAAATGTTGGATTCCAGATCTCGCAAAAGAAATCACGTACGGGACTGTCTTTATACTTACACTAGAGTTAGCTTCTACGGGTGAATATACATTAACGTACAAACAGTCTTCACTGTACCCATATGTTGGTACTGGGTCGCCTTCAAATACTCCGACGAAAAGACAAGCTAGTGAGTCTTTTGATCCATCCAAAACATCATTCCAAGGATCGGGATTAACAGGAGGCTAAATAAAAAAATTCCATGAATGCACACTTCTATAAATTTTTAGTACTATAAAAATAAGCAAGAATTTAATATTAGAAAGTTAAAATATGTTGAAAAAGTTTTAATCATTAAAAAATCATTGTTTCTTAAACAGCTAGTATTTGTATTTAAATAGCTTTACAATAAAAAATAATTTACTAGGACTGAGTTTCAGATGAAGATCTATCTGAATAAAATTAGAGAAATAAAAAATTAGTTAACAAAATTACTCATTGATAGAAATCTTATGCAGAGTTCAGAAGTTTTAGATAATCTATAGAATTGTATATGAAGCAACAATAACTGCTTAGTAAATAAAATCAATATTTTGATTTTAATAATATTATTAGTGCATTAAAGCATCCAAATTATATGCTGGACAAAGTAATCAACAAATTTTTTCAAGATTTACTGTACAATATTTATGACCATGAATACTAGAGAGAGATTTTTAGAGATATTTTGCAAATTTTACCCTGTATCCTGTACTCTAATTCTAATTCTAAATCTTGAAACAACTGACATTTCTAAATTAATTCGCTAAAAGTTTACATTTTCTGATACTAAATAATTTTAAAATAATGACACATTTTAAATTTTCATTAAATAAATGCTAAGCTACATCTCCTGCACTACAGAAGATTTTCTTTAAAATCTTTTTAACATATATATTTTTAAACTCTATATGGCCCATAATAACATGCCTTGAATAGGGATGATGTTATTAAGCAGCAACAGGCATACTTAAAATTACTCCGGAATTTTTTTTAGTTCTTGGAATGGTTTTTTATTACTCAAACAAAGACCAATTGTACTTCGAATAGACAGTCCATTAGACAGGTTAATAAATTTACAATAATCGCTTGTGTCGACGCAAGGGTAATATTAATACTAGAGCACTATTTGCGACGATGTTGCTATTATTAACTTGTTTAGAAATACAGTACAACTGATGCCTTAAAGAGACAAATAAGATTCCCGGGTAAGTTATACATAAACGCCCAGCAGGTCGGAGACGAAAGCTGAAAATTGCATCCGCCTGTTTTCATTATTAATTTCATTGCAATAAAGTATCAGGAGTTATCAAAGCTGCTGCATCATGATGCGTATTATCAAGTTTAGTGCTTTTTTACATTACCTTTCTCAACATGTATAAAGCTGAAATTTCTTTGGTGAATAGTCAGCACCTTTCTGAGGAAGGGACAATACGTCGAATAACGCATAAAACTAAATGGTTAGCCTGAACAACTTTCAAAGGTTCTTAATTAGAATTATATGATTTATAAGAACTATATTTTTGCTTACGAAAGTTGAGAAATTTTCAAGGGTATTATTTTTAGTCAAACGTTTCAAACAATTTATATTTCCCAATTTCCACATTGATAAAAGGTTTTTTAATAAATATTTATTAGCAGTTAAAATTATGACGATAATAAAACATAATTTTGGTAAAATATTATATATTGCACTCTCGCCTTCAAACAAATTTCTAAGTTATACATTTACTTGCTCCTTCCGAAGACTTGACCCATGACAGGTCTAGCAGGATTTCTTTTTTATATTTAGACTGATGAAGACTATTCCCAAAAAAAATCAGCTACGTTTGCAATGGATTTAAAAAGTACGCAACTTATCCAACTTTAAGCAGATATAACAATGAAATTGAGACCAGCTCCCGAACTATTACACTTTTTCAAATGGGATAATAAAAATGTTGTATGAGCCTTAATTCTAACAATAACTTACCCGAAATCTAAGATCCCCGACTGGTGGTTTCGCATATGGGATATGTCTCCAAGTGTAAAAGTTTCTTCCGCTAGGTGTATCAAAAGTAGTACCTTGTACTTTCCCATCAGGCAGTTCTACAACCAATTCTTGGGACTAAAAAATATGTAGTAGATTCATTAACGTTTAAAATAAGGTTAACACTCCGTCAGTCGCGCAGTCTACGCTCGTAGAACACTCCCCTTTAAAGAGTAATCAATGGGTAAATATGTTTCCTATCCCCCCACTCGCCTTGTGTGTTTTATCAGTATTGTCGTGTGTTTTATCAGTGCTCAAAGTTACCTTTTTTATTTTTTATGCTTACGAATTTTTCATTTTCTGTACTGTGGTTTATGTTTGTTAATTCTTACTACTAGGCATTATGTTAAGTGAAACATGTCACTGTTTTCATTTTAGGTTAATTTTTTAAAACCTGTTAATTATTTATCATGTTGTCAATAAAATAAAAACAATGTAAAAGATTCCCTAAGTTTTTATCCTTATATGCTACAAAAAATGGATCTTCGGACGTAGACCTCGCAACTAAACGCCTTAGTATAATACGCGCTAATAACGCAGGGTTATTACCGGATTTTTGTAATCTAAATCTTTGAATAATTAAAGCTTATACATCTTTTTAAATTTGTTCTTTGGCAGTAAGTTTCATATAGAAACTACATATTCTAACAATAACTCCACTATGGGTTTACGCTCATGTCCATTTACAGCTTTCGTGCTACTGCTAACCAATATTGTTGTAAGAAACGAGTTATTGACTTATATTAACAAAAACACTCAAAACAATTAAGGTACCTCTTGTTATAGTTGTTATATTTTTAAGTTGCATTTATTTTGTTGTGGGAAAAAGTTGGTAAGTACCTATAAAATTAATAATTTTATCGGTATATATTTTTTCGATTTAATTGAGCTGTACAAACTTAAATTTAAAAAAAAGGGCAGCGGAAATATGGCTCCTATCTTATGATGAAATATTACTAAGTATTTTTGCAAGAAAAAATCGAAATGGCCCAAAATCTGGTTATTAATTTTCGAATGAGAGTACCTAATGTTTCAGCATAAAGGAAAAAATATACTACAAAAAAAAGACGCTTTTTCTAAAAAAAAGGTTGAGCAAAGTGTAAAAAATCCCGGACGTTTAAAATATGAAGGTCACATAAAATTTTCAAAAATATTTAGATATTATTATCACTCCGCGTCAATTGACTCAAGACGAAAAGCAATTTACTATAGGGCTCAAGTATTAAAACCATATCTATTTCCATCTAAGTCCTCGCCATCACAAGCAAAGCAAAACTAAGAAACTTAAAGATGGACCCAACAAGAGGAAGATGTCAGCAGTTGGACGTGTTAAATATGTAAAGAGATTCTCATTGCAAATATGGGTCAAGGCGGCATGTATGAATACATGAAGATTGCACTAAACTATCGTCCGACTATTTTTCACCGTCAAGTCGGAGGAAGATTTGACCTATATGCTTCGTTTTCTTTTGTAACCTATTTAAAATAAAAATACATATTTTAGCTTAAAAAGTGTTTCTGTTTTACCGATGTTTAAAAATAATGCTTACATATTGCATTATATTTTAAGAAGTTTAAAGAACCCAAAGGTACCCTGCTTTCCATTTCTAAATGCCTATAACTTAATATTTTGTTTTCTGTTTTAATTTAAGTGATTTACCGTTCTCCTGCTTGTTATGCAATTTAGAAACAAGATATGTAATGTAGAAAAAAACCGAAAATCCCTCTGCTGCATTTCTGATGGGTTTGTTGTACTACAAAATCAGAGGATTGCCGTTCACCGTAATTTAAGTCATTGGAAAATAATTTTGCCTTCACTATACGGGTTTATATTAATGTCAAGCTCAAAAATAAAAAAGAAGCAACTGCTGCAATTATTATGTTTTGAAATTAGAATAAAAAGATCATTAATAATAATAAGTACGATGTTTCTTGAACATACTAAAGCTGGGTTCGTTTTTCTTTTATTTATGAAATACGTAATCTTTAATAATGCCAAAAATTAATAATAAATTAACTAATATTTACTATATAATAAGAGTATTTTCCGTTTTAAATATTGTTCTTGGTGATTTTTTATCATATAGGCATACAAATATTAGAATATAAGAAATTCGTAATAAAAAGAGATACTAACAGCTACAACAATTTCATAGTTGTGGTACATTGTAAGGTTATCTTTATTATTTTCAAAATATTACAAATATCCTCTTATGTGAGATGGTTTAAATGTCTACGATTGTGTAATTTTATTCTGCATGTATACTTAAAGAATTTTTATGTACGGAACATTGTAATATTACAGAAGCAAAAATAATATAACCCCCTATAATGACTATTGAGTACACACTGAGTGGATATTCCTTATGTATAAGTTGATATTTAATATATAAGTAGCATGATATTATTATCATAAGTGTTTACAGATTCTTATACAAGCTAATTTATTATCGATAAAGATTGTTTGGATAACATCCTTTAAAAATTCTGCAAGTAATATAGATTTTAAAGTTATCTATTAGCAGTACTTACATATAGAGAGTTAATCGAAATAAAAATTTGATATCTATACCTTTCTCCAATTCAAATAATTCTGCACATTCTCGTAATTTATTGAGAATATATAAGATACAGTTATTTTAATTGACTCCAGCCTATAAAATCCTCTTCAGGATCACAAAGCTTATAACGTTTCGTTAGAAAATGCATGCCACAATATTTTTTTATAAATATTAAATAAATATTGGTATTTTTGTTTAAATAGAGCCACCTAAGAACTCCTTCTGCTATCGTCACAAAAGTAGACGGTTTTAATAAAAGCATCTAAATTCTATAGTTTTTAAGATGGCCTCATATAGATCAAAACGCCGGCTAATAAAACTAATCTACTATGGGTTGCTGATTAACTTGATTTTAGCAAATGCTTGAAAATTTAAACATGTAATATCTCTAATCAGTAAAATTAAAAACAAGTTACTTATTGTATGCACCTGTAGCAATACTCTCCAGAATGATGTAAAAATATGAATTTTAGTTCATTTGTAGATAACATATAGGAGCAACTCAAAGGATGTGTTTTGCCAATAATTTTCGAGACACCGTGTAGAATTAATTTCATTCACTATCAAGATTCATCCAGACTGTATATATAGACAATTGCATCTTATGAACATTGGTTCTAAGAGTAATTTTGCATTGGAAATGAATGCACTATCCTACTTTTTAGAGAAAATTTAGTTTTATTACACATTTTATATTTTTACTGTAAATTCTTTTAAACTCATGAACATAAATTAATAGATATGAAAAATAATCTGAAAAGACGAATTTTTTAAAAAAAGAGTTGAGCCAATTGTAAAAAATCCTGGTCGTGTAAAATATGAAGGTCACATAAAAAAATAATGCTTACATATTGCATTATATTTTAAGAAGTTTAAAGAACCCTAAGGTACCCTGCTTTCCATTTCTAAATGCCTATAAGTTACTATTTTGATTTCTGTTTTAATTTAAGTGATTTACCGTTCTCCTGCTTGTTATGCAATTTAGAAACAAGATATGTAATATAGAAAAAAAAAACCGAAAACCCGTCTGCTACATTTCTAATGGGTTTGTTATACTACAAAATTAGAGGATTGCGGTTCACCGTAATTTAAGTCATTGGAAAATAATTTTGCCTTCACTATACGGGTTTATATTAATGTCAAGCTCAAAAATAAAAAAATAAGCTACTGCTGCAATTATTATGTTTTGAAATTAGAATAAAAGATCATTAATAATAATAAGTACGATGTTACTTGAACAAACAAAAGCTGGGTTCATTTTTCTTTTGTCTATGAAGTACGTAATCTTTAATAATGCCAGAAGTTAATAATAAATTAACTGAAATTTACTATATAATAAGAGTATTTTCCTTTTTAAATATTGTGCTTGGTAATTTTTTATCATATAGACATACAAATATTAGAATATTACAAGTAATAAAAAGAGATACTAACAGCTATAACAATTTCATAGTTTTGGAACATTGTAAGGTTATCTTTATTATTTTCAAAATATTACAAATATCCACCTATGTGAAATGGTTTAAATGTCTAGAAGTGTGTAATTTTATCCTGTATGTATACTTAAAGAATTTTTACTTACGGAACATTGTAATATTACAGCAGCAAAAATAATATTACCCCATATAGTGACTATTGAGTACACAATGAGTGGCTACTCCTTATGTATAAGTTGATATGTAAGTAGCATGATATTATTATCATAAGTCTTTACAGATTCTTATAGAAGCTAATTTATTATAATATCCTTTAAAAATTCAGCAAGTAATATAGATTGTAGAGTTATCTATTAGCAGTACTTACATATAGAGAGTTAATCGAAATAAAAAATTGATATCTATATCTTTAGTTTATATTTTTTTATAAAGAATTACGAGAAAACCTATGCAAGTTGCAATTCAAATAATTCTGCGTATTCTCATAATTTGTTGAGAAGATATAAGATAAAGTTGTTTTAATTGACTCTTGATTTTAGCAAATACTTGAAAAATTAAACATGTAATATCACTAATCAGTAAAATTGAAAACAAATTACTTATTGTGTGTACCTGTAGCAATACTCTCCAGAATGTCGTAATAATATGAATTTTAGTTCATCTGTAGATAACATATAGGAGCAACTCAAAATATGTGTTTTGTCAATAATTTTCGAGGCACAATGCAGAATTAACTTCATTCACTGTCAAGATTCATCTAGACTGTCTATATCGACAATTATATCTTATGAGCATTGGTTTTAAGAGTAATTTTGCTTTGGAAATGAATGCCCTATCCAACTTTTTAGAGAAAATATAGTTTTATTACACATTTTATGTTTTTACTGTAAATTCTTTTAAACTCATGAACATGGAGTAATAGATATGAAGAATAATCTGAAATCTCAAATGGTAGGTTTTGAGATATTATTACAATAAATTCAAAAACGTAAATTTCTAATTAATGGCATGATTATTAAACTATATACAAGTTTTTTATATATTATAAATGAACAATAAACAAAAACGAAGTGTACACGGAAACTATAGTAATTGTTCCAGAAACAGATTTCCCCATAGATTCTTAACAGTTAAACTCTCCAGTACACCGAAAAAAAAAACGGAAATGAAATACAGATATGCTCTAAAAAATAGTTTGATAATTTAAAAAACAACTTCGAATTTCATATAACTAATCAGTCATATACGTCTGAACCCCGCTATAGTTACTATAAACACATTATTTTTAAAACCATAAAATAAAATATATATATATATATATATATATATATATATATATATATATATATATATATATATATATAGGACTAACTTATATACCAATATACACCAGAATCAGTGGCACAGAGTGGATTTTCTTACAGAAGGATTTGGTATACTTCTACGCTATATTAGAACCATTTAGTGAACATACCGGAATATGTACCAATTAGAGTAAATATCATAAAAGAAGAGACTACAAATAAAATTCGATTAGAAAGGAGAGTTAAGCAACGATATATTATTATTTCACCCTTGCATTAAAAGACATTTCAACGAAATTAGACCGGGATAAGAAATACTTGAACATGGCACTTTCGATTTGCGGACCATGGGTGCGATTTTGCACTTATCATTTCGTTAGTTAACGAAAATTTTCTCCGTTCGGAGAGCTGTTCGGCATGACATATGACATTCGGATTTTCCGATCCTGGTTTGTTAAACACCAACCTACTACTAAAGCCGCCATTTTCCAAATCTGTCAGTTCTTGAGTTTTTGATAATATCTAAATTTATTGCCTTGGAGTTTTATTTCGTAAGATAAAAATTAGTTTTGATTACTTGAAAGCTAAGCCATGATATATTAACATATGCATCATACCGTAAATAATCAACAGATGCCAAAATATTCAAGAAAATCATGAAAACATGGAACCTCCAAATAGGCAGCGAAGATACGAAACTCGTAAATCCTTCAAATTAAACAAGGTAAGCTAATCTGTTTAAAAAATATTATCTATGTCATATTATTACGAAACCTATTTTAGTTTTTAATGAATCGTTATTTTTAATTCAGTGAATTCTGATTTGATCATTTTGTTAGAAGTACGGGAAAACATAAAACGCTATCCTCAAAATGTACTTCTTTTGAAGAAATATTTAACAAAGTTGTGAATATTCTGTCTAAATATTAATTACATTATTTGCTATATGGTGCAAAATTCTATATTACGTATTTTATTTTTAAAAGAAAAGGGACCTATGTTAATATGTATTCCATCTATTCTAATCCAGCACCGTGGCTGTTATGCAACCACATAAACATCATACATTAATCCGCCTTTGAAACGGGGCGCGCCTTCCACAGAAAAATAATATAATAATATAGGGGAAATGCGTTCCTCGGGAGAACAAAGCGTTTTAAACTTAGAGTAAGAATAAAACTCTTAGTCTAGCTTGTAATTGCCCATTGTTACTGGGAAATGGCCCTCCCTATTTTAAGAATAGGCAGTATTTTATTTATTTTGGTCTCTCGTAACCTAACCTAACTTTTATAGTTCACAGATACACAGTCAACAAGTCGAACAGCTGATGGATCACTTGCGGAAACATAACAGTGGTTTAATAATGGTGTATTTAAGTATTGCAAAATTGAACATAAATACCAGCAACTAGGAACCAATTTAAGTATAATATTTTCTATTGATGGAAAGACTAAAGAAGCAATAAGGGCAGTTGAATCTAGATTATCATAATACTGTTACAGGTGTCAGGTAGGCATGAATTTGTATATTTTTAAGCAAATAGACTGTACTTGCTAAAATTATATTTTATTGTCTATGTCGAGGTCTATGTATAACTTGTAAACAAAAGTATTCCTTAACAGGTATTATCAAAGAAAATTTATAGCGTAAGCTATTATTTTCTTTGGTATTATATATTTTCACTGTTGAGGGCGAAATGAAATAATCTTTGTTTTTCTTTAAAAGAACTATAGTTGGAATTATATAATGTTATAATTATTAGAGTAGGGAAATAATTAGTTATATTATATTACACAGTATGTGGTGTATGGCACATTTATTGATTATAGCAATATTTTTACTTTTTTGCAGAATATGACCCTAAAAAGAAGGGAATGATACAAGAAATGATGTCAAGTATTTGATACAGTATTTTCATTTACCTTTCACATACTTAGTCAATATAAGGAAGAAAAATCACCGAAGCGCAATTACAAATTCCTCGATAAGCTATTTTGTTGATTCAAATTTGAACTCGACCATTTTGATTGTAGAAGTAAGTATTAATTGTGATTATTTTTTTTTTATAAAGAAACTTACTATAATATTAGACTTAAACAGATTAGGCTAGTATAATTCATAAGCTTATGTTTAACAAAGTCTACTGCAAAACATACCTAGTTCGTTATTATAACAAATTATCAGTTTACAGTATCAAACAGAATTTAACACTTGAAACCTTGTTTAATTTGACTAATTGTTTTTGCACTGATATTCTGTCGGAAAAAGCAGCAAGATAATGCATAGCAATTCAACTAATGAATGGTGCACTTATTTTTTTATTATGTCATCCATTAAACTTTGTGCTAGACACCTCATTATGTTTTATATATTTGTCTAATTTCTTACAGTGTGATACAAATATGTTTGAAGTGTTTGTTTTTCCTTGGGTTTTGCTAATTGCAATTTTTAATGTGTATTTTTAAATTAATCTTTTGTTCATATCTATGAATCGCTTTTGAAGTTTCACATCACAATAAAAATATTCCTATGTAAAATTGTACAGGGTGCCTGATTATATTTTAAATGGTACATACCCTAGAGGCCTTATGCTATGAGTTATCAGAAAACTTTAAATACAAATGTTTTTGGGTTTAAACAAAATCATCATTCATTAATCATTCTTGTGATTATAAATATACTAGGCTTAAACTTTATCTCTAAAGATAATAGAGAAATTTTAGAAAAACCATAAGAGGCAGTGTGTAAGAGAGAGATGGAGAATGCTCCCAATATAGTGGAGTCAGTTGGAATACATTGCTTCTTATGATAGGGTTTTTCTTAAATTTCTTGATTTTCTTTAGAGGTAAAGGTCTTAAACCTAGTCCATTATTAATAATCAGCAAGAAAAGACCATTTGAGGTGTATCTATTATACAGGGTGTGCCTTTTAAAATAAGGCAGTCGATGCCCATTTGCTAAATTTCCGATTATCTTTTGTTTCTTTTTCTTGTAAATTGACCAAACCTGAACACTTTTATATTTAAAGTTTTTTGATAACTCATAATAAAGTCTCTAGGGTACTGTTTAAAATATAACCAAACATCCTGTACATAAAATCTGTATAAAATATCAGATGTGTTAAAAATTAAAAAAAACTACATATATATATACATAAAGGAACAAAAGTGAACCAAACTTAATTTTAGAGAAAAAATTATACACCATATACATTATACCTATATCATGAAGAAACCTTATTTTTTGTAAGTTAAGTTAACTGTGTTTACCATTTTTGACCAGAAGAGGTTATTTCAAATCCATTATTATGTAGTTCTGGGATACCTTGTTAGGTACTGGAAGAAACTAGGTTGCTAAAAGTACATTTTGTAAGGATATATTAAATATTTATACAGGATGTCCCAAAAATGTTGTATAAGGTGCAGCTGCTGTTTTTTTATTATGGACTATTTTGTTTTATTAAAGAACAAAACGTCTGGTTTATATGCAATTTGGTAAATTGAGGTTTAATACCTTAAAAAAGACTATACATGAATTTGTAATTCGTTTTGTTTAAAATTTTATTTTTTAAACTTCAATTTACTTTAAACATCTGTATGTTGCCTTTTTTAATCATATCAAATAAAGTAAAACTGACTTAAGTCTATGAAAATTAAGATTACTCACAGTGAAAACTGTATTTTGTAACAAGAAACATTTTTTTCTCGATTTTTTCTTCAGAATAACTTTATTTTATAAATTCAATTCTGTCTCTATTTTGTAAGATTTGGAGGTGATCATGGTATCTATTGTTCAGAAAGTCAAGAAGTACAACATATATAAAATGTAGCGAATTTCCCTCAAGCTAGTTTTATAAGATTTATGTGTAGTCCTAGTAGCTACCTCGCAATTCACCCTTTCTTATAGGTATGTTCAATATAATTTTTAGAATACCTAGTGGCATTGTGGATTGTGACGTATAAATGACGAACTTAAAGATGGAAATTTTTGGACAATATTCAGATCTCAATTTTTGTTCAATAAAAATTAACATATTTAGTTACGTGTAATATCTTCTTGTTATGGTTCGAACTACATGCTTAAGAAAATAATCAGCGTGCACTCCTTACTGTGTAACACTTTATTCTGCTCTTTTCTAAATCTAATTACAATGGTATAAAACTACTTAGACTAACCTAATTAATAAAATAAATAATAATTTGATGATTCTATAAACTATTACTCCATATTTATAACAATCGAAAAGCTGTGTTGGACATTGTTGCAATAAGTTATTGCCTTAATTATAGTTCAATGATATGGCCTACTTTTGCAACTTGGATTCCATCACACCTTCCCCGAAAAGCAAAAAAAAAATATATACATATAGATTTTTTTCTTTGTGGAATTAACTAAAATAATGTTTTATTCTATTTTTATGTATTTCTACATTCTTATTTTTAATTTTTACCACTACATTTGGATCATTATCCTCCAAAACTGGATATGGACCATTAAATAAAGCTTCTAATTTATTATTTCTACCGTTATTTTCTACTAAAACCATATCTCCTACATTATAAGTTTGACTTTTACAATTGTTTTTGTCATACTCAATTTTGCGTTTATTTTTTGATGTCATTAAATTATTTCTCGCGTCATTCCACGCTGTTTGCAACCGAAATTTGAGTTCCTTAGGATAATCATAAAAATTATATACTGGATCGACTTGATTAACGATGTTAGATGGAATATTACTGGATTTTCCAAATACGAGTTCATAAGGTGTGTACTGCGTTGACGTGTGTACACTGTTATTGTATGAAAAACACCAATAAGGAACCCAAGAGCTCCAGTTAATAGTTCCTTTCGACAGTTGCATGCGTAGATATGCACCCAAATGCTTATGGGTATTTTCAAGGGCTCCTAAAGTTTGATGGTGAAATGCTGTAGAATTTAATTGTTTAATTTTAAGCAGCTTACAAGATTCTTTAAATATATTAGATAAAAATTCGGTTCCCTTGTCTGTTACGCAAGAAACAGGAATACCGTAACGCAAAATAAAATTTTCTACAAATGACTTTGCAACAGTCAATGCCTCTTTATTGGGAAGCGGATATGCTTCCACGAATTTTGTTAGCTCACATTGAAGTGTGAGTATATATTGATTATTTTCAATATCAACTGGTAATGGACCGACTAAGTCTAGGTATACTTTTTGAAATGCTGAAGTAGCCGTTGATGATATTGTCATAGGTTGTTTATTTGGTTTTGAATGCTTGTACCTTTGACATTCGTCACACCTTTTGACAAAATCCTCAACGTCATTCTTCATGGTTACCCAAAAGTAATATCTTTTTATATTGTTATACATTCGGTTTATCCCTGAATGTCCTCCCGTTGGTAATGTATGAAAGTCATTAAGAATTAACTGACGTAATTCCTTATTTTCTATCCTTTGTTTATCTTTTATAATACTGAGTTTAAGATTTGTCTTGAAAATTTCGTTTTTACATTTAATCATGCGCATGTCATTTAAAAACTGATTAGACTCATTATTTTTTATAATAATTAATTCCGGAATATCGTGTTTTTTACATAATTTCTCCAGATGCCTCAACGACTCACCTAAGTTCGACGTTGATCGGTATTTCTGGGATATGTACACTATCTTAGAATTGACGTCATACATTAAATTTTCATATTCAGTTTTTAATTTATTATTAAACTTTATTTTCGTAAATTCATTTTCACGTACCGGCCGTAGTTCTATTATTTGAGTTTTAGGGTATTTTAATATTTCCACTGCAACAGGGTGATCAATCCTGTTTTCCATGGAAGTATTATCACTTGTCATATTGGGTTTTGTTTTGTTATTTTTTGTCTCCGAACGAGTGATTGCGTTTAAACTGGCACTCACTTTATTATTCATTTCTTTTAATTCGTTCGACTCTATACACACACGTGACAAAGCATCCGCTGTAACATTTTCAGCACCTTTCACATAGTGGATTGAAAAATCGTATTCCTCGAGCGTTAGCCTAAATTTTGTGAGCCTACTAGAAGGATTTGTCATGCCAAATAAGTATATTAAGGGACGATGGTCCGATAATATTATAAATTTTTTACCAAATAAATATGGTCTAAAATGTTTACATGACCAAACGATTGCTAATAATTCCTTCTCTATTGTACAATAGTTTATTTCTGCTTTATTTAGAGTTCTAGAAGCGAATGCAATAGGCCTGTCATCTGAGTTCGACAATACAGACCCCAACGCGTACCCACTTGCATCGGTTCTAAGAATAAATTGATTATCTTTTGAAAAATTTGGATACTGTAACAAGGGCGGACTAATAAGAGACTGTTTTAAAGTTTCAAATGAGTTTTGACATTCTTCAGACCATTTAAAAACTATTCCTTTCCTAGCTAGTTTATTTAAAGGGTGAGCAATTTCTGCAAAATTTTTAATAAATTTCCTGTAATAATTTGCAAATGCAACGAAGCGTTTGGCTTCGTCACAATTTTTAGGAACTGGATATTGAGAAATAACCCTTGTTTTTTCAGGATCAGGTGATATACCTTCAGATGAAATTAAATGACCCAAATATAAAATTTCCTTTTTTAAGAACTCACATTTACTAGGATTTAATTTAAAGTTTACTTGTCTAAGGCGTTGTAGAATTTTAGTTAAATTTTGATTATGATTCTGTAAGGAATGTCCAAAAACTATCAAATCGTCTAAATAAACAAAACATGCCTCGTAATTTAAACCCGCCATTGCTACAGTCATCAACCTTGAGAACGCACTAGGACTTATTTTCATACCCATTGGTAATCGTTTCATTTGAAATTGTCCTCTGTCCGTTGTAAAGGCTGTACAGGGCCTACTCTCAGGATCAAGTTCTAATTGGTAATATCCTTGTGCTAAATCAAGGTGCGAGAAATAAATCGCACCAGATAGGGAATCTAGAATTTCCGTAATATTCGATAGCGGAAATACATCATTTTGTAGGCGTTGATTACATAACCTAAAATCTATTATCAATCTGTGACGTTTAACGCCATTTTTGTCCGGTTTTTTGGGAACTAATAAAAGAGGTGAAGACCACTCTGAGTGTGCTTCCTCTATAATACCCTTTTTTAGCATATCGTCCACCTGGTTATTAATTTCCTCTTTTTGAGCATGAGGTAACCTGTAAGGTTTAACGTAAACTGGAGTTGCGTCCTCCTTTAACCTTATTTTTTGCTTATATAAATTAGTAACTGTTAATGAATCATTTTCTAAGTGAAAAACATCCGCATATTTAGCGCATATTTTTTGTATAGAATTTCTCTCTTCTACGTTAAGGGCTTCTGTATTTATAAGATCTAAAATTGTATCAACTCTGTCAACGGAGATTTTATTTTTTGTAAAAGAATAAACATCATATTTTGATAGATATTCAACTTTAGGCTCAAAATTTCGCAATCTTATTTCTCTTTCATTCACATTCAATAGCCTTACAGCCACTTTACCATCTTTCGGTCTTGCAATACTATTTGCGATCAACACTCCCTCACATAATTCATCATTTAAAATGACACATTCATCTGTGAGACTGGTACAGCAATGTGTAATTATTTCACATCGGGGTGGAATAACAGTATATAAATTATTTTTGGACTCCAAAGGTACTGTTATTTGCTTATTTTGATTAAGCCAAAAAGAAAATAAAAACTTTTCATAATCGATAATTGCACCATACTTAAGGAAAAAATCTGAACCTAGAACTCCATGTATACTAGAATCGAAACTTTTAATAATTGTAAAATCATGAGAAATATATTCATTGTTCATAGTGAATAAAATATTTGCAGATCCAGCTGAATATGTTGAGCCTGCAATTCCTTTAATTTTAATTTTATTAGTTGTATTTATAATACTACTATCTTTCAAATAATTCTCAAAAAAACAAGAAATACTTGCACCAGTGTCACATAAAAATATCATTTCTTCCCTTTCATACCCGACACGCACATAATTTAAAGCATTCATATTAAAACTAGCTGTATCATTATTTTTTAAATTATTAGAAACGAAAAAACTTATTTCCTTGAGATTCCTCGCTGTTTTTATTTATGTTACTACTTTCCACATTATCAACAAAATATACACTATTATTTGAAAACTGCTGACGCCTACCTCCTCGACGAAAATTTGACCTACTAAAGCTGGAACGACCTCGGCCTTGGTACTGCGAATTATTTTGCTGTCTGCTAAAATTGTAATTATTAAAGTTTTGCCTACTCGGGTTACGAGATTGATTATAATTATGAATTTGTCTAAAATTTGTAAAATTACCTCTAGACCGATTTCCTCGATATTGGTGACGCCCACGCATATGAAATAAGTTATTAGATTAAGTTGGGGTTAAATTTAAATTTTCTTCTTTAGCGCCAGTTATCGCGTCCTTTAAATTATTGTAATTTCTAGCTTTTATTATTGTTCTTAAATCTGAATTTTTTAACCCATTCGCGAAAGCATTTATCGCCAATTTTTCATTCACCGGTTGTAAAATTTTTGCCGAATTTTGATCACCGTCCGCTTGCGCTAAGGTTAAATTTAATAAAAGTTGCTCGATAGTTTTCGCATAATCATCTATACTTTTAGTATCTTGTCTAACGTTATGCAACTGATTAGCTAAAGCTGGTGCAGATTGTTTTGTAAGAAGTTGGTTTTTTATATCTGTGACCAAAGCACCAACATTAGTATACGTCGTTTGTAATCTTAATTTCGCGTTTTGTGTTAATTTGGCCTTTAAAACATATTTGATTAGCAATACTTTCCCGTTGTCGTCAAGCAAGTCGTTATATAATTCAATAGCATCAATCAACATTTTCGTAGTTTCTTCGGTACCATCCATAGATGGCAACAAAGAAGCTGCGGTTCGCAAATCAAATTTTTCACTCATTGTTGAACTAGGATGAATGCCCAAAACCAAATCAGTCTCTGCGAGCTGTAATTTTTTTTATCTTTTATGGCAATTAACCGACCTGATAAAATAGATCTAGCTTTATCTATGTTTTCTCTTATTTCTAATACATATTTTTGAAAATGTTCTAATTTATCCGTGTCATGCACCTGTTTACTATACTGATCTCTAAGCTGAAAAAATTTATTTTCTAATGTTTCTACGTTGCTACTTAATTTATTTACCCTATCCAAAGATTCTCTACGCTCTAATGACTCCTTTTTTATATTTATGATAAATAATGAAATAATGTTATTCAATTTATCCAAATCGCTTAAATCTACTACACTCATTAAATAAAATAATTATCAATAAATTTAAGGCAATAAATAATATCCAATAAAATTGTATAGTGCTAAAACTATGACTTACTAATTATGTTAATACTTAAGTATGTTCATTGTCCATAGTCGCCTAAGATAAGTCCATACTGTCCATATTCACCAATACTAGGGGCTTTATCAATCCCAACGTTGCGCACTAGCGGCCTTTTGCCACACTAGCACGTGCCCTCGTTGCTGACCACCGGATTGGTTCGGCCAGTGTCTTCTTTTTTCTCGACTTTATAAGTCTTGGCTTCTTCTAATTTCTAGACGTATTTTTCTTTCCAATTCCTTTTTACTGCGACGGCAACACCATAAAACAATTAAGGTAACTGCTATCATTATAGCTACAACTCCGCAAACTTGCCAAAGAGAATAGTTACTGTTGCTACCCTCTGCAGTCGTACCACCACTGTTGCCTGCCTGGGCAATTATAACTTCTTCTTTTGACTGTGTTTTTCCCATGTTTTTCTTTTCTTCTAAAGCACCATAACGATATTTTTGCACTGTTAACTTAAGCACATAGGCTGCAGGGTCGCCATGTAATATCTTCTTGTTATGGTTCGAACTACATGCTTAAGAAAATAATCAGCGTGCACTCCTTACTGTGTAACACTTTATTCTGCTCTTTTCTAAATCTAATTACAATGGTATAAAACTACTTAGACTAACCTAATTAATAAAATAAATAATAATTTGATGATTCTATAAACTATTACTCCATATTTACAACAATCGAAAAGCTGTGTTGGACATTGTTGCAATAAGTTATTGCCTTAATTATAGTTCAATGATATGGCCTACTTTTGCAACTTGGATTCCATCACATACGGTTTTCGACACTGTCCAGCAGGCGCGTAACTAAGGGGGGCATAGGGGAGGCGATGTCTTTTTTGTGGGATATTGCATGGGCGCCCGCAGAACCATAACTGATGAAAAAAAAACCAAAAATGGTCATGCATAGTCCATTTGGTATAAAAATGTAATTTATATATGTAATATACAATATTTACATTTTCCAGGGGAGGCAAGCGTCCCCCTCCCCCCTTCCCCCCATTCAGTAACAGGAGTCTAGGGACGCCCCTACGGTCTAGCACTAAGTTTATAGCCTAGAGGATGTTAATGCAGAGGTCTTCAGTAAGTTGTTTTACAGAGTGTTTTGTAAAACACTTCTAAAAAAAAGTTCTCCTTGTTTTTTAAATTCTTTAGTTTTTTTTTGTACAGGGTGTTTTCAACGAAATTGTAAATTTTCTTTAAACATGTTTTTTTTTCTCAACTTTTGTATCCCTTATACTATTATTTCTTACCTCAGTTATGAATAAAGGTAATGTCTCTAAATTTAGAAATGCGACTGTTGTACAGGACTTTCATTTATATTTTGACACCTAGTTACATCTTTAATTATAGAAAATTAAAAAAAAACTTTAATTTCAAAATTTGTTGGATTATTCCTGTATTATAGTCTAAAAATATCAAATACTTCTAAAAATTATTGAAAAGTAGAAAAAACTACATAACATGGATTTTTTAAATGTGACACCTTGAATATTATTATCTAATTAAATTAGTCTTTTCATACCGATTATAAATATATTTTCAGAGTTCAGAGAGAGAGAGAGTACTAATATCTTTGCCTCTTATGAAATGGCTTTTATCAATTTTTTGGATAATCTTTAAAGATAAAGGTACCAAACCTGACATAATTGCTAACTTCAGATTCATTTAATGTTGCATTAAATGGGGCCAGCTAAAAAAAATATAGGTTATGTAATTTCTTCTATTCAGTAATATTTTGTATAGTACTTAGAAGATAATAGTGAAAAAATCCTACAATTATTGTGTTTTTATTTTCTATAGTTAAAGCTGTATCTAGATGTCAAAATATAAATAAAAACATTATACTTATAAAAAACTGTTTTGCATATTTTTTACTTTGAACTAACTTCAAACTCATCATTAGAATTCATTAATATCTATGTAAATTTAAATAATAACAGACCTTTTTACCATTATGTAATAAGTTTCATTAATTTTTAAACTCTCAAATGACCTTTTGATCTGATGGATCATGAAAGTTAGTTTAAAGTAAAAAGTTCACAATAGAATGGGGTAAGAAATAATTGTTTGATGCATACAGGAGCTGAGAAAAACAACACATCCAGAAAAATTTACATTTTGGTGAAAACACCCTTTATATAAAAAAAGTTTTTTGGTATTCGGGTGTGAATTATCCTGGGTAGAAAAGAACAATATAATATTTCGTTTTGTAATAGTCATTGTGTGTGTATAAACATTTTGTGAAAATGACAAGGGCTTAGATAATACTCTGTGTAACAGATTTCTTGTGGCCTTTTGCATTTTCGAAGCGATAAATCCAACATAAACCACAACTCAATATATAAATTCTGGTTGAAAATTAGTAAACTTGAATTTTGTCTACAAATTTGGACATCAGTACCTAAAATTGATTAATTAATGTAGGGGTTAAGGTTATATTGAATAAAAAAAAATTGGGTGGAGGTACTATACATGCTGTTGGTTACAAACACAAGTTTAAAAAGCCATATTTATATGGATATTCTTCATATTTTCTTAAGGGGAATATGCTTCTTAAGTATTGCTTTTAATTTTTAACGAAAATTGGAAATATACCTATTTTATCAATAATTTTTTTACAATATTTTTTCTTCTTTTTAGGTATTTCAAGTCACAGTGTGAGTCCTTTGGACCCTTTGTAAAAGAAAATGGTGTGTACTTACATATCACCAGAAATCAGCAGCAATGGAAACTAATTTCAGCTTGTAACAACTTGAACAATAAAAACATGTCCAATTGTAATATTTTTTTATTTAGTGACAAATATAGAATTGATTTTCATTATAAAATATTGTTTGTTGTTATTATAAACACTTTAAAAAAAAATTAAAGAAGTTCAAGTCAATTTCATAATAATCAAAATGGAAAATTATTTCATTTATATCTTAAAGATTTATGACTATACTTAAATCTAAAAAAATAATTATATTTAGGCGTTTTATAGATACAGATTTACAGGGATATAGAAAGTTAGAGATTGATACCATTATGAAATTAGTTATGGGTGGTATTATATATGAATCTTTAAACAAATTTCCAAAAGTTAAGGTATGAACGTAGAAATATTTATTTTTCAGTTCCAACTGTTTCTTTTGGTAGTTATGTAAACTCTCCAAACGTCAATTTTTAGTTTTTAGACGATAAAATTACTCTATTAGGTATAGGATCAACTGTGCAGTAATTTTATTATTTTTAATGCAATGAAAAAAAAATCCAAAGTAAATTTTCTTCTTCCCAATCATATGATAATTATCAGTATCTTTGAAATATATAGAGCGTGACAAAATATCTATTTTTATTAAATGAATATCCTGTCTATTTTTTACACCTAAAAAGCTAAAAAATATCTTTCCAAAAAACTGCCAAATTTTCTGATATACCCACCTATGATATTTAAAAAACTAAAATTAATACCTTCCTGCAAATGGCCATATTATTTTTGAATATATAAATTTTCGTAGCAGTTACAAATAGAGTATTTCTTAAAAGGGCTTCTTTATACAGAGCATTCCATGTAAAAAAATTACACTATATGTAATATTTTTTAGTACGAGAAATAATAAAAATATTAGAGAGGGATCACTTTAAATGGCAATCAATGTTTCTTGTACAGATTGTCACTACAATTTACTGCATATTCAAATAATTTATTAGGCCGTCATTTAGTTTTGTTATACAAGATTCGGACTAAAATTTTACCAGTCTGTCTCTGTTTCTCACTTGAGTTTTATGCAGTTTTATTTCATTAGGCCGCCATTTTGTTTCGCCATATTCGATTTTTACCAAAATGTGTTCATTCCGTTGAAAACTTAAATTCAACTGAATAAGTAGTTTTTAAGCTATGCTGCGTACAGACAGAATGACAGAAGTGGGAAAACATGGGGCCCAAGCACACCAAAATGCAAAGTCCTGCAAAAATGTTAAAGGGTTAATTTTTCATTTTTTACTCTTTTAAACTGATCTAAATGCTGGTGGTTGCCCTTCTTCAATAAGGACTTTTATTTATTTTAAACTTTATAATTAAATGGTAAAAGTATTAACTTCTATTTGTTTATTTTTCTAATGATTTAATAAATCCTATTATGTATTTTAATAATTTTAACACAGAATAATTGTGTAACTTATTTTATTAAGACCATATTACCATTTTATTAAAAAAATTAAAATAAATAATACATTTGGAAAAATAAAAAACATATTTTTATTACCAATTCATTAGATAAATATAGAAAATAAATGTATTAGAAATTAAAGTTGGAAGTTTCATTTTGAAAAAATATTTAATTCAGAATAAATATAACATTTTGACTAGTACGTCTAAAACTAGTCCACTCTAATAAAGATATGTATGCATTTATCACTACAGTACATTGAATTTGTAGACAATAAAGAAAAAAAACTTAAGCTCTATCTCAAAATATGGCTTACTAAAGTATTCAACAATTGTCTGTTAAAATTATTAGATTTTAGTTTAATGTTGATTCTTTAACAAATGTTTGCTTAGTGTCCTATTTATTTAGAAAGGTGTTATGTATCTTAAAATAGTTATTTCCTTCCTCGAAATACCTGACAGTGTCTTTAAGAATATCATATTCTCTAATGTCTCTAAAATATCTGGAAATACAAGTGCAAAAATATTATATTACGCCTTTATAGTAAGGTATAATAACATTAAAATCTGTTCTGGAAAAGCACAATATAATATCCACTAAAATGTGCACTTTTTTCACTGCACTCACATGTAGCGATTAATTAAAGTCAAATTTAGGTCTCTTGAAATCACCACTTATTTAGGTACTTATATATATATTACTAATTATATATTAGGTATTAGGTATAATATTATTCACCATCACCAATTGATGCCAACAATGCTGCTATATCTTCCATTTTAGAAGTATAACAAACACAAGTATTAAGGATCTCCAGGCAGACCTTAGTAGCTTCAGATTTTTAACTATTCATCACCTTTTAATTATTTCCAAAATAATAAAGTATACTTAATTAATTAGGCCAAAGAAATGTGTCGTGTTTTGCTCAACGTCAACAAAATAATTTTAAGTTTAACAGTAATTGTCAAATCGTAATGAAAAACTGGCCTACTTGACGTCAAAAAATACATGCAATTTTCCATTTAAGAAATGGATGCTACTTCCAACCTTTGTCAGTTGTTTGGCTAAATCACGTGATTTAGCGATTCGTTAACTAACGAAATGATAAGTGCAAAATCGCACCCCATATCTTTTTGGTTAGTGCGGACTTGATGAAACCATAGTACATGCTGGATAAACTTAAAGATATATCGTCTAAAATTAAACCTGCAATTAATACAGCAGTGTCATCAAACACGTGAACTAAACACGTGAATAAACAATATGTAGAAAATTCACTAAGGTTTAAAATAAGGTTAACATTCCGTTAGTCGCGCAGTCTACGTTCGTAGATCACTCTCCTTTAAAGAGTAGTCAATGTCACCACCGGCCTCAATAATTGTCAATAATATACCCAAATAAGTAATCAGTAAGCTAAATAGAGTGAATAAGTATTGTCGTGTCTTTTATCAGTGCTGAAAGTTAACTTTTTTATTTTTTACCATTATGAATTTTTTATTTTCTGTACAGCTATGGTTTATGTTTGTTAATTCTTACTACTAGGCATTATGTTAAGTGAAACATATTACTGTTTTCATTTTAGGATAAAACAAAGTTTACTATTTTAGAACCTTTTAATTACTTGTCATGTTGTCAATAAAATAAAAAAAATGTAAGACACTGTTTTTAATTTCACTATTATAAAATTTACAAATAATATGACACATAATGTATTCTGTGTCAATCTGACATATAAAAACATCCTTTTCAAAAGATTCCCTAAGTTTTGATCCTTATATGCCACAAAAAAATAATCTACGGACGTAGACCTGGCAACTAAACGCCTTAGTATTTAACGCAGGGTTATTACCGGATTTTTGTGATCTAAATGTTTGAATAATTATAACTTGTACATCTTTTTAAACATGTTCCTTGGCAGTAAGTTTCATATAGAAATTACATATTCTAATAATAACTCCATTATAGGTTTACGCTCATGTCCATTTACAGCTTTTGTGTTATTGCTAACCAATATTGTTGTAACTAACTAGTTATTGACTTATATTAACAAAAATACTCAAAACAATTAAGGTGCTTCTTATTATAGTTGTTATATTTTTAAGCTGTATTTATTTTGTGCTGTGGGAAAAAGTTGGTAAGTACCTATACAATTTTTAGTTTTATCATCTTTTTGTTTTCGACTTAATTGAACTGATGTAATAAAATACGGCTCCCATCTTATGATAAAATATTACTAAGTATTTTTGCTAGAAAAAATCGAAATGGCCCAAAATCTGGTTATTAATTTTCGAATGACAGTACCTAATGTTTCAGCAAATAAATTGAACATTACTTTTCATAAAGGCAAAAAAATACCACAAAAAAGAAAACGCTTTCTCTTAAAAAAGAAAAGTTGAGCCAATTGTAAAACATCCTGGTCGTGTAGAATATGACGGTCACATAAAATTTTCAAAAATGTTTAGGTATTAAGGCTCATTCACAACAAATTAATTCTAAAACTATTAGATGCTCTTTGTTCACTCCGCGTCAATCAGCTCAAGACGAAAAGCAATTTACTATAGGGCTCAAGTATTAAAAACATAACTGTTTCCACCTAAGTCCTCGCCATCACAAGCAAAGCAAAAGTAAGAAACTTAAGGATGGACCCAACAAGAGGAAGATATCAACGGTTGGACGTGTTAAGTATGTAAAGACATTTTCATTGCAAATATGGGTCAAGGTGGCATGTATGAATACATGAAGATTGCACTAAACTACCGTTGAAGATTTTAATTGTTCTAAATATTGATTCGAGATATAGGGTTAATATCGTCCGACTATTTCTCACTTTTTCACCTTCAAGTCGGAGGGAGATTTGACCTATATGCTTTGTTTTCTTTTGTAACCAATTAAAAAAAAATACATATTTTAGCTCAAAATGTGTTTCTGTGTTACCGATGTTTAAAAAAGGAATTCTTACATATTGCATTATATTTTAAAAAAATTAAAGGACCCAAGGGTACCCTGCTTACCACTCCTAAATGCCTATAACTTAATATTTTGTTTTCTTTTTAATTTAAGTGATTTGCTTGCTGCTTCTTATGTAATTTAGAAACAAGATATGTAATGTAGAAAAAAAACCGAAAATCACTTTATTGCATTTCTGATGGGTTTGTTGCACTACAAAATCAGAGGATTGCGGTTCACCGTAATTTAGGTCATTAGAAAACAGTTTTGCCTCCACTATACGGGTTTGTGTTAACGTCAAGCTCAAAAATTAAAAATAAGCTACTGCTGCAATTATTATGTTTTGAAATTAGAATAAAAAGATCATAAAAATAAGTACGATGTGACTTGAACAAACAAATGCTGGGTTCATTTTTCTTTTATTTATGAAATACGTAATCTTTAGTAGTGCCCAAAGTTAATAACAAATTAACTGAAATTTGCTATATACTAACAGTATTTTCCTTTTTAAATATTGTGTTGTGATTTTTTACCATATGGGCATACAAATATTAGAATATTTCAAATTCGTAATAAAAGGAGATACTAACAGCTATAACAATTTCATAGTTGTGGTACATGTTAAGGTTATCTTTATTATTTTCAAAATATTACAAATATCCACCTATATGAGATGGTTTAAATGTCTAGGAGTGTGTAATTTTATCCTGTATGGATAGGTACTTTTTTACTTACGGAACATTGTAATATTACAGCAGCAAAAATAATATTATCCCATATAGTGACTACTGATTGCACAATGAGTGGCTATTCCTTATGTATAAGTTGATATGTAAGTAGCATGATATTATTATCATAAGTCTTTACAGATTCTTATACAAGCTATGGATATAATATATGTATATTATTTAAATATTGTGCTTGGTGATTTTTTACCATATAGGCATACAAATTTTAGAATATTATAAATTCGTAATAAAAAGAGATACTAACAGCTATAGCAATTTCGTAGTTGTGGTACATTGTAAGGTTATCTTTTTCCTGTCAAGATATTATAAATATCCACCTATGTGAGATGATTTAAATGTCTAAGATTGTGTAATTTCATTCTGGATGTATACTTAAATAATTTTTACTTACGGAACATTGTAATATTACAGCAGCAAAAATAATATAACTCCACATAGTGACTATTGAGTACACACTGGCTGGCTTTTCCTTATGTATAAGTTGATATTTAATATATAAGTGGCACGATATTATCATCATAAGTGTTTACAGATCTTATACCAGCTAATTTAGTATCGATCAAGATTGTTTAAATAACATCCTTTAAAAATTCTGCAAGTCGTATAGATTTTAGAGTTATCTATTAGCAGTACTTACATATAGAGAGTTAATCGAAACAAAAATTTTATTTCTCTATCTTTAGTTTATATTTTCCATACAGAATTACTAGAAAATCTATGTAAGTTTGCAATCCAAATAATTCTGCATATTCTCGTAATGTATTAAGCAGATATAAGATAAAGTTATATTAATTGACTCCAGTCTCTACAAGATCATCTTCAGGATCACAAGGCTTATAACCTTTTGTTAGAAAATGCATGCCACAATATTTTTTCATAAATATTGAATAAATATTGGTATTTTTGTCTAAAAAGAGCCACCCAAGAACTCTTTTTGCTATCCTCACAAAAGTAAAAGGTTTTAATTAAAATCTAAATTCTATAGTTTTTAAGATGGGCTCATATAGACCAAAACGACGGCTAATAAAAACAGCCTAATCTACTATGTATCCATGTATCTCTAATCAGTAAAATTAAAAACAAATTATTTATTTTATGTATCTTAGCAATACACTCCAGAATGATGTAATAATATGAATTTTAGTTCAACTGTAGATAATATATAGTAGCAACTCAAAATATGTGTTTTGTTAATAATTTTCGAAACACCGTGCAGAATTAACTGTCAAGATTCATCCAGACAGTCTATATCGACAATTATGTCTTATGAACATTGGTTCTAAGAATAATTTTGCTTTGGGAATGAATGTTTTATACTACTTTTTAGAGAAAATTTGTTTTTCTTACACATTTTATATTTTTACTGTAAATTCTTTTAAACTCGTGAACATGGAGTAATAGAAATAAAGAATAATCTGAAATCTCAAATGGTAGGATTTGAGATATTATTACAATAAATTCCAAAACTTAAATTTGTACGTAATGACATAATTAATAAACTGTATAAAAGTTGTTTATATATTATTAATGAACTATAAACAAAAACGAAGTGTACACCGAATCTATAATAATTGTTCCAGAAACAGATTTATAGATTGTTAGCAGTTAAACTCTCCCGTATACCGAAAAAAAAATGAACTGAAAATAAAATTTTACAAATACGCTCTAAAAAAAAGTAGCTTGACAATTTAAAAATTAAGTTTGGGTTTCTCATAACTAATCAGTCATATACGTCTGAATCTCACTAAAGTTACAATATACACACCAAAATAATTTTTTTAAAACCGTAAAATAAATCATTTCACATATTTAAATATATCAAAAGGAACAACTTATTCATCAGTATTCACCAGAGTCAGAGGCAGGCGGTGGACTTTGTAACCGAATAATTTGGTATTCTTCTTTGACTATTGAAAACATATAGGAATATGCACAAATCCGAGTAAATATCAGATGAGAATATACTGCAAATAAAATTCGATTAGTAAGTCAATTAAGGCAAGGATATACGATTATATCACTTGTGCATTGAAAGACATTTTAAGGAAACTAGACCGGGATAAGAAAAACTTGAACATGACTGGATGATATTTAAGTCACTTTCGATTTGCGGACGATATCGTTTTGGTCAGTGCGGACTTGATGGAACTACAGGACATGCTGGATAAATTTAAGGTATATCGGCTAAAATTAGGCCTGCAATCAATAGAACAGTGTCATCGACTACGTGAAAAATATGTCTACTTAGGTTATTATATTTAAATACGCAAAGAAAATGAAACAACCAAAATAAACAAAATAGATTGCATAACATGGACAGCCACGGAAAAATTTTGAATTTGGGAATGATACTGAAATACTCTAGAAATTTTAAGATTTTGAAATACTGTAAAATCTAAACGACATAAAATAAAACGAATTGTATACCTTAAATGATGCTACAACGCTATTACTACTGCAAGTACAAAAAATTGCGCAGTTCAGTAATCACTCATTATGATTTAATAGATTAACCTAAGCATATGTCGAAGTTATTATTGCAGAAGAATAATCTTCTTGTGCCGATATGGTATTCAAATATAGCTCAATATCTAGACATAATAGAACTAAAGGCATAATAATTAGATATTAAAATAATTTTCGTATTTATTATATTATTATTTATTATATTATTCAGGTTTAACCTATTGTCTTCGTTGGGAATACAAAAGACAGTGCTCAGAATTTTTTCATTTGATGACATTGGTACGTAAGGCAACCACCGGCTAAAAATTTTTTTTAACTATGCAGACATTTTTCAGAAAAAAATACACTTACTAGATATAAAGCATCTGGAGTTACATAAAATTGATGTAAAAGACCTGAACATAGCCACGCACAAGCTAGACATTGTTTTTTCTTCTGTTATAATCATACTTACATTTATTTCATACGTATTCTCTATTCCAATTATACCTTACCAGTAATTGTGTTTTCTAAAAGCATAAGAATCGTGACACTTTAAATGAGATAAACATGTTTAAAAATGAATACAGAGTCTTAGTATATTGGAAATATGAATGTAGGGTGGGCGAGTACCAAAAAATATTACATTATTTATATTTTATTAAAAAGCATACATACAACCTAGGCTACATATGATAGAAATCATAACAAACATCAACAATTACATAAATATCAAACTAAAAATAAACAGTAAAAATGTGGCTTTTCAAGCAATAAATACTAAGTTTGAACCAAACCTATTTGGACTTTAAATTATATTATTTGTTAGCAGTATATTTACGAGAAAATGAAAAACCTAAAATAAGAAGTATTCCGATTTATTTTCAAAATATAGAATAATTTTAAATTTTCTCAACTTAATTTAATATTAAGTTAATACTAATTTAAATATGCTTGTATTTTCTTAATTTTGGTTGTTAGAGTATTTAAAAAATATTCTTGGTTGTTTTTTTCTCAATAGCTTGTATGTTTGTAGTAACTTTTTGACCTATATATTTAAATATGTTGTTTATTAACCGATTGCGAGTATTTAGTAC
Source organism: Kuschelorhynchus macadamiae (assembly GCA_030620095.1). Lineage (NCBI taxonomy): Eukaryota > Metazoa > Arthropoda > Insecta > Coleoptera > Curculionidae > Kuschelorhynchus > Kuschelorhynchus macadamiae. The sequence goes on from JAUTXW010000070.1 coordinate 852,851, forward strand.
GTAGACGATATCAAATTTTATTTTTAATTTACATGTTGCAATAAAATGTATTGTATGGACGCTATGAAGCAGCATTCAATAGCATCTTCCAAAATTCTGTAATTTCAGCTTTGAGATTAGTTTTAAGAGATACATTCTCACCGATGGCGAGATATTGCAAATTGTCTTCATCTAATGGCACCCATTTTACCTATTTTAATTCAGCTGAGTCGTCAGCGGGGGATTCCTAAAAATAGTAATTTAAATTTGCCTAGTTTTTGAATATTTACTGTAATAGAAAATATTCCAGTTTAATGCAAAATGTTAAAAAAGGAAACTATGTTTTTACATAGTAGCGCAAAAAAGATTTCCGAAGAAAACCCACGTCATTGTAGATTGTTTCTACTATGTAGTTAATTCCAATTTATTCCAAATTTATAAACTTCATCCAGAATTTGAAAATAATCTATATAATTTTAATTGACGTTGTTAGCTGCGGGAGCTTAAATACACAATAAATTTTGAGATTAACATTTTCTAGGTTTTGTTTCCTAGGTAAGTGATTCTCATTCTAAAATACCAATATCGTTCTAAAAAGAAGTAGACTCTTGATCTGAGTTATCTCTTGATGGGAAAACACAAAGCGACCCAGCGTTCACTTGCATTTTTTTATGATATTGTCTAAAATACAGGGGATTCCCTGCATTTTAGATTTAATAATTATATTAGTATTTCTAAGGCTACTACATAAGATCATGAAACCATTTATAACTGTGCGAAATATTGTATAATTTTTATAATGACACTTAATTTTCCATCCATATATTTTACCTCTCAGATTACTTTTTAAAAACATATATATTATTTTCCTTATTATACTTTGTGCAATTCATAGTGATTGTTAATAAATAACTAAAAGAATCAAGGAGAATGAAATATAGTTAATAGCGTAAAATTATAATATATTATTATAATTTTTATAATTTTATTATAATTATAACATTTCTGTTACTCTTTCTAAATGTGTTCAGATTATTTGTTGTGTTTGGATTGACAATCAAAAATCTTTTTTTTTGATTTTTTCACAATTAATATTTGCTTCAATCAATGTTAGATAGATATTCAGTTGCGAAAGTGCTAAAAAAAATCGGTAACTAGTTGTTCTATTTCCCAATATATTAACTACTCTGCTGTTGTATCCTTGGTGCTGGTTAATTTGCCTATTTTTAAATTGTCAATTAAACACTTATTTTAAGAAATCATATCAATATATAACTTATTTTGTTTTCGCAAAATTAGTCCATAACTTGACAAACCGTCTTCTGGTTAAGTAATCAGCATCGGTTTCGATAGGCTTGGTTGACATATTAAATAAGTATCCCACTTCCTCTGCATGTGCACTACCACATACTAATGTCAAAAATTAAAATTTTAACTTACATTTATTTTAAATAACACTTGATTATGTTAAAACAAATTTCTAGTTTTAAATTAAATTTATTAATTTATATTTGAAATATATGAAGAGAAACTTGTAAAGTTTTTGCAAAAAATATACAAAAGATTTATGGTAGTAATGACAAAACGAAAAAGTAGCGATCATTTTCGGCAAAGAAAATAAAATAAAGATTAATATAAATTGTAAACTGTTTGTTTTCGGTATGATGGTTTTTACTATAGCAAATATTTCTCAAGATAATTTTATTGCACAGGTTTTAGAAAAACTAAAATTTTAGCGAAACCAACTGATTATTCGGTACTAAAATATTTCTGAGTTAATTTAATTATTTCACAAATATTTTTATCCAAATATGTTTTCTATTTACAGGTCTACTATCATAACGTGCTTCTCGTAAATTCTTTCGAAGTTTTAGAAAAAGCATCGTTATATCAAGCAGAACTTGAAAGAACCAAATATATCCTTAGATTGAGTAAAAAATACATTAGAAAATACTAAAGAATGTGTGGGTATTTAAAAATATTTGGATATGGAAATATGTTGCCTACTGAATAAAAACCCTTCTAATTAATACTTTAAATTTGCCATGGAGAACCTAAATAATACGGATATAATTTGCCGCTATATTCTTGAAACAGACAGCGATATTCCTAAGAAGATTTATAAGAAATACACACTTTGTCCGCTCAGGGAACGTCGTCTTCAGAATAGGCTGTTGTATCATTCTTTCGATAATTTTAGCAATATTTTCAAAATAGGAGTATAATATGATATTATCTTTTTAAAACGATATTTTTCTGTAATTTCTTGAAAATCAATAAATAGTTAGAAGGTTGAAAATAGTATATTCTATGCTGGTTAGGCATGTTGTGAAACATTTACTTTCCAAAACAGTGGCACGAAATAGATACAAATGTTGATACATGGACAAATGCTGGCAAATTATCATTTAATCCTAATACCACATATGCTTCTTTGACAAAAACCGTCCCTAAATTAACGTAATCATTTAAATGCATACCAGTTGGCAATAATAAATTTGGATTTAAGCCCTACGATTGAGCTAGCAATACGCCGGTTTCAAGATCTAAAATAACAAAAATATATTACTAATGCAGTTTCACAAGTGCTTTTGTTTAAATATTTAAAACAACGCAAGTTAAAATTTGGGTAAAGGAGAAAAATAGTATAAGAAAGAAAATTAATATCGTCAAAATTGTATTGGGTTGAGAATGCTAAAGTTAAGATTTAAAGTTATTTATCAGAGGAAGGCAGCAAAAGGAGAGACGATATGCAAAGGCGCATGCTTTCCCCAATTCTGTTCAACATTTATTGAGAAATCATTTTCGTGAAACTTTGGATTCTGAATCAGCAAAGTTTATCAATAACAACAGATACACATATGACATCGGTCGAATTGTAAGTTCCTTAGAGGATCTACAAAGACTTATAGACAGAGTATCAATTGACCAAATGTCAACAAAACAAAAATTATTGAAATTAGGGTGCAACCACTAAAACCACAAAAATAAAAGCATAATCGAAAGTGTTCCTCACTATAATTTCTTTAAAACTTTAATAAACAGTGATATTTGACGCAAATAAAAAAAATTATTTCGCATAGAACGTGAGATCTATTTGTATTAGACTCAAGAAATTGCTATTAGCCCCATATCTGTCGTTAGTTATGAGGATGGGAATGGTTCGATGTTATGTATTCCCAATACATCTTTATATCTTTGAATTCTGTACCTTAAACAAGGAAACTACTAAAGATTAGAAGTCTTGTAGATGTAGGTTTACCGGCGAATGTTAAGTATTTCCTGGGCGGATCGGATCACAAACTAAATAGATTGAACAAATATCTGGATAACCTATTTCCAATCATCCAATGAAATAAAAGTTGGAGTTTCTTGACATATTTCTTGAAATAGACGATATTAACTATTGCGCCTTACTATACAAGGAAATAAAGTAGAAGGAAGAAGCGTGAACTGACGCAAAATCTCTTGGATTCATAATCTCGGTGACTGGTATGGGCTCTCATCTGCTGAACTATTTCGTGCAGCGATATCTAAAATAAGAAACATGATTATCAGCAACCTCTAAAGAAGACGCTGAGGGCAAGACCAATATTTTTTTAAGGGCTACCATTTCACTTAATACTTTAGTCAATTTAGTCTTTATCATATCATATTTTCAATATTTTCACAATTATTTAAACCATATATCCATATGGAATTCCTACTAAAGTTTTGCCAGTTATGCGAAATTTGTGGTTAATCAAGCCCTCATTTTGTTTCGCCATATTGGGTTTTAGCTAAAATATTACGGTGTCCTCCTCATGCAACCCTTGATTTCTGAGTAAAAGGTAATCTGATAGTAATCGGCATACCCTTGAGAGTATTTAAAATTCAATTTTATTTTTTATTTTTTTATTTTTTTTTTACCAATATTTATAACAAATTCTTGAGATGCCTAATTCCTGACGAGAATGTTCTATTAATTTACATGTATAATAGATCTCTAATATAGGGGAATTTGCTAATCCTTGTAGTATTTTTAACAAATATAAATAATTATAAAATCTTACCGTACACCAGGGAAGTAACTAATTCTAGATATGCCTTAAATGCAAAAATATCAAAAATTCTATTAACGGAGCATTATATTCAATTTTGTTTTTTATATTTTTACCTGGAAATACACCAATTTGTTCTTCAGAATTCGTTCTAATAATAATAGGAACTTGAGTTATATTTCCAACTTCAATTGTTTCGTAAAATGGCTGACTAATAAATGAGTCTGGACTGTCAGCTTCCAAAACAGGTAAGAACTAAAAGCAAAATTAATAATTAATTGAAGTTTACAAAAGTAGACTTATGAGATTAAGAACCGATAATCTATAATTTGTTTTCATAAATATAGATTTGAATTTAAATAGAAATATTCTTCTTTAATATTCTGCAATTTGATATATACTATAGATTATGCGGGATATTTTAAAATCCACATCCTTCATGAGAAAAATAGCTTATTGTGTTACATGACAAATTCAAAACAAACTTTCATCAAAAAGAATATGAAGTTTGAATTTGAAAAATAGGTTTTCATTAAGCATGGAGAATGCAATAAAGAATAAGTAATAACTTCATCTACCATAAATAACCAAAAGAAAATTTTAGATAAAATTTAAAATTAAATTTATTTTAATGATATAATGATGATAATAAAAATCACTAAACTAACTGGGATTAAGTTTGTCAAAACAATAAAAATCAATTAATTTTATACAAAATAAATTCTGCACACAAAACTATACTATTAGCTTGAATTAACACTTTGTAATAAACTTTCGTTTGGTAAATTCCCTTTTAAATTCCTTTTTATTTTATAAAATGGGTTATCATTGGCTTTTGTTCAAATATTCGAGTTTTTTGTTAAATACCATTTCTCGTGTATATTTTGATTCTAATTAAATAAAGTATTTTTAAAACTATCAAAAAGTAATATAACTAAAAATCATCATAACTACATGGAGAGGCTTTAAAGTTAATATTAAATAATTGCTGATTATATTAGAATTTGCTTGAATAGATGAAAATTGCAACATAGTCAATATCCTGCTTATATACAGTAGTTGCAAGTGCAATGATGAGATACTCTTGAGTGTATTTGTTTGTTTTTATTTTTATAGTAAAGTGAAATTATCTTGCGTTTGGTGTAAGGTTAAAATGGTCAAGGAACCAGTCCGAATGCCAACCTTTTCTGCGATCATGTTAATTCGGTACACTCTGCTAGATAACCAAAGAGGCTGTGACGACCGAATCATGGCCTCTACAAAATTGGGCATATCCAGTACACAATATATTTTCTGCCTTCATTCCCTTGCAGATCACTTGCTACCGGCCAAGTTGACGGCCGGGAATGAAATATGAACTAATTCAAACACATTGAGATATAGTGGGTAAACAAATCACCTATTTTTTACGAAATACATCATAGTGCTGTCATAGTTATTAATTTCGACCGGTTAACTGGTTATTTAAAACTTAACCGAATAAAAAAAACTATTTTTGTGTAAATCTTTAACCGATTAATTATTTGAACCGGATAATTAATTAACCGTTTAACCGATTTTGTTCGGGGGCTCCAGGAACATAACAAGCTGATTTCTAGTTCTGCACTTAAACCAGTGATACAAGTTTAAAATTGTTCGGGGCCTATGCTTCAAATTTTGCACGGTCTGACGATAAAATAGAGAAGAAATTGGCGAGATACTATCTAAGATCCTAATTCACAATACTGATAATTGATATCAAGGCAAAATTAAAAATAAACGAGATGAGGCCGAATTTACAATTTCACAGGAAGGCATAGGAGAAAGAAATGACAGAGGAAATATTCTACTACAATTTCTCATACACCACGGCTTATGAGCTACGAACACCTTTTTTAAAAAACTGAACATATGGTAAAATCCCCACTAAATAACGAAATAGATTTAATAAGTACAGACAATACACAAATGGTACAGGATGTTGAATTTTCTCATATCTTTTCGAATGGCTTTCCAAATATCTGACCTCTTTTAGGTTATCGGTGTGTTTATGTAGAATGTATCGCTTCAGCCTTATTGAATTGTGGGTGTCTATGGAAAGTCCCTTCTCTCTATTCTATCACTTCGAACAGTATTTCTGCCGGGCATTCTGTACGGATTTTTAGAGTATTTGCATAGCCTTATTTAAGACTTCTATGTTTAATAAGTCGGTGTTTTCTAGATTTTTGCAGTAGCTATCAGTGAAAAGCGACCACAGAAGAGTTTAAACAAAAGTAGTAATGCTAAACATAAAAAAAGGAATAAGAATGCTCATAAAGGCGCAAAACGGACCGAGGTCGATAATAAGGCAGAATACTGATCACCAAAGAGAAAGTTGTCGAATCCAGGTCAGAAATAAGAAAAAAAGTTGTAGAATCCAGGTCAGAAATAAGAAAACAAAGTTACATGAGAAGATGATTTGGTTATTGAAGCTGTTAAAGAAGGTAAAGATGATCTTATGAAAAGCAGGAACACGTCTATACCGAATCCGCAATCACTTGAGGCCTGGAGTAGCGCAGTCATCTTTATTATCCATAAAAAGGGAAACAGCGGACCTAAAGAAATACAGACCCAATAGCTTGCTTCCTTACCTCTTCAAAATTTTAACAAAGAGTCTTACCAAGCATCTGATCGGTATTATATTTTACAATAAGATCCTAATCAGGTACTTTGTCATTTAAAAGCGTTCCTTTGTCACAGTACTTATGTTTTATTAAAGATAATTTCTATGATAAGATAATTAGTAGCAGATTAGCACATGGCATGAAATTATTTACTATTTATGTAGTTAAAATAATATTTCACCAATGCTGTAAACAATATAAATTATTATACATATTACTATATATATATTACAAAATTAAATACAAAAACTTTCAGTTACATCCGATTTCGCCGAGTATATGTCTCGCCTCTGCTGCGAACGATACTCCTAGTTTTGGGTATAGGGATTCTATTAATATTTTCACAAGTGGATGGTTAATCTTAATAATTAAGTATAATTTTTCATAGTGAATACTGTGACAATAAAACGGCGAAAATAATAAAGATGCCTAAAAAACAATTGGCTAAATTAAGAAACAGATTTAATCTATTTATTATTCAATTATTACAATTTGGGACGGCCATCAACAATCCTCAAAAAACTGAAATGTTTATTGACATAATTTTAAAATGGTAAAAAATAATTCATGTCAAAACACCTTAAGATAAAGCTTTTGGGTGATATTTATCAAGAGCCTATCACAGTTATAGTTTTTCGTACCCTCTAATCTGAACATGAAAATAATTATATAAAATGTTACATTGGTTGGATTGGACGCAAATTTCTAATTGTTTAACACATCTAACCCATAACGATTTACATGTAAGATTTATGCCATGATATAAATATTAAAAATTGGTTGACAGAGCTAAAGTTAAACTATGTTATTGGGAAAATTTCAAACTGACGACTTAAAACATAGGTTTGAAAAGAATAGGTAATTGGCAATTGGTCGGTAAAATATATTTAGGATCTACAAATGTAAAAAAAAATGCATATCCAATCAATGTCTATGCTATGAAACTGAGAGTATTAACAACTTTAATTAGGATAGTGAATTGCCTGAAACTTCACTTACATCATACTTTTTCATTCCCGAAATTGAGCTTGCCGATTATGACTTTGAATTTGTTCAAACAGAAATGTCTATTATTACATATTACATTCTGCCAAAAAAAAAACAAATGTATACAGCAAAAATAATTTGATATTTAGCGGTGAAAAAAATACTAGGGATAATCATTTAATCATTAACATTACGAGCGAAAACTACCCAAATATATCACTAAATTGTTTTTATGTGAAAAAGGTTTTTGAATTGACAAGTGGTGTCATAGTCTATAACAACTGCTATAAAGAAGGTACATTTGAGAGCGCTGGGTTCCGAGGAGTCAACTGTGTGGTAGAAGTACTTCTTCGGCGTGTCTCACACAGCGGAAAATTTAATTTTGAGCGTTCGAGTGGAGCGAATATGAGCTTGTCGATGAAGCGCTTATGTTGCCTCTAGAGAACGGCAGAAAATTCAATCCAATCTGTGCTTAGGCTGAAATTTAGGAAACTTTTGAAATGGGGCGTGCACGACTTCTTTTTCGACAGAAAGCTCTGTTTTTTGACTGAAGTCCAGAAATTGCGTAAATAGTGTTTAGATTGTGTTAAATATTTCCGTTTTCAAGAAAACTGTAATTTTTTCGAAATGGGCCGTTCCAGATATTAATTTGGTTAGCGCCAGGATAAACACTTTGACAGGAAGGACTTTTTAACCTAACATGGGTTTAAACAGTTGCAAATATCACCACGAGTGCTCTGAGGGGCGGCAAAAGTCAATATGTATCAAAAAGTAGATTACATTTCACGGATGCTCTTAAAATTTTGTGAAGTTCTAGGAGGTATTTCATGACGAATTTTTTGTACCAATCGGACGTAATTTTAATAATGAATAATAAACTACTCTGCAAACAAAACCTTAGCGTTTTATATTTTGCCTTATACGGGGTACCTAGAAATTAGTATCGTTAATTTTACTGCATAAATGTTTATTGTGCCAGTTTCGATTTCATTGTTTACAATCTACTACATGTATAAAAACGTCATAGTTGTTTATATTTAAAATTGTTTGCCATTAAAATTATATACAAACTACTATATCTTTTCTTTCAAATTTCTATATTGTAAACAACTTCCAATTATCAACATAAGTATTAGTCACGGCGAAAAAGGTAACTCTCTTAGAGCTCTTTCTTTGATCTCGCTTGCAGTTCAAACAGTACCTCATAGGCTAAACAAATAGTCATAGCTCGTGAGCAAGTAAAGGCACAAGGTCGATTTTTGCACACTTATTCAGATGTCATTTTTTCATATAACCAACCCATTTAAAATAGAAGGATAAAAAATTGTCTGCAAATGTTTAAATATTTTCCCTCTTTAATTTTTGGATGGTGTACTTAGACAATGCGCGAAGTCGGTTTCCTTATGTATGACTATGAAAAAAGTGCCTATTATCCTGGCCTAATAATGATCATTTGATGGTCACCAAGACTATGATCGAAAAATCTATACCACTTATCGATTACGGAAAAGCATTTGAAACCATAAATCACAGCAAATGTTTAAAATCATTAAATGAAACAATAACAGTTTTCTCGAACAAATTTTATAAACTTTTATTACAAAGCCAACATTTCAGCACCAATGTGTGCTATCATCAGGGCTAGTAAATTCAAATCTGGTAGGTACTCCATAGTAACATAATAAGTGGTGTTGGCAATCAACCCAAACAACAAACGAAAAACATTAAACCTTCTCAGCAGCATCTCAGGTTATCATAACATTCGACCTTCTCAGCAGCATCATATTCCTGCAACTAAATTATTGTCGTATGTTTTTCGTTTGTTTTTTGAGTTGATTGTCATCACTACTTCTTTTGTTTCTGGGGAGTACCTACCAAATTTGAATTTACTAGCCTTGATGATGGCCCAAATTGGTGCCGAAACGTTGGTTTTGTAATAAACGTTAATGAAATTTGTCTAAGAATTCATTTCATGTATTCAAATTAATAGACGAATAAACCAACCATAAAAATGCTTAAACCACTTGCTGACTCTCGGCTATAGATGTTCTACCATAATACAACACATATACAAAAGGCAACAGCGAGTGTCAGATTGCAAGATGAAACTAACAAATTTAGTTAGAGCAACAAGACAATATAACATCGAACACAGGGTTTGCCTTCAAATCAACACTTCTAAAACACAGTTCCTAAAGGCCGTTTTACATGCTGCAATTCTTTCTTGCAAGTTGCAATAGTCTTGAACAAAAGCATGCGCAGTGGGAAAACACCTTTTGTCAAACTGCGCATGCCTTTATTCAAGACTATTGCATATTGCAAAGAAGAATTGCAGCATGTAAAACGGCCATAACAAATTTGGTTACAAGATAAAATATCTTGATAGAGGGAAACCAAATTTCATCCGTCACATCCTACAAATACCTAGATCACGAAATACACTTAGGCGAAGATAATACAGGCCAACACACATTTTGGTGCCTGCGATTTTTTAGCTGTTCCTGGGTAATTTTTGGATTCAGAATGTAAAAAAGTTCTCAGATTTTTTCTATCAGATCTAGTTAAAAAAAAAATTGTATTTTACGTTATAACTGTTATGTTATAATATATAATATTACTATTGCCAGTTAAAAAAACAAAGACACATGGATTTAAGTATTTATTGCAAAAACTTAATTTACATAATTACATTAGTCACTAATCACAAAAATTTTCTTTTATACGACTTTCTAGAATGGAGTTTACTAGCGCAGTTTCGCTGAAGGCTCCAGCAGTAGTCCGCCATCAGTTTTAATATCCTGACGGAATCTTTCCTTCTGTTCTTCACTACAATCACCTAAGTTTTTTGGAGAACGATCTAGGTGGCTGTGGAGGTAGTGAACTTTTATACTCATGTTACAGCCGAGAATATTAACATTTGAGAGCATTGTTTCCACTAATTCTACGTAATTCTCTACTTTATGATTGCCAAGAAAATTTTGTACCACTTGAACAAATGAACACCAAGCGTTAGATTCAGTCTCGTTCATTGATGTGATGAATTGTGGATCTTTAATTCTTCTTGCCTTATTTGAGGACCATCAAATATACCAGCTTTTAGTTTTTCCGTGCTAATGCCAGGAAATTTACGTAACAAATACCCAAAACAATTTCCATCTCGATTTAAAGCCTTCACAAATTGCTTCATTAGGGCTAGCTTGATATGCAAGGGCGGAAGTAAGATTTTTTCTCTTGAAACCAAAGGTTCGTTGATCACGTTTTGTTTTCCTTGAATCATGACATCTCTTGAAGGCCATTTTTAGTTAACCCAGTGCTCATTTTTAGCTCTGCTGTCCCAAACGTACAAAAAACAAGGATATTTTGTATAACCACTCTGCTGTCCAAGGAGGAAGTTAACCATTTTTAAATCAACACAAATTGCCCACTGATGTTCTTCGTATTTAATTTTTCTCAAAACTAATGCAATTGTTACCGTTATGTAAAAGAACACATTTTAAACTACGTTTTCAACTGTCAATAAAAAGGCGCCAATCATCTGGAGTGTATTCAGGCAAACCCATTTTTTCTAAGAGCTCTTTTATATTGTTACAGAATACCAAGTCATTTTCCTGGCCAAAAAAAGGCAGCAGATCCTTATCTCTTTTACGATAAAATGTAAAATTAGTACCTAGACAAAGTAGATTTTTTTCTTTTAATGGAATTGGATGCAAGTAATTCAGCGGATTCCTTTGCGAGATTCAGGTCTCTTATAAGATCGTTTAGTTCTTGAATTGATTTGAACACTGCGGAGTTGCTAAATCTGCTTCAAATTCGCTGTCGTTTTCTGATTGAATTCTTTGAACTTCGTCAGACGTTGTAGGTATCATCTTTTGTCAGTTCGGGTAGACTGCTGAATGATGGAACGGGTATTTCTTCCGAATGCGCTACAGGCCTTCTTGCAGAATCTAGATCAGGATATGTCCATTTGTGTCTATTGTTTCTATTTATGCCTTTAATATTAACGAGACAAAAATAGCAGTCATCATGAGGGTTTCGCGGTTCTCTCCAAATCATTGGTACACCAAACTTTAGTCACTTCCTCTTTCCAGTTGTCCACTGTCGCAAATGTTCAACATATGTTTTACATGTGAAATGTGGGGCCCATGATTTATCTTGATCTCCTAAATGAACGCCAAAATAGGTAAGATAAGCTCTTTTCACAAAGTCAGAAATCGTTTTTCTGCTCTTTTTCAAAGGGTATTCACCACACACATAACAAAAACATCGGGATGATTTACATAGGTACGTCTGTTTGTGGATGCCATTGTTTCAGTTTAGTATCTTGATACTACAAAACGACCAAAATTTACACAACATGATAGCACAACTTTACTTGGGAAAACTTAGTAATATACTAAATCGAGTACACCCAAGCAGGTATAGAAGGATCGGGTCATAGGCAATTACAGGTATAAAAGTAATTAAGAGCAGTATATTGAGTAGTTCCTAGTATTGGAACATTGGGTCAGGGACAATTCCAGGTATCCATTTGGTTAATTAGATTCTGGGAAATTTCTATTTTGACGATTAAGTAGATATTTATCTCTTTATTTGTTGTCCTTTATCAGAAAAAAATATCAATTAACCTGTAACCTGTATCTCAAAAACTAGAGCTGATAGAAAAAATCTGGTGTCATTTTTGGAATCAGCACGTTAAAAACATCTAAAATCAGATGTTAGATTTCCAGCACCAAATTTTTGTTTTCATTTTGTTACCCTGTGTAATCAGACCTGTGAGATTAAAATAAGAATTGGACTGACATAGGTCACTTTGAGAAAATTGAAAAATGACTTAAAGCCTGATATTCCTAAATATTTGAAACGCAAAGTTAACCAATCTGTTTTGCGGGTCTTAACATATGGATGCAAAATTTTGTCCTAAAGCAAATGTTACTGAATAAGGTTAGAGTAACTCAACTAGCCGCGAAACGTTCCATGCTGGAAATAAAGCTGGGAACGTATATACCGAAAAAAGAAGAAAAGTAACCGATGCAGTTGAATGAATAACCTGCCTGTAGTGGAAATAGTCTGGATATCCAACGAAAGAAGGATTAGGAAAATAACAGGATTGCCATTTTGTTATTTTCCAATACGCAATTGGAGGCAGATAACGCCCTTCAAGCCATTGGATAGACGAGTTAAAACGCAAAAGAACAAACTGACTCCAAAATGCCCAGGATCGAGAAAATGATGCTTATGTGATTTTCTGTGTTGAAGATTTTGCAGAATTCAACTTTTTGACTAGCAACTCCATGAACACCTATTAAAACTGACAATGCCAGAACGAAAATACGTATTTTTAATTAAAGTTACTAGCAAAATTTAGATTCCTTCATTATCGTTTTGACATTCTAATGCTTTGCCTAACCAGAATACTGTAAAATTATAAATTAAAATTTGCTTAACGCATCAACAATTAAAACAAAATTTTGGTAAATTTTGTCACTTCTGTAAAAAACATAATAAAATATTTGCTTATCTCATTTGCTCCATTGTTATGACAGTAGTAAATGCTCCACTAAGCTAGAAAATATATCAATAATATATTCCCTGGTACTTCCTTTATGTTCATTTTTCAAAGAAATTGCTATTAAAATATTACGTAAAGTAAATTAATTTATAATAAACAAGATATTTTACGGAGAAATGTAAGAAATCTAATACCAATTTAAGATGTATGCATATAAATTCTGCACGATCATTTACTTACTTGCAGACCCATAGCTAAAGTAAGTTCAACCAGCTTATCGTCATCAGCCGCCTGCAATACTTGTTAAATATCTTCTCATGAACTCGACGTATTTATATGGGGACCTATTTGTCTTACAACGGATAAAGCGTTGTTTCAAATGTCTGACTGGAGACTATTATGAAGATATGTCCCACTTTCCATTATATTATTTTGGCATTTTTCGCCACTTCCACATAACTGATTTGTTTCCGAATTTTTTGTTTAATTTTTAGAAATTCGAAATGGTAGCGTATCACATTTTATTGTTTGTGCAGGTTTTTGGGATATTTAAAAGTGCAAGTTTTTAATTTTTAGTCAATATTTAAAAATTCAAAATGGCGGCGCCAATATGGTCGATGAATTTTAATTTTAGGTAGATTTTACTGAAAATAGGCATCTTATTTAATAAAGCACATCATAAAATTTTAGCTATTATTTAAAAATTCAAAATGACAATGTTAATATGGCGGACGAATTTTAACATTTAAAATTAATGGCGACGCCAACATAGCGAACGAATTTTGTAATTTCTGCAGATTCGTCTGAAAAAAAAAGTTTATGAATATTTAGTAATCATTTGAAACTTACAAAGAGCAGCGCCAACATGGCAGATTAATTTTAAAATTTCTTCGGCTTTGACTAAAATTCGTGTATTTAAGAATGCACATAATAAATTTTCAATTAATATTTAAAAACTCAAAATAACAATATCACCATGGCGAGTATCTGTTTTTTACTATTTCTTGTAAAATTATCACACAATTTGCACCGAATTTCCGCCACATAGTCATTTAATAACACGTACCTATATACTATATTTTTAAACATTTTTATACGGCGCCATTTTGTTTCACTATAGTGGAACATAGCCTTTTCCATTAATGTTTTAAAAAATTCATTAGATTAGCATTTTGTTCGTGAATTCGTATCAAATTTTACCAGTTTATACTTATATCATATCTAATGTGTGTGCAACATTTATAAAGATAATTGAACAATAAGTTGATTTTCTAAACATTTTATTTGTCCGCCCTTTTGTTCCGTCATCTTGAATTTGTACCACAGTTTTCCTGGTTTATATCTATATATTACTTAATTCTTGCACAAAATTTGAAATTAATCTAATATATAAATATTCAGTGTGATTTTTAAAAGTTTTTAATTAAACTTATATACTTGTATATACATGTCTATATGAAACCTAATGAAGACGATGACATTATTTTTACAACAATAACAAGACAAACCCAACGTTCAGTATGGACAACTAGTTGATGTTGTCCATCCATACCGAAGGTGCTTTGGCAACTCTGCATTATAAAAAATATTTTTAAAATAAAGATCACGGTGTCTTATGGTAACAACCCGAATTTCAAATGGCTGTAGTTTTTCGATCTCGAGAAACTTCTAACATGCAATTTTATTTGGGATACCCTGTATTTGTGATTGCTTATTTGTAATATTCTTTCAAATCACACTCTTGCTTTTTTCTAAATAAATAAATTAGGTGTTCTGATATTCACGATCTACTACATACATCACTGGGAACGTGCCGGGACATTTCAAAGCACTGTTTTAGTGTTCTTTAAGCTGTAATGTCGTTATGTGATAAAAAATCTAGGAGTAGGCTGACTCTTAAAGTAAAGTCTAAATATATGGATTCTAAATAATCGTGTTAGAATATTTTTAACTTTTTTTTCTTACTAGACTAAATCGTTTAGTAGTTAATCCTGGAGAATACACATATTTTTATTACATTTTACTTTTTGGTAACTTCCTAAGTAGCTTTTTTGAGAACTATTTTTATCAAGTTTCTGTATGTAAGATCAAAGTCAAAACTGTACAAGTTTGGAATGATTTATCTGTATTATTTTTGCATTTGCTTACTAAAAAGCTCCATATGCGCATTATGAATATTTTAATTAATTAGCTTTAATAATTATGAAATAATGTAAAATTTGTGTCTGATCCTGATTATTTGCAATCTGGCTAAATATTGCACTTTCTTTAATTTTTAAATTATTGTTGTTTTTGTGTAAAATCATCGTCAAAGAGTCATTGTTTATATGTATTGAATAAATATAAAATGTAGGGACATATTCCAGAATTAAAAATGTGAATAAAAAATATTAGTTAAAGTTTTAGTTTAAGTTTAATTAAGTTTATTAGACTGCCATGTTTGCATCTAGAAACCCTAAATGTAGATATGTAAAACCTAGGAATATTTTATTTGACCTCCATTTTGTTCCTCCATCTTTAATTCGTATCACAATTTTGCAGTTCATCTCTACATCACACTTAATTTTTGCACAAAATTGGAAATCAGTCTAATAAATCGTTTTTGCAGGTTGATTTTTAAAATATTTTATTTAGCCGTTATTTTGTTTCACCAACTTGGATTCGTATCAAATTTCTACGAGTTTATTTCTACGAAATACTTGATTTTAGTGCAAAATTTAAGATAAATTTGATAAGTAGTTTTTTAAGTTTTTAATATTTAAGTAGGTCGCCATTTTGTTCGGCCATATTGGATTTTTGCCAAAATATTACCAAGTAACCTCCACATGGCCCTTAATTTTTGATAAAAAGTTGGAAGTCAATCGGATAAGTAGTTTTTAGCTATGCCCCGAACAGCCAGAACGACATAAATAAGAAAAAATGGATGTTGGCATCTAGACATCCTAAAATGTAAAGATTTGTAAAAATCTGGGAGGGGATTTTTTCACTATTACAATACTAAATATTTTGGGCAGGCTTATACGTTAAATAAATGACAATTCCAGACTTAAACCGGCTGTTTTTTTTGCAAACTTACCCTGCCGCATCTTAGTTAGGTCAACTACGTAGTTTCACAATGTCCAAGGAAAAGTAAATAAAATTCTCAGATATTTGAAACATTACTGTTCCTTAATTTTACGCATAATTACTATAAGAAATCCTGGTGAATGAAAAGGGGATTATCTAGTGAGTTGTGTAGTCGATCGAGGTTGTCATGCCAAATGCCAAGTCTTAGTTATTATTGTTAAAAGATACAACATTCACATTAGCCAGAATCCGTGGTTAGTAGCTGTGGCCAACCATCTGCCATAACTATTAAATTTTGATCCAGAGACATAGAGACTAAGATCATTAACACCAATACTATGCTGAAACTTCAACCTGCCTTTAGGACTGCAGGGTCTTCGCTGGAAGTACAAGAGACCATTCTAAGAAATTAGTCAAATTTTATGACAATGTAACTTACGGCAACCACCCAGTAAACATCCCTGTTAACTTCTGTAGCCATTTTCTAGAAAAAATACCCTTAGTAGATTTAAAGACTTTATTTAAATAAAATTGATGTAAAAGACCTGAACATAGACAAGCACAAGCTAGGCATTGTTTTTTCTATTGTTGTAATCGTACTTACGTTCATTGCATTATAAATTCACTATTCCAATGGTAACTTACCAGTAAAGGTTTTTTCTAAATATTTAGGTGACATGACACCCTAAATGATATAGAGATATATATATAGATCTGAGTAGCTTCTTCCTGATATTGGAAATATTGATGTAGGGTGGGAGATTACAAAAAAACATTACCACATATAAGCATTATACGAAATTATATTTTATAAAAATATTTACACAAAACCTAGATAACATATGACAAAAATGATAACAAACTTCAACAATTACATAAATATGAAACTAACAACAGACTAAAAATTTATTCTTTCAAGCAATAAATACTAAGTTTGAACTATCATTTATTTTCATAAATTACAAGGATTTTTTGTTAATTTAAGTTAATATTAAGTTGAAAAAGATAAACTAATTTAAATATGCTTTATGTATTTAAAATATATTTCTTATTTTTTTTTTCTAAATAGTTTGTTTATTTGTTATAACTTTTTGACTGATGCATTTAACTATGCTGTTTTTTAACCAACTGCAGGTACTTAATGCCTAAGTGGTATCAAATTATTTTTAATTTACCAAGTGGCACTAAAATGTATTGTATGGGCGGTATGAGGCAACGTCCCATAGCATATTCCAAAATTCTGTAATATCAGCTTTGAGATTGGTTTTGACAGATAAATTCTCACCGATGTCGAGATATTGCAAATTGTCTTCATCTAATGACAACCATTTTACATTTTGTAATAATTCAGCTGAGTCGTCATCGGGAGTAGGATTCCTAAAAATAGTAAATGGAATCCGCTTAATTTTAGAAAATTTACTTATATAAAAGAAAATATTCCTATCTAATGCAAAAGGTTCAAAAAGAAAACTTTGGCGCAGAAAAGAATTCCGTTGTAGAATTCTTTCAACTTTGTAGTTATTTCCTTGTGAATTTGATCTAGGATTTTAAAATAACCTATGTATTTAATAGACGTTGTTAGTAGCAGAAGTCTAA
Source organism: Kuschelorhynchus macadamiae (assembly GCA_030620095.1). Taxonomy (NCBI): domain Eukaryota; kingdom Metazoa; phylum Arthropoda; class Insecta; order Coleoptera; family Curculionidae; genus Kuschelorhynchus; species Kuschelorhynchus macadamiae. Next base: position 870,670 of record JAUTXW010000070.1, read on the forward strand.
TTATTCAATAAAATGTTTTGGAAGATTTACTCAACAAAAAAAAAACATAATTAAGGTTTTGGTACATTTAAAAAAAAATTCATTATCTCTAAGAACATAACATTATTTTTCTTTACCAGATTCTAATAACGAAATACATACTTAAAAAAGATCTGTAAATTTCTTTTACCCAGAACTTCCCTCGTTATGAATCATTTCTTTTATTAGGAATAGTGAAGTGTCATTCATATAGTCCTTTAGTAACACATACCTACTATCTTTTTAAATATTTCTCTTTTTTGGTAACCATATTTTACAAACAAAAATCTTTTTTGGCATTTTCGCAACTGATATCAATCTTTAAATTTACTGAAGTAAATATTTAAAAAAAATTCAATGTTATAATACATATTATGGGCAATATTATTTAAAGAAAAATAAGAAATTGTGTCATTTAGCTTAGCCTTTTCACATAGCAGTTGAACAAATACTAAATTGTGTCTATGTGCAAGATCCGATTTTTCGTCATAATTTAAAATTAACTGAATGACTCGTATTTTACACTGATTTTTTGTTGTATGTATAGTACAACATTTTACCAGTTTATCCCTATACCACATCCAGTTTTTCTAATTTGAAATATTTTTTTTTATGTTGATTTTGTAATTTTTTTTTTTGGCAGTCTTTTGTTCTAACAAGTTGTATTTATACCACAATTTTAAAGTTTATCTCTATATCACACTTACTTCTTGAGCGAAATTTGAAATCACTCTAATAACTAGTTTTTTCGTGCTGACTTTTAAAATATTTTCTTAGATCGTAAGTTAGTTTTGCCACCTTGAATTTGTACCAAAATATTACTAGTTCATTCCGACATATAACCTAACTTTTATGCAAAATTTGAAAATTGGATAATATCTGTTAAATCTCTTTAGGGAGTTTTTTTTCTTTACAAACATTTGATTTGGCCTTCTTTTCCACCTTCTTAAATTCGCACCACAACTTTACTCGTTCATCTCTATATTACAATACTTGTACAAAATTTGTGCAAAATGTGAGGTAAACTGGATAAGCAGTTTTTTAATATTTTTTTTTTACATTTCACTAGACCGCAATTTTGTTCCGCCATATTGGATTTTTACCAAAATGGTACCAGGTCATCCCCATATTACCCTTAATTTTTGACCAAAATTTAAAGTCAATCGGGTAAGTAGTTTTTTAGGTATGCCCAGAAGAATCAGACAGACATAACTAAAAAACATATTTTTCGGAACTTAGGGACCTTAAAACGTGGAGATTATTACGTAAAAAACTAGGAGGGTGATATTTTTCTTGATAACAATACTTTGCTTTTACGAGGGAAGTAAAAAATCATGTCTGTATATTAATTTTATCAATAAAATCAGAGTAATTTTGATAATTAAGAAAGAGAAGAAGAAGAGTTTTACCCGAAATATTATTGCAAACCAGCCGTATAAGTGGCAAAAGTGCAAAACGTTGCGAACGTTTCCATCTTGCGTGTTTAATTCAAGCGGGGGCCCTGAAAACTGCAAATTCCTAACACGTTGCTAAAGATCACGACGTTTGTAGAGTCCGCATATTTAATTAAAATATTTAAGGAACTAGAGGAAAAGTAAAACTTACTAAAAGACAGTTATAACTTTTGGATGGATCGAGTAGTTTTTTGGGAAAATCAGTCAGAAAAAAAATAGTAACAAAACCCCGAAATCTGATAACCAAGAATGCGAAATACCCCAAAATTTGGATGGAAACTCGATCAGCTGAAATTCAATCAATTGATAACAACAAATATAGGCGCAATCATGATACACGAAAAAGAAGAAGACGGCAATTTCAAACTGCCAAGAAGAAGACATATCAGGCGTCATTCGTTGAACGAAGATGGTGGACCGATTTGCATCCCAGAGAACACTTTTTTTTCAAAGTGAAAGAAACTGTCACTGAAAAAATTGTGCGAAACTACGTCGCAAAGCTAAAATAAGATTGGGGGTGTTTCTATCAAACTCTGCTGTCTCAAAGAACAGAAACCAATCAAACGACGGTCATCTGTGATGGGTCTATCACGAAAAAAACCGCTAGCAACACTTAGAGGAGTCTCAGACTGTCGAGAATGGAAAAGAAAATAGAGATACAGAACAACAAGATTTTGGAATTAGAAGCACTTCTGAGTAATGTCTGTCCAGGCATCTTTTGGGTAACCAAGCGTTGGTTCAGTACATTTAGAAAACTATGATTTGCTGAATCCTTTTCTTAATGTATATCTCGTGGTGGAGGAACGACTGTTTTTTGACGAAGTAGCCTTCAAGTCATCTGTATTGGACTGTGTTTTAACTTTAGAAATGTTATTATTGTTTGTATTTATAGATCACCTTGTGGGAATTTGGATATTTTTTGGAGAAAATTCAGTATCTGTTAAAAGAACCTCACCGCATACGTAACACTGATTTTTTGTTGAGGTTTCAATGATCATTTTGTAAGCTGTAATTAAACTCTAAATTTACGGTGTCAAATTTTCTGCTGAGGGAAATCAAGCAAATCACTAGACAGGGTCGACGGGATTCAGCCTTTGCGAGCCAAAGTAACAACCTTTTTACTAACTTTGGTAAAGATAAGTCAGACTGTAACATATATGTCGTTAATATCTCTGGTCATTAGGAACAACTATTTAAATTGGAAACTTCATGTAAGCAAAACAAGATAAGCTATACTAAAAAGCGTTCTTTATCGCATGAATATATATATGAAATTTTATAAGTTACATGCGTAATGATGCATGGAATGAACTATATAATACTGAGGGAGCTAATCAGAAGTATAATATTTTTTCTAATAATATGTTTTTCTACTATTTTGATTTAACTTGAATTCATCAAGATCTCGAGGCAGGGGTAAAAGGTAGATAAACACTGAAATAAAAGAGTTTTCCGATTACATTAATGATATATGATTGGTACAAAGAAACAAAATCTGATGTAGCCTATCAGGAATATAAAAATTAGAGAAAAATTACAGACTTTACTTAACTAGTTTTAAAAAAGTCGGTGAATGATAACAAAATTACTAAATTAAAATGACAAATTCAGATCTGCCTGGGAAGTTTTAGTTTGATGTTCCACTGCTACCAAATAATAATAATAATATTTTTCCTCGTATTTCTCGTAATAAAGTGCGGGACACGAAAGAAAACCGGGCGGAGTCAATCGGTTTAGGAAGGTTGGCCAAGAAATCTCTTTAAACCAGTGGTGTTCCGTCGTTCTTTAAATAATATGGCACTCCTTTTTGACTATACGCACTTCAGATAATTAAAAAATGCTTAGTGAACCTTTATCTATATTTGTCTGTTTTTTTTCGTGTACCGCACTTCTATATCTCTTTTGTGTTGCAAAAACGGCGAATTTTCGAATTTTAAAATAATTTAAATTTGATTTTTTTGTTGATCGATTTACCTATAAATACATTTTTTCTTGAGTTCTGTCATTAATAGTTCCCGGGCTACTGCCTACGTCCACTATTATTGGACCACCCAGTATAGTGATACACGATTGACAAGTTCAGATTTTACAAAGGCAGCCAGCATCAGATCCAGTGAATTTTAATTTATGCCGTTCGACTTTGGGCTACTAGGGTATGCCAAAAGTGGCCGTCTGTCTCCGTTTGTCATATTACTTTATACAGGGGCCGTCATTGTGAAGTACTATACACTTGCGTGCTGATGTTAAAGGGGGTGGTTTTATGTCCTAAAAGTCTTAACTTTTGACGAAAGAAAACCGGGCGGAGTCAATCGGTTTAGGAAGGTTGGCCAAGAAATCTCTTTAAACCAGTGGTGTCCCGTCGTTCTTTAAATAATATGGCACTCCTTTTTGACTATACGCACTTCAGATAATTAAAAAATGCTTAGTGAACCTTTATCTATATTTGTCTGTTTTTTTTTCGTGTACCGCACTTCTATATCTCTTTTGTGTTGCAAAAACGGCGAATTTTCGAATTTTAAAATGATTTAATTTTGATTTTTCTTGATCGATTTACCTATAAATATATTTTTCTTGAGTTCTGTCATTAATAGTTTCCGGGCTACTGCCTACGTCCACTATTATTGGACCACCCAGTATAGTGATACACGATTGACAAGTTCAGATTTTACAAAGGCAGCCAGCATCAGATCCAGTGAATTTTAATTTATGCCGTTCGACTTTGGGCTACTAGGGTATGCCAAAAGTGGCCGTCTGTCTCCGTTTGTCATATTACTTTATACAGGGGTCGTCATTGTGAAGTACTATACACTTGCGTGCTGATGTTAAAGGGGGTGGTTTTATGTCCTAAAAGTCTTAACTTTTGAGGTACAGGATGGTAAAGTTTAAAAAGAAAACATTTTTTTTATCCCAATTCTGATGCTATTATAGATAACTGCATGAAATTTGATACACGTCTTCTATGCATTAAGAAGCATACGGATTTACCCAGGTTAATTACATATGCACGCCACTGGTAAAAATTTCAAAAATTGATTGTCAATAAAAAGTGCCCTTTTATGCATAAAAGACGTGTATCAAATTTCACACAGTTATTTATCTATAATATCATCAGAATTAGGTTTAAAAAAATGTTTTTTTAAAACCCTGTATCTCCAAAGTTAAGACTTTTGGGTTAGGTTAGGTTAGGTTATATTAAACTTTTTTCTTAAAAAGGTTCAAGAATCACCCCCCTTTAACATTAGCACGCAGTTAGGAAACGCCCTGTATAGTACTTCACAATGACGCCCCCTGTACAAAGTAATATGACAGACGGAGACAAACGGTCACTTTTGGCATACCCGAATAGCCCAAAGTCGAACTGCATAACTTAAAATTTTGATAGATCTTGTCCACTGGAATCAGTGCTGGCTCCCCTACTATAACTACATTGATGTGTTAATTTTGGAAAAATATGATTTCTGTAGTTTTTCAAATAATAATTGCAATATTAGATATTTTTTGACACCGGGTATTGAACAGAAAATTAATTATTTTGAAGCAGTTTATTGACAGCTACTTTATGAACAATTTTACAAAATATATGAAAAAAAAAACTAAGCCATTTTTGAGGTTGGCCGCTGTGATTCTAATGGTTCGATTCCTTCTAAATCGTTGTCTTCCTCTAAAAATGATGAGGTTTCGTCGTCACTACTTGAATATCCCAGTGTGATATTTATTTTCAATAGAACGAACATGTTTAACATACGATTTCCAATTTTCAGCCGATATTGAGTCAATCGCTTCTAATGTTATTTTATTTAAATCTGAAAGTTCACCGGTGTTGCGCTCTTCAATATATTTTTTTACTCCTGCCCGTGCAAGTTCAATAGGGTTCAGGTCGCACATGTATGGAAGCAGCCTTAAAGGCGTATAACCGAGGTTACGTAAAAGACCGTCAATTTTATACTTTTTTTCTATAGGCTTGTTGGCTGATGTTACTTCATATAATTGATATTTTCTCCATGTTGGATCACATACAAGATTGTTCGATTTAAGCCACGATATCATATGAGCTTTTGTAGAGTATTTAGTTGGCCCTTTATCTTCTACGTGAGGATGATAAGACGCATTATCCATTACCACGACTGATTTGGGAGGAATGTTAGGTAGAAGCTTCTCGAGCAACCACTTTTTAAAATTATCTCTATTCATCTGTCCATAATAGTCTTCAGTTGTTAGTCCCGAGCAAAAAACTAAAGCAGCTCCTGGAACAAATCTGGCTTCTGAACCAGCATGAACTATAATAAAGCGACTACTAGAGCGGATTACCTGAACAACACCTGTAACACTTTCACTTTGCCAGCATTGGTTCACTGTCATATCATTATCTACCCAGGTTTCGTCTAGATACACAATACTGCGTCCTTCTTGCCTATATTGCCTTACGGTTGATAGATATTTCACCAACCAGTGAAAAATATTTGGTCTCTCAATGAGTAATTTTCGATTATTTTGGCACTTGCGCCAAACAAAACCATTTGATCGTAAAAGCCGATTTAAAGTTTTATACCCGTACGGAAAATCTATTTTGTTCTTTACAGCACGAAGTAAGGATTTGAAGGTCGAAACCTTCTTCAAGTTTATTTAAAAATCCTCTATTGTTCGTCGATTTACTTAAAAATCATCATCGTCAATTTTATCTTTGTATGATAATCGGGGTCTTTTTTACCAGGAGATTTTAAAGGTGAAGTAAAACTGAGCGATCATTATGTTCTCTTTGAATTTTTCTTACACTACTTTCCAAAACACCAATGTAAAATGCAGCGCGTTCTGTTCGATTTTGAATTGGAATAGTCAAACAATTATTTTCAGCTTCTCTAGTACAGGCCTCTATAATGCTCGAAATAACTTCACATGCACCGCTTCGAATTGTTTTTCCTCGTTTGCTCGCCATCGTTACTTCGAAATAATAATTCAAATTCAACGCAACGCATTTATATCGAAATGAAAACAAATGCTCGAAATGTATAGGCTCCACTGGAAATAGCTAGAACCTTCTAGCGGCAAGTGCATGGGGACTAGGCACATCCCAATTACAAGTGAACCAGTGCGAAATTTACTAAATCCTCGATTAATTTTCGGTACCGCTTAGCTGGCGCACTTTATAGGTGAAGCGGCAAACTATTACAACAAATAAAATAACGTAAAATTTATTTGCGTACACAAATTTTACTTTTCCGCTTGCTTAAGACTATGAACCTTTATTTTAAGGACCGCCAGGTTTTCTTTCGTGTCCCGCACTATAACAAAACTTGTCAGGATATAATATTGCTCCATCCTAAGAAATCCTCATCAGGGCTAGATGAAGTACTTCGGCTATACTGTGTGGTTTAGGCTTAAGTGACCTGTCTGACGGATGTTTGATTGTGATAGAACAAATGAATGAGTGGTGTCTGGAAAACTATATCAGAATAAATGTAGACAATATTGGGCTACTTACTCTTTGCAAGATCACGTAAAATGAGTCTCTTTAGATAACTCTTAGCTGCAAATCTATTCCTGTGTTAATAATTATTACATTTTTAGATATCCACCTTGATTCTTGCCTTAATTGGGAACTATATATAAATTGTATAGAAACAAAACTAAATAGTTTATCTGGTTTATTACGCAGATTAAGGTATGCATTATTTGTTAATACCATAAGAATATTCTATTTTTCTAACATTCAACCAACTGTATGCTATGGTATTTTATACCTAGGCCCCAGAAAAATTAACATTTTTAAAGCACAAAAAATACTAATCCGTTGTATCTATGGGTTTCACCTTTCGACGTCATAAACCTTATATTTAACTGGATATGTTTACACTCTTACACTATCATATTTACATTTCCAGTTAGTCGTACTTTTTGTTAAAAAAAGACCAGAACTGTTTAGATCATATCAGAAAGCGTATTCTCAGAATAATATGTCAATGGCCACCAGAGGCCGGAATGCTCTTATTATTTCTATGAATAACTTTGCTTTTTTAGAGCAAGGCCCTTTATACAATGCCATAAAAGCACTAAAATGCTTACAACTGTTTGGATTTAAATTGAAGTAAAACCGTTTTTGCATCATTTTATTCATCTACATTCAACTTTTAGTATTCAGTGGTGGCTACAATAGCAATAACATATATTTCTTTTTCTCCATACGTATCTATTTTAACTTGCAATTTATATACATTCTAACCTGTTACTGCCAAAGCATTTGTTATACTAAATATAAAGCGTAAATGGTAGTTTCCATCGTGGTGGCTCCCGGTGGTACAAAGCCTTTCCTACTTTTAATATTGTCAAAATATTTAACGAATAATAATGATAATAAGGTCTCAGTGGGTATCAGGTTTCTCAAAACAGGGAGATGTGAAAACCTACGATAGAGGCCAATAACCAAAGGTAGAGAATTACTAGAAGGATAAGAAGATTTATAATAACAGTAATTACAATAACAACAGCAAAAACAATAATATAGATAAAAATAGTTACAGATTATGTAACGACAAATAATTTAGGTTGTGTTGCTAGGTAATTGAAATTAGAGAGAAACTGGGGGATACGAATAGTAAACCCGAGAAAATTGGTCATTGTCGATTTGAAATAATAATGTCATTCTTAAAAAGAAATATGCTCTTGATATGAGTTATCTCTTGGTTGGAAAGCACAAAGTCACAAGGTTCACGTGCTGCACTTATTGGGACTTCACTACATATTAATTTGTATAATGTTGGGTGCTAAGAAGTTAAGAACTTTTTATGTGTTCAGGTTTTTTTTGAGCTGTTCTAAATAAAGAAATGTAGGTAATTTTTTAATTTTGGAAATTGAGACTGGATTGATAATAAAAATTGGGCAGTAAGTAGATTTTTATGAGGCTAGGAAATACAGTCACAAACCTATTTATAACTGCACAAAATATTGCAATTGGTACGATATGCTAACTATGTTTATGGTTTTAATTGTTATATTACTGCTTTTTTAAAATCTAGGATGCCGATAATTAAGCAAAAAACATTTAATTTTCCATCCACATATTTTATCACTCAGATTACTTTTTAAAAAAGCATTTAGAATAATACATTATTTTTCTTAATAAAACTTTTTGCAATTCATAATGATACTTAATAAATAACTAAAAGAACTTAGGAGAACGAAATATAGCTAAATAGCTCAAAATAATTATTTCACTATAAATATTTTTATTAATTTATTATAAAATTATAAAATTTATGTTACCAGTTGTTTCAGTTCCAAAAACTATTAACTAGTTATGTTTCTCGGCCGTTCTACCCTCTAGAAGTTTACCGGCACTTGAGCGTCAGTTAAACACTTACTTAGTTTTCGCAAAATTAGTCCATAACTTAACAAACCGTCTTCTGGTTAAGTAATCTGCATCCATTTCGATAGGCTTGGTTGAGATGTTAAATAAATAACCCACTTCGTCTGCATGTGCCACTCTACCGCATCCTAATGTCGAAAATAGAAAATTTTACATAAATTAATTTTAAATAACATTTAATTATGTTAAAAACCTATTTCTAGTTTTAAGTTAAATGCATTGATTTATATTTAACAGATATTTTTTAAAATACATAATTTTTAGCTGAATATATGAAGGGACACTTTTAAAGTTTTTTCAAAAAATATACAAGCGATATATGGTAGTATTGTCAAAACAAAAATGTGGCGAATAATTTCCGGTAACCTAAACGTACCTTCTATGTCAAGACGTAGACTGGTAATTTACCAAAAGTAATTTCCCTTAAGCTTTACCTTCTTGGTTGCAACAACCATTCTCCATTTTAGAACGTAAGTAGGAATATTTTGAAGCAGTTAACGGAGGTAATCACTATTTGAGATTTTCTCCACGAAATTACACATTTCTTTAAAATGATCTGCACCCACATGCTGTGCCATCATGCTTCCTATTGGTCTATTGCCTACAGAGTAGTGGTGTAGTAATGGCCAATATTCTTTAGTTTGTTGGCAACAGTTAGTATATCAAGTATCTGTAAGCGGAGTGAGATTTTCTCTCATCAGAGGACTACTAGCGTTTGTACTCGTTTTCGTATTAGTGTAAGACATTGTCTGCGATTTGTGACATTGTTCAATAACATTTTGTGAGATTGTACTCTTTTTTTATTATCTGTAACAGTTCTTACGCTATGGATTTTGTTATGATGAGTCATGAGAAAAGGCTATTATAATTAGCTCTTTTGAAGGTTTGAAGGTGGAGCAGAAAAGAAAGAGATGAGGTTTTATCAACAAATTAAATTGAATAAATTTTAGATGCGACTCTTTATAGATTTCGGGAAGACTGAGCACTTAGAGAATATCTAGGATAGTAACGGGAGAGTGAATAACTTAGAGAGTGATGCAGAAAACGAGCATAGTTCTCATAATGGTGAATCGGAACAATCAGAATATGCAAGCCTTGAACCAATAAAATACAATTTTCCGCACCAACTGCCTATTTTTCGGTGAGAGGATAAAGTAAGCGTATGGGTTAAACAGGTTTCACCTATTACTGGACGTACTAGAAAACACAACTTATTATCACATATACCTTGCGTAAAAGTTATTGCTCGAAATGCAGAATCAAAAATTATTTCAAAAATTATCAATATAACTTTAATAACCAGTGGTGTTTGGGTCAGACTAGTGGCCGCTCCCAGGTTCTGTTGGTAATATCTACGTTGGATGTATGTTTACCATTTTCTAGGCAAGTTAAGCGAACATAACTTATACATGTTTTGCTAAGGCAAACTATGAGACATTTTTTTTCCTCCTTGTACTGTCAAGAACCTACGACTGACATACAAGGAAAGAATTCTGTTAACGATTTTGCCTCTGTAACAAAAGCGTTGCAGAGAAGAATAACCCTCTGTAAGCTTTGAAAAAATCGAGAGACAAAATCCCATGTCAGGTGGGCTATGTGTTTAGCTTCCTTTATACTGCCATGTCATGCTTCAATTAGTACGAAGAAAAATGGAAGCTGTTTTTATTTCGACAAACGCTGGTCAAAATATGAAAGTATAAGTAAAAGCGCAAAAAAAATTTTTGATACTAGCACTGGATAGATTGTCCAGTGTGTTTCGAGTTGCCTTAAAAAATCATCTCAATACAGACATAGAAATATTTAAGTTTTTTTTTTAACGAAACATTGTAGAGCAAAATATACAGTTTTTTTTTTTAAATTATTTTATTGTTCACTGAAAATTCGTAGTTTTTTTCAATATATAAAATTTAAATTGGAAATAGAAGCAAAACAAAATAATTTTTTGTTTCCAATATTTTTAAAAACTCGTATTTTGTCATTAAGCATTTTATTATACAGCTATTAATATATCAAGCTACCTTTTTAACCTTTTTGAAACAGAAAATAAAATAATAAATTATAAAATATTTGGTTTAGTTATGAAGAATTTTTTACTTAGACTTACTATAATTTTCAAAATATTTTTTTTCTGTTTATACAGTTTATTCCCGGCTAACATTCCAACACTGTTTTCTTTAATACCTTTTTAAATTTAATTATATTTTCTATATATGTTTTATTATTTTTGGAATTTCATTGTAAATATTTATTCCTTCATAAACTAAAGATCTTCTTCCAAAATTACTTCTAACTTTTATCGTTTGAATTTGGTTATGTTGTCTAGTTTGATTGCAATGTGATGAAGAAATGTTTTTAAAATTAATCACTGAAAGTTTATCTATTAAAATTATCGAATGAATTAATGAGTAAATTTTAAATTTATATAAATCTTCTAAATTTTGGATTATATAAATGTATTGTCGATTCCAAATATGGCAATTTATATATACATTTTATTACTTTATTTTGTAATGTTTTAAGAGGTCTTACAGTTGTTAGACAAGCGGGGCCCCATATGGAAATCAAATATTGAAATTTAGAATAAATTAATGAAAAATAAATATGTAAAATTAAATGTATTTTAAAAATTTTGAATAAAATTCCAATAATTGGCGAAATGCTTTTCCTAATTTTATCGATGTTTACATTTCAATTTAAATTTTTATCCAAGTGTAAACTTAAACATTTTATTGACTACACATTTTATTTCTTCTCCATTAAATATTTGGATAAACATATATTGCCATAGGGTTTTATTAATAAACATAAAAATTTAATGTAAGTTTGTAACCTGCTAGCCAAGAACATATTAAAGATAAATCAAATTTTATGTCACTATAAACTGTGGAAATATTTTTGGCAAAATAAATAAGGTTGTGTCATCAGCAAATAATTTAATGTTACATTTCAGTTTCAAATTTGAAGTAGAATTTATATAAATTAGGAAAAGGACGGGCCCTAACACAGATATTTGTGGAACTCCACAAGTTATTATTTTTTCTGGACTTTTGAAGTCGTAATTTTAACAAACTGTTTCGATTATTTAAATAGTTTTGAAACCAACAATACATTTGACCCCTTATACCGATATTTTATAAACATTGAAATTAAATATGATGATGTACTGTATCAAAAGCCTTTTTAAGATCTAGTGATAATAAGCAACACTTTTGATTATTAGCAACATTAATTTGAATTTCCTCGTCCGCTAGGGGAATTTCAGTATTCTTATAATTTCTAAAGCTATATTGTTCGTTAAAAAGTAATTTTTTAGCATCTAAAAAATTTAATAATCTTTTGTTAATAATTTGTTCCAAAATGTTTGAAAAAACTGATAAAACTGAAATAGGACGATAGTTATTGCAATTATTTGAATCACCACTGATCCTAATCCCACGTATGCTTCTTTAATATAATTTTCAACCTCCTCCGAACTAATGTAATCGTTTAAATGCATAGCATTTGGTAATAATAAACTTGGATTCAAGTCGTACGATTCGGCCAGCAATTGGCCGCAGAAACGCAGTTTCACAAATGCTTTTGTTTAAATATTTAAAACAGCGCAACTTAAAATTTAGGTAAAGAAAAACAATACAATAAGAAAGAAAATTAATATCGATTACCGTGACATGCAAATAAGATTTAAATTATATAGGAGTTAGATTGCTAAAGTGACGATTCAAAATCTTTTATCAGAGGAAGTCAGCATAAGAAGGGGCGTTAGGCAAGAGTGCATCCTTTTTCCAATGGATCCACCTGGATACCGAATCAGCAAGAATTATGTTAAATGGGAGATTTATCATAAACAGATTCCGGCGTTCGAATTGCAAGTTTCCTAGAACTTTAAAGGCTATTAAAAAAAAAGTATCCATGGTTACTGATGAAAACGGCCTCTCCATAAATGCCAACAAAGCAAAAATTATTGAAATTTCAAAAAATAATTATATTACCAACCGAGTACAAATGAACGCATATTCGGAAGTGTTTCTCACTATAAATATCTTGGCATATTAATAAATTGTGATATCCAACACAAAGTAGGAAATTCTATCTTGCATCAAACAAGCGAGATCTGTTTGTATTAGACTAAAAAAATTGCTTCATAGCTGTGGTTGGCTCTGAGGAAGAGAGTGGTTTGATGTTATGTCTTCCCAATTGTTCTTCACGCTTTGATGTTTGGATCTTGAACAAATAAAATACAAAAATTCTTGAAGCCTTCGAAATGTGTTTTTACAGGTGACTGTTAATTATTTCCTGGGTAGTTGGAATCACAAAATAAGAAGTTTAATAAAATAGACAAAGATCTGGATAATATATATCCAATCAAGAGAAGAAAGTTGGACATATTTCCCATAATAGAGGATATGATATGAGGATATCGCAACTTACTATGCAAAAAATGTATTAGGTAGAAGAAGCGTGGGCTGACGAAAAATATCTTCGCTAAAATAAGAACAACCATGAAGATTAGCGACCTCCAAAAAAGAAAGAAGATCTGTACTATTTCGCGTTAAGTAAACGAACTTAATACTTTCAATTAAGTCTTCAATATCTAAAACTAGCATTTTTCAAACATTTTATTATCCAGCTATACGGAATTCATGACTAAATATTACCATCTGTGCGAAATTTGGGGTCAGTTGAATAAAAAGTTGTTATTATTATTGTTTTATCAGGCTGGCATTTTGTTCCGCCATATTGGGTTTTTACTAAAATGTTATAGTTTTCTCTTCATGCCACCCTTGATTTCAGAGTAAAATTTGAAGCTAATAGGATAGCAATTGGCATGTGCTTGGAAATATTTAAAATTGGAATTTTTTATTAGCTAGCTGACGTTATTTTAAGAGTTCTTTTTATAGAGGGTGTTAAAGGAAAACTTACTTGTTTACCATTATGTATAACATAGCTTCTTAGAGAGATACTCAATACTTTACAATAATTGTCTAGTAATTTTTATTTATAGTAGGTATCTTATATCGTAAAATAACCAGACATTTTTTTTTATTTACTACCTTCATATTAGCACACAGACTGGAGAGATTTCAAATATTATTTGGTATATTATTAATAAATATAAATAATTATAAAAAATTGACGGTATACCAGGGAAGTAAATAATTCTAGCAATGTTTTAAATGCAAATATATCAAAAAAATTCTATTAACTTAACATTATATGCATTTTTTCTTTCTGTGTTGTTACCTGGAATTGCACCAATTTGTTCTTCAGAATTCGAACCAATAATAAGAGGAACTTGAGTTATATTTCCAGCCTCAATTGTTTCGTAAAACGGTTGACTCATAAATGAGTTTGGACTGTCAATTTCCAAAACCGGAAAGAACTAAAAGAAAAAATAATAATTAGTTGCTAATATAGATATTACAAACGTGGGCCTGGGAGATTAAGACTTGACAATTTACAACTTTGACCAGTTGTAGCACGGATATGTTTCTACAAAATAAGTGCCGGAGTTCGTTTTGTTTATAAAGCTCAAAAATAGCATAATTTCTGGCCGACATGATAAATTCAAACAAAACAAACGTGGGATGTCAGCAAAACACGAAGTTTGAAGACAAATAGATTTTCGTTAATTTTTATTTATGGAGAATGCAATAAAAAATAAGCAATAACTCCATCTACCGTACAAAACCAAAGGAAATTTTTACATATAAATTAAATTTATGGTAATCAGAATTAATAAAATTCAGAGCTCGGACTAAGTTTGTTATAACAGTAATATGAATTAATTGTATACAAAATAAATTCTATACACAAATCTATACCGTTAGCTTGAATTAACCATACTTTCCAATAAACTGTCTTTTAATACATTCTCTTTTTAATTTCTTTCTCCTTTATAAAATAAGTGGGCATTGATTTTTACTCAAAGATTAGAGTTATTTTGTTGAAAAGATTTTCTCGTGTACATTTTGATTCTAATTAAAAACCCTTATCAAAAAAAATGTAGGCTAATAAACGGTCATTTATAAAATGGTCACTTAAGATAGGTCTGGCTCGGCCACTTACGGTCATTTTTAAAAACGTTCGAAAGACTGCTTTTATCTTAAGCTTTCAATTGATACCAAAGTTGAACTTTGAAATAAGAAAGGCATTTAATACTTTTTAACTCAACAGTCATTTATAAATACTTCATTTATAAAAGTAAATGACCGATCATTTTAGGTCATTTATGTAGTCATTTTCAAATATTCGCAAAATTCAGTCACTTTCAAAAATTACCGGTGAAGAAACTAGCCGAAAAGCTAACCTCGCCTGCACGAGCGTTGATCGCGATTATCCGATACACTCTGGTAGAAAACAGTTTATGTTCAGACTAAGATTAAAGAAAATTTTGAGTTAGAAGACCTCTTAGCAACCCGCACTGGAAACCGTGTTGTGATATGGCTAAAAGCTTCTAAAAAATTGGATATGTGCAGCACACATTGAATTTTTAGCCATTAGTTATCAGTATTGGAGGGTGCTGAAAATCTCCGATTTAGAACAACGAGATGCATTTCACCGGTGGGCTATTTTCATTTTGACTTGAAACTTTATTTTCTTATTTTTATTATTTGATTTTTTTATAATTTATAACTCTGTTATACTGCAACTTTCATATTTTACTTTTTTAACAGTTTATGTTCAGACTAAGATTAAAGAAAATTTTAAGTTGGAAGACCTCTTAGCAACCCGCACTGGAAACCGTGTTATGACATGGCTAAAAGCTTCTAAAAAAGTGGATATGTGCAGCACACATTGAGTTTTTAGCCATTAGTTATCTGCATTGGAGGGTGCTGAAAATCTCCGATTTAGAACAACGAGATGCATTTCACCGGTGGGCAATTTTCAATTTGACTTGAAACTTATTTTCTTATTTTTATTATTTGATTTTTTTATAATTTATAACTCTGTTATACTGCAAGTTTCATATTTTTCAATAAATGACTTTATTTGACGATAATAGAGTTTTAAATATTTAAAATGTTAATACCTTTTTTATTTTTCAACACACACCCAGTGGTCGATAGTACCAAAAATCAGGCCTGTAATACATTTTTTTAAATTTTAAGTGTCTATAACTTCTTTATTTTGCAACTTTCATATAGGTGATTTTTTTGTAAATTTACTTGTTTTTACAACCTGTCCAAATAAATAACTCAACTTTTAGAACACCCTGTATTATTGTCTGTGTTATGTACTGTATTTAATGCATTTTTATGCTTCTTGAGGCATTTTGTGAAGCACTTGAGGTTTTATTGCAAGTATAGTGATCTCGGTGATGACTTCTCACGCCTCAAGCTTTTAGGAAAATATTCAAATTTTTAAAAGTTCTTAGTGAGGGTGAGGTTTTTCTATTAACTTTATATACCTTACTATTTAACTTGATAAACTAAATATTATTTTTCACTTTTTAGTTCAGTAGTCTATAAATAGCTTATTTTAAAAATATTTTTCATTTTTTACACACCCTGTAGAAGATATTTACGATTTTTTTTATTGTATGGTACCATATTACATTGCATTGTCACCTTGAAAAATATGTTATACATTTTGAACCAAAAAGGCAGACATACGAACCGGAAAGATACACATAGGAAGAAAGAGGGTTAAATTTAAGCTCATTTTTAAAGAAAGCACGGTTTATTTCTTTATTGAAAGAGTCCTATTTTCAGATAAGAACGAAATAAGCTTTTTGATGATGATAACTTGGAATTTTCCTGCATTTTGTGAGTAAGATTTTGAGAGTTTAACCTTTTGACTAGCAATTCCATGTATACTTATTAGAACTGAGAATGTCGGAAGGGAGATAAATATTTTTTACATAAAGTTACTAGCAAAAGTTAAACTTTTTCATTGCCGTTTTGGCATTCTATTGCTTTGCTTGGACTTATCCTACTTAAAAATTATATATTAAAATTTGCTTAACACATCAACAATTAAAAAACATTATTAACAAATCTTATCTATTCTACAAAATAACCTGAAAATAATATTATGTTCGTTTATTTTATATGCTTGTCTTGTTAAGACAATAGTGAACATTCTACTAAATTTAAATATCTGTCAATAATATATTCCCTGCTCCTTCTGTTTCACTCATTTTTTAAAGAATTTGCCATTTGTGCAGTGTTAAATGAGACCTAAAATAAATTATGTATAATAAGAGATCTTATGGTAGTCTAGTTCACAAAACTCAAAATGGTGTTAATTATTGTTCTCCAGTAAAAATATGCAAAAGTTTCAAACACAAATATAAACCATTTTAAAAATTATAATATTACATGCATATTTTGCATGATCATTTACTTACTTGTAGATCCATAGTTAAAGTAAGCTAAACTAACTTATCGGCATCAGCGGCCTGCAATGCTTGTAGAATTTCTTCTGAAGAATTTGACGCAGTTATTTGGAGATCTATTTGTCTTGCACCGTATAAAGCATTGCTTCGGGTCTCAGACTGGATATAATCACTATTAAGACATGTTCCACTTTCCATTATAGCTCCAGTGAATAAATCTAATATAAATTATTTTTAAAAAAGAAAAGTTTAAGTAGAAATATTCTTAACAAATATAATGAAATTTGGCTTGCTATATTTAAGATTACAATTCATATTTTAAATTTTTTAAGAAAAGAATACTCTTGAGTTCAAAAGTGGTTAACTAAGCTAATTTGTTTTTCGTAGATAAATAGATTTAAGTACCTCGTGAGTGAGGACTGACCAAGTGAAAGCCCACTGACATTGCCCCAGCACTTTCTCCGAAAATAGTGATATCATCGGGGTTTCCTCCGAAGAACGCGATATTTTCTTTAGTCCAAGTCAAGGCTGCAAGTTGGTCTTTTAGGGCACTGTTTCCAGAAAGTACTTCATCTCCAGTTGAAAGAAAACCGAAAATACCTTTGTGTCAAGATGCAAGATTGCACTGGTTTTTTATTGCAAGTTTGTTTTAAATATACTAGTGTTATCTGATGTCTATAATATGATTATCTGGTAAATATATTTAGAAATAGCTTACAATTTTAATACGGTAGAACTGAGGCTATCACGATTGAGCCATTCAAGAAATCAGATCAGAAGCGCCAATCAGATTACTAGCGATTTCCTAACGAAGGATTTTCACTGATCATTTCATGAAAACGTAATAGAAATAAAGGTTTTAAAGTAGGCCCAGGTATACAGAAGGTGTTACAATTTTTTCATTTTAATACCGGATACCAGATAAGATATATTCCATCACCAGTATGTACTGAATATGTGGACTATACTTACCTAATCTATAATTAAAGGTTATTACAATGACATGTTCTTCCAAAAATGAAGTAGGATCTGCAAATGAAAAATCTCCGGTTCCAGCTACGAATCCTCCTCCATAGATCCAAAACATTACTGGGAGTTTTAACTAAAATAATTTAATCAATATTTTTTTCAGTATTTTACGTTGTTGTTAATTGTTCCTTTTAAATAATGTTTTAAACAAATCTTTCAATTGAGAACGTAATCAATTTTAAAATATAAAACTATATTGCATCTAAGTAAACAGGGTTTCTGCTAATATTTTAAATTTGGTCTACAAGCTTTATTTTTTAAAATAGAAAATTGTATTAAATAAAATATTTAAGGATTTATCTGAAGCGACAGGATATGTAAATAACAAATTGAAAATTGAAGATAAGTTATTTTAAATGGAACACACTGAATTCTATTCGATTATTGAAGAGGTCTTCATTTACTGATTGTAAATATATTAAGTTTGATACTTTTATTTTTGTAAAAAACTGAAAATTACAAAAACCTTCCGATGTGATAGAAACAGAGAACATTCTATTTTTGTCCATTTTTTCGGTGCTTTTAAAGATAAAAGTATCAAAAAAGATTTATTTATAATCAGCAAGAAGAGACTCATTTAATAAAACGACAATATAGAGGGTGTGTAATTTTTTTTTACTTTCCAGTTGTTATTCGGGTATGTTTTTAAAACTCAAAACTCTTGTACTTACTTTTTTATTATTTTATATTATAACTCTGTACATGTGTAGAGGTTGAATACAAAAATTAATTATTTTATATATATATATATATATATATATATATATATATATATATATATATATATATATACGAATTAGAATGATAAGAATATAAACTTTCCGTAGAAATATACAAAACGTTCACCATTTCTTTATCCTGGGGAAAATCAGCTATTATCAATATAGCATTAAAAAACAGATAAATTTAGATTACATATGGAATACTTTAGATAAAATAAATTCAGATAACAAACTGTATTATTTTCAGAAGCTTTTATATTAGACAAATTTTGTTAAGAAATTAATAATATCTTGTTTTAGTAGAGTATTCTGTTTTGCAACTAATAAGCCCCTCCAGAGTCTGAGCTTTACGTGGATGCCTGGAAATATCTATGGGTTACCCCCCGGCCAAAAACGGCAATAATTTCAGACTAACCTAAAATGCAAAAGAACTCAAAAAGTGTCCGAGAACTATATGATTAAAAATTACTGTCGTCACTGGTATATAAAGACGATGTTGGCGCTTTTTAAAATTCGCCATTTTTAAATTTTGATATATTTCCTGAGATAAACAATAAATTTCAAGATTTATCATAATAGTATTCTATTCAGTTGATCATGTTCGAACATTTCTGCTGCTGATGCGCAATCTAAAATTTCGAAATCAAATTAGGGGCAGTTAAATGTACCATAGTATTTACTGGTAACTTTCAGGTAATTAATTTTGATGTGAATTCAGTTTTTAAAGAAGTAATCGTTTTTAAACGATAAATATGACAGTAAAATGATCTTAGATTCCAAGGCTCAGAAAAAGAAAATTGTACGAGAATATCGAGTTTTTATACTTACACTTCTGTTAGCTTCTACAGGTGAATATACATTGAGGTACAAACAATCTTCGCTGTATCCATATGTTGGTACTGGGTCTTCATATGAGCCGACAAAAAGACAAGCGAGTGAGTCTTTTGATCCATCCAAGACATCATCCCAAGGATCGGGCTTAATGGGAGGCTAATTAAAAAATTTCATGAATGTACACTACTATAATTTTTAGAGTATTATAAAAAAAGGAAGTATCTAAAACTACAACATACAAATTTGCTTGAAAAGTTTAACTAATTATATAAATAATATATAGGAGTAGGTTTCAGAGCGAGATCTCAGTGAATTTAAAAAATAAAAAATTAATCATCAAAATTGACCAATAAAAGATATCTTATACGGAGTCCACGAGTTTTAAATACACGTAAATCTTTTTATGTTTTTACGAAACAATGGTAAGTGATGATTAAATAGGATCTACGATATTTTGTTCATTTTATTATTAGTATAGGTCAACGCATCTAAATAATATGCTAGGGAAAGTCATGTGCTAATTTTTTCTAAAAAATTTATAGGAAGAAAATTTATTGTGCAATATAATAATGGAAATAAATATTATTTATAACCAAGAATATCGAAAAGCGATTTTATCTTGTATTCTTGTTTTCATTAAGGTTTAACCAGGCCGAGGGAAAAGACCTAATTTTTACAAATAATATAACCTTAGGCTTGAAACATCAAAATTTTTTACAATAATTAACAAAAAGTTTGCATTTTCTGACACTAGATAATTTTGAAATAATGACACTAAATATTTTCAATTAAATAATAAACTTCATCTTTCTAACAATACACTAAACAAGTTTTTACTCAAAATGCATTTCGCATATATGTATCAAAACTCTATATTGCTCATATAGACCATGAGGCAGTTTCATAAACTTCATATCAATCGTTCGTGTCCAAGTAATTGTAATATTAGCGCGCACGTAACAATGCTTGGCGCGGTATTGCCAGTGATTTAGGTTTACTTGTTTAATTAAAATACAAAAACCATGGTTTAAAGATACAAATAGGTTTTCTAGCTAATAGCATAACACCGATCCATAAACCAATTTAAGCAGCAGGTCGAAGCCCATCCGTCGGGACAGGTAACTTTGGCCGTTGAGCTATGTACATAGATATCTTTCGATGGATTCCAACTATATTGGATGCAATACAAAGATGGGATCCATACAGAGGGTCTTTTATTTCCTATTGGCTGGATCATCTATTCGGAGTATGGAGATCCTTGCTTATAGATGTATGTGTACATTTTATATTTGCATTTATACCACAGTATCATGAATAATAAGTGTTGTTATATCATATTGTTAATTACAGAATATTTCCCATTGTCTGAATGTCTACGTGAGGAGAAGAAATATTCGTCTATGAGTGATAAACTCCTCCAAACCTAAATTCCGGATGCGCTTGGTTTCACTAATAATGTAATTTAAAAAAAACGTGTAAGTTTTAAAAATCTTATCTTTTACAAAAATTGTATTTTTACTTTCTCTTCACCTGCTTAAAATTACAGGAAAATGGCTCTTAGGGGTATTCTCATGGGACAAGAAAAATGTTTTAAGAAATTTAAACTTAACAACTTACCTGAAATCTAAGATCCCCGACTGGTGGCTTAGCAAACGGAATATGTCTCCAAGTGTAAAATGTTTTTCCGCTAGGTGTATCTAAAGTAGTACCTTGGACTTTTCCGTCGGGTAATTTCACAACCAATTCTTGACTCTAAGAATGTATATAACTATTTATTATATAACCCATTTTAAGTTTTCGCTTATTGCCCCTTTTTGTTAGTAAAAATTGAGATTTCAACATGTGTTCTTGTGATATTGAAGTGTCAATATAATAACACTTTTACATTACTCATTATAAAAAAAAAATTATTTCTTCATTATATATATATATATATATATATATATATATATATATATATATATATATATATATATATATATATATATATATATATATATATATATATATATATATATATATATATATATATATATATATATACATATATATATATATATATATATATATATATATATATGTATATATATACATATATATGTGTTTTCATTCCGGGTGTACATCCGTTCACTAATGTCGTTCTGAAAAGAACAGTTTTGCTGACGTTTCGCCAAAATCACATTTGACATTTTCGAAGCTTTCTTTCTCGCGTCCGAATAGAGACTGAAGTGTTAGTGACTGCAACGCTTCCTTTTATACCCCCACTCGGGGCCGAAGGTTATATCTGCGCAGGCGTTGGTCGTTATTTATGTTTTCCGGATGGTGCTGTTGTTGTTACGCTAATTGCGCTTGAGTTTTTGCGATTTTAGATTTGTCGATTATTGGCTTCCATACTGTTGGTAGTTTTAATGATTCGTCCCTTTTATTCAAACAACAACAGCACCATCCGGAAAACATATTTTATTGATTCGTCCCTTTTATTCAAACAACAACAGCACCATCCGGAAAACATAAATAACGACCAACGCCTGCGCAGATATAACCTTCGGCCTCGAGTGGGGGTACAAAAAGGAAGCGTTGCAGTCACCAACACTTCAGTCTCCATTCGGACGCGAGAAAGAAAGCTTCGAAAATGCCAAATGTGCTTTTGGCGAAACGTCAGCAAAACTGTTCTTTTCAGAACGACAGTAGTGAACGGATGTACACCCGGAATGAAAACACATTGTATTTTTCCATCCGTGAAGGAGTAAAAATCAATACATATATATATATATATATATATATATATATATATATATATATATATATATATATATATATATATATATATATATATATATATATATATATATATATATATATATAATACAAAAACAGGTTACAATTCACCGGAATTTTAGTCATTGAAAAATTGTTTTGCCTTGACTATTCATATTCTGTAAAAATTACATCATTTTCAAAAATTTGAAATTAACTTGCTGCCGCAGTATTTGTTATATGTATTATAAATGACCAGATTAATTTACACTAAATACGATGTTATCTTAACAGATATATTTATGAAGTACGATGAACTTCAATAACGACAAATGTTAATAATATGCTAGTTGAAAAGCTCTTTTTAAATTGGGCTTTATGATTTTTTACTTCTCACGTAAAAAGAAAGTATTGCAATCGAAAAAATCACCCTCCCAGGTTTTTACAAATTTTCAGGTTTGAGGATTCCTAGATGCCAAAAGACATATTTTCTTAATTCCATCGGTCCTTTACGCGGCATACCTCAAAAACTTCTTATCCGATTGTCTTCAAGTTTTGGTAAAAAATCAGAGGTCATAAGGTAGAAATCCAATATGGCGGTACAAAATGGCAGTCTGTTGAAATGTTAAAAACATTATTACTAAAAATCAAGTAATGCGTAAAAGTCAACTGGTAAAATTTAGGTTCGAATCCAAGATAGCGAAACAAATTGGCGGCTTAATAAAATATTTAAAAAATCAGCATGAAGATACTTATTAGATTGATTTCAAATATTGTGCAAGAATTAAGCGCGAGATAGGGATGAACTAGTAAAATTGTGGTATAAATTCAAGATGGTGGAACAAAATGACGCCCAAATAAAATGTTTGTTATCGTAAAAAAAATCCCCTACAATGTTTTACATAGCTTCAGGTTTTAACATTTCTGGATGCCCAAAAACATGTTTTTTTCAATTCCGTCGGTCTGTCAGTTTGTCATATTGAATAATAGCTAAGAAACTACCTACCCGATTGACTCCAAGTTTTGGTCAAAAATTAAAACTCTTATGTGGATGACTTGGTAACATTTCGGTAAATATCCGTTTTGGCGGAACAGAATGCCGGCCTGGTGAAGTATTAAAAAGAAATAATATTAAGCAACTAATTATCCAAATTACGACAAATTTTGCACAAAAAGCAAGTGTTACATGGGAATGAACTGGTAACATTTTTGAAAAACATGAAAAAACTGTTTATTAGATTAATTTCAAAAGTTGTGCAAGAATTATGTGTGATAAATAAACTAGTAAAATTGTGGTACGAATTCAAAATTATGGAACATAATGGCGGTCTAAGAACAGAAAAGATTCACAACTAGAGAATTTCCAGGTATTGGAAATTTATCGATTCTTTTATCATATAAGCATCAAATGTTCGGATAATATAGATTACGAATAAAAGGGGGCAATCACAACTGTAATAAGGTAATTGCCGCTGTAATGTATATTATAAGGTTTATCTTTTTTCAAGACATGATTCTCAAGGTATTACAGATGTTCACCTACGAGAAATAGTTTTAAATCTCTATAGTTATATGCTTTTCGTTCTAAACGCATACTTAAAAATATTTACTTACGGAACAAAGTAATATTAGAGCAGTAAAAATAATATAACCCCACATAGTAACTATTAAGAATGTACTGAGCAGCTATTTATTCTGTATAAGATGATATTTAATATATAAGTGACATGATCGTGTTATCATAAGTGTTTACAGGTACTTACCCAAGCTAATTTGTTTCTGTTAAAAATTGTATAAATAACATAATATAGAAATTCTAAAATTTATTACAGTTTTTGGAGCTTAGCAGAACTTACATTTAATGAATGAACCAAAATAAATATTCGATATCTATATATTTAATTTATATTTTACATAAATACTTATGAGAAAAGTCATGCAAGTCACAATGACGAGAACACTGTATATATTAGTAATATATTAAGATAAAATATAGGGTTATTTTAGTTAGCACCAATCTCTATAAGGTTTCTTTTTGTTTTCTGTTTATAACATTTTTAGAAAATGCATGCTACGTTCATTTCACGTTAATATTAAATATGTTTTGGAATTTTTGTTTAAAATCAGCCACCCAAGAACTCTGACTCTCACAAAAGTAGACGGATTTAAGAGAAGAATAAGAGTGACCTGATAAAGGTTGGAATGTAGGCTAATAAAAGTAACCTGTTTTTTTAAGGGTAGCTGATTAACTTGATTTTTGCAAATGCTTCAAATTTTATCTAACACGAATAACCAGCAAAATTTTGAGAATATATGTAAACTCATATTCAGTATATACTGATTTATTTTAAAAATTTATAACCTGTTTTATATGCTTATAGCTATACTATACAAACTGATTATATGATATAAATTTCGGTTTCCATCAGTTTTCGAGACACTTTGTCTAGTTAATTTTCTTCATTCTCAAGATTTATTCAAACTCGATACAGCAGACTCAATAACGTAAATATTGGCACGAGTAAAGCAGGACTTAGGACAGCAGTCGCAGAGCTGGTTGGCCAATGACGATGATAATGAATCTCAACATTAATCAAAATTACTTATGAGTCCTATTATATTAGACCAGAAAGGCTATGCTTGTTCCCATCGCCAAAGTTGCGAGAAATTCAGCTCGCTTATCTTCTCTCCGCTTCAATATGGTTGCAGGAGGGTGGGGGGGGGGATAAACTTTGGTACATTTTTAGTACTTCTTTGTCTTAATCTATGTTAAAATATCTTACCACCTCGCCTATCGAGTATCTTTTTATACGGGGAACTAATTTTTGAGCTAGTTTTTTCTATTTTCACAGGTTTCACTTGTTTCCTGTACTCAATATTTTCGGACCTGTATTCGGGCTTATATATTAGCGATAGCGATATTAGGTGGCCCGGCAAATCTTCTTCTCCTTTTTTCAATAGATGGAGGGATGAGTGAACTTTGGTACGTTTTTAGTGCCCTCTTACCTCAATCTACGTTCAAATATCTTAGCACCTGGTCTATAAAGTATTTTTATACGGGAGCGAAATTTTTAACTATTTTTTTTGTTTTTACAGGTTTTACTTGTTTCATGTACTTATCAATTAATAATTCTGGATCTGTAATTAGACTTTAAGACGATACAAGCTGGCCCGGCAGAGATCTTCTTCTGCTTTTTGCAATAGATGGCGCGATGAGTTTCCGGTGGAATTGTGAGAATATGGGGCTCATTCACCTCATCGTTCAGAAATGCTATTGAAGAAAAACGTATTGGTTTTATAGAAAAAATATGCCAAAAAACAATACAAAGAAAGTATTGAAAGAACTTTGTAACCAGATGATCATTTCAAAAAAAAAAACTATTAACTGGTGCAGTACAACTTTCTCACGAATTTGCTGAAAAATCAGGCTTAGTGTTTTAAATACAAATATAGATTGCTTCAAGTTTTACCTATCGCAAGATAATTTGCAGCGAAGATCATAGAGTTATATGATCCTGTTTTTAAAAATCTTTTAACGGATAGGTAGTTCATTTAATTAGCTTCGACTATCGTGTCTAACTTTTTTTTGTTATATGTTCAAAAAATACTTAAAACAAGTGTTCGAATAAAAAATAACATTTTTTTTCTTTTTTATTATTGTAACAAGAAACTTTTTTGAATTTGCTCATAACTTACGAAATTAGCATCGATCGAACCAGAGAAGTCTCGAAATATAAATAAAAAAGTTTTACAAATATTCCGTAGAATTAGTTTTATATCTCTATACATTGATGACAATTATTATAACTTTGCATTATTACTTTTGCCTACTCCGCATCTATATGGAAAAATAAGTAACACACCTGTATTATTTAAACTAAAACCATTTACGTTACTTTCTTCCTTTTGAAGTATCTGCGGGGGTAATTTCCAGTACAGTAACAGTAAGTTAAGTACCTTTAAGTACAGGATAAAGCAGAAAGAAAACTGATGAAAAGTTCTCTAGATCTTAACACACAGTATATATAAAATAATATATTAAAAAAAGCTATTATAAAGTAAAAAAAAATAAAAATAAATTTTCTTTTGGGAGACATATACGTAATTTTACTGCATGAAAAACAACACATGGATCTCCGTCATAATGATAATCACAGCTGTTAATAGCACGATAAAGTACATCTTGTATTACTCAGTTCATTGCTACCCGACCATTTTTGCGTATAAAATTTTTTTTCAAGTTCAAATTTTATTATCTATTTTTTACCTCACTTTACAGAAAATATCTATTTTCGAGAATCGCATAAAGATAGTAAGAAGCGGAACTCAAATTTGACGGTATACAGGGCAATTTATGTATATGGTGATTAAATGAGATAATAATTAATGTAAGTGTTTTTTATATATAATAAAATAACCACAAAAGTTATATTAATTGTTCAATTTACTTAACAATTTTAACTACTAAATTTCAAGATCTATCAGGATTGTTTGTTTCTTTTTGTCTCAAAAATTAATAATGAAAGTGAAAAGTTTTGAACTCAATTCTGCCCGATTTTGAGTGAATTATCGACTTAATTTTTAATTAGTCCCTAAATTGTATATAGAAGAGGAGCTTTTGGGCAAATTTTAAATTAGATAGATATGTTTCACAGAAATAAAAACTTTAGAGCTATTTATCACCATCAAGTACATAAAGAAATTTAATAGAAAACTTTACATTAAAAAAAAACTGACAAACTTAACGGCACTTGAAGACATTTCTTTGCGGACATTGCTCATACTTGATATAGCAGGCATAAACCGTCTGTTAATATATTACCCACAAAGTCGGTCGAAATTTGTTATTATATTACCCACAAAGTCGGTCGAAAGTTGGACCTTCATTTAATAATATTCCTGTATTTTATTAAAAAAATCATCCAGACATACAAAATCAAAAACTTTAATTGAAAGTGATACAAAATTACTTACTTGCAATGGTATACTCTATCAACAATTATCACCTTTTAAATTAAGTAAGTGTTTCTGTCTCGACACTTTAGGAGCTTAGTTTATTCAGGGAATATATATAGAATGGCACTGAGTTTGTTTAATAATCAAAACCTAAAAATATCTATTATGTTTGTCACCTAGGTTTAAAATAAATACTATGTATTTTTAAACAATAACTTTTATACTTCCAGATTAAAAAGTCATTTAATTAATTAAATCTTGTTTTTATGCAAAATATGCGAGAACGTCTTGCGTAACGTGGGGGGGTGGTGTTGCAAAAAATATTTTTTTCATTACATTCTTGTTACAAAGTAGCTCATTTAGAATTTTGTCCCGGTGGGGGTTCGAGTTTATAATTTTTGTTAATAAGAAAAAAAAAATAGTATGATAATTAAATAAACTATTTTTATTTAGTAAGTTCCACTAATTTATTTCAGTTTGACAGCTGTTTCGAAACAGTCGTCAAACTAAAATACATTAGTGGAAATTACTAAACAAAAATAGTTAGTTTATTTATTATACTAGTGATAATGAATTTCTATCAAGTAACGGCTAACTTGATAAAATAAAGAAAAAAAAAAGGTCATCACTTTCATATATGAATCTTATAACGCAGGATTTTGTTCAAGGGAGGGGTTCGAGTTCATAATGTTCGTTCTGTTTGGTCTCCTTTTGGGGGTCGTTTTAACCCTGACCCACCTGTGGCTGCGACAATGGAGTAACTAGTCATGTAAAAAATAGACCGTAAACATAAAAAAAGAACAACAACCGTTAGAGTTCTCTGTAAAAAAATATTAGAGAATGTCGACAAAATCTACAACTTCTTTACATTTTAGGCATAAGAGTATTTAGGCAACCATTATAGAGTGTTGTGACGCACTCCGGTACATCGGTGATTTTCGGTAAACATCGGTCGGTCAGTTTATATCACTTAAAGTATCCATCGGCTAAATCTCGGGCGCCACCCTTTGGATTTCTGTGGGAAAGGGCCCACAAACGCACACAGGTAGCTTTTACAAAGTGAAGAAAGTTAACCAGAGGTCAATGCGCAAGACAGCGACAATATAACTAAAGGTGGACGGGATAGAAAGAGAAATAAAACACCAATGTAGAAAACAAAGAAATTATCCTACGTATTGCCGGTTCATATCATACAACATAAATATCCTAAGCCTACCCCATAAGTAAACTATATGTAAAACCCTATTGAGAAACAGAGAGAAAGAGAATGTATGCCTGAGAGAAAGAAAGACGGAATTAGGATCGGTTAAAACGGGCGACTCTCCGAAGAACGGTAATACAGGAGCCTACGTTAGCGTCGGCTCCACTCATTAATGCGCGTGCGCAAGTAGGGCTATGTAGTGCGGGATACTTACACTGCGACACCTTGCCAGGTTATTTACCAAAGTCAATCGGTATAGGCAATCTCTCAGACTAGTCTTTGTGGTTGTATATATGTTGTGTGTGTGTGTGTGTTTAGTTGTATGACATGACAGGAACGGCCAGTCCGTAATTTTTAGATCTCGAATCTGACTACAAGAAAGGATATATGTGTATATGTATTAGATATGACAGGAATGACCAGTCCGTAATTTTTGGATCACGAATCGGGTCGCAGGAAAGGAAGTCTGTATGTCTGTGTGTGTGTGTCTCTATATTTATAAGACATGACGAGAACGGTCAGTCTGTAATTTTTGGACCCCGAATCTGACCGCAAGAAGGGTATATGTATTCGTGTATGAGACATCACGGGTACGGCGAGTTCGAAATTTTTGAACCCCGAATCTGACCTCAAGAAAAAATATATGTATTCGTGTATGAGACATCACGGGAACGGCCAGTTCGTAATTTTTGGACCCCGAATCTGACCACAGGAAAGGAAGTATGTGCGTATAAATGAGACAACGTATTTGTAAGATGTGTAGGAGTGAGAGAGTTACCTTTACCAATATACTACCTGATATTACCTTTCCTATACCTACTAATATCCTAAGGGCATCGCAGTGTGTCGCGGCGTCTGCTGGCGGGGTGAGGGAAGATGGCGCCGGCTGGTCCATCGACTAGAGGCTTCGAGCCGGTGGAACTCGCGACGTGACCTGATTATACATTAGTAAACAATTGCGTCCCATAATAAGGAATTATCAAGCGCATTAACTTTGTTCCTGCTCTTTATACACATCGCTTGTCACTACTATCGATTAAATTATTAAGTAAAGACCTTACTAAATCATTCAAATCGGGCTAATGCATGATGGTGTTTCGTCGCCTAGGAAGATAACCAAACTTTATAAGAGATCTATTAGAGCGTGTTTCCGTTTATATATGTTCCTTGATTTTTGAGCCAAACTTGAAATCAATCGTATAAGTAGATTTTGAGCTATGCTGCGTACATATAGAACGACAGACCGATATACCGATGGAAATGGGAGAGGATCTGCAAAATTTTCGGATGGGGATTTTTTATGGTTAAAACACGAAATACAATAGAAAATAAAAATAAATATATCAAAAGTAAAAATTATATTATTGATCTAATCAAATAATATCTGCAAGTACTTTTTGATGATATAAGTATGCCTTTAAATAATTCATTGGGGATAGAAACAATGTGAAGTATCTACGATTTATCGGCAATATCCCTAAAATCGGGCTGAAATCCTCAGTAATAACGTACTATTATCCCAGGTAAAACAAAAATATAAAATACTGTCGTCAAATAACGATTTAAAGCTCCATTTAAATGTTATATTCATTTGTATCATGAAAATTGACGACATTAAAATGCAACAAGTATAATAGTATGTAAACATCTGACTGCTATAAAGCTATAAGAAAATTAATCAGACTAAAAATAATGGATACATATGGGTAGCATTTGGTAATTTGAAAATATCCTTTAAGGAATCTTGCCAACATATTTAGCTCTTTACTCCAGAATTGTCTAATACAGGTGCAGCCGAAGCACTGAGATTTTGATAATGTTTTTAGTTTTAATGTTATAATCAAATAATCATTTTTTTATTGTGGCATTGAAACACTGATTGTTGTATATAAGCATGACAACTTAAAAAAACCCCAAAATTGAGTTCGAATTTATTACTCGAGTAAAATAATTGGTCGACAAAACTGAGTCTTTTTCGTATACGAAACTAGTCGTGTTATTAATTTCGCTAATCACTTTATTATTTCTTGTTATATTTGCGGTATAAGTTTTTAGTATAAAAGAGCTTTAACTTTAATAAAAAAGAAAAAGCATATACCATCGAGGAAAGGTAAAACACCACCAAAATTTTTTAACTGGGAGAAAAAATTTATTTGGAAAAGAAAGTCTTTATATTTTTTATGGATTATGGAAGAAGACATCAAAAAGATGAGCCTTCAAAATGTGAAAGAGCACCAAAACAAACTGAGGATTCTAGCATCAGAGGTAAATAGGAATAAAAAAGAATATATGTAAGATAAATGTTCCATATGTCGGACTATTAAGAATTTTTTGACTTGGTTACTAATTTGACAACAATCAGTGCCAAGTTTTATTTTATATTAAGCATTAAGAATGTTAAATATTTAATAGATCAATCAAATAAATGAAATTCCGAGCATATTCTAATTAACTTATCCTGTTCCTGATGTTATAAAAAGTACTTAATTCTAAATAAATTAATATAAGTTTTTAGCGCTTTTTCTTACAATTTCAAATGTATCTAAAACGATAAGGCAAAAATTAAACTACAGAATAATTGCTGCTTAAAATCAATTAAAATAAATAAAATAAACTTAAAAATAATCGTAAAAATAATTTTTAACTATTGCATTAAAAAGCGCATATGAATTTAAATAGCAGACCTTACAGAAGAATCCCACCCTAACTGATCAAAAGCGCAACCAGTACATACTTAATAAAACCTAGATAAACAAAGAAAATTTGAATAGTTTCTTAAAAAGTTGAGGCTTTGTTTCAAGACGTCTCACGCTTCAATTAAGAAAATATTCAATTTTTTTTGAATATTTTATCACTTCATGACCTAAATATTATGTTTTACTTTTAGGTATATAGTTGTAAATAATAATTTATAAACATGGACTTATTTTTGAAAAGATTCTTACGTTTATTTTATTTTGTATATTTAAGCATTAGAATTTGTTTAATTATCTGTCTCAATATCTTCACTTGTGGGCATTCATTTGTTTAACATTAAATTTTGCCCAAAATTCAACGAGTCCCAAACACCTGAGCTGAGGGGTTTCTATGGCCACCTTTCGGTTCCATAATCAGACCCTGGACACCACCAAGGTCTATAGTACTTGTCAAGATAAATCAAATAAGCCCAAACAGGACGGGCTATCTTCTATAGCTAGGAGTTCCTCGAAAACCGTGAAACACTTTAACATTTTTTCATGCCTACCTATATAAAAATATTCTAAACAAAATAGCTCCTAAGAGGTGAAATGTGAAATACAAAGAAACCAGTCGGCATTTACCGTTATTTAAAGAACTACACTTTCAAAGTAAACAATATTATCATTTAAAAGAAACTATAGTCCTAGAAATACAATTTGTATAAAATACTAGAATATAGTTCGTTGTATTTACTGTAGTAAACATATATATTTCTAAATCTAAATTTATTTCTTAAACCCAACTATAAAATTCTAAAAAACAAAAAATGATTGCAGGTGTATATTAGTTAAAGCACAGTGTTTCCTTACCTGATAAAATCTTAAATACCGTTTAACTTTTATTCAGAAATATTGTTTTTAAAACAAAAAAAAAATATTTATTACATATTTTGCATTTATATTATTATCATTTATAGCGTCCAATATACCAAATAAGCCATTTATGTAAAATATTTATACTATGAATTATGTTGTATTTTAGTATTAGTAACGTAATAATACAAATAAAACTAAAACTAAGGCATACTTAGTACTCTAAAATTAAAAAGGCATAAATTGTGCATAATAATAAAAATATTATCATTATTGCCCTGAAAACAGGTTTTTTTCTAATTAATTCTCCATTTTTCTCTTCGGTTTGTTTCTTTGCTAAACTATAAAGCCTTTTTATTACATATACAGAAATAACACTTTTAATCAGTTTTATCTGTGGATTTTCCATTACAGCATGATCAAATATATAATCATTGTCATCACAAAACTTTTTTCTGCTTTTGTCAATTTTTGAACAAATCTCGTTTACTAAGACATCTAAAATTGTACGCTCTTTAGGCCTGTACTGTACTCAAGTAATTCGGATAGTGCTTCTTTCCATTACAGAGTTGATAAATGGTTACCTGCCCGCACGCTCTGTCATACTTTGGACTGTGATAATGTGACAGTAAGTATTGCACACCGACGCATTTTTTCGCCCATCGCTTACCAATTTACATTTGATTGCTGCATTTGATAAATATTATGGGTCCACTTGTATAGGTCGGTGGATGTAACACCCTGTATGTTGTATTTCTTTTGTCATTTTCCTTTCTTATTTCGGAGCGCTTTAATAGATAACGTGATTTGAAATCTCAGCTGTGGTTAGGAAGCAAAGAATAATAGAACTTATTTACATTTTTTTCAGACCTGTAAGTAAACGAATTGTAAATAAACGTTAGGAAATAGACTGACAGCAAAAAATGTTAATTGTTAAAGTAGGGAAAGAAATATTTTTTGGGAGGACTGCTAAAGGACAATAAATTTCCCAAATAAACGCAGACATATTTTTCTTACTAAAGGTCTTCATCAGTATCGTCAACTAAATAGCTAAGAGCCAAACTTAACACATAACACCAAACAAAATCACCAACTTTTATAGTACTTGCTGCATTAGTATTTTCATACTTTTGGTTTATATACTCTTAGGTTATGAGTTTCGCCAAAGATGGCTTCATGCTGTTCCGCGGTAGAAGAGTATCAGACCCTTGGAATATTTCAGATAATGGCGATTTACAACTATCAATTTTGCTATAAAAAAGCACTTTTTTGCTGCTCCTTCTTAAATAACTGTAACAGAATATTAACTATGGAACCGTTAAATCAACAAAATATAACAATAAATGATTGCTCATGTTTTTGAGTTACCAACTGAAAGCCTTTTTTGCAAAATATTTATATTTTATATTTCGAGGGCTTTTTAACAGAGGGACTTCAATATTTCTCGCCTCTAATTCTTCCAAATATCAAGTTAAGTACGTCTCATTATTAAAAAAAAAATTACAATAATATATATCGCCACTTCTTATATCTGTTTCCATCCAAATTTATACAAAATTTCTCATTGACCCCCTGTGAGCAATAGCAAAGGTCCCGTATTTTATGAGCACCTTTCAATCACCGTTCTATTAAACAAACAAAAGTATGCTTTATTGCCGCAGAAAAATTGCTACAATTTTATGGACAAAGCGAAATTTATTATATTTATTTATATAAAAAAAAATTAACATTTTTTGATAGGTCAATGCAAATACATAAATTGTAAATATAACATTCGTTAGGACATAACATTGCCGTAAAGCAGTTAATGAATCCAGGCAACCTTAACAATAAGGAAATAAACAATACATATGCGAAGTGAATAATTTCGATGACGTTAAAATTAAAATCACGTGACCTTAAATTCTATTTTGATATCGTTCTACAAGCAAAAATAAGTGAAGCTAAACAAAAAGTGTACTGAACTATTATAGTAATTAAAGTGTATTAAAAAAAAAGAAAATGTATAACTTTATATATGTAATAAAAATAATTAAGGTTAATGGACTATCAGACAGTTCATTCCCTATAAAATATTTTGAAATTTTATGCTAGCAGCTGGAACATGACACCCAAAAAGATTTAAGTAAACAAGCAAATAAAAAAAAATTCAATGAGACTTATTCATTATAAAAATTATTAACGCAGTAAAAAAAGGTCATTCAATAGGGTTTTTCAAGGTAAGCTTTGGTTTTTTTTCGAAAGAGTGCAAACATAGGGATTGTTTTTAAATGTTCTGGAAGGTGATTGTAAAGTTTT
Organism: Kuschelorhynchus macadamiae; assembly: GCA_030620095.1. Classification (NCBI taxonomy): domain Eukaryota; kingdom Metazoa; phylum Arthropoda; class Insecta; order Coleoptera; family Curculionidae; genus Kuschelorhynchus; species Kuschelorhynchus macadamiae. The sequence continues at coordinate 905,188 of JAUTXW010000070.1, forward strand.
TTGGCGTTGTAAACAATTGACTTTTTTAATAATTCTGTGGAATAAATGGGAAGGTATACGTATTTAATATTATTGTTAAGTAGCTGAAGTGGTTGTAAAGTCGTCTTATAAGATAAGACCACCGTTTCATCCACATTGATGCCAAGCAGATTGGAATCGGACCAAGCCTTGAATGTAACACGGTCGTTGGAAATATTAGAATGTAAAATCGTTGCATCAAAATCACTCCATGTTATGCTTATGTCGTCAGCAGAGATATGTTTAATATGAAAATTTCATGACTAACACACAAGTCAAAGGCTTTTGCATAGTCACAAAAAACTGAAGCGGTGGGCTGGTTGTTACTGAGGGATAAGTAGACGTCGCCAAGCTACGAGAACATGGCGTCACTGATCCACTTGTTTAAATTGTAAAAATCCAAACTGATCCGGCGATATTATCTGATGTTTAGGGTGAAATGGCATAAGACGGTTCTTCAGTAACCTGTCAATAATTTTTGATAGCACTGGTCGTAAAACAATTGGGCGATAACTGCAAGTTTTTTCGACCCCTGTTATTAATTTCTTTCGATATTTCCATGCCTCTAACAGGGTTTAAGGAAAGACTATCAGCGACATTTTCGATGAAAGGAGAAAGGGAAGAGGGTTCAAACTTGGCAAGATACCAGAGGTAACATTTTTGCTTACATAAATAAAATAATCAGCAGAAAATTCTGCTCCTATGGCGAGGTCTCTGTAAGGGCCTAAAAGGAATACTAAATTTGTTACAAACCTGAGATTGACCGTCTGATGTAGAAAAATCAGATGTCACGTAATCAATCATAGAAGAAGAGTATTTTGAAATTCTAGTCGGAGACGATGCATGCATTGCAAAACAGAAAGAGTCGAATATAGAAATTAAATATTTCTGGGTGGCACAAACCGTAGCATAGTCAATATTGAGTTTCCCGCATAGAATTTTCCTGCCTTTTACTTGTATACTAACTAGGAAATTTAGCATCAAGATGGCGTCCGGACTAATACGCTCTTACCATGGTGACGCGCCACCCCGCCAATCCCTGTTAGTTGACTTATCCCTTGTCGTGAAACATCATTAACCACCTCCCTCGAGTCGCGTAATTGCAAGTGTTCAATCAAAATAGAAAATTGAGGTTTTTGAAAAGGAATAGAGTTAACAAGTACAGAGTAGTTTTTCATCCGGATTCGTTGTGAAAAATATCGTAAAAAATTACGGAAATTTGTGTGTTTATGTGTCGTGTGTGAAATCACCGAAAATAATAATTAGCAGAGTTTAGTTCCTATTTAACTTATAAGGGTTCTATTCCCATTTACTCTAGCATACTTGTCCTTAAAAATGTAGAGTTTATTTCTAAATTATCCTGGTTCGATTCCCGTTCTCTTCCTCATTATTTTGGCACATTTACTACTTAAAGTAGATTCGAATTAACACCCATTTTCTAACACAGAAAACTTTCAACTTCCTACGATATCTTTCTGCTTAGAAACCATTAATTATTGTTAAGTAGCTATAGTGAAAATTTGTAACCATCCTTTTTAAACATAGGTGTTTCTAAACACAATTTCCTGTAAATAGGTTTTTAACAATTCTTATTGAAAATTGCTCCTAGTCCTTCGTTATTGCTTTACCTTGAGTTTTACCTAACAAATATGGAACTACAGCCTATTAAAGATAAACCTACACAGAAGAAAATAGCCAAGTCAAAAATGCTGAAAGAATTGTAAGGGGACGCATTTACAGTTGTATCTAAATCGAAGATACGCCCCTCTGCATTAAAGCCATTGATATATTCAAAGAAAACGCCTAAAATATGTTCTTTAATTTAAACAATGTGCCTTTTAGCTTTTTCTTTGTAAATAATTCAAATTAATAAGCCTAAAAATAAAATTCGAAGGCCCATACTTAAACGTAAAATTTAAAATTTTTGAGATTACTTGTTACTTCATCGACCAGACCTATGAATAAATTAAAATTGCATGATTTAGAATTAGCCTACTTGCTTTACTAAATTTAACAGTTAACTTACTGCCTAACTTCTTGTAAAAATGTCATAATGGATAAAGTTAAAGTTTTCTTAACTTTCCACTACCTCCTGTTTCGAACGATTTTATCATTGAAAGCATTACAATGACGCAAAAATAGAACAAACGAAGGAGTTTAATTATCTGGCATTGTAATAACATTACTCCAAATAGAATCCGATCAAGCGCAAGTGATCCGCAAATAGGGCATGTGTTTCAAACTATAAACCTATAACCGCAAACCGATATAGGGGCGATTAGGCTGCAAATAGACTGTGTTCAGTTGGTTTTGAATATTTTACGATAATAATTATCGATATTTCATTTTATACTTTAAGAGAAAAAGACCTATGTTTTCAACATTTATTTACATGGTAGAATCGGAATATTATTAAAATTATAGTAATTTCATTCGAAATCTAGATACTTACAATATAAACATTTTTCTACATACGCATTCTCTATGACTGCTTTGAAAACATCCACATCAGCAGAATTTGAAAAGCAGTCATTTTGTGGGGAATCATTTCCTATGGCTCAAACTCAAATGATGAACATTGGTCTGCTCCCATTGGCAAAATATAGCCTTCTTTATATTTTATTATATACAAACATATATGATTGGTCTATTTGTATCTTACTTTTCAAAACCAAATTGTCAAAAATATCTTAATGTTATTGAAAGTTAAATTGTCACGTAAGAAATAGAGGGTACACAGTGAATTCTACGCCACAAACGCAGTAGTAAAAAAATATAGTGTATAACACTTGAAAATTGCTTCTCACAACATATTTCAAAGGTTATATATATATATATATATATATATATATATATATATATATATATATATATATATATATATATATATATATATATATAGGTATTCTTTTTCTTGTTTTTGACCACTTTTTAAAAATCATTTTTAGTTAAACTGAGGGCATAGAATATTTTACTTAAATATTTGATTTAAGTAAAATTTGAGTTGGCAGAAAATATGGTAATAAAAAATTTAGTCGTGTGATTTATCCTACTTTTCAAACTAAAAAAAATTATGGAAAACAGCAACTTTTCTCAAAATATTGTAAAATAGTAAGAGAAAAAGTTGTTTTTTTTTTAAATTTCTTAGCTTCGTGTCAAATTTCAGCGCTATCGGTTCACATATTTTTTTTTGAATTGATGCTTTTTAACATTATCGAATGCAAGCAAACCTCTATTTAACTATCTATTTTGATAAAGTCATTGTACAGATGCATTTTCTGAATTAAATTTTATATTTTATTTTGTCGTTAAAAACGTAAATGGGTCCAAAAAATGCGTTTAACTTAGTAGACTTAGTTTTTAAAAAAATTAATGTTAAGTTTATAAAAAAATGCCTTATTTTTACATACTCACCATTAATTTTCTTCAAACCTAAGTCTATTATCAAAAAAGTTTTTTGTGTAGTTGAATCCTATTTTTCGGATAAGCAAAACCTTTTTTGAAGAATAACTTTCTGTCTCTAGACTGTCTCAATTCGGACGCTAGAAAGAACGCATCGAAAATGTCAAATGTAATTGCTGCTTGCACTGCAACTGCTCTTTCCAGAATGACAGTAGTGAACGGATGTACCGGATTGTAGAAACAAATCATATATATATATATATATATATATATATATATATATATATATATATATATATATATATATATATATATATATATATATATATATATATATATATATATATATATATATATATATATATATATATATATATATATATATATATATATATATATATATATATATATATATGTTTATTCAACCTTGCGAGATTAATTTTACCCTTTCCTCAGGACCTTTCTTCAAATAATGTAAAAAAGAAACAACTTAGGAACTAACTAATAAGTATAATAAGTTGGAACTCACTAATGTAATTTGCTATTAAAACAAAAAGTACTATGAATGAGACATACATTTAGTGCACCAAATCAACATTCTGTCTATTTAAGATTTTTAAAACTACATACTTAATAAGGAAAAATACAGATGTAATTTTAATTTTCGTTATTAAGTATGAAATTTTAAAAATTTTAAATAAACAGAATGATGATTTGGTGCAACTAAATGTGTGTCTCCTTCAATTTACGTTTTTGTTTTATTAGCAAATCCACATTGGTTCAAATTTATTATATTTAGTAGTTAGTTTCTAACTTGTTTCTTTTTTAAATTATTTGTAGAAAAGTTCTAAGGTTGTAATCACCCCGAAAGCTTGATTTAACAATAAAAGTTTCCACTACTTTATTGCCTTATATATAAACTGTCCTGAGGTTTTCATATATATATATATATATATATATATATATATATATATATATATATATATATATATATATATATATACATATATATATATATATATATATATATATATATATATATATATATGTGTGTATCATTATGTATCAATACGACGATGTAGGAAATGCGCCGAAATCATGGTTTGACCAAAAATTATTTGTCGTTAGAAATTTACTCTGAATTTATTATGCAAAGCCACGGAGTAAATAAGTTTAGGTATTAAGGTAAAAACCCATTAACCGAAAACGTGTTGGCAAGCCTCAGCAAAGCTAAGCACCAAAAGCTTTCACCTTTGATATAAAGCGCACGATATATACACATATTTTAGTGGACACACTTGTCTAGAGCACTGGCGATCTACCTTACCCCTGGCTTCTTTTGCATACATATAATTTTTAATATTTGTTATATTTATATAAGGGGTATTGGTTTTGTAATTAATATACTACTTATATCACCCTTCGAGATTTTTTTAGATCTATAGATGCCGAAAAACATGGTTTCTCAATTCGGTCGGTCTGCTAAAAAACTGCTTAACAGATTTACTTCAAATTTTGTATATATCCAATATGGTAAACAAAATATATATATATATATATATATATATATATATATATATATATATATATATATATATATATATATATATATATATATATATATATATATATATATATATATATATATATATATATATATATATATATATATTGTTTATTCAACCTTTCGAGATTAATTTTACCTTTTCCTCAGGACCTTTCTTCAAATAATGTAAAAAAGAAACAACTTAGGAACTAACTAATAAGTATAATAAGTTGGAACTCACTAATGTAATTTGCTATTAAAACAAAAAGTACTATGAATGAGACATACATTTAGTGCACCAAATCAACATTCTGTCTATTTAAAATTTTTAAAACTACATACTTAATAAGGAAAAATACAGATGTAATTTTAATTTTCGTTATTAAGTATGGAATTTTAAAAATTTTAAATAAACAGAATGATGATTTGGTGCAACTAAATGTGTGTCTCCTTCAATTTACGTTTTTGTTTTATTAGCAAACCCACATTGGTTCAAATTTATTATATTTAGTAGTTAGTTTCTAACTTGTTTCTTTTTTAAATTATTTCTAGAAAAGTTCTAAGGTTGTAATCACCCCGAAAGCTTGACTTAACAATAAAAGGTTCCACTAATTTATTGCCTTATATATAAACTGTCCTGAGGTTTTCATATATATATATATATATATATATATATATATATATATATATATATATATATATATATATATATATATATATATATATATATATATATATATATATATATATATATATATATATATATATATATATATATATATATATATATATATGTGTGTATCATTATGTATCAATACGAAGATGTAGGAAATGCGCCGAAATCATGGTTTGACCAAAAATTATTTGTCGTTAGAAATTTACTCTGAATTTATTATGCAAAGCCACGGAGTAAATAAGTTTAGGTATTAAGGTAAAAACCTCAGCAAAGCTAAGCACCAAAAGCTTTCACCTTTGATATAAAGCGCACGATATATACACATATTTTAGTGGACACACTTGTCTAGAGCACTGGCGATCTACCTTACACCCTTCGAGATTTTTTTAGATCTATAGATGCCGAAAAACATGGTTTCTCAATTCGGTCGGTCTGCTAAAAAACTGCTTAACCGATTTACTTCAAATTTTGGTAGAAAATGAAGGGTCATAATATGGGGATGACCTGGTAACATTTTCGTATATATCCAATATGGTAAACAAAATGGCGGCCTAGTGAAATGTTAAAAAATTATTACTAAAAAACTACTTGTCCAATTTATCTCAGATTTTGCACAAAAATCAAGTATTATGTAAGAAACATCTAAAATTTTGGTAGGAATCCAAGATGGCGGAACAAAATGGTGACCAAATAAAATATTTGTAATTGCGAATAGAAACACCCTCCCATGTTTTACATATTTTCAGGATTTAGCGTCCTTATGCCAAAAAATATGTTTATCAATTCCGTCGGTCCGTCTGTTGGTTTGTCTATCTGTTTGTCAGTTCATGGCATAGCTTAAAAACTACTCTACTCATCAGATCGACTTCAAATTTTCGCTAAAATTAAGGGTCATATGGGGATAACCTGGTATTATTTTGTTGAAAATCCATTATGGCGGAACAAGATGGCGGCCTAGTGAAACGTTAAGATTGTTAAATTAAAAATATCACTTAAAAAATTAATTTTTCTATTTCCTCAAATTTTGCACAAAATCAAGTTTTACACAGGAATTATAGTAGCATCTTGGGATGAATATAAGATAGTTTAACAAAATGGCTAATGAAATATTTAAAAAATTGGCCTAAAAAACTACTTATTAAATTAATTTCAAATTTTGTGCAAGCATTAAGTTTCATATAGTGATAAACTGGTAAAGTTGTAATACCAATTAAAGAACAAAACGGAGGCCAAATATTTTTTTAAATCAACGTAAAAAAATTCTTATTCAATTGACTTCTAATTTTGCAGAAAAATTAAATGAAAAAACTACTTATTAGATTAATTTCAAACTTTGTGCAAGCATTAAGTTTGATATAGAGATAATCTGGAAAAGTTGTGATACGAATTCAGGAACAAAATGGCGGTGAGTGTCAATGTAAAAACTACTATATATATATGACTGATATATGTGCTGATCTAAATTGGGTCACACTTTACTATTCTTATTAAAAGGAAAAAAAAATCATAACGAGGGGACTTCCGACCGAAAAAAGGAATTTACCGATTTTTTATAAAAAATTGTGAAAAGTTCAATGATGCTATTTTGGGTTCAATAATTATGAAATACTTAAACTAACTAGATGTAATATTTAAATATAGTTGTTCTCCATCCAAATATTGAAGAGCTTTACCATATATGAAATAAAAAAATAAAATAAAAAATGTTGAATTGAAAAATTAATCCATGAAACACTCTACCTGGGAGAAAAGGCGTTTGAGCTGAAGCTAAACATAATCTTTTAGTCTTAAAGTAGAGACATATCTCTTTAGCAAAAATCATTTTTTTGCACCCTGTATATTTGCGATTTTTTTAACCAATCGTAGTTTTGAAACAAGCAAAAGTTTTTATATATACCAACTGTCTGTGTATAAATCTATACAAAATAGTTTGACGTATGTTAACTATAATTGAATTAACGACGTACTATATGTTTATTAATTTTTTGTTAGAATTTAAATGTGGTTTCTCAAACCATTATTTGTGGGTAAAATTTTTCTATTATTGGCTATTTAGTGCTAGAAATATTTAAGCGAACAAACACACAGTAGTAAACTAAAAAATGTTTTTTATTTGGTCGACCAAACTTCAATATTATTAAATTTACCAGGTGTTTACATTGATCCCGCATGTGTTGGAAACCTTGAGACAACTTAACTAGCGAAAGCTTTCATCTTTGAGATAAAGTGTAATGCACCATGTGAATACCGAGTTTATAGCCGGTTTTGTATTAAATAAAGCTTCCTAACTTCTTGGGTGCTGTAGCACTTGCTTAAACTATTATTGACAAACGGTTTATATGAAACACTTTAGTAGATTGGCACTTCGTGTTTTAAAAAAATAATAAAGCATATTTGGTACTGAGTGGCTCGTATTTCTTGAGCCACTTCCTAATCTCAGAAGCTGCGAATTTTAGGAAAAAACTTTAAATACAAAAGTTTTATTGTCATTAATTTGTATTTTCAATTTTATTTATCTCGTATATACAGGGTGTTTAGTTTAAAAATAAAAACAAATTAACTGTATATATATTGACATGGCTTTTAATAGCTCTTTGAGAGACGCAACGTTTCGGATTTTTTTGCGTTTATCTTCAGTTTTTGACCTATTTTCGACCCGATATATCTCCGGCACTAATAAACTTTTTCAACTTTTTCTTGTGCGAGAAAAAAGATAAATTCATATTCTATTTGTCATGTAGTAGCACATTTTTAAGACTAAAAAATATAACAGTGGTGGCAAATGTTTTCAAATGCAAGCCCCTGCATAGTATATCGATTCCAAATAGAGCATTGAAAGGCGCGTTCCACAATATACAACAACATGGACCTGACAGTCACCGTTTCGGACTTATTGGAGATTATCTTCAGTACCATAATCTTTTATTTTTTCATTGCATAAAAAAACGATTTTCGTGAAAAAATCAAAGAGTATATTAAAAATTACATATTTAGGCTTGATTTTATTTTTGGAATTATTATTAACGTAACAATCATGATATCATTTATTGAGCAACAAGGTTAAACATAATATTATAAATAATTTAAAAACTAATAGCTATTATAGAAACTCTTGAATATGCCCTCCATTTTTAACAGTACTAGGTCACTAAACGATACACTGCATTTCTAACAAAATTCGTTTTATTAAGATATTGTATATCTTCTCGTATTCGATTATGAAGTTCCTATTTTGTCGATGGTCAATGTTTGTAAACCATCTCTTTCAGTGGTCCCCACAAAAACAATCTAGCGGTATAAGGTCGGTGCTCCTTGGCGCCCAAGTTTAATTTCCATTTTCTCCTATCCATTCCCTTAGTGAATAGCACTATCTTCCTGCCAGGTTAGATTTCTTCATTCTCCCTGTGACGCTGGATTATCATAAAAAAATTGGACAGTGGGTAAAGGTTCTAAATAACGCTGAGAATTTAAGTTGTAATCTGTAAATATTAGACCGATAATCCAGGACCTCCAAATACCACACCAAACTTTTACAGAAGTCCTTCTTGATCTTTTGACCTTCATAATTTTGTTTTTATTATCGTCACTCCAATAATGAATATATTTACGCTTGAAAATCATATTTGATGTCGTTAATATTGACTCATCGGTCCAGATGATCTTATCAAAGACATATTTACATAAAAATACTGCAAAATTCTAACCCGGCATTAAAATCTCCTTGTTCTAACTTCTGGACAGGTAAGTACCCGTAGACGTAGGGCTTCCATTTATTTTGTCTAAATATGTTTGAAGCGTTTTTCTTTTAACGTTCAAGTCGAAGGATGTCTGACGGGTGGAACTTTCGGGAATATCTTCAAAGTGTAACAAAATATTCAGTTTCTTTTCTTCATTTAAAACTTGACGACGCGCTTTTCTTTCAGTCTTCAAGCTTCCAATGTTTCTAAACTACTGATAGACTCTATTTACTTAACAAATATTTTTACTGTCTTAATCTCGTTCATTAATGAATTACAATATTATAATTACTTTATGCATTTTTCAAGGGCCGAAAGTTTTTCAGTAATTCCAAAAATAAAATCAAGGGCAAATACGCAATTTGGAATATATTCTATTAAACTTTATTAATTTTTTTCACGAAAATCCTTTTCATAATTCAATAAAAAAATAACTCTCACACCCATGTAATATACATGGGTCGAAGAAATTGTCCATATTGCTCAAAGAGACCTAGTTTTAATAACAAACATAGAAAAAGACTCCAAGTCTCGGTCTCATTAAATTATAATTTTACAATTCACAACAAACATGACACGTGTTTCGCCCTTTCGAGCATCATCAGACCTACAAACAACAGAGAGAACCTTAGTAAATAATCACACTCACAAATCCTAAAACAATAACTTACAAATAGAATAAAACACACTAAAGCACAACAAAACAAACAACTACTTATACATATTTGATGGACATTAAAATGAGGTTAAGTCTCACGTGAATAAACAAAATAAAATATTAAAAAAAGATTCATGTCTCTAGACGGGATCGAACCCAGACCACCCGAGTGAGACACCGAAGCAACCACCCACAGGCCACTGGACTAGTTGAAGAAAAGAACCAAAAACTCTCACTCTATGAATTAGTGAATGAAATGAAGGTTGCCTACATTTATTATTACATTAAATTGTTAAATATTAGGGTTGGTTCAAAATTAAAAACATCGTTAACGCAAGTGAGAATGGGACTTTTTATAGCTTTGGTTATTTCCATTTTTTCTAGAAGGTCAAGCTTTTTCATAAAGATGGTACGCCCATGAGGCCAGTGGTTTCATTTATTGATTCCCCATGCTACAAACTTTCAGCTTGGCTAAATAGAGTTCTTAGGGACGTAACGGGTTTTCATAGCACGTATTCTACCAGGAATTCCATCGACTTTGCCAATCACCTGAAAAACGTTGATATTCCGCACAATGCATTATTAGTTTCATTGGATGTTAAGAATTTGTTTCCTAGTGTGCCTCCCGCAGACTGTATTCAGTTGGTAAGGGATTTATTGGCGAGATCTTCTTTGCCACAGTTACTCGTTGATGGCCTCACTTCTCTTCTTACCTTAGTTTTAGACCAAAATTTTTTCAAATTTAATGGACAGTTATATAGGCAAAGGTCTGGGCTGGCTATGGGTTCTTGTTTGTCGCCATTTCTGAGTGAGGTTTTCATGAACAATTTGGAAAACAGGATAATGAATAGTTATTTTGCCTCTTTTCTAACAGCATATAAAAGATACGTGGATGATATTTGCAATGTGTGGAATGGCAAGAGAAATCAGTTGGAAGAGTTTTTACAATTCGTTAACTCCTTCCATCCTAAAATTGAGTTTACATTGGAAATGGAAGATGAAGGAAAGCTACCCTTTCTTGACCTTTTACTATCTCGGAAACACAGTAGGATAGAGTTTGAGGTTTACCGGAAAACATCGTCCACGGATAATGTTATTCAGTATGCTTCAAACTCTCCTTACGCACATAAATTTGCCGCGTTCAACTCCTTTTTCTATCGGTTGTGTAATTTACCATTGTCAAGGGAAGCGTTTACTAAGGAGCGTGATATTATAATGCAGATTGCTATGAATAACGGTTTTCCTTTGGAGTCCATCACCAAATTATATTACAAATTTATAAACAAGTACAAAATGTCCTATACTGTCATAAATTCAAAACTTAGCGATGAGACACATTTTTTCAAGTGCATTACTTTTTTCGGAAGTATTTCTCTCCAATTGGCAAAATTTTTTAAAAATATTAAAAATGTCAATATTTCATTCAAAACAGTAAATACTCTCAAGAGACATTTAGTAAGGACAAAGGACACAACCGATAAATTGTCCAGATCTGGGGTTTATGCACTAAATTGTAGTGAATGTTCCACGACCTATGTGGGACAAACAGGTCGAAAAATTTCCACAAGGGTGAGAGAACATTTAAGCCTTGTCAACAAATTCAGAAATACGGATGTAACTGAGACTGTTTCGGCCTTTGCCAATCATTTGTTGGAGTCAGGTCATGAATTTTCCATTTCTGACGTTGATGTTTTACATGAATGTCCGAAGGGGAAAAAGCTTGACCTTCTAGAAAAAATGGAAATAAGATATAAAAAGTCCCATTCTCACTTGCGTTAACGATGTTTTTAATTTTGAACCAACCCTAATATTTAACAATTTAATGTAATAATAATTGTAGGCAACCTTCATTTCATTCACTAATTCATAGAGTGAGAGTTTTTGGTTCTTTTCTTCGACTAGTCCAGTGGCCTGTGGGTGGTTGCTTCGGTGTCTCACTCGGGTGGTCTGGGTTCGATCTCGTCTAGAGACATGAATCTTTTTTAATACTTTTTTTAATATTTTATTTTGTTTATTCACGTGAGACTTAACCTCATTTTAATGTCCATCAAATATGTATAAGTAGTTGTTTGTTTGGTTGTGCTTTAGTGTGTTTTATTCTATTTGTAAGTTATTGTTTTAGGATTTGTGAGTGTGATTATTTACTAAGGTTCTCTCTGTTGTTTGTAGGTCTGATGATGCTCGAAAGGGCGAAACACGTGTCATGTTTGTTGTGAATTGTAAAATTATAATTTAATGAGACCGAGACTTGGAGTCTTTTTCTATGTTTGTTAATATACAGGGGGTTGCATTTGAAAAAATTGAGAAGATTAACGGCTCGCAATAATTGACACCACTGTTACATTTATTTATATTCTTAAAGTGTATTAGTACCGCAGATATATCGGGATCAAAATAGATGAAAAAGTGAAATAAATATAAAAAGTTGCGTCACAAACTGATACATTACATTATTAAATTGGTCTTTGAGAGTGCTTTTAAAATCCATATCAATATATAGAGTGCAGTATTTAAAATATAAAAGTTGATTGCTTTCCACGCAAAACTAAACACCCTGTATGTATGAAAATAAAATTAAAAATACAAGTTAATCCAAGAAATTTTTATGTTTATAGTTTCTTCTTAAAACTCGCTGCTTCTGTGACTAATGGGTGGCCCAAGGTAAACGGGCCACCCTGTACAATTTGTTAAACAATCTATGTGTTTTTTAGGCTCCCAATATTAATTAAATACCCAACTAAAAATTAAAAATTTGTAATAGTATCCATGCTACCTTGACGGAGCAATAGCAACTCACAATAGAGTTTTTTATAAATGAAATCTCAAATCTATTAATTGTCATAAATTTACTTGCAGGGCTATCCCCTTAAGTGCTTAATCTGTCACTATTCATAGTAGTATTTTGTAGATACTGGCACCTCTTAAACAGAAAACTGTATAGTTTTTAACTTTTTCCTATGATCGTTTGAAACCGCTACAGTTCTTACACAATACTCTCCACATACTAACATTCTAACGTACCGAGGGTATTATTTTTTATTTAAAATTCTGGTCGTGTCTAATATTTTCATTCCCTTATTTCTTCTCTGTCTGATAATATATGGGTCTACAGGATATCCAAAAATGATTTAATAAGAAACAGATTATTAATAACCAAACTGCGTTCCAAATAAATATGGCCCACGGTGAATGTCACATGAAAAAAAAATTAGTGAAATAGAAATTGTAATTGCCGTGGCAATTATATCTGTTAAATATTTTTAGTAAATCCAGGGAAAATTGTTCAGCTTTATTAATAAAATGTGTGTTTATTTCTTATCTTAACAACTAGTCAAAATAAGTTCCGAGTAATCCTCGCTTGCTCCGAGACTTTCATGCCAACATACAACAGTAAATTAATTTTATTTATAAAGTAGGTTTATCGTTTTCATTTTTTACTTCCCTCGTCAAAGGGAAGTATCTTTTATTTGTTGTTCTTCACGCTCGAAAGATCTTTTAGTACCCAAATAAATAAAATATCTTATTAATAATTAATAAATTTTAACATACAGAGTATTTCGTTAGAAAAAGCGTTCACTATGTTGTAAGAGAAAGACTGTTTGTAGAATTATGGCGCATTTCTAGGAACTATTAACTTTATTTTTACGTTTATATTAATATTATCAACCTCTGTGCAAAACTTGATTTTTCTATAGAGATACAATAACGCTCTGTTCTGAAGTTCTGAATGGCACTGCGACAGACATAGTGTAGATAATGTCTTTGACACAGATTCAACCATTTACTTTCAATTAATGTCGAGCCAATATTGTCATATTTCCTAATACCTTTTATAAGTCGTAAAAAAAAATTGTGGATTTTTTGAATTCGACCAGCAACATACTCTGTTAAACATGACGCGCAAACGCAAAATGACAAAGGACAAGCCAGGCGCATAGCAATTGTCTTTTTTATTTAAAACATGCCAATTTTGATGTATAATTTTGATATTACACTAGGCTTTTAAGACATTGGCTTGTTTTACTGCCTCGGTAGTAAAAGTGCACTTTTTTTACTTCATAGGGAGTAACATTTTCGCAACGTTCGGATAACAAGGTAAATCAAAATGCAATAAAATTGACAATGACAGTAAGTAAAAACAAAATGTTTATTTGGATAGAGGTTTAAATATAATAGTAACACAATTTTGACAGTTATCTCCGAAAACTTTCACGCCCGTGTTCATTAACATCGACCGGGTCCAAAATTTAGACCCCTATATTTAAACCTTCCTTTAACCCCTGTCAGGTTTAAGATTTAGACCGTATTCACTAAACAATTAGTAGTAGTTCTAAAGTTAGTCCAACAGGTTTAAATTTAAACCAATATATTAGACCTTTTCATGAACAAAACACTATCCATAGCCGACTTGATTAATATTTATTATATATCTGCTTATGTGAAAATGACGGATAGCGGGCGAAAATGCAAAGCACATTTTTCAAGTGAAGAAAAGAGAAGAAAAAAAGCCAAAAAAAATTTATTTAAAATATTATCTCCAAACATTTCGCCTTTATAACGGGAAAATGCAGGGCGGGATGTTCAAAATTCCATGCACTCGGTACTAAGTATTTAAAGAAGAAATAAAGGTAAGAAAAAAATAAAAAATGCAGGCAAAATCAAGACGTAAGTACCAAGATTTACATTATTTACTTAGAAAAACCATATATCGTAAACAATAGTAGGGAAAAACTATATTTAACTATACAGAGCACTACCTGCAATAGAACTTAATATCGTATCGTACATTTTTATTCTTCTATTCTTTTTTTCTTTTAAAAATTATATCATTCTTATGAACTTAATTATTTAGTATAATTTTTACATGTAATTTAATTTGAATTTAGAGAACAAGTTATATACTATTTTTACATTTATATCTGATAGTAATGGTGGTCTAATGGTTTCGGTTCTCACATAGCTGGCTTGAGTTCGAATTCCACTGGTTACATAATTTTTTATCTTTTTAATATTAATTAGTGCACGCAAAAAATATTCATCGGTAGTTCCTATTAAAACGGGAAGTTAAAAACATGTATTTAAAACACAATACGATTTTTCGTGACAAATTATTTCTACTTTTGATTTCTATTTTAATTTTCAAGTGCGATATTCTACCTAAATCCTTTTAAATACTAGTGGCTGTCCGGCGTTCTTTACGCAAAACAGGCGACAATAATTCGATAGATGAGCAGTGAATTAAAATTTTGTTCATACCCTCCTAAGAGGTAGGACTAACTTTTAGATCTAAAGTTGACATTTGCGGGTCTAAAATGACTTGTACTAGACAGGTTTAAGTGTTTAGTACCGGGTTTAGGGATGGTCTAAATTTAGGCTTGTAGGGAGGTCTAACTTTGCTTCGTGAATACGGTTTAAGGGGGTTTAAAAACTAAGGTTTGAAATTTAAACCTTTTTAGTGAATATAGCTGTTAATAATCTAATTTTAGGTTTATACTAGTGGCAGATATGTGGTTCTAACGTAACAATGTTGTCATTTTATCGATTACTCGAAAATTGGTTTTAATATTTAAACATAAATATAATTATGAATATACTAACAAACTACCAATCAACAACACTGTGGGAAAAAATAGAATATATAGAAATATGGCATTTAGTGGATTTTCTTTATAAATTAGTAGACTGATATACATGTGCCTCCATTGTCTTTCTTATGTAGATTTTCGAGCTCCCAATTAACAAATTATTACACGTTTTATGCGTAACATGCTCTAAAAGTTATTAAGGTAGGTAACCAGATTTCATACCAATAAAGAGGGAAAAAAAAACATACCTAAAAGTTTGTATATTATGTGTCTTATATTATTATTATATTGTCTGTCTAATTGTATTTCTTTGTCTTTACAAATGATCGAAACGTTGCTTATATAATAAAAGAGTTTTATCGAACGCATTCGTCTGTTTTTCCCCCTATACTTTCACCCAACATAGCTGTTAATGTTATTCGGAGAAAAAATTAAAACTTTCACATGGCTGTAATGCAGATTTAATGCCTTGGTTGATTTCCTATCCTCACTATGAAACAACAACCGTGGCATTAAATCTTGCGCTTTTCTGTCTAGTAAAATAAATAACTATTATTTATCATATAAAATATATTAGTGTCGTCCTCCCTGACAGGAAAATATCAAAGAGACGTACCCATAACAGGTAAAAACAATTTTGATGGTTTACATATTGTTTTTTATAACTTTATTTACATAGTCTATAAAAAATAAATTACGTATGTTTTGATAAAAATTTCATCCACAAAAATAAGGTCTCATTCCATGGAATGGAATTTTACCGAATATTTATACAATTTACTAGTCCACCATTTTCTTTCGCCATATTGGATTTACATCAAAATGTACAAAGGAAGTAAAAAATATAATAATAATTATAAAACTACCAATTTTTTTCTACGGCGAAAAACAAGGCACATTTTTTATATAAACAAATATAACCATTTTCGAAATAATTAATATAAAATATCCAGTTTTCCGTAACTTCAAGTATATGCAATGAAAAATTCATACCTAATTGAAACAGATGAAGCCTATGCTCCTATCTTATTTTTTACATCTTCAAAAGACTGAAAAAGAAGTTATTAAATATAAATAAAAAATAATATACTACGTGTTGACATTTGGATAAATATTTTAGGTAAGCCTTGAGATATTTGTCCAAATGCTAATATGCATTATATTTTTCTTTATTCTTTTTTATATATATATATATATATATATATATATATATATATATATATATATATATATATATATGTATAATCTTTGGTGCGGTTATATAATAGAAAGATAGGAACATGGACTCGGATTTGTTTCTATTACATACGGATTATTATTCATTACGCGTGTTTAAATTTATAGTTTTATCACATAATATTATATTTTTTATTTGATGCTCAATTGTTTTTTCGAAAATTAATTTCAGTTACTTTAATATTGGACATTTTTTCTATGACTATTACAGCGAATATATAAAGCTTTTTACTCTCCTTTCGACTACTATTTGCATTTACAAAACTTAAATCATTGCCCTACTTAGATAATACTACCTCTAAAGAATTATTACCGTGATCGAAAGTGTAACCTGAGCGCTCAGTTTTCTTTTGTAATAAATTTACATTTTTATACTTTTAGACATCATTTCACATTTTATCAAGTGCAATTTTAAAACTTTGGAGTTCTCCAGATATTCATAAATTCTAAATTAGAGTAGTAAATCACAAGGTACCGGCAATTGTTTACTATTTTCGAAATTTTTATGACATAAAACGGATAAAGGCAAGTATCTGAGATGCGTTAAAATGCACCTAGACTTATATTATCTTTGCTCTATATGTATTCCGTTTCCAAATCAAAATCCTTTATATCTAAAGGCATTCTATTCGATTGGATCAAAAGGTATTTCGTCAAAAATAATATATGTACAGGGGCGTCTGGTTATACTTTAAAAGGTGTCTACAAGCTTAACTTTTAAAGATATCAAAAAACATTGTATACAAAAGTTATGTGGTTTTCTCTGAACCGTCAGGGTTTGTTATATTCTTTCTCTTCATAACACATTATCATTTATGGCAGGCTTTTTGTCGAATTTATCGGTTGTTTTTAAAGATAGAGCTATCAAACCTTGTATTTTTATAATCAGCAAGAAGATGTCCCTTTACTGAAGTAATAAGGTGTTCCATTTATAAAAACAAAGTCGATGCTTATTTTTTACTTAGTAATTGTCATTTGTCTATTTTTTAACAAATACTGACGATTCAGAGAAAACCATTCAACTTTTATATACAATATTTTTTGAAATCTCAAAGTTAAGCTTGTAGACCATGTTTAAAATATCCTGTATCTATAGGGAGTTTTGCTCGTTTTTACTCACTTAAAAAACTAACTATAGTTTTTTTGGGCTTATTAAAATACATAAAAAAATTAAAGGTCAAATTTTAAAAGTATGACAAAAACCTGATTTCAAATTGTAACCCACTATTTTTTAGGCGAGAAGTCTAGAACTGTAGAAAATTGGTTTATAAACCCTACTTCCAACTTAGCTAGAAAGGTATCAAAAACATCTCTTTCATATTTAAGTCGACGCGACAGTTCGTTAGGCTTTTTATTCTTATTTTAAAAGGTTTGCGTTGTCTAGCAGAGTCTAGAAAATATATACGGCTACTTGTTTTTGGTAACAAAATGTTTATTCTATTTACAAAATTGTCATAGTTTCTGTAAAGAAAACGAACCACTCATATCCGTTAAACCATTTTTTTGACAGTTAAACAACATAACCCCTGAGGGAAAAGTACGTTGTGCTACCCTTAAACACTATAGCTATATAATGTTGCTTTAGTGCGTGGTCAGATAGTCAATTTTATATTATTTATCCGGAAAAGGAAGACATTTTCAGTTTCCTATCTATCCTATTACCACTAACATCTCCTTTAGTGTATTTTATCGTATAAAATATTTTCAATTTTATAAATAACTTTTTTACAAATATTTTTAAAATTCGGACAAGGGTGGTTAAAACACACTTTATTCGTTATATTATATATTTTTTTAAACTGATAGCCCTATACAAATTTTCTCAAACTTAGAATTAAATATACCTTCTAGTTTATATGCAAACTTAACAAATACCTCTGGGAATAAAAGTGATCTTGAAAAAATCACCCTTCGAGATTTTTTCAGATATTTATGTTTTAGAGTTCCTAGATGCCCAAAACAAGTTTTCCCAATTTCTTCGGTCTGTCTCGGCATAGCTAAAAAACTACTCTCCACGATAGGCTTCAAATTTTGGTCAAAAATTAAGAGTCATATGGGGATGAATTGGTAACATTTTAGTAAAAATCCAATTTGGGGAAACAAAATGGCGGCCTAGTGAATTGTTTAAAAAATACTACTTAACCAATTTACAATCTACAAAAAGGCAAAGGTAATTTTCCAATCCGACGTTTCGGATTCGAGAGACTGTCATCAACTTTCTTAATTTAAATGCGGACCTGGACTTTTTATTCCACTATTCAATGACCTTCATAACTATCACATACATTTTGATATAAAAGATATAGCGTACGATTTGATTTTTTTTGAGAAAATCAGCGTCATTTGGAGAATTCCGAAACAATGCTATCTAGTGACCACTAACCAAGTCATTACGACACAGTTTCAGGCTCCGCAAATAGATCAAAAAATGCGCTTTTTTTCGACACCAAGTTGGATAAAATCGGTTCATCCAAAACCCAAATATTTACATTTGAATGTAAAAATGTTTGACCCTTTCCCACCACTTTGTTTTTGAAGTGCGTAATTGAGTGAAGAATACAATGTTTATATTTTCAACATACGTCAATCATCAAAATGTACACTTTTATGTTGCTGTTACACCCCTTAACGGCCAACTTTTGAACTTGAAAATAATTTAGAGCGATTTCTCTGTCGATATACAATTATTTTTTTCCTTAAGTTTCCGGAGCTACAGCCGATGTCCTCTATTATTGGATCATCCTGTACAAAGTTCAGGATTTGCCGATCACTAAAACCATATGTCCCCCCACACACGTAACAGAAATGTCAAAAATTCCAAATATTCCATTTTTGTGATATAAACGTTTTCGTATGCGTTTGTGGAAAACTTATTTAAGAGTCAACTTTTTGAAATTATAAACTAGTATTAAAATCTCTTAATAAGGTTAAGCAAATATTAGATAGACAATAAAATATTAAAAGAAGAACGGAGGAAGTATTAAAAAGTTTATATATTTACCTTTCATAATCCGATAGAAACTTCAATGAAAAAATTTATTTGAGATCCTCTTTTGGTTTTGGAGGAACAACGACAAAAACCCAATAAATCATCTCAATAATTCAAATCGGCCTACGCGCGTGATGGCAACAACAAACACGCTTCCTACCTAACATAACCTAACCTAACCTAAAACCGGATTTTGTCGCTTTTCTATGTTTGATGTTTCCTTTCAAAGCCTGCTAAGCAGCAGCGATTAGATTAAAATTAATGTATGCGCTATTCCTCAGCATACTACGCAGTTCTAATTTATACAGGGTTTCTGTTTATATTTTGTACAGGTCTACAATTTTTATTTTAATAGATAAAAGAAAATATTACTCGCAAAAGTTTTAAGGTCTTATCTGAACCGCGAGGATATTCTAAAAAAAATAAACAAACAATTCTAAAAAAAACAGTTTCAAACTACCAGTGTTTGAAACTGAAAAGAAGAGCATCGACTTCAGTATATAAATGGAACATCCTGTTTAATATCCTTTTAATAAATCATTTATCTTTAAAGAAAACCGAGAAAACTGACTATACAAAGTAATGTAGTCCTATCTCTCTCTTTTTAACTCATTATTTCTTATTGCAGGGTTTTGGTCAATTTTATCAGTGGTTTTTGAAGATAAAGGTATGAAATCAGGTATATTTAAATGCAACAAGAAAAGACCAATAATAATGAAACAACTCTACAGGGTATTTTATTACAATATCAAATTCGATGCTCATTTTTTGCTGGCGGTTCAAATAATATCTTAAAATGTATGTATTTAAAAAAATCTAAATTAAGCTTGTAGGCCTCGAAAATATAAACAGACGACCCGTACACTAAACTATGAACAAGAGCACAAACAAAGATCCTGATGAAATCGCAAGAAACGCTAATATCCTTCAAAATGATCTCTCGTTAAAAATCGGTAAGTTCGACTTTACCCAAACAGACCTCCACCACGTACAGAGTCTATATATTATGCATATATATATTTTATGACAACTTTATCCCATAAACTGCACTAGTATGATATTAGTTGTCTGATTTTATAAAAAAAGACAAAAAGATAACACACAAACTTGCATGTTTTGCATAAATTACTACATCTAAATCGGGATGCCATTTATATTCACTCCGCTTGCGTAAAATTTTATACAACAAGGTCTTAGCGCTATTTAAGGTTGAAACCCTGCATAGGATAAAGTTCTTAAGTGCAAATTTAATTAACATTTATAAGTTAGGTCAACTTTGTCTTTTGAATAATCATTTCTAATCCGATTAACGACTTTGCTTACTTAAATCACGCTCAACTCGGTCCAAAACTTTTGTTGATGTAAGGCTTCGGGTTAAGCGAGGACATGTCCATATCGTGAGGAAACTATAAGGAACCCCGCGTGGCGTGTTGATATTTGCGGGTTAAATTTGATATCTTAATGCGGCTTAAATGTCGAAAGCTTTGCATGCTTCTATATCCCTTTATGTTAGGGAATGGTGTATTATTATTATTTTACTCCTCCGGTCCGTTTTCTGAGATTTATTCAGCAAAAAAATTATTAAAATTAATATTTACAGTCCGAAACACCAGAGCTAACCACTCGAACTTACCATAGAATAATAATATAAATATAATGTACAGGGTGGCATTTTTAAAATGAGGAATGGGCTGTAACTTGCAAATGGAAAATACGTAAAAAAACTCAGCTCGTGAAGTCGTAGCTACCATCCCCTTAAATGTATTTCGTGATATGTGATTTGAAAATAATTCTTGGTTTGAAAGGCTATTTTATTTTTGCTTCCCTCGTAAAAGGGATGCCTTATATTAGTCAAAAATCAGCCTCAGAAATATTTGCGTTTTAGAGTTGTTTGATCCAGAAAAGTATTTACGTAGGTTTGTCAATCTGTCGTTCTGCCGTTCTGTGCTAACTCAAAAACTACTCATCCGATTGACTTCCATTTTCCTTAAGAATCAATGGCTATAAATTGTAAAATTTTGGTAGAAATCCAATAGGGAAGAAAGAAGAAGGCGGTCTGAGATATTGTAAAAAGATATTTTAAACTTTCATAAGGATAAACTGATAAAATTATGATGCAACAAAATGACCGCCTATTCAAATTAAAACATTCAGTATCCAAAAACTAATTAGCAATTGAATTGAAAAATCGCACAAAAAACAAGTACGGAAAAGGGAATAAACTGGCAAAATGTTGAATGAAATCCTATGGCCTAATAAAATATTTGAATATTCTGTAAAATTTAATTTCCTTAAATAAAAGTTTTTTTTTATGGAAGGAAATAATAATAAATACACATAATTTATTTTTATAGACTATCTAAATAGAGATATAAAAATAAATATTATTAATAATAATATTAGTAACAACAATAATAATAATTATGGGAACCAGCAACTGGAAGTCGCCAGGAGTTGAACATATTTATAGGTCCTCCATGAAGCTATGGCCCATCATTTTACCAAAATAATGCATCATCTGGGGACAACCCACGCATTTCTCATGCTGGGAATTACAACTATGCTACCTATAAGCAATGGGACAGAAGACCCGTTCCAATATAGGCCCATCATTTGTTTGCCCACCATGTGCAAGATCCTAACAGGAGGCATTACAAATTGTATCTATCACCATATTGACAGTCATAACTTATTAGCTTAAGAACAGAAGGGATGCATTCGAGACCATCAAGGATGCAAAGAACAACTTATCATGGACTCTATGATACATAAGCAGGCACAGAAAAAACAACGCAACATTCACACTGCTTTTATAGACTATAAAAAGGCGTTTGAAAGTGTACCACATTCCTGGCAACTATCAAGTACCAGTGGAGAACGAACCTGAGGATCTATAGTGGCGATCAATCTCTTGCCACCGATACACATCAATAGGAGAATTTACCAAAGAGTCTCGTTTCGTCCACTTTGGTTCTGCTTAGCGATGAACCCCCTATCCACGTTGCTTAACAATACAGGAGATGGCTTCAACATCAAAGCCAATAGAGACAATTCCCGAACCAAATCCCATCTTCTGTATATGGATGATATTGAGCTCTATGGTAGAAACCATAACCAACTAAAAAAGCTTATTGACATGACTTACACCTTCTGGAAAGACATCCATATGGAATTTGGGATGGAAAAATGTAAAGCTTTAAACATCAAAAAAAACAAAGACATTAATGTTGATGTAGCCCTACCCAATGGAGAAATAGTTCTAGCGATGAACCAAGGAGAGGTCTACAAATACATAGGATTCCAACAAGCTAGACTGCTTCAGGATAAGTAAGGAAAGACAATGCTGAAAGATCAGTACGTTCAAAGAATGCGAGCTCTTCTGAAGACAGGACTGAACGCTAGAAATTTCATTACAGTAATTAAACATATGATGCGCCCGTGCTGAACTACACCTACTGAATCTTGAAATGGACTAACACAGAGCTAGAGGGACTACAACGAACTACTCGCCTAATGATGACCAAGTACAAGTCACACCCCCTAAGATCATCAACTCTCTGAATGACCTTACCACGAAGAGAAGGTGGATGACCTCCTGTTGACTTAACCAATTCGCTCTCCCGACAGCTGCAAAAATTGAGAGATTTCTTCACCAACAAGGCACAAACATCAAGCTTCCACCGCATAGTGGCCTTAAGTTTCCCTGAAAAGGCACTGTACGGTCGACATCACAATGATTTGAATCAGCCACACATAGATAAGGAAGCATCCAACAGATGGCTGAAAGATGGACAACTAATCCCAGAGACACAAGAATTTTTCATCGTAATACAGGACCAAGTTATTAACACACGAAATTACACGAAAGTCATCATCAAAGACCGGTCCGTTGAAACCCATAAGTGTCGAAAATGTAGCGAGAGGTCAGAGACTATACAGCATATAAAATCTGTCTGCACTTATCCAGTAAAAACGAACTACCTTCAGCGACATAACTAGGTGTGTAACATCATGCTCCAGAAGCTTGCCAATAAATATGGGTTCCTGAACACGTTTGTGCCCTATTATAAATACCAACCAAGTTCAGTGCTTGAAGATAATGCCTTCAAACTATACTACGACCGGGCAATTATCACAGACAGGCGGGTGACGAATAATCGGCCTAATGTGGTACTGTTAAATGAGCAAACAAAGCAGATGTGGCGACTGAATAAGGTTCATGTGATACAGATCATCGTATCATCAACTGAACTAGTTCCAAAACACTAGAACAGAACCTTAAAATCATAGAACTGCATACTAACACCTTCATCGACATCAAAAAGGCAGTCCTGCTCGATACTTGCCACATAGTAAAAAAATTTCTAGAGGACAACACATAGAATACTAATAGAAATCAGCTCACTATTTTGATGCATGCATCCTGGATGGTCTTAGAACTTAACATTTGTTGAGAAATTGATTTCGATAATAATTGTGTACACAACAAAAGGGTTGTTCTAAAGACTCTATGGGTTGTAAAGAGCAACTGATAATTGATTCGGTCATCTGTATTCAAGCTTACGCTGAGCGGTGAAATCTCTTTATGGCTTATTATGAAAGAGCGTTCGACTCTATGCCGCATGACATGAGAGTACTAAAAATGTCCAATATCGATCCCTGTTTAATGCATTTCGTGGAACATGACATGTCTACGCTTTTTCTGTGCTTGGCTTCTCATTAGGGATTATTAAGTAGTCCAACACTGACATCAATAACCTACAGCGAAAGATCAGAAGTCTATTTACAACAGCACAAAAACATCATCCAAGAAGTACCATAGAACGTAGTACAATTCCACTACATCAAGGCGGAAGAGGATTAACAGATATCTCAAAGCAGCTAGACCAACCAATCGCCAAACTACGAAGTTATTATCAACAAAAAGCACTCACATCTGACTTACATCGAATTATATGTGATCCGGATCACGGTCCACTGTACGCATTTACAGCTAAAAGAGCAGCAAGTTTCAACTCATCGCGAACCCGTAGATAAGAAACTGAAGAGTTGAAGGGAAAAGCCTCTGTATGGCAGACATTTAAATGCTGATCGAATGCGTAATCCTGATTGACCTTGCCATGAAAGTCTCTTTAGGCTATGGAAAAGGTAGTGGCTACTCGCGACATCCCGAGTAGTTCGGTTTATGGGAAACCAATCACCAAAATGAACCCAATAACACGGAAAGGGCCCCATCAGAGCTCAATCCCTTTGATATGTAATTATCTGGGATGAGTAAATGTTTTCCTCTATTTAGAGAGGGAGTGCAAATGTCATTCGGCATTTAAAATAATAATAATAATAGTGATATAAAACAAAATTGGAAATAAATAAAAAATGGGTAAATTCGACCTAACCCACAATTTCTCTTATAGAGAATTGATCTAAACACAGAAAACACATTTTATGAAATCACATAGTAAGGAGATAACGTGAAGTAAATTACAGTTTATTGAATTTGAATAAAGTTATTACCAAATAATTGTAGGCATATATCAACTTAAACTCCGTTTAAAAGAAGTTCTGAGTAAAGGCGAATTGTTCTTTTTTTTAATTTGAACTAGCTAGCTGTTTAGGTTTTTTTCATCTGCGCTCTTAAGAGGATATCGGAGAAACTCTCATCAACTTTTCAAAAAAAATCTTTATATATATAAATATTTCTTTTTGAAAAAAGCTTATGTTTCTGTTTATTGAAAAACTGGATTTTTCGATATTCTGTTATGACAGATTATTTGCCAATTTTTTAAAATAAGCTAAACATCCGCTCGTTTGTTAGGCTACTAGGTGACCCATATACACCTTCAGATCAGATGTCATTTGAATCAGCTGCAACAGTAGCATAGATAATTACATTTCAATCCGATATCCTCTTAAGGTAATAAGAAATAAATAACAAAAATGTCGGGTCAGAGGGCTGAACTTGTTGTATATTAGGAATGGTGCCAGTGCGGTCAAGATCTAAACCTAGCGGACGTATTGACTTGGTTAAGTCGTGCGGCCAAATTTACAGGTAAAATCCAAAAATTAGGCAAGTTTAAAATGTATCTTCATCATGCTCAATCCCTTTCACGCCAGTTTGAGGCTGGATGAAGTTGGATATAACGTGGGTTACATAAGGGGAATTGATACTGATACAAACTTGCTAGTCAGTAGGTCACTTGATAAAGACCAAAGGCTAGGGTCTCGGCCCTTAGCTGGGGATTGATAGAAGATTGTAATTCAGAATTCAAATTAAGTAAAATGTCACAAATACGATAAAAAAACATATTTAATGTGTCTTTATAAAAAGAAATCGCGGGTGGTGTGAAATCGGGCGGTTATGGGAGGCATTCAATAAAGAAGAGGTTCTGTATAAGAAAAAAAATATGTCATTGAAATTTTAACACCTCCTGAAACTAGCATAAATAAAAGATGCAATATTAATCAACCTTGACATTGCCTCATAAATGTATCTCTTATCACTGTCGTTTCATCACCTTGTCATCAGAGGGCTTGTTAAGGAATTTATTTGAGCGGACAACAGAAACAATGATATAAAAGACATAACCAGTGTTTTGCAGATTTTCGCTGCAATCACTAGAGTTTCGTTTCAGGTTCTTGAGACTCTGTGGGATGCGCAATAAACCCTGAGTAAAAAATCTGCCTAGAAAGACGTCCGGATGCTATAAAAGCAAAGATTCCTAGTTCTTTCGGGAATATACTCCAGGTTTCCAAGCTATTTCTATGTTATCAAAAACGCAATGGGCGTGGTGGACTTTCCGAGATAATTTAACAAACGTTTGATTTCCGTTTTAAGTTATTTGTAGACAATTTATAAAAAACAAAATAGAGTTATTGGATGGTTAAAAAATCTAAGAAGAACTTAATATTTTCCTAAATTTTATGGACTAAAAAACAAGTACAAAAAAAAAGTTCACTTTTTGTATATTTTAAAAGTGACATAAACCCTTGCGGTAACGTGTCGAAAGAAAATTAACATTAAATGATGAAAATCAAATAAGCTTGTGCCTTTTGTGTTTTTAAACAACTTATGGGCGGATATCTAAAACACAAAGGGCATATAAAAAAAGAACAACGTTTTTTTATAATTTAGGTTTTGCTAATATTGTTATCGATTAGGTCGGTAAAAGAACCATAGTTGTAACGAAAAAAAGCATAATTCAAGTTTTAAATACATTTCTGAAAAATACAGAGCTTTTTTCTTACGTAAATGTAATTTTATTGCTCTTTGTTTAATTCTGAACTTTAAAAGGGCAATCAAAACATTAATTAAATGATTTTTTGACAGAAGTTTACTCCAGCTGAAACAGAAGGTAAAAGTTTTTAATATACGTATTTGTGTACAAAGTTTCCAGTTATATTAAAAGCCGTTCTGCCACAAAACACTTAATTAGTTTTTCCCGCTTTGCCGTATTTAATTAATTTATATTTTCGCATCAGCCAAACTGCAAATAATTCTGAGGTAAACGACAACAACTAGAAGTAGAATGTTGTTATACTCCGGTCTATATGAAAACCTAAATGGATGTGGCAAGCTTTTTCTAATCTGTTGTATTAAAGCTACTATATCTTTATATTTAAGTAAGATTTAGTTAAGTCTTTTAGTTTAAAAAGTGTCTGCTTAAAAATCTTACTGCAATTCATTCTGGATTAAAAATATTTCCATTTAATTTCTCTATTTTTTACTATAAACTGTCTGAATATAGAGAATAGAACCATTTTAGGGTTTCGATTTTACTACACAATATGAGCTCGAATATTATGTAAACTATCGCTACTAACATAGTTTTGGAGACTATAAAGTAATTCACGGCCACTTTAACACTGACTTCCAACAACTTCACATGTATAATTAAAGAGGTATAGTACGAAAGTTTTCACGGTTGGAGTCAATTAAGAAATACTGTTTCGTGAGTTTAGACCGTGTCAAATTGGAATTACTTCCCGACGTTTACCTGCGATGCAAGAGGCATCTTCAGAGATATTCACTGCACAAGATCAAAACACTGAATGAGTTCCAATGAACAGATTTCACATATTTATACCCGATCTGTGCCCATCGACGCGTGATTCACTCTGATGATTGGTTTCCACGCATGATATAGCACGTTTCTTCTGGACTTGAACGTGAATCACGTACTGACAAAGCCCTAAAGAGCCCATCGATGCGCACCGGTTGGTTATAAATACCTGAACTCTACTCATCGGTGCTCATTCAGTATTTTGATCTTTCACAGTGAAGATACATTAAGATGCCTCGTTCAGTCGCAGGCGAAACGTCGGCAAATATTTCCAATTTGAAACGGTCTAAATCCAAGAACCAGTATTTTTTAATTAAAGAGGTAGTTCTCAAATTATTTTTATGATGAAAATGCCATCTAAACGTTTATCCTTAACCGCTTCGATTTATAAATGCACGTTGTAATAGTAATTTTTTTCACAAGCTAATAAAATAAATTGAGTTATTTTCATAAAACTTGCTAAAAATCACCACCCTATTATTTTAATATTTGACGAATCGGTTGGCTAAATTACACAAAACTGCTCTAGTGTAGTAATATATTACACGCTGTGTTGGACGCCGAAACAACGATTTTTTCGTACAACGACACGAGAACAATGGAAACATCCTTTACAATATATCAGCAATATCAACAACAGACAATTAAAAACATGGTATCATCTTTCCAAGTTTGATTCACTTTTACTGTTTAAGTGAAAGTTAAGTACATATTAGTGCACAAAGGTTGCAAGGTAAAAGCTCAGTAAAGCAAAACTTAATCTAAACAACTTTTGAATGTAGTTTTAAAAGTTTGAAAACTTTAGTATTACCTTAAAATATAAAGATGACAAATAATGAGGAAGAAAAGTTCTTAAGAAATTTAAATAGTATTAGTGTTTTGGCAGTTGCTGGACCATGAAAGTGAGCAGAGTATCCTATTTTCGGCACTTTTGCGGGGTATATCCCCTATTTTTAATGATAGAAGGTTGCGGTTTTCGCGATAGTATGGTACTTCTTTCTGAAATTAAAGTATTTTCAGGCACTTCTCGTATACTAGCTATCTGGTAACTTATCGAAAAGAAGAAAACTGCTTATAAAAGACTTTTTCCGTAGAATTTAGTGCCGCTTTCAGAATGAGTTTACGGAATCAGGTCAAAAAGTTATTAGATACTACCTTATGTTTTTAAATGGGACACCCTGTATATAATTCTTTATATTTGTCTATTAACAATATGGGCTTTCCAAAAATATAGATATTTGTATAACGGATTTGTAAGATGGCCTCCTCGATCTGCGGACCTTTTGATATTAGATTTTTTCTTGTGGGGTTTCATGCAAAATAATATATATAAGACATGATATCAGTCGATTTAATTTTTCGAAATTTGCAAAAAAGACCTATGATTCTTTGAACGCTATTACAAGAATAACGAAAATGTGCTAATTTTGCATACGGGAAAATGAGCGTCATTTTGAATACCATCTTTGAAAACTCTATGCTTTTTTGTATTTCTTTTTCCTAACTTAAGTTTTAAATATAATAGTAATTACCTATTATATTGTTGCTTTGTTTTGAGTAAAATTCAATAATTGTATCATAATTAAGTTAAAATGAGAATTAAAAAAGATCTTTTGATAAGGTTGAAAGTAATACATCTTTATTATAATAATTATTAATTGAATTTTGTTTTTAATACATTTTAGCCACGGCCTGCTACTACTGATAAAACACAAAAGAAAATTTTAGAAAATCTCGAATTTGAGCTTGTTTTTCAAAATAACTGCATACATGTATATTTTTTGGAAAGCCCACATTAGTCCTAATAAATATAAACAATAATATACAGGATGTCTCATTTAAAAAATAAATAAATAAAGTAGGGTCTGGAATCTTTTTGACCTGACCCCGTTTACTTATTCTGAATTCTACGAAAAAAGTCAAGGAGCATTTTTCGCCTTTTTGAGAAGTTGTCAGATAGCTGGGATATGAGGGGTGTCTGAAAACGCTACGTTTTTAAAAACGTTCTGTATCTCAAAAACCAAAAGAGCTATGAAAATTCAGCCGGCGCCATATTTAATTTCACAAAAAAGTAGCACGCTGTCGCGAAAACCGTAACCGTCTATCGTTACAAATAAGGGAGATATCCCGCAAAAGTGCCGAAAATGGGATACCCTGTATAGGGTATCCGCATTTCGATGGTTTTACGTAGGATCTCCCTTATTACTGAAGATAGAGAGATGCGGTTTTCGCAACACTGTGCTACTTGTTTGTGAAACCAAAGAAGCCACAAACAAACTTTTCCTAGCCCTTTTCGTTTTTGAGATACAGGGTGAAATTGAAAATTTAGCATTTTTCAGTACCCCTCGTATCTCGATGGCCTGGCAACTTACCGAAAAGGTGAAAACTAACATCGATAGAGTTTTTTGCGTAGAATTTAGTGGAGTAGTCAGTTTTTGGTTAGATACTATCGTTTTCGAGGTATAGAATAAAGTTGGGTTTTTTAAATGCGATACCCTGTATATTTTTTAATATTTGGTTTCCGCTTATTTTTAGCTTCTCAAAAATATATAATACTTGATATTTATTTCAATCCGGTACCGACAATAAAGTCAATTTAAAGAAATTTTAATCTGTTTTTCTAGTAGGCCATGAAAATTGTGTGTTAATTTTCTAAATCTGAATTATCTGTGCCAAAGTTTGTTATAATATTATAATTAAACAATTAATCAATAAACAAAGATACATACCTACTATTTAGTATTTACCCTGGACAACACAATTAACACAAATACTTAGGAAATCTTATAAAAATATATATACCTATTATACACTAAAAATGTTTTATTTACAACAAATGACGTTGGATTTAATACTTTTTTAATGTTGACAATTGTGTTGTTTGAAAATACTTAGTTACAACTATTTAATTTATCCCTTAGAAATACCCAAGATCTGTTTTAAATAAAATAAGGCGGCCATGACATGATTAAACAAAAGAATATATAGATTCTGTTGAGCCATTGTAGAAACTAATTGACATTTGTCATTGTTAAATTATTTTAATCAAATATTGCCTTTGTCCATTTATTAAATATCAAATGGCTGCGAATTTAAAAAACTTGGAGAAATATGACAGGCTTGTTTGTTTTATACAGTGCCAGGAAAACCCAGATGAAGCGTCAGAGATATATCTAATCCGGTAAGTGACAAGAGTAATACTAAGTAAACAAAATAACTTTGCTTCTTAAACCAGGGCTTTTCGGAACTAGTGATAGCCGATGTAAAAAGACTCTCAGTATTTTTGAAAAACAAAAGTATAGATAATAATAAAACTTTAGTTTTGTGACTTTTTTTTCAGAATAATAACATTAATATTTCAAATTATGCCTATCGTTCCTAATAGGTTACAATTGTGTCCAAAATTTGCTTGTAATAAAAACGCATATTATTTCAGCAAGTCCGTAACATGAAAGATACGATGTCACTAGATTTCCTATAAAATTAATTATAATTAAAATATTTGAAAAGTAGAATAGCAGTTTTGTTGATAAGTGATAAGAAAAAACATCTTTTACATTGCCCTGTATAATAAAATAATTCAATTTAATTTATTTTAAATGTGTCGTTCTATACTTGATATATCTGTAAATAAGCATTTATTCCTTATAGATACCCAGAACGAAGACAGCCAGATAAGAGAACATTTTCAAGAATAAAAGTAAATCTGATCAATCACGGATCATTCAAAGTACCGACCGAAATCATATTACAAAGAAAATTGAGAAACTGAAGAGATTAACGTTTTAGCTGCCGTTGCAATCAATCCGTCAACTTCCTGTCAAAAAGTCGAGGGTGAAGTGGGAGTACCTAAGTCAACAGTGCAGACTATTCTAAACAAATACCATTTCAAACCATATAAATATAGGTTAGTGCACCATTTGCACCCGGGAGATGCACAGTGTCGCATAGATTTCTGCAATTGGTACATTCATATGACTAATACCGAAATAAATTTCGAAAGACGAGTTATATGGTCTGACGAGGCCTATATCTCAAGTGCAGGTATTCTAAATCGATACAATAATAGATACTGGTCCAAAGAAAATGAACACGTTATATTTCCACGCAAACAACAAGGCAGGTTTAAATTTAGCGTGTCCTGCTTTATCCTTGGCACAAAAATAAGG
This sequence comes from Kuschelorhynchus macadamiae, assembly GCA_030620095.1. Taxonomy (NCBI): domain Eukaryota; kingdom Metazoa; phylum Arthropoda; class Insecta; order Coleoptera; family Curculionidae; genus Kuschelorhynchus; species Kuschelorhynchus macadamiae. Next base: position 937,264 of record JAUTXW010000070.1, read on the forward strand.
TATGTCATTTATAACGGTAGTCTTACTGTAAACCTGTACCTAGAGATGCTGGAAAATACGCTTCCTGATTTATTAGATAATATTCTTTGGCACAATTACAAAATATTTTTCTTCAGCAAGATGGTGCCCCGGTTCATATTATTTTTCAGAAAATGAATTTCCAGGTCCCTGGATTGGTACAAATGGGGCTGTAAGATGGCCGCCTAGGTCGCCAGATTTGTCGATCCTAGACTTGTTTCTATGGGGATATCTTGAAGGCATCATCTACCAAAGGCAACACCACACGATAGAAGATCTACGAAATGAGAGAAGAAGAGCCTTTAAATATTTACAACCTCGCCAAATGATTATGCTTAACGCACTAAGTAGAATAAGAAAAATGTGTATGTGTATAAGGTATACTGGGGAACAGTTCGAACAGTATCTGTAATTTCTACACCCTGCATAGCCTATTTTTCTAATTTAGTCAATAGAAACTATTTGACAGAACACAATTTTATTGTCAACATTAGAAAAATAGTTAAATTATCGTCATATGTATATATTTTTAGTTTATAATATGTGTTTTTAGTAGATTTCTTAGATATTTGTGTGTTTCGCCAGCGTAAAAATTAAATAATATGAATCTTTGTTAACTGATTGATTGTTTAATAATGATATTATAACAAACTTTGGTACAGATAATTCAGATTTAGAAAATTAACACAGAATTTTCATGGCCTACTAGAAAAACAGATTAAAATTTCTTTAAATTGGCTTAATTATCGATACCGGATTGAAATAAATATCAAGTGTTATATATTTTTGAGAAGCTAAAAATGAGTGGAAACCAAATATTAAAAAATATACAGGGTATCCCATTTAAAAAACCCAACTTTAGTCTATACCTCGAAAACGATAGTAGCTAACCAAAAACTGACTGCCACTGGATTCTATACAAAAAAAAAACTCTATCGAACTTAGTTTTCACCTTTTCGGTAAGCTTCCAGGCCCTCGGGATACGAGGGGTACCTAAAAACGCAAAATTTTCAATTTCACCCTGTATCTCAAAAACGAAGAGAGCTAAGAAAAATTTGTTTGTGGCTTCTTTGGTTTCACAAAAAAAGTAGCACAGTGTTGCGAAAACTGCATCTCTCTATCTTCAGTAGTAAGGGAGATACCCCGCAAAACCATCGAATTTCGGATACCCTGTACATAAAAACTTGATATATTTTTTATTTTCTATATAAGAATAGGTAAAAAATTACATATCAGTTTTATTTTTCATTTTAATGAACAATATTTACTATTATTAATAAATTCATTTTAATTAATTTCTTCTACTCGTCGCTTAGTCGAATTGTCGCTACCGTAGTTGATTTGTCAATAATTAAATTATGGCTTTAATACTAATAATGTCACCCAAATGATTTGTAAAACTCAATTATTTATTTGATTTTAAAACAAAGAGTTCCTACGAGTAGTGCAATATGTGTTTATATACAAAGTCTTAAAAAAGTCAAATGAACCCTCTAAAAAAAATCAGAAAATGTTTACATACTTTCAACCTGACGCGTATTTATTTAAAGATAAAACTAAAAATAATGACTGAAAATATATTACATGTCGTGCCTTAAGAAAGCAAGGTATTATTGTTTATAATTCCGAAATCATTCTTCATTTTCCCATTTTTTTAACCGGTGTAATAATTGAGATCCTCATATAAAGGCATAAATTTAAATCCTATTCTTTTTTTGCTTAATTAACAAAATATTGGAGAGACGCTAATCCATAATATATTTTTAGTTTAAATATATATTTTCAGTATAATTGACACATGATTTCTTTTTCTCAAACGAATCCCTGAATTTTAATATACATATATTGCCTTGAAAGAAAAATTAATTTTAAAGGATTTTACAAAATACCACAAAATCCAACTATTAAAATTCATGAGATATAATTCAGTTTTACTTTTTATACGTCAAGTTTTAAACCATTAAGCAAACTTTATTATAAAACTTGACATAAAGAGAAAAGTCTTATTCGTTTTCAATTTATTCAAAAGTTTCTCTTTTTTACGAACGACTCATTTATAGCCATTAAAACTTTATTTTTACTTCTTGTATAAATGTATGCATTATAGTGTTTAAATACCGTTAGCCACTGAGACCAAAAATATTATATAATTACTGTACAACTTTGTTCAGTGCCTTCATCCGTGGTAAAACTAATAGGATTGTGCAATTGTGCAGGGATACAGTTCTAAGCCGTTCTGAAAACCAGCGACTAAAAAAAAATAAAAAGGTGCTTGCTTTAAACATTCGTCTTTTTCTTACTATACTTATTATTTTTTATAATTCTTTATAGGATTTTGCTACCAACTTTCTACTTAGAATATAAGCTAAGGCTTAATACAATTATCGACACTGGCAACTGGTACCAATGTGATAAACCCAGATAGTTTTCGGAAACCGGGCTCCCTTTAAAGCTACGCACACTCTGCACATCCCTATTTAGGAATCTGGCCTACGTAGTTAAAATTTGAGAACTGAGCAGTTGTTTTATTATTTATAAGTATTGTGAAAAACGAGACCCATATTAAGAAACGAACAATCTTTTTCCTCTCGATGTATAACTTTAGTCTGAAAATATCTTGTATAATTAGGGCTTATTAAAATTGTGCACAATATTCATTTATTAGCAACATAACAGATTTCCCCTTCTTAACGTAACACTGAAAAGAGCATTTTATAACAGAAAACTAGCGACAACTTTAAATTAATTTCTTGGAACTCCAGATGCTTTTGGTGTAGAGACGTCCCAAAATGAGACCTCTTTTAAATCTATAGTGCTCTCTCGCCACATCAACCCACAGACGTAGTCTCCGAAGGTGTTCCAGCTGAGCTACGAACTTAGGATTTGGATCTAGAGAACACGTGTATGGTACTTCTGCCACAGTATTTAGAAAGTAACCATGATCTCCATTTTATTCGTAATACATTGCGTTTGATAGATCGTTCATAGTTCTAAAAAAGTTAAGTTTGAATAAAGTGTACTTAAAAATAATGTGTTTTTCTGCGTATTTATCGTTTTCTTTTACTTATTCTAAAATGAAACTATTTTGCCGAATCCGTAGTTGTTTATTTTTGCCCGTTACATTCATTCAGACATATATTACAATTTGTAGAGTGCCTCTTTACTACATTTTTAATTAAATTTAACCACTTATTTTGTTCTATAAAATGAGAGTATCCTAAAGGTTCTATTGTATTTTTCCTAAGTAAATCGTTTTTAAGACAAATTAAAAAAACTGGTACATTACTAGTCTAAACTAAACGCACTTGAAAGCTTAATAAAATTTAAATAAACATTTTTTAACTGATTCTACAATAAAATGTTCCTGTGAGTATGTGAGCAAAGTTGTATACTTGTTTAGTTACAACAAAATAGAAAATTAGATTTAATTAAAATATTAGCTCTTGTAACGAACAAAAAAAAGTGGATCTTAGTCAAATACTTTTTGTTTATAGTTAGGTAGTTGCATGAACCAATAAGTTTTTTTAAAAGTTTATCAAAAAAGGCTTTAACAAATATTTCCATCTAGTTTCTTCTGGTACAAGGGTGAGTAACTGGAGGGGTCATTTTATGTGACGATTGATGTATAAAATGCATGTCAAAATTTAACTCCTGCGAATTCACCATTTCATAAATCTAACAGAATTTATGTGCGAACTTTAAAGATAGATAAAATAACGAATTTTTGCTAGGAGAGTATATTAGGTACTCTTTCAAACCAACATCTGCAGATAAAAATCAATAATCGATTAATTTTAGTCAATCGAGTTTAAAACCAATCGCATTTTAGCATTTGCAAGTCAATAATTTATAACATATATATTAGTATAAGCTACCTTGTCGACATGCATACATGCCAAACCACATCCAATTTCTTCACACATTTCGCCATTTTAAAAGAAAAACCTATATTTTTGCAGAGGCCACACTACCAACTTTTAAAATGCAGAAATAGTTCCTCATTATATAAGGAGTACAGTGGGTGAGTTGATTTATCTACCGATACTAAAGATTTGCAATGGACTAGCACATTTTATTTCTAAATGTTAATCTTATTTCTAGTAAGGCATGTGTATAATCCAGAGCTTTTAAAATTTATGGTTGTTCTTCATTTTATAACTTTGAAAATACTAATAATATAGTGTTTCTATAGCCATTTCTGTAGTCATTTTCTCACCTATTATAGTTAAATATATATATATATATATATATATATATATATATATATATATATATATATATATATATATATATATATATATATATATATATATATATATATATATATATATATATATATATATATATATATATATATATATATATATATATATATATATATATATATATATATATATATATATATATATGTGTATATATATAGGATATTAGGAAACCAAGGTTAAAGTATTTTTCAGTATTTTTCCTTAATTTTTAATTTATAGGTTAGCTACTCTGGAGTAATTTATATTACATTTTTACTATTATATAGTTTAAAATCTTTTACTTAAACAACTCTGACTAATTTTGTTGCCAGAAAAATGTTTTATGGAGAGGGTAATTACTCCCATTACCTCTATATAAATTCGCGCTTAGGTATGTCGCAAGAAGTTATTTCTATTCGATTTTGAAAAGTATTTAATAAAGTTGGTGTTTGTTATAAAGTGAACCCGTAGCAATTAATGTCGAAAATGAGATATTGACTGAAAATTATTACTCGATGGTTACCAGTATCCGATTGTCTCAAATTTGGAAGCCATTTGTGTTTGAACCTGAAGCGAACTGTTAAGAAATATTCACGGTAGGGACCACTTACCTGATTATAATTATACTGCGATTTTTCAAAGAGATCTCAAGAAAAAATTATCAAGAGTAATTTCAAGAAAGTTCTAGAGATTTTAAACCTCCAGACCTTATAAGAATCATTTCAACATCCAACTTTAAAACTAAACAAAATCTGTAAGTTTTGAATTTGCCATCACGTTTTAAACTTTCTCAAGACCCTAACAGGGCAATTCCAGAAAAATTCTAAAATATTCCATTTTGAAATTAGATTCGTAAGTTTTGGTGAATTTTGTATTTTGGACCTCAAGAAAATATCAGAACAGTAATTTTCACGAGATTTCTGGAAAGTTCTATTTTATCTGCCAACGGCTTAAAAAAAACAAGAACCTTAAAGAATTATAAGTGCACGCCTAACACCAGAAAACAAATAGTTAAAATAGACGAATAAATAAAGAAGATTGAAGAACAACTCAACCAACTTCAAGTAAAATAGGATGTCCTTACGAAAAAGCCCGTCGATCAAGATCAAGATCACAAGAAAGAGAAGCCGAAAAAGCCAAAATGTAACAGAAAAAAGAAGGTGGAGTGAACAAAAACCACCGGAAATACTAAAATATCTGAAGATTTGGAGGAAAAGATTCTAATCGAACAAGAAAAGAGTAAGTAGCATGAACCACACACAAAACCACACAAGCATGAATTACATTAAACCCCACACAAGCTACAATAAACACGGGAGTGAATTCGGAATGCTATTGAAAAAGAAGCTTACAAGAAGTCATCAATAATGCCAAGGGAGAATTAGATTATGTCAAGGAACAAATCGAAAAGAGCATAGGCAAGGTGAAGTTGAGCAGGTTGACGTTAAAGATTTGAAAATGACATAAACTGAAAAAGTTAAGATCCTCTCATTTCATTGCAGTTTCTGGTGACGAAATCAAACCATCGACATTTGATGGCTCAACTTCCTGGACTAGGTACGTGTGTTACCCTAAAACTGGACATATAGCAAGAAAATGTCAAGTGAGAATATTGAGATCTCTTTTCAGAGATCCAGAACCCCTGTCATCAAGGAAGAGAAGGCAATACTATCAGATCATTAGGCAGGGAAAGTGGCGGATGCTAGTTGAACAAGGTGAAGCCCTCAGGATCGTTTTTATTAAAAGTTTCGAAAAATTCTACAAAAGTTTAACTGTAAAGGGAGTATTTAACGGAAAAACCATAAGGATTACAGTAGACACCAAAGCAGGGTTTTCCTGCTCAGAAGAAGTCTCTTTGAAACAAAAACCACTCGAAGAAGAGCTGCTGTTGGGCACCGTAACCAGGGAGTTAACACATGTATATGGAAAAATTAGTGTCAGACTTTTGCTAACTTTAATACTCAATAGCAATAGTGTCCGAGACAGAAGTTGAATTCAGTATTGGAATGGACTTGATTAACGAACATGGCTTATCATTTGATGCTAAAATGAAAAACTCTCGAACCAGTCAGATTGCTAGTTGTGGCATACTGAAATCTGATTCGCATACTAAGAGAATCAAGATAACCGAGGATATTTTGCAAGATATGGAATATTGTGGGTGTCATTTGTCAGAAAAAGGGTTTCACAATGACAAGAATTGTATATTAACTGAAGGCGAAATATTTTTGAAACTGGAGATGGCGAAACCGGAAAAACAAATTTAGTAAAGCATAAAATCGACATTGCACGAAAAAGAAAGTACCGATGTTAGATAAGAATCAAGACAAATCTTTGAAAAAAAAAACTTACATTCAAGATGCTGGTGAGCTCAATGGGATTTACTGGTCGTTGAAGTTGGACTGTTGAAATAAGTCTAATGAAATGACCACTAAAACGCATTTATCCAGAAGAAGAATACAGGGCATATAATAAGAACTAAATGGCATAAAATCTGGAGCGCACATTGGAATAAACAGAACTCTGGATAAAGTTCGAGAACAATTTTACTGCTGTCATGAAGGCATCAAGAAATGGTACAGAAGGTATGACAAATATTTAGCAAGCAAAGGTCGCAGGGGGAGCTATCGTGTCTAATAAAACAATATAACATCGCTTTACTATTTGAGAGGATATCAATAGCTGTTGCATGGTCATTTCCTGAGCCAGAGCGAGGTAACATATATTATATATATATATAGATATATATATATATATATATATATATATATATATATATATATATATATATGTTACCTCGCTATATATATATATATATATATAACATATCCGAATTGTCGAACATTATTTTAGTAAACGGCCTGAAGTATTTGATGTCGCGAACGAGGAAACTACAACAATCGTTTTGGTTGAAGAAGTTTTCAGTAGACGTGAAGTTCCACTGGAACTTCGTTCATATCAAGAAAGAAATCTGAAATCTGCCTTTTTTAGGAAAGTTATAAAAATCAGCTAGTGATCGAGTGAAGATCAGATATGATATCGGGGACAACTCAGCTGGTTTCTATAAAAATGACTTAGTTTGTAGATCTAGAGCAACAAGAGCCAATTACTTATCCCATCGGGCATAAAAGACTTTTGCGGGTAAGTACTTTACATGTGTAGTAAAACCCGCCCGTCTGCCAGGGCTTAGTGGACAATTTAACCCCGTGACGGCTTGTTAAAAGAGCAAAAAAATCGATTAAGCTGAACTTTATGTTTGAAATTCTGTCAGTAGGTGGGGAAACGTTTCACAATCCTGATTTCATGCGGAAGACGAAAATGTTTCTCATGCAACTTACTTTAAGATACATAGATGAATTTAGACTCCAATGAGATCTTTTTGTGTAGATTACAGACATATTTTAAGAGAGCAGGCGTTTTAGAAAGTCCAACCTCATTGTTCTTAGATAAAATTGAAAATGGAAAAAAATATTTTTTTTTATTATTTATGACAAATATGCAAAAACTTATTTCATTTACGACGTACTATGACCCTTAAATCAGCCTTTACAGAAATGTATATATTTATATTCGATTTAGGATTTGATGATTTGATTGAAAATCACCTTTATTGTTTGAAAAACTTTTATCGATTGGTTATGAGAAAAAAAAAGTACTAAATATCAAAAATACACTTTTTCAAGCTTTACAGAACTGTGTCTTTTCGATGCTGGTCGCATTTTTATTAGACCAACAAGCTTCCGAATTACTGTGGATTCCGAATACGAAAACCGCAACATAGACTCGTTTTTGTGAATAATAAAATAATGAATGATTTTAATAAATCTTTTCAAAGTGAAAAGGGCTTTATAAGCTAATGAAAATCCTGCATATGCCCCTGGGCCTGTCTGAAATTAAAGTTTCTGAAAATAAACGTCTTGATGATCTAGAATGAACAAAATCTCGTCATGATGAGCCAGCCTCCCCAATTACCGAAATCGGTAACTCCATTTTACTCATATAGTTCGAAAGTGAAAACTATAAACAATACTACTCACCTAAATTCCAAAAGCTTGCTATCCAGTGAAAATTAATTTAAAATATTTGACATTCATCCTTTATAAACCGTTCATCAGTATCGAAACCCATTAAATTTGACACAAAAAGTGCTAAGTATTTAATTTTGAATATATTTTTTTTAAATTTAATGTATCATTATTTATTTATACAAATCTTTACTCCCGTAGAAAATGTACGGTTCCTAACTCTTGCGCAAAGTGTCTTGTTCGCACTCTACTGCTGCCTCCGCGTCGTTTGGTCAACTACAGCCCGCGTGCGAACAAGATTTACTTTATGCACTAGTTAGAAAATATACTATTTAAATGCTTTTTTATATTTCTGTATTAACTTATTAGCCAATCTTTTTATAAAGGTAAAACATATACCAAATTATGCTTTACCAAATAACTTGCGAGTCTCTAAATATGTCTATACAAAAATTGATAAATTGGAAGTATACAATTTTTGGCCCCCGATTTCTGACTCACCATGTAGTTTGTACAATGTCCCTGACGTTTACGAACAAATTTAAAAGCAACAACAATAATATTGATAGCTAATAATAAACTGTAAATCTCTACATTCCAGATATGAATGATTATTAATAAGACTACAAAATATTTATTTTCCACTAAAAAAAAATATCTTAAAAAAGGTTGTTAAAATATATTTTTTGGATTTTTTTTATTTATGAGTTATATATTATATTATTATACCGACATTTGTTGTCCGCTCAAATGTCCGCTGTATGTGTTAAAATATAGATAATTGGCCGCTGCATGTGTCCACCTTGGCGTGGTATGAAGTAGAAATGATTTTCCTTTTTGAGGATCAGGTCGGACACCGGCTTGGCAGTGAATGCATTAAAGAAGAATATGTATTTTTAGGATGTTAAGCTCAAGCAATGTGTGCTAATTAGTTTAAAAATATCGTATTTTTTAGATTAATACACGAAACACAAATTCTTGATGGTGTCAGACCTAATGTGTTCATTTATATATACTTTGGGCTTCTATTAGAAAATCATACGTTCCTTTTTTTATATATATTTACCACACTTTAATCTTATTTCGCCCAATTCGCCGAAACTCTAACACAAATTAACTCATATTAAATATAAAGTGGCTTTAACTTGTAAACATCTGTGAGTTGGCCGGAAAATTAATCCAGGAAATTATAGCTGTATGGTTTGTATGGTTTGACAGCTTTAATAGCTTGTCGAATCTATTTATTTGTGATTAAATAATCGATTACAATTTTATCTTCTTTTTATATAATTTTCTAAGATAATTATAAACAGGCTGTAGATAAAGTAAATTATCTCAAATCTTCAAATATTCCGAGGGAAGTATTGTAATAGTAAGAAAATCGTCCTCTGAAATTTTGGCAAGTCATTGCGTTTTAGGGTCACTAGATCCCGAAAAACATGATCTCCCAGTTCCGTCGGTATGTGTTCTGTTTGGGGCATAGCTCAAAAACTACTTAATTTTGGTAAAAAATCAAACGTCAAATGGGAATGGAAAATGAAATGGAAACATATTGGCAAATATCCAAAAATAGAGGCTTTAAAAAACCTAACCTATACCGCTTGCCCAAACCATCAGCAGCACCAGAATGAATACATGGACACCTTGAGAGAACAACTAAAGGCTAAGTGAAAACGACTTAGAAGTTATCAAAAAACACAAAAACTAAATTTTTAACAACTTCCAAAAGCAATTTTACAGAAAGCTCGATAATAACGAATATAAATAAGGGTCTTCGAAAGTATTTATTTCTTTTTCAAGATATCTGAAACTTCTGCCCTGCATAAAATGACAAGATGAGCCGGAAAGTCGTACATGCAGTCAATCTTCTAATGCTGATAAACGGGAGCAATGGGCATAGAAAACGATATCTGGATTGACTTTTCTTAAGAAAATTCTTCTAAGAATCCAAAACCATTTTTTGATAATTCAATGATTTTGATTTGAATAGGATCTCAACTCAAAAAATATTGGTTTACAAACTTTTAAAGATGACAACTTTAAATTTACTTTAAATTTAAATTATTTTCAATATTTATCTTCAAAAACCGACTTGTGTGTAATATAAATCACTTACATAATAAATAACTATAATTAACTTAGCTAAATGAAAAAACTGGTTAATAATAAAGACTCTAAGGAACCCAGCTAGAAATGTACAATCCGTTTCACCTTCGGATAAATATTTAACCCTTATATTCATTAAAATTTAGTTAGACAAGATCTCAGATGTAGTTCAACAGAAATTGTCCGCAATTGAAACTGATACTGTGTAAGATATAATTACGTCTTAAGAGGATATTGAAGTGAATTTAAATTTTCAAGTCTACTGCCGCACATGTTACATATCTACACCCGGATATTTAAACAAATACAAATACAAAATATGGCGAAAAATCGATAAATTTCCTATACCCGATACCTCCCTCGTTAAGAATGTTTTCTTTTATTGGCAGTAGTAAAATGTTATCCAATTTAGTTCCGCAAATAATCATTTAGTAACTCATATATACTGTCCAAAGATTTTTGTTCAGTGCCATTTTGTTCCATTAAATTCGATTTGAACCAATATTTTACTAGTATTTTCCTATGCCACTCGTGATTTTTTGCTAAATTAAATAACATAGGAAAAATCATATAAGAAATAATTAATTTTGGGGAATATTGAAAGTATATCTTATTTAGTGCTAAAACCGAATAAAGGTACCTGCTTGTACAATAAAGTATCAGTATAAAACGGAAGCCTACAATTTTAAAAATTACTGCAAATTACTGTGGTTTATTTAATCGTTGTTTGAATAAATTATTTAAGAAAGAATTTAATAGAAACGTTTTGATAGCTTTGCTGGCATATTTTTCTTTTCATATTGCATACAGAAGCTAGCCAGCTTTGTTTGAATCAGGTTAGCAACAAAATTTGTCTTTGTGGTCAATATTTAGTGCCCAGTTATAGCAAACAGAAACTACAGAAATGCGTGAAAGTATGGGTCATTTTAAGCAAATATTTTTTACAACCGCCGGTTAACCATTTCTGAGGTAAGGATTGAAGCTGCTTTACTAGTATTTTTTCTATTTTATTGTCCAATATTATTAGTTACTTGTTTATTAATTCAATTATCAAGGTTTTTGTTTAAATATCCTAAAATAAAAATATATGTATTTAAGGATTAAATGGCAATGATTTCAGAATACACCCAATCCGGCAATTCGCACTGGAGCTCACCTGCATCACCGTAAACAGTAAATACCATTAAACAAAAGACGAATATATTTTTACCATTTACGTTAATATAACTTGAAGATGGGTTACAGTGATATTCGACATGATGTTAAATACATAATTCAATATGCTTATTTGCGGTAAAGTGTAACACGCACATTTAGCTGCTTACAATTTATCGATAAAGACATCCAGATGAAATGAAAAAAAAACCTTCTTCTAATTCGGCTGACAATATAATCTGATACTCGATGATACCGGTCGGTTTCAACAGATCTACTTGTCGTATCGATTTGAAATTTTGTAAGTACATGTAATTAGGATGACAATAATTTGGTATTGCCGAGTTGATCTGATCAGCTTGGTGCTACCAAATGGGACCGCTGGTACCACCTAGTAAACCCCTTGAGTTTGGGCTCATTTCGGAGTCCAATACTTTACCAGTAATATGTTAAAGATATGTTAAACCTAAAAAGTAAAAAATAATATAATATACTTAAAATAGTTTGATGATATATACATTCTACCCTTGAAATAATATTTATCATTATTGCACATTAAACGAAAAAATATAAATTTTTGTTTAAAATATTATGTGCGTTTATTAAACCCGCCAATTTTTAATGTTTAGTGATTATCCTAAAAAGCCTGGGGCGCTTTATGATTCGTATTTTCACGTATTAAAATACTGGTACTCATTTTTCACTGTATTTGGCCTTTATTATAAGAAAATTTTACATACATTTTTTCTTATTATCTTTTTTATTTTTGATATTATAGTCTTTCCTTTGGTGCCACTTTTAATTTACCCTGACATTCAACTATTTTCCCTGCGTTTTTAGAAACAGAAACCGTTTTACATCTATAAAAAACTGGTCAATAATAAAGACTCTAAGGAACCCAGCTAGAAATGTACAATCCGTTTCACCTTCGGATAAACATTTAACCCTTATATTCATTAAAATTTAGTTAGACAAGATCTCAGATGTAGTTCAACAGAAATTGTCCGCAATTGAAACTGATACTGTGTAAAATATAATTACGTCTTAAGAGGATATTGAAGTGAATTTAAATTTTCAAGTCTACTGCCGCACATGTTACATATCTACACCCGGATATTTAAACAAATACAAATACAAAATATGGCGAAAAATCGATAAATTTCCTATACCCGATACCTCCCTCGTTAAGAATGTTTTCTTTTATTGGCAGTAGTAAAATGTTATCCAATTTAGTTCCGCAAATAATCATTTAGTAACTCATATATACTGTCCAAAGATTTTTGTTTAGCGCCATTTTGTTCCATTAAATTCGATTTGAACCAATATTTTACTAATATTTTCCTATGCCACTCGTGATTTTTTGGCATAATTAAAAGTGAATGAGCAGTTTTTTACACAGATTTTTTAAAAATTTCTTTAATTTCCATTTTGTTCAGTCAAATTAAAGTAGTGCCAAAATGTTATCAATTGATGCCTATATATCATCTAATTTATGTGCAAAAGGTGAGTTGAGTCTTTTTAACCTTGAGTTTTTATTAAGCTGCAATTTGGTTTTGCTATCTTGAATTCGTACCAAAATGTTACCAGTTCATTCCTGTGTAAAAATAGATTTTTCTGCAAAATCTGAGGTAAATTGGATAATTAGTTTTTGCAACCATCTATTTAACTTGCTTTCTTTGTATGTCTGTCATTTCGGTTTGTATGTCTGTGTTTCCGGTTTGTATGTCTGTATTTCCGGTTCGTATGTCTGTTTTTCCGCTTCCATTTTTCCGAGATCCATTTTTCAAGCACTTACTGATATCCGAATCATCCGATTGAGCTGAAATGTAGCATACCTATGCAACGTCGGTGACAATGCAAAAGTATGGTACCATGGACTAAAAAAATCTTGAATATCTTATATAGGGTGGGTTAAAATAATGCTAAAATACACAAAAATAATTGTAAACACTATTTTTAAAAACTTTTATTTATAAACTATCGAACTAAAAAAATAAAAATAATATTTAATATGTGAAGTTGAATACATAAAAACATAACTTTAAAAATTTTAATATTATCATTAAAGCTTGAGGCTTGAGCGGTCATCGCATTTGTAATAAATCTCAAGCTTTTAAGAAAATATTCAAATTTTTCAAAAGATTTGTGTTTATGTAGTACTTAATTCTAATCCTAATATTATTATTTATTCTTTAGGTTTATTTCATTTAGTAGTTATTTTTTTAACAATTCAGTAGGCCGCCATTTTCTTCAGTCATATTAGATTTTTAATAAAATGTTACCAAATCATCCCCATATGACCCTTATTTTTTTAATAAAATTTGAAATAAAAGGGATAAGTAGATTTTTAACTATGCCGCAAATTGTCAGACAAACAGACAGAACAGAATTAATAAAAAAATGTTTTTTTTTTGCATCTAGTAACCCTAGAACGTGAAGATATGTAAAAACATGGGAGGTGATTTTTTTACGATTACAAACATTTTATTCGATCGTCATTTTGTTCTGCCATCTTGAATTCGTTCCACAATTTTACCAGTTCTCCTTTTTCTCACACTTAATTCTTGGGCAAAAAATTGAAATTAATTTAATAAATAGTTTTTGCAGGTTGATTTTTTACCAGTTTTTCCCATGTAATACTCGAGGGGATGGTCACGCACGAAAATGTGTATACCTATTTATAAATACAAATAAGTGTATTTAGATATATTTTAGAGCAATAAATTGTATTTAAATCTATTTATATATATTTGAGAGTATTTATTTGTATTTAAAAGTGAATTTACTAAAATGCATCAGATTAACTATATTTATTTTCGAATGAAAAGTTTATTTTTGGGGAATCATGTAAACAAAACTGATGATAAGAGTTCGTCCTTCATTCATCCATCTATCATATATCAGAACCTGGAAATTGACAAAATACAATGGCCTGTGTAAAAAAATATTTTCTTTACAGGCAGACGCGCCGATGGAATGGATTAAAATATCTTTTGCATCTACGGACGCTAAAACCTGAAAATATGTAAAACCTGAGAGGGTGATTTTTTTCATGGTTACAAATATTTTGTTTGATGATGGATTTTGTTCCGCCATCTTGAATTAGTACCATAGTTTTAATAGTTCTTCTCTATACCACAATTAGTTACGGCATACAATTTGAAATCAGTCCATTAGGTAGTTTTTTCAGGCTGACTTTTTAAATATTCTGTAAAGCCGCCATCTTGAAATCGTACCAAAATTTTACCAGTTGATTCCTACATAATACTTGATTTTTGTGCAACATTTTAGAATAATTGGATAAGCAGTTTTTTAATAATAATTTTTTTAACATTTCACTGGGCCGTAATTTTTTAGCTATGCTGCGAACAGACAGACAGGTAGACAGATCGACGGGATTGAGAAAACATGTTTTACAGTTACAATTACATTTACAATACTTCTATTTTACGAAAGAAGTAAAAATATATAATTCTGATAGATTTTCTTACGTATTTTGTTGTTCTTAAAATGTTTCGAAATGGTCAAAATTAGTAAAACTCTTGTATGAAACAATATTTTATGTAACTCGTGTTATTTTTCGGAAACTAGCTACAGTCGTCCTGAAGAAATGCAGTCGTTACACAAAATATCACTTTTCGTAACTAGTTACATAAATAACTACTTTATGGACTATGTAAGTGGAGTTATAAAAATAAATAAAAATAATAATAATAATACAAAAATAATTTAAAAACAGATAAGAAAGTTTTATATTCCACTTAACCCACAACATCCCTCATACAGAATTCCACAGCAACACAAATAACATATTTTATAAATGCATATGAAAAAATTAAATAAATTGCAGTTTCTAAGATTTCTACAAATTTATTACCAAATAATTATTATCTGCATTTATACACTATGTTACTTGTACGTACTTCGTAAAATTCTGTACGAAGGAAGTTCTGGTAGAGGCGGATTTACCAATTTTTTTCATTTAAAATAATATATTTTAGTCTCTCTAACAAAAACACTTTAATCGCCGAATATACTGCTGCAAAAAGAAACATTTATCTTTTCCTTAATGTTTTCTCTTTAGAGAGAAATGAAAATCAAATCTACGCACGAACGGCCTATTATTACATCGTTTGTTTCCGTGTCAACCGAAAAACGATTTGGTAAATGTGTTTCATGCGAAAATTATGAGCTTTTAGCAGTAAATTCGTTATTTTGTTGATTATTAATTTTCCATTATATCTATTTATTACAGGTACTGTGTACAGTTTGTCCTATTTTATATACTTTTGTGGGACATTTCAGTTACTAGTAAAGATAAAAGGATACGGTTTTCTCACAATACTGTGCATTTTTTTATGAAACTTATGATGCCGGTTTTAAAATACAGGGTGAAATTGAAAATGTTGCGATTTGGGATAACCCTCGTATCTGGTTCTGTTACAGTTCTCTACGTAACATCCAGTGACGTATTCAGTTTTTTAAATCCGATTTTTTTTCTTTACGATGATAGAATACACTATATATCTACTTCTCAAAAATAACGAAAAACGAGTTTTATTATAAAAATAAGTAAAATAGGTAACCATAGAATTGCAAATAACATTTAACCTAATCATTATTTTGCAGAGAATCAAAATTAACAAAATGTAATAAATTATAACAATATTTACGTAATTAAATACAACAAAAGATGATATATCTTACAAATTTGGCCTGTTGCGGTGCATCTCCATTATTGGTGAAAATAAAAGGATGCGGTTCTCATAATAGTATGCTGCTCTTCTGCAAAGATTTTTGTAAAAATCGAGGCTCGCTTTGTTTCTGAGATGCAGGACAAAAATAATAAATTTCGATTTTAAGACATTTCTCGTATAGCACTTAGTTTTTAACTTTACTCTTTATTTCTAGATTCTAGAGAACTTTCTAGATAACAAAAAGAATCTAAAATAGCAAGGTCACTAGGGGAACTCCCCTAACTCAAAAACCTTCGACAAGGACGGCAGCAGTGACACCGGTCTATAATTTTCAACCTTACATTTAGATACCTTCTTATATATAGGAATAACTTTGACTATTTTAAATTCATCAGGAAAATATCCATCACAAATGCATTGATTGATTATATAAAACAGTGGATTGTATATAAACTCTGCAACACATTTTAATGCAATAGATAGAATTTCATCTATTCCAGATGAGTGCTTATTATAGAGACCCAGTATTATGCTGTTTATTTCGGCTAAATCCCCTGGATGAAGAAACAGAGAGGCACGAACCGAGTCTACACAAGCTATCTTGGAAGACATAGGAACCTCACCATCCTGCAATCTGAAATGTTGGCTAAAGCATGAAACTACCGTTTTGGAATTTGTTATTGTTTTGTTATTAATTTCAATTTTTGATATTGACATTGGACAGTTCAATTTCTTTGTAGCGCTGTTAAGTAGTCTCCAGACAGCCTGCAATGTCTTATTGGAAGAAGATGCAATTTTTCGATCAATCTTATTCTTGATGTGTTTTTGCGAATTTTGTGAAAAAGTTCCTTTTCTTTTTTATATTGCTTATATATAATATTTTGCAATTATTTATTTTATATAAATTATATAGGTTTTGGATGTGGTTCTTATAATCCATTTCCTTGTCAATCAGATTCCTCTTTCCTCTTTTCCGGCAGGCCGTCCGTGGCAATGCAAAATGAAAATGATAAGTGTTGAAAAAATGTCTCTACTAAAAGACAAGAAACACGCTCATCGTAAACCTCACCCCATACGTCACCCTTCAGTGACTTTCTAAATCTGCTTATATTGTTTGCTGTATAAAATCTTCTTCTGTGAAAAGTATCCCTTTCCTTATTATTCAATTGTAGTTCAAAAATTTGGCTATAATGATCAAATATAGAACTGAGCTCTTAACATGATTTAAATTAGGTCTTGTAACCTCTGAAATGTGGGGTGTTAAATTATATTTAAGTAGGACCCCTTTAAATGGAATCATATAATTGTAACTTCTAAAGGATTTTTCAATTAAAGGACGTAAACTATCAAAAAATATCTGAATATCTGCATTCGGAAATCTCTAAATACAAACGAACAAATACCAAATTCCAGATATAGGAAAACATGCTATGGTTTCTAAGTAACTTTATAAAATACATTAACTTTCATTCACATTCTATATCCAATTGTGAAACACTGATCAAATTATCCTTTTGGCGTCATACTAGACGAGATCGTCTGCTAAACGCGGGCTTCGAACTAGAGTGAGAAAGAACTTCGAACGACGCTCCTCGATCACTTCTGCGACCTCTGGCTAGCACTTTACTCGAGCTATCAGCTCTCAGTTTACGGAGTAGTCTTCGGTGAAGTTTAGTTAACTTAACCTATCAACTAACAAGTGTATATATGCTCCAACTTTCTCTGTCCAGCCCACTTACTAGGGTAAATGGATTGGCATATGATTTAGATAAATTTTACGATACCGTCAGTTGTACGAAGACAATTGACCAAAAAACAAATTAGCAGAGAACAAAATGGCCGAAAATCAAATTGGCCAGGAAGGCAATACATCAGCAAAAACAGCGACGCTTGCAATGTTGCTATAATTTGAGACTTACGCTCAATGTAATATTCGGTACCGCTAGGTGGCAAAACTTCAGGTTAGCACCAGGTTCGTTATTCCAGCCTCCGTTAAAACTATCACAGAAATATGACGATTTCGCAGTATAGATTTAAGATTGCCACTCAAATCAACAATCGGTACCACTAGGGATGAGCGATGTTAGATTTTTACCTATCGATAGGGGATAGCATATCTCTTATCGATGTATTTTATGTATCGATATAGACCAATCAGTAGGTATTTCTACCCATCGATAGTTTTCGTGGCCACCTATCCATATATTCATTGCTATATATCGATATATTTGCGACAGAATTAGTGCAGAGCAATAAAAAACAGAAAAAGGTCCTTACTCTCATATGGCGCATAATTTTCGTATTGTCCGTGTCGATATGTAATCCGTTTATTCACACCTGTCGATGTTCTAGGCTACCTATCGAAAATAACAGTTACTTATCGATATCATCGGACACCTGTCGGCACTTATCGATGACTATCGATTTCAACATTTTTTTATTTACCTATCCCTTTTTTTTATCACCAGGTTTGTCAATAACGTCATCAATAAGGCCATAATAGAAACCTGATTCTATAAAGCTGCAAGAAAATTTGCTTCAGGCGCAACTTAAGATGTTTTTTTTTTATTCACTTATGAAAAAGATTCATAGTTTAAGTTAAAATGTAAAATTACATTTTTCTAAATTTAGATATACTATAAAAATTTATTTTTTGGCTAATTTGTTTTTTCGACCATTTGTTTTTCGGCGAAGTGACGTAGATCCATTTTAAACTTGCCTATACCGCCCCGTGACCGGAAATCCGATCACTGCCCCAAGGCTGCTTCCTAAATTACCTTCATACATTTTTCAAACGAACAAATCATTTAAGTAAAGCTATTATTCTTTAAACATGCAAAAACTACCACCTTACTTATATTCGTAGAAAATCAGATTTATTTAAATATTTACTGCAAACTTTAAGTCAAAGCAGTTTTTCTTCATTTCTTATAAAATATGCCATATTTTTCACACAAAAAAGACAATAGATCCTAAAACAGACCTTTGTTTATCTTGTATGGGCAAGAACTGCAAAACACAAGAAAATTTGATTTAGAATCTACTTGAAAAAAGAAGTCACGTGCTCTTTTTCTCACCATCAATTTTGCGCCCTTGTATGGCGTCGACGTCGCTATAGGGGATTTTCGATATACGCGGGAACATTTTGCAGTATCATCAAGAATAAATCAAAATGAAATAATAGTTAATTGTTTCTCAACATGTTAGTAATATTTTCGTAAACGAGAAATCTTTAGCTTGGCGATTTTTGTACGATTTTTTGAGGAAAAGAAATTAATATTGTTACAATTTTGAATTCAGCTGGTTACACAAAATGTTAACAAAAAGCCTAAAAATATTTGAAAATAATACTACTGCTTCTACTTTGTAAGGATTCTATTAGCATGAGTGTTAGTAACGATATTGGCAACGAGTCGCATACTACCAGATAATGATGGCCGTATTATGCTATTTTGTTTTTCATAGCCAACTACTTTTTCTCAACGTATGCAATTTAAGCTGCATTTACGTTGAACGATCGTAAGCAACCATCCAGAAACAATTAAATTTAAAATTAATATAAGCGAAAATTATTTTAAAATGCTTATATTAATCAAGTGTCACGTTTTTATAAAAATAAAATGGCCGGTTTAATAAAATTTCTATAAACTGGAATATTGACATTAAAGTATTAGAATCGCTAACACTGCTTATACAGGTATGGGTATAAAATGGCCAACCTAAGTCTTGTCATTTAAGTTTAAATGTTATAAACACATCTAACACATGTTGAGACAAAACAGAATACTTAGTTATTGTCTATTAAAAATGATGGGCAAATAAATCTAACATAGATTAAGGGGGAGCTGCACGTAGTATTATGGATCATTTGCAAACCTTCCGCCGCTGCAATACTACTACTATTAAAACTATAAGAGATATGTATTAGCTTGAATATGATTTTAATAGGGAAATATGTATAGTTGGGCGCTAAATGCGATTTTTTATGAAAAAATCAAATCTAGAATTATAAAATAGAAGTAGATTTGTCCATTTTCGACCATTTTTTGATCACTTTTTGACGCAAATGCCGTCGCATATAATTTTTTTTTCCACAAAATAGCTCTTTACCGCCTTGCACTGATCCTTTGTCTACGTAACTGCAAAATTTGAAATGGTAAATCGTACTCATGTCTTTGTATTTCTGCAGCGCGTGAACCCTTTTGAACCCATTTTTAAACGAAATGTGATTTAAATTGCCTATACATAACACATTTTTTTGAGGTCGGACGTGCAGGAGGTTTTCTCTAATACGTAGGTACCTTTTCATCTTACTTTGAACTTGACTAGACCTTGTCGCTGGTTTTTCACTTTTTGAGTGCAGTTCTCCCTTAACTAATAAAAATGGTAAATTTTCATCTAGTAGTTTCCCCGATAAAAAATTATGTAGCTAGTAGGAAAAATCTAAACATTGTTGTAATTTAACGACAAAAGAATAACTTGCAACACATTATTGGAAACGTAATATAACGTGAAATTAAACGGATAAGTGAAATATACAAGGTCCAATTTAAATTTGGCCAGAACATTTACATTCAAAGTAGTTGTTTTAATTTTTTCTTCGATAAGGCGTAATATTTTGAAAAAAACATAATAACATGCTTTCATGCTTTTTCTAACTTAAAAAGTTTCATTTTAATCAGTGGCGGCTATTCAGGTGAAGTTGGGGAAGTGCTACTTCACCAGGAAAAATAAACAAGCAAACATCTAACTGTATTTATTATATATCTCTTAAAATTTAAGTTTTTACATTTATTTATTCACCTAGTTGGCAAAAAATAAACTGTACATCTCGAATAAATATTTTCCTTGACCGTTGGCGGCATGTCTTTTTAAAACTTTCAATCGAACTTTATTAATAACAACTATAACAGTGGCGCAAACCGCTTCGACTTTGCTGAAGGTGCTATGTTTAGTTTACGATTTTCCTACTACGTTGTCACGACAACGCGTACGCGATGACGTCGACAGCATGGAAGATTAATGTTGACCAGTGCCGTACAACGCTCTCGATGAATTGCTAACGCAGTACACTACACCCACTTTCATTTCATTCCTTCATTTTTTCATTACTCAGCCAAACGAACGTATGCACTTACATCTGCATCCACGAGGCGTATACCAACAATTACAGAAAACCGTTGGTCTTCAAATTCGAAGTTAGTAAATGTGATTGTTCAAGCTGCGTCCTTCAAAAAAAAATCGTTTGCATTCATTTTTGCATATCCAATATAAAACGCGGTCGTGAGGCGCTCTGTAAAAAAGAAATGAACATTTTTTTTAATACCATGTTTGATAAAGCAAATTCTATTACAGAAATAAATCATTACAAGAGTTTGCTAAGCTTTCACCTGAAGAAATTAGAGCTAAATATAGAACCCTTTTTTATGAAATATTAGACCATATTTTAATGGAAATGACGCTAAGCTTTCAAGACTCTGAAAAACTTACATTTTTATGTTTGGCAGATTCTGCTAAATTTTCCAAATATAGTTCAAATTTTCCGACTGGCCCGTTTGAAAATTTGTTACAGTTAGATAGAGAAATATTTTTAAAAAGACAACGACTTAAAATTGAGCTTGGTCTTATTTTTGCCAATGACAGTAATTGGAATATATCGCTGCAAGAGCAAGTGAAAAAAAATAATATTTTTTTAACCAATGCGTATAAAGTGTTTCCCTTATTTTGACAATACCGTCGACAAGTGCTTCAGTGCAAAGAAGTTTTTCTTGCCTCAAACGTGTAAAAACTTATTTAAGAAATAAAATATCTCAAAAAAGACTTACTTCTCTAGGCAATATTTCAATTCAAAAGGAATGTCTGGAGGAGATTAGGGCAACTCATCCATTTTATGAGGATGTTATAAATAAATTTGCTGCTATGATGGATAGGAGAATTGATTTAGTATACAAAATTTAGATAAGTCGTAAAAAAATATTCTAACCCTTCCTTCTAAAAATTTTTGTTTTTTCCAGAATTTTTTTTATATGTGGATATTTTCTTGCTTCATTTGCACTTCACTTACTTTTTCACCCGCGAGCTGCCACTGATTTTAATCAGGTCACCTCAAAAGTTTGACACTGTCTTTTGTTTTATATGTTATATGGTGAATATAACGTTTTTCAGAAAACCCGTCTTAGTGCCGCCATTTTGGAAGAAAAATATAACTTGTGATACATTATTGGAAAGGGAATTTTACTATGAAAAAAAATATACAGGGTTTCCTTTAATATACTGATGTTTAGGTCACTTCCGGGTTAAACCAGAAGTGATGTATAATCCAATTATCTGTCAAAATATTCATTTTAATAAGTTACTAAACGTACCTAAGTTTCAAAGCGATATCTAAAAAGGTAAAAAAAATGGAGCGTGTACCCTATATCCTGTATTACCCGGTATATTTTGATCAATCCTGGTGTACATCCTAACTTCATAATGAGTCTCAGCAATCAATTAATCAATATAAATGCAAAATGAAGTCAAAGATAATAAATTAGAAAGTACATTGTTGGAGTGCTTAAAAAAGATGCAGCGTAAGAGTTTAGACTTAGAATATTTAGAATTAGCCCTCTGTTTTTTTATAGGCACATT
Organism: Kuschelorhynchus macadamiae; assembly: GCA_030620095.1. Lineage (NCBI taxonomy): Eukaryota > Metazoa > Arthropoda > Insecta > Coleoptera > Curculionidae > Kuschelorhynchus > Kuschelorhynchus macadamiae. The sequence continues at coordinate 960,139 of JAUTXW010000070.1, forward strand.
ATATCTATACGAGCCTATGTGTTAATTGTCTTGTCTACGTAATGAAAAAACGTCCTAAGCTGGCCCCAGGGCGAGAAGTGTGGCCCTGTTTACCCATCCCTGAGTTATCGTGGAATTTGGGTTCTATTTGAGGCTAGATTAGATTAATCTTAACTAAATGTTCTTACGACTGCTTTAATTGATGCGAAATATGATCAATTACTTTAATCAAATAGCATGACAAATCGTGGCAAAATGAGTTAAAAAAAAAAAATATATATATATATATATATATATATATATATATATATATATATATATATATATATATATATATATATATATATATATATATATATATATATATATCTATATATATATATATATATATATATATATATATATATATATATATATATATTTATATATATATATATATATATATATATATATATATATATATATATATATATATATATATATATATATATATATATATATATATATATATATATATATATATATATATATATATATATATATATATATATATATATATATATATATATATTTATATATATATATATATAAATAGCCAACGGTTACGCCATTGATAGGGCGTTCCCAGTTTAACGCTAAACCGAGACAAAGAATGAAGAATGTCACGTATAAAACAGTGACGTCAACGGCTTCTTCTTAGACTATTTGGACTCTGTAGCATTATACTGGCTAGGAGGGCAGTACTAGCTAGTACTGCCAGTAGTAGCTATAGCGGATGCACATGGAGTTCGCTCCAAACTCTATTAACACGTGAGGAGTGTCATCGCTCATATCCTACTCTGATATCTGCAGATTGATCGTATAAACCTATAAAGAAGGAACCATGAAAACGAATACAATTCTAATAATCTCGATAACCTTTAAAATTCCCAGGAAGTATTAGCAAAATACAAGGTTTTAAAACTGAATTGAAATATCTTTTTTCAAATAGGGTCTCCCATGTTTTAATTTAAATATTAGACAAATATATTTCAAATTGTTAAACATTTGATATTATTAGCTCCACCAAGGATCTCAGAAACTTCTATTAGTACGATATGCTACGTATGCTATATTAATGATTAGCTCTAAAATGGTTAAAGTTCGGCAGTTAAACTGGTTACGAACAAATGTTGGGAAATACATGTTGTAAACAAGTATTTTTATCCCTTGTGAAACTAACTACCGAGTTAGGAAATCAGTAGTTTCTAGCAAGATATTTTGGTAAACTTATTAAATATTACTTGTTACTGACAAACTTGTAGCTTTGAGAAACAGAGACCGGATATAATTGCCAATAAAACTTTTAGTAGTTTAAACGTCTTTAGTAAGTACGTAAGTAATTAATAAATAAGGGTAACTAAAAATAATGCTCCACCCATAATAACTAAAGAGGTTTAAAAGTTAAAGCAGATAGCCATTTTGAATTCAAATATCCTTGAAAATTGCGAAGCCTTCTGGAAACCTAATTTTAATTCTGAAAGAAATTGACCGTCTATTTAAAAATCGGTAAATTTCTTTTACTCGGAACTTTGTCGGTATGAATCTTCCCTTTTATTGGGAATAGTGAAGTGTGATCCAGTTTAGTTACGGCTAGTCATTTAGTAATACATATACACTGTCTTTTCATAGATTTTTATTGGGCGCCATTTTGTTACATCTTGTTTGATTCTTAGCAAACACCTTCTACCAATGCCACATTTGTATTTAAGTAATTTTTACACTGATTTTTTTAAGACCGCCATAATTTTTGTGTAAAAATTCAAATGAATTAAAGAAGATTTTTTACGTTTATTTCTAATTTCAATTTGCCGCCATAGTAAGTGTATACTACAATTTTACCATTTGTTCTTTATATCACACTTGCTGCACAAAATTTGAAGTCCATCTAATAAGCATTTTTTTCAGGCTGATTTTTTCAATAATTTACTAGGCCGCCATTTTGTTTTGCCTTCTTGGATTCGTACCATAATGTTATCAGTTCATTTCTATGTTAACACTTGATTTTTTTAATAATGCTTTTTTTTTTTGGTTTCACTAGGCTGTCATTTTTTCTACTATATTTGATTCATACCAAAATGTTACCAGGTCATCCACATATAAACCTTAATTTTTGAACAAACTTTGAAGTCAATCGGGTATATAGTTTTTTGCAATGCCGCGAACTAACAGTCAGACAGACAGGCAGGCCGATAGACCGGCAGAACGACAGACTGACAGACGGACAAACGCGCGGTCCGATTTGAGAAAACATGTTTTTTCGAATCTAGAGACATAAAAACCTGAAGTTTTTTCACGATTACAAACATTTTAATTGGCTGCCATTTTGTTCTGCCATCTTGAATCCGTACCACAGTTTTACCAGTTCACATTTCAAATCAGTCTAATAAGTATTTTTTTTCAAGTTGATTTTTTAAATAGTTCATTAGGCCGCCATTTTGCTGTCTTGGATAAATTTCATCAGTTGACTTGCACGTAGTACATGATTTTTACCATTACATAGGCGCCCATTTTGTTTCACCAAATTGGATTTTTACCAAAATGTTACCGGGTCATCCCCATATAACTCTTAATTATATTGACCAACATTTGAAGTCAGTCGGTTAAGGAGTTTTTTAGCTATGTCGCGACAGACAGACCGACCCACGAAAGCATATTTTTTCGGCATATAGGGACCTTGAAACTTAAACATCTGCAAAAATGTCGGAGGGTGATTTTTTTACGATTATAAGACTTCTCTTTTACGAAGGATGTAATGAATTAAAGGTTGAAAAATGTAATGGCAAAAACCAAAAAAAAACAATCAAAATTTATTTTTGGTTGGAGCTTGAAAATCTATTTTATTTAGAATTCTGCAAGTTAAGGGATATAAATACCTATTCACTAGGAACTTAGATCAAGACTGCCAGTAAAACTTTTTTAGTCAAATTCGGAACTGTTGTGGAAGTATCAAAACTACAATTTATTTATATAAAAAAAATATTTCACTTTGATATTTTGACCAAACGGATGGCGCAAATTGTATGGAAGATTTTAATGAGGTTTTGTTAACTTCTAGTCCATATATACTCCAACAATGTAATCAAGCATTATTTTTTACCTAGACCCGCATACACGCCACTTAAAGAATTCACAAATGATTATTAGAATTTTAAAACGTTGGGTGAAATAGAAACCACATTTTGTTAATTAAGCATGTAGTAAAACTGAAATTGGACTGGTAGTACCATTTAAGTATATGATTAGATATTTTTATTGTCCTGGAAAATATATTCACTAGTTAGTTTGGAGAACTGCAGGCATGTAGTCAGAAAATCCAAACCAGAAATTTATTTCGGGGAAGGAGGTCCAAACGGTCAAACTTCCTCAGGAAAACTAGTAAGAAGCATGCATATATCAACATATTTTCAAAGTTTCCAGACCCGCAGGACCCCCCTGACTACGTGCCTAGAGAACTAGTCATTGTTATCAAAATGTTGGAATTCAATTAAAAAACCATATAGATTATTTTATTTCATTATTAACCAGAATACGTATTTACTTTACCTTAAAATAAAATATAATAGAACCTGCAAAACAAATAATAGTTATTTATGTATCTAGTTCATAAAGAGAGCGTTTAGCGCCCGAGGCGTGGAAATAAAAGCTCGAGCCGTCAGACGAGGTTTATACATGCTAAAACGCTTTTATGAACAAGATGCATACAATGTTTTATATCCGTCACAAAATTGAGAAAATGATTGCAAAAATAAATATTATCGGCTGCAGGTTGTGAGGCTTCCACATCTTCATGTCATTGAGGTACCAAACCAAGCCATCAATCTTCCACATCTTGTCATCGGGGTGCAAGTGGCGAGGCTTGAACATCTTTATATGATAACATAAATGAAAATTAGTTACAACGAAGCGAAAATCGCTTAACGTTGCCAGAAAAAAAAAACGGATCCATCCGTCAGTACCGTTAATTGCTCCAACTGCATCTTGAATTTTAAGTTTGAATAATGTTCACCTTACTTGTATATGTTAGTTGTTATAGTAAAACAAATGTCAAAATCAAATGCTAAAAATGAACGATTTGTCTAAAAGAAATGTCTCTTTAAAGTTGTTTAGGTTCCACAATGAAATTGGCCGTTATTTTATTTCTCAACAACCCGATTAGTTCTAATCCGTTTTATTTTTTTTTAATACCATCCACTAATTTATATTCAGTTTATCTGTAGACTTGTTTAAATATTTATATGATTGTAAAGTAACATAAAGGTTTATTTTTTATATTTTGTGCTTTTCTAATATATAAAAAGACAAACATACTTGTTCCGTACACGCGTTTTTACTTTATTTTTGTATATTTTTTTTTGGGTTATTAATTTTATTAATTATAGCTTTCTTGTTTTTAACTGAAAATTGCAAAAGGTTGATAAATCTCGCGATATTTTGTCCGCGAAAACACACTAGTAGGTCCGGATAACTTACAGCCCATTGGCGAAGATTTGGACCTGGGACCACTCGCTTGACACCTATCGAACGGTAACCATATACATTTGTGTCGATCGGTACTGTGCTCTAAATTACGAATCCATCGCCAGAACCAGCCTGGAAGTCATGGTAAGTCGATTTAGACCACTAGCCGCTTCGTAATTTTCTTTCCTTAAATAACATTTTTTGATCCTCCGTTGCCGGATTAATTGTTGATTTAATTACAGTTCATTTGTAGTATTTCGTCATTTCTAATCACATTTTTTATACCTTTTGCAATTTTCGTACTAACATTAATTTATTAATACATATATATTGGTAAATGTATACAAAAACCATCTTTTGAATTTTGGTGTAATATTAAAATAATTATTAATATTTAAATACATGTGTTCCTATAAATACCTTTAGTGATAAGGGAATTTATTGATTTTAGCACTAGTTTTTTAGTACGGCGCGTCACCTGGTCAGTTGAACTAGGCCTACTATACAAACATCTCGTCCGTTGTGCAGTAAAATTGCGTTCAATTGTTAATATTAAAATTAGATATTTTTACGATAAATCAATAAAAATACGTTTTCAATTCGTCGTTTAACTTCAAAAAAAAAACTAAGATCTATTAAAACTGTTTGATACAAATTCATCATATTTTGGGCTCTTTAGTCGAATATCGGTTGAAATAAATATCGTTTTCAACACATATTTTAGATTTTTTAATTTGATTTAACTTTTCAAAATGGCTGATAAAATCAAATTAGCAAAAGCTTCTAGGGATATCTTTTCAAATCGCCTAAAAGAGATACTGGCTGTTGCAAAAATGGCAAAACAGGATGCTGATTATCATACTTCATTTAAAATGCGTTACACCGGTATTGATACTGCGTATAAATCTTTCGAAAAGCAACATTTGACTGTTGTTAATTTGCTAGCTTCTACTGATGGAGTTGATTTGGCCGCGGAAGATTTGATAAGAATCGAAGCTGATAATTGCTATTATGGTTGCTTAGCTATTTATCATAATTTATTTGAGGATATACAAGAAAATCCGATTGCCGATACGTCTCAAATCCACTCGGCTCCTTCAGTCAAATTACCTAAAATTAAATTACCAATATTTGATGGAGATTTTCGTTCTTGGACTACATTTTATGATTTGTTTACCTCGCTAATTCATAAGAATCAAAATTTAACTAATAGTGAGAAATTTCAATATTTGCTCTAGTCTTTGTCTGAAAAAGTTTTACCCATTGTTAGCTCAGTACCTATAAATGATAATAATTATCCAATTGCATTTAAAACTTTAGTTGATCGTTTTCAAAACGAAAGATTATTAGCTACCCATTACTGGAATACGATGTGCGGTTTAGAAAAACTTAACTCTGATTCTGCTCATTTACTTAGGAATTTGATTGATACATTTTGTGAAAATTTGCAAGCTTTGACAAATCTCAATTTTCCTACCGATCAATGGGACTTTGTTTTGTTTAATTTGTTAATACAAAAATTAGATTCAGAAACTGTTAAACGTTTTGAATTAGAAAACAGTTGCATTAAAATGCCAACTTTTAAATTACTTCTAGATTTTGTACATCAACAATGAATCGCTTATGATTCGGTTGCTCTTTCATCGCATACTACGGTAAATTCACCCAAGAGGCCAATTAAACAAAAAACCTCACCATTTTCACTTTTGGTTGAAACAAATGTTTGTTCAGTTTGTAACTCAAATCATGTTTTATCGCGTTGCCCACAGTTTTTAAATAAAACCCCAAATGATCGCTTTCTGATAGCAAAGCGAAATAAATTGTGCTTAAATTGTCTTAAGTCGTCGCATTTATTCTCGAATTGCACTTCTACACAGTCGTGTAGAAAAATGTAAGCAAAGACACCACACGTTATTACACTTCAATCGTAATGAACAGTCACCCCCTCAACAACCTCCTAATCAGGGTAATAATAATTTTGGTGATAATTATCGCAATGATACGTCGAATATCAATGCTTTAAGTATTTTTGCTAGCCCTAACAAACCCAGTACTACTGTTTTGCTTTCAACTGCTCGTGTTGACTTGGTGACTTCGAATGGTTGCGTGTTCAACATTAAAGTTCTTTTAGATAGTGCAAGCCAAGCAAATTTTCTCACTGAAAAATGTCTTCGACGTTTAAATTTATTTTTAAATAAGTCGAACGTTTCTGTTCAAGGTTTGGGTAGAATGTCGACTACCGTCCTTGGTTCCACTTCTTGCAACATTCGTCCTACCGGTCAACCTAACCCTACTTTTAGCGTTGACTGTTTTGTTATTCCAAAAATTTGTGGTCCTATTCCAAACTTTTATTTTCAGCCGAATAGTTTGGATCATATTTCAAACTTGAAATTAGCTGATACAAATTTTAACTCCCCTGGCGAAATTGATTTGCTTTTAGGTGCCGACATATTTTCAAAATGTCTACAAGGTGGGCGTGTTAGGGGATCTAACAAGGAACCCTTTGCTCTTGAAACTATATTTGGGTGGGTTTTAATGGGCAATATAGAATATACGGAAACTTCAGAACCTCTCACTTCACTTTGTTCAACTTTATTCGACCCATTGGAAACAATTGTTAAACAATTTTGGGAAACTGAGGAATTGGTCTCTACAAAAGCTTTGTCAGAAGAGGATGACCGTTGTGAAATGATTTTTGTTGAATCTCATTCTCGAGATAAAAGTGGTAGATATTGTGTTTCTTTGCCATTTAAAGGACCTGACCCGATTTTCTTGGACTCGAGATCTTTAGCATTACGCCGGTATTTGAACTTAGAACGTCGTTTAGTAAATAATCCTTCTATGTATAAATCATATTCGGATATTATGATAGATTATATTCAAAGTGGCCATATGTCAAAGGTAACTGAGTTGAGTCCAAGTGTTATTATTTGCCTCACCATGCGGTTTTCAAACCTGAAAGTACTACAACTAAATTGAGGGTGGTTTTTGATGCTTCGGCTAAAACTGCCAGTGGGGAGTCATTAAATGATACTTTGTTAGCGGGACCCAAACTTCAAAAGGATATCGTTACTATTTTGTTAAATTTTCGTATGCGTAAAATAGTTTTAATCTCTAACATTAGACAAATGTATCGTCAGATATTGGTCAAAAGAGATCATTGTAATTATCAACGAATTCTTTGGCGACTTTCCGTTCATGAACCCATTTGTGATTATATTCTACAAACTGTGACATTTGGAGTGTCGTCTAGTCCATTTTTAGCTTTACGTACTATTCAGCAACTTGCTTGTGATGAAGGTTCGTTGTATCCTTTGGCTGCTAAAGTCTTGAACTCAGATATTTTTGTTGATGACATCATTACTTCTTGCGATACTGTTGATGAAGCTCTTTTACTTGTAAATGAATTAAGAGAGTTGTGTATGCGTGGGGGTTTTGAACTTCGAAAATGGGCATCTAATAGCCCACAAGTTTTATCTAATCTTCCAGAATCTCTTTGTCGTACAAAATCTATTTCATTTGTCTCGGATCCAGATTCTTTTATTAAAATTTTAGGTTTACAGTGGCATCCATCATTAGATTATTTTTCATATAAGGTTGACCCCTTTGACAATCCTTGTACGAAGAGAAACATATTATCCGAACTAGCAAGAGTGTATGATCCACTAGGATTTTTAAGTCCCGTTATATTTTTTACCAAGCATCTTATTCAGTACTTGTGGACTTTGGGTCTTGGTTGGGATGCAGTTCCACCTCAGCAAGCTCTTACCAAATGGTTAAAATATAAAATCGAATTACCTAAATTATCTTCAATTTCAATACCCCGTTTCATGTTTGACAAGACCAATATAGTATTTCAACTCCATGGATTCTGTGATGCTTCGGAAAAGGGATACGCTGCTGTTATCTACCTTCGCTTGGTTAGCCACACCAATGAAATTCGTTCTCATTTAGTAATTGCAAAATCAAAAGTCGCACCACTTAAAAGAATCACTTTGCCTAGACTTGAATTATGCGTTTTGCTGTCCAAATTGATTTGTTATGTTTCGGATCTAATCCAAGATATTCCTCTTGAAATTTTTGCCTGGTCTGACTCCATTTACTCTTAGTTGGATAAAATCCTCTTCACATAGATGGCAGTGTTTTGTGAGTAATAGAGTCAGTCAAATTCAGGAAAATACATCGCCCTCAATGTGGCATTATGTCCCTTCCAAGGACAATCCTGCCGATTGTGCCTCTCGTGGACTTATGCCCTTGGAATTAGTTAACCACACGTTATGGTGGGCGGGGCCTGCTTGGCTTTTGTCTGATTTAAATACTTGGCCCAATCAATCTACTATTATTGATGATCCTTTAGTTTTGAAAGAAGAAAGAAAGGTTACACTTGTTGTCGGTTTAAGTGGAATTTCCAAACTCCCTTATTGAGAATTATTCATCTTTAACAAAAATTAAACGTATAATTGCATATGTTTTTCGTTTTGTAAGGAATTGTCAAAATCCCAAAGGCAAGGCTTTAAATAGCTTAATTGATCTTGAGCTTCACAAAGCTTTGTTATATTTGGTCAAATCTGTTCAGACAATTGTATTTTCTAGTGAAATTGATAGTCTAAAAAGTGGAAAATATCTGTCCAAAACATTTCGCAAACTATCACCCTTTCTTGACAAGGATGGCATTTTTAGGGTGGGCGGCAGGTTAGCTTATTCTAATCTTAAGTTTGACCAAAGGTTTCCTATTTTGTTACCCCGAAATCATAGACTCACAGATCTTATTATCGAGGATTATTATAAAAGGTATTTTCACCCTGGTTTGCAGTCCTTACAATTTCTGCTTAGTCAACAATTTTGGATACTTTCTCCTAAGCGTGCTATTCGTAGTGTCATCTCGAAGTGCTTATCTTGTTTTAAAGTTAATCCAAAACCACTGGAACAACCAATGGGGGACCTTCCTGTATCTCGTATTAATCAGGTTAAACCTTTCAGTTGTTCTGGGATTGATATGGCAGGCCCATTTTATATAACCATGTCAAAAAGACGCGGTTCGAAATCTCAGAAGGCATACCTTTGTGTTTTTGTTTGCTTTGCGACAAAGGCAGTGCATCTTGAATTGACGTCTGATCTGTCTTCTGAATCATTTTTGGCTGCCCTTCGTAGATTCATTTCCCGTCGTGGTCGATGTAGCAAGCTTTATAGCGATTGTGGTTCTAACTTCGTTGGGACCAATCGGGAACTTTTAAAATTTATGCAAACGGCTGCTGAGGCAGAATACATTTCGTGGTCGTTTAATCCCCCTGCTTCGCCTCATATGGGAGGTTTATGGGAAGCGGCAGTGAAATCTGTCAAAGGCCATTTCATGAGAGTAGTGGGAGAGCAAATTTTGACATATGAGGAATTATATACAGTTTTCGTTCAGATAGAAGCTATGTTAAATTCTCGTCCTCTTTGTAGCCTTAGTTCAGATCCTTCAGATCTCAATGCTCTAACTCCAGGACATTTTTTAACCTTGGAACCCTTAACGGCTATCCCCTCGCCGGACTTCACGACTATTCAAATTAACAGATTAAGTCGTTGGCAATTATTACAAAAAATGTCCCAAGATTTTTGGAAGCGGTGGCATATTGAATATTTGCACAGCTTGCAACAAAGAGCAAAATGGAATAAGCCCGCATCACCAGTAAAACTTGATACTCTTGTCTTAATCAAAAATGATTGTTTTCCGCCTTTGCAGTGGCATCTTGGCCGAATTATTCAACTTCACAAAGGCAGAGATGGAATTTGTAGAGTATGTACAGTGAAAACGGCGCAAGGCGTACTTCAGAGGCCAGTTGTAAAACTTTGTCCTCTGCCAAATTTTTAGTTTCTAGTTTAAAATAATTCTTATTTTGGTGGGCGGAATGTTCCGTACACGCGTTTTTACTTTATTTTTCTATATTTTTTTTTTGGGTTATTAATTTTATTAATTATAGCTTTCTAGTTTTTAACTGAAAATTGCAAAAGGTTGATAAATCTCGCGGTATTTTGTCCGCGAAAACACACTAGTAGGTCCGGATAACTTACAGCCCATTGGCGAAGATTTGGACCTGGGACCACTCGCTTGACACCTATCGAACGGTAACCATATACATTTGTGTCGATCGGTACTGTGCTCTAAATTACGAATCCATCGCCAGAACCAGCCTGGAAGTCATGGTAAGTCGATTTAGACCACTAGCCGCTTCGTAATTTTCTTTCGTTAAATAACAATACTTTTATTTTAATTTTTGTACAGTTTTCTTGTTCACTTAAAGATACCTGGGTGAAGCTACATGCACACTTTTTTTTAAGGTATACTCGAGTTATAATTTCTGCTATAACGGTTGTCATTTCTTAAGATTTACAATTATATTTGATATATTTAAATATTTAAAAGATATTTACCTAACTACATCATTATGTGTTAGATTTTTGTCATATATTGTATATTTTATACAGCAAATATCGGTAGAGTATTAAGTTTTTAAAGGTATTATAAGGGGTCTAATGTTTTTGTTTTATGTGTAAAGACAAATTCATTTAGATTTTAGTTTGTTGACACGTATTTTTTTTGTTTCAGGTATCTTCGAGTCTTAATTACTACTGTAATGGTTATGAAAGCAACCACCTCTGCCAATCCCTCAGCTAGAAGTTCTTGAAAACGAACAGCAAATTGTTAAAACATGTACATGATTGTAAAGGTAATAGTAACGCTGTTTTTATATTTTATGTTTCTTTTTACAAAATACACAACATCGTTAAAGTATTAAATGTATTAATTTACTATATGAGTAAATTTAGATCATTTTCATTTAAAGTCATAAAAGCATCATAAATATCCAATATGGATAAGTCTATGACTTCTTCAATCGAAGAAGTGCATTACCCAACGAGATGTTTATTTCCTATACAAGTTAATCTATTTTAGTATGTGACAACTTCTGACCGGTTTGCGCGTTAAAATACTATGTTTTTAAAGATGTTTTCTGGGCTTTATTATCCGAAATAATTGATTCAACTTAAATTTGCATATTTAAGTAATACATTTTTTCAAAAAAATTCAATGATTTGTATAAATAAATATCTGAATTCTGTTTAATGTCTGCAATTTGTTATATCAAAATGTTTAATACTTGTTTTTTCTTTTAAGCTAAGATATTTTGTAACGCTAATAATTGTACTAATAGTGGAAACTTTCACTTTCACTATCTTCGGTTAAGGTATTTTATATAAGAACATTATCATTATATTATGAGATTTTGTCTAATTTTCAGGTATTGTCTTACCAGCATAATATCTTATACGTAAAAAATTGTTAAATCCAATAATCTATGCAGATATTCTACAATATAAAAATTGACGTTCCAGAAAAAAACATGTATATTATTAAGATATTTCAAAAATTCCATAGTCATCCTAAGTAAAACTTATAACTGCGGCATTTTCTTCTTTCAAAATTAGTTATTTTTTGCGTTGTTATATTTTATTCTCATTTTATCGATATAATACTCATAAGCAGGTACACGAGTAATCCTCAGCGGACTGGAGTTATCGGATGTAAATATTCTACTTAGGATCCACGCTAAGATTTACGCAGTACAGTCAATTGTTTATTTGTTTGAGGTTACCGTTTACGAACGAAAGTTGAACAATTGACGTTCTTCGAAACTGTGGTGATAGAATCCTGAATACTCAATACCCTGACGGAAAATTTGCCTCTTAATTTTGGTGATTCAAGATCACAGAGCTTTACTTTCAAAACCATTTTCCAGCACATTGAAAAGTCAAGGGTCAAGGACACCTAAAATTCAAAAAAATTGAGTTTAAAAATATTTTAAAGTAATGGATCAACCCCATCGAGTACGTGTCAAAGTCCTACAACTTGACCTTTAAAATATTCCTAAAACAAAATTAATGGTTAATGACATCACAAGGTCAACCTGACCCTCAAAATATATCAAGGTCAAAAGTGCTCAAAGTCAAGTGGGTGGGGTCCAGCGGGTAAGCCAGCAGATGTTCTTATACTACTGACCTGACATAAATTTAAACAACTTTCGTAAATACAACTATAACCCCCAGGTTCGATTCGTCGGTTTGATTCGTTCATTCGATTCATTTATTGGTCATATACATATGTTTTAATTTTACAGATGCTGAGGATCTGGTTGTTGAAGCTCTCTTTAATACCCACCATATAAAAGAACCATATTTTTATAAGAATTTCATACTAGATGTTCATTAACACATGATTGTCCAATTATCTTACCTTAATATATTTTTGTTCAAAAACAAGTCCATTGTAAAAAACATGGTTAGGCATGAGCTGTTGTATTACAAACTAAACCAGATATTTCCATGTATCACCATTGTAGCCTGGTAACGCTAAATAAATTAGAAACATTTTATATACCACCAATTTGGTTTAATAATACGTTACTGCCTTTCAAAACCACGTTTAGTTCATTAAATGACTTGCCTTTTGATAAAATATAGTTTAAAAAATGTCACCTATATTGTTGATTTCCTGTAAACACATGTCAGAGGTTCAGAGGTCAGTCACAAGGGTTTGTGTTATTTAAGTAATCCTTCTAATGTTTGGTTTAAAAAGCATATTGTTTATTTTCGTTTTACAATTTGGGTTAACTCAAATATGAATGAAGTTTGACGTTTTACTGCGGCGAGTCTAACAGCCGAACACTTCAGTTTGGTTATTTATTAAAAGCCTAAAATTTTAAAGTTAATTATTAAGAGCGAGGCTTACGTAAAGATTAGAGTGAAATATAAAAATATCTAACATACATTATTCGAAAATAAATATTTAAATTCAATATATATATAAAGATTTATTGAAATATTTACTGTATTCTGAGTTGCCTATCCTTTAAAAAATCGTTTATTTTTATCAAATCAATAAGGGGGAAAGAAACCAAATATAGGAACATTAGGATCAAGTTTTGCGTAGAGCACTTCCAACATGTTTTTTAGCCAAATTCCTACCTTTTTTTAAAACATTTTTTCTTTGATAAACCTCTTGGCTAAAATCGTTTTGGAACGAGTTCATTCTATTTCGTTTTGACTGTGGCCGTGAAAATTCAATTAAACGGCTGATCCTGTTCAAAGGTTGTTTTAAAATGTGTCTTGAACAGTGATCGAATAACAGCCAGGTAATTAACAATTTTAATTTATTTTGGCAAGATTTATTTATTTTAATTTTTACAAATTTTACAATTAGGCTACAATGGATTTTTCCTCTTTTTTACAGCTCAGCGGTCATTTTACCACCTTGCATTTTACCACCTTGCATTTTACTACTTTGCATTTTATCACTATTACATTTTCATTGAAATGTGAAAGCCTATACTTCACTTTTGTGGTAGTTTTGAACTCAATAGTTTTCACATTAAGAACTTTTACGGTGAAGCCAAAATAAAAAACAAAACCTTTTTGCCACCGCAAGAGTTGTGGTTCCGACAGGACCCGTTTAAAAGGTTTTTGAAAACTGAAGTAGTATTCTACTTACCGTACGTTGGCACAAACAAGATCCACTTTTACCGAAGAGGTTTTGAAGTATTTGGCCTCTAGTATGCAGCCCAACAACCAGGCCCAAGTTTGAGTTATCACCTCCTGCTTACCTGCTACCTACTTGGTGAGATTTTTAACTTAAATTTATAAATTCGTCGTACCTTTTTATTTTTAAATTTCATTCTCGAATTCTTATACTGATTTCTATCTATAAATATAATTTATATCACATTCTTGCATTTCCTTTAAACAGTGGTAAATATTCACAAGTATAATCTGAAACAAAAGGAAATAATAATTGTATATTGTGTTTTACTGTTTGTCTCAGCATTTTTACTAACACACGGGTAAAGGGTGTATAAAGGACGTAATGTAGATTCTTTTTTTTTTACGTGTGTTGGCACCCTTCCATTTTATATATATTTTTTGACTTTCTTTCTTCAAACACTAAATGAAACGGATTGAAAAGTTTTGAACTCCCCCAAAGCCGAACCACCGTACAAGCCAGCCTACGGGTCGTAATTACAAACTCTTAAAATTGCAGTTACGTAACAAATTTTTATAACGTGACTTATAACACCGGAGTTAGAACTACCTAAAACAAAATTAATCCCTTAATTTGAAGGCATATTTCTAAAAGTTATCTTGATTCTATGATATTTTTATCTATATAATCACCTCCTTTTTTGAAGTCGGTGAAACATATAGAAACTAATAATATACTTATTTAACATTAAATCGAGTTAATACCTTTTGTATAATAATAAATATAAAATAAACCTAGCAAAACACATTTATTATTAAGCATTATGAATTAAATTTATATAACCTTATTTTAATTTCAGTGTTTACAAGCATACGTTATCATCAATGAGTAGATCATACGGTTATTTATTTAACATCATCATTTTGCCCAAATATAAGCTGTGTATAAACAAACACGTCTGGTATTAAATGAAAATGTATTACTGATTGTTATATGTGTGGTTTTACTTAGTTTGGTATTTTAATAATATTAATGTAGTCCGGAAATATTTCGGACTTAATTGCAAATAATTAATGTAACTGTTGCATGTTTCCATCGGTTGGTCCCATGAAGTTGCGTGAATTGCGGATAATGTATTTTTTATTTATTATGTTAAATCGGTTTTGCAAACATGTCCTCTAATTTAGTAGAGAACTACTTACATAACACGATGTTTTTCACGAATTTCCTGATGAAATGAGAATAAAACACAATAAACCTACAATAGTGGATCGGAACAAAGCTCCGAAAATAAAACTAATAGATGAATGGATTTACATTTCGACAAAAAAAACCCGTGAAAAATATTTTATCTGAATAATTGCCATTGTCTGTGTTTTGTTTGTCTTTCGGATTTCGGGCTTCCACAGTGAGTTTGTGAGGAAATTCTAGTAGCCAACCCCTTTCTCCCAGAGTATCGAAACACCTAAACATTTTATTTGTTGCTTTTGCTGCGAACATGAAATTGAGATGAGAAACATTTAACATCTTTTGTTTAAAACGTACAATAATTATATAATATCATAAAATCATAAGCAGTAATTTCCACCGGTCTAGTAGCTAGTGTTCTAATGATACATGCCGATGGTGTTGAAAATTTGGAATATTATCGAAAGTGATTTTTAAATTCATGAAATTGTTTTGAATCACACGGCAATCTGGTAAGATTTCCCCACCAGGGATGCCATGTTCTGATGATGGATGGCTTGTATAATTGAAACTTTGAAAAATTTTGTTTTTTATATTTGGAAAATCAGAGTTTATGGTTTGTTGGTTAAAATTATGGCTCGTAGTTATCATAAGACCTTTAGGGGAAGAAGGATGTGGGCTATTTTTCATTCCATGGCCTCTGGGTTACCTGTGAACTCAGAGAAAGGAGTTTTAATATTTTTCATTCGGTTATTCAAGATATTTGGGTTGGTTTTTTTTCTAAATATACATTCTCGTGAAACGTCGGTCTTTTCGGAAGTTTGAGAATTTTTATTGGTTCGCCCTGTAGCATTAGCTTTAGTATTTGAATTAGACCAATGGTTATTTAATTTAGTTAAGTTTGGTGCCTCTAAGGTACCACTGTCAAATTTGCTACTTTGGTTTGGTTTAAGGTTTTATATTTAGTGCCGCATTGGGCAGACACTAAAATATACTAGTAGATAAGTCGTTAAAATTTTGCTAACTGATTAGTTTTTAATTTTTATATTTTACTATTAGTAGATGTAAAAAAAACCCATATCAATTAAAAATCTCACAGGTCGTAGTTATTTACCGAATTTTGAAAGTGTTATATCATTTTTCTTGGAAATAATGTGGCATTATAACTGTTAATTTGGTTTTATCATGATGTTGCATGTAAAACTTTTACAGAGAGATCAAATATCCATATTTTTAAAATGGGTTCGCCATCATGAATTTTAAAAAGATGACAGCAGTAATACAAACTTCCAAAATTTTCTACCTTAGTCTTAGCAAAATGTTTACCGTTATTATACTCGGACGATTTTTACAAAGTTGTGGTCATATAAAAATCGTGCAGTTTTTTTTTGGAGCAGTCAATAGTAATTAAGGAGCCATACATAAAGCCGTATAACTCTCGAAGGGGAATCTATGAGTAGCTATTTTTTTGGTTTTTGGTTATTCTATATATTTTTATATATAAATTAAACCAAATTTCAACAAATTTTTTGCATGCTGTTATAAAAAGTACATAAATATAGTAGTACCTAAAAAGACCCCAAATTTCTGAGATAAGGGCATTAATATTTAAAATGTTTTGATACTGTAGAAAAGTTTGGTTATAAACAGTATTTATGTAGAAAATTAGAAAAACATTTGCTATGTTTAGTATCATATTTTCTGTTTTGAAAATGATATTAAGAAACATGTTTATTTCAGATTTAAAATATTTACTAAATTTTTCTATTAGTAACACTGGCTTAAATATAGATTGCTAGAATATGTTAAGAATATTGCAAAATTACATTTGGGACTTATGTCGTGCTAGACGACCGATTCAACACACTGTGCGCCGTGAAAATAAAAACAAAAAAAATGTTAAAAATCGAAAGAAAGTTAATTTTTTCAGAAAAATTTCACTTAAAAAGTCCAAAAAGGTCATGCTAGGATTCGAAATAAAGCTAATGACAAATTATAACTTTCTGTTTAATTTTGAGCTTATTATCTCTCTTAGATTAGGTTTTATGGGGGGTTTTAGGGTTAGGTCAAAATGAGCCTATTTTGAGCTGTAAAAACTTTTGTATAGTCTGATTTGGCCTAAACTTGCAGAAACAGTGTATTTTGACTATATCTTTCATATTCTGAAGGAACTTTGAAAATATCTCTTCAACGAAAAAAAATCTCATTTTTGAGATACCCCTAAGTTGGAGCTCTTATATTGCCCTGTATATGAGCTTATAAAAATGTCAAGTAAGGTTTTTTAGTATCCTCAGTTATTCTCGCACCTGAGTACAAACAATGAACTCATAAGTTGTCGACTGGCTTATATTTTATCCATTTATTGTTGCGGTGTTTTATAAAAGTTCGATTCAACTTGCCTCTTGTTTATTTGCTTGAAGGGCTTATTATATCTAATTAAAACTTTTAGGTTAACAACAAATTGGTATAATCTTATGGTAAAAGCTTTGACTTTTCTTCAAGTCTTTAATTACTTGTATTTTAAATGGTTATATTTGCGCCAAGTAAATTCTCATACTCCAGCCAATCAGGTCTTATCTCCCAATATCTCTTGTGTGTAAAAAGGATAAGAAAAATCATATTTTGTTATTTTATGTTTTTCAGAATAGTTTTAAGTACGATATGTGTGGACAACATTGGCTTAAGGCCTCAAATTTAAATTTCTTTAATGTCTTTAAAAGTTATTTTGTTTTCTGCTTTTTAAGAATGAGATTAATAGGTTTATATATCCATCTTTTTGGTGTCTTTAAACTTTACATAGTGCATTTTATATTAAATAAATACGATTTTACCACGCTAGGCTATCATTCTGATTTCCTGCCTGAAAACGCGAATAACAATGGTTCTTCTCAGAACATATAAGCCTATTGACGCAAAAACATTGGAACTTCAGTATGAATTTGTCATTATCGTTGAGACACGATCAAAACCGTCTATGTAAGTAGAAAAGTTCCACGAGCCAACCATAACACTTGGCGCCACCTATTGGGGCTCTTGAGAGTTCCGGCTGCAACCCATAAGGATTTTGGGGAAGGCATGTAAAATGCGTGGGTAAAACTGAAAAGAAATAAAAATGTGCTTTCACACACTTTTATTCAAAATTTCTTGGCTGGAAAAGGATATATGTAGTAAAGCAAAAATATGTAATTTTTATACAAAAACGGCCTACCAGAAGAAATTGCTTTCGATTGTGTAACAGGACATCCCTCCTGCGATCTATCGCCTTTACCCTCATCCGGCATCAAGAGAGATCTTAAATAAGAAATCATCGATATGACACAATCAAAAACGAAAACGTTTATGTAAGTAGAAAAGTTCCACGAACCAAGCATAACACTTGACGCCACCCATTAGGGCTCCGGAGAGGTGGTCCAGCTGCAACCCATAATGATTTTGGTGCATGTTTTAATATATGTATATATATATATATATATATATATATATATATATATATATATATATATATATATATATATATATATATATATATATATATATATATATATATATATATATATATATATATATATATATATATATATATATATATATATATATATATATATATATATATATATATATATATATATATATATATATATATATATATATATATATATATATATATATATATATATATATATATATATATACAATGAGGGCATAAAGTCTGGAATATGCTGAGATATGTCAAAAACTTTACAAGTTGGGTAAAAAAGTTTCATATAAAAGTTGTATAGTTCCTTACGATTTACGATTCAAAAATGTTTTGAAATATACAGGGTGTTTTAAAATCGAGTTACACGCCAAAACTTCAGAATCTCCAATGGAACACCCTGTATATTATTTCATTTTAAGAATCTACATGAAATTCTGATCATATTTTATTAAGCATACCCTATCCCTCAACAAGTCAACTGTTTTTGAGATACAAAAAATGAGAAAACTGTTTTACAAATTTTTTTTAATAACGATTAACAACGATAGTCTAAAATTCTAAATGATGCGTTTTAACGTAACAAATGCTGGAACTGTTGTCCGTTCACTTCCTGACAATATCCTAATCGATTGATGAACTCTTGTTGTAGATTTCGAATGAAAGTAGGTGGGATTTGTCGGATTTCATCTCTTATACGATTTTTCAGCGCATCGGTATTAGGAGGTCTGTTCAAATAAACTTTGCTCTTTAAATATCCCCACAGAAAATAATCTAGGGGAGTTAAGTCCGGGGACCACGCCGGCCATTCGTAGGGACCACGACGTCCTATCCACCTGTTAGGAAATATTTCACTGAGATACTGCCGAACAGGTAGTGCGTAGTGAGGTGGTGCTCCATCTTGTTGGAACCACATTGCTGCAGTAGGCATATCGGGCTCATTACCTGGATACAATTGAGCTAAGGTAGGAATCAACAGGAGTTGTAAAAAATCAAGATAAATTTCGCCGGTTAAATTTACGTTGAAAAAGTAGGGACCTATAATTCTATCTTGAAATATTCCAGCCCAAACATTGATTTTCTCGGGATATTGCGTATGAGCCACTTGAGCCCAATGGGGATTCTCTGTAGACCAATATCTACAGTTTTGTCGGTTGACACTACCATTAAGAAAAAAGGTGGCTTCATCGGAAAATAAAATATTTCTACAAAAGAATGGATCCAGGTTGCACCGCTCTTGCATACGTTCGCAAAACTCAAGTCGGCGGTTAAAGTCGTCTTCATTTAATTCATGGATTAATCTTATTTTGTAGGGATGATACTTTGCCGTGTGCAGAATATTTTTTACCGATGATTGACTAAGATTTAAGTCTAATGCTACTTGACTTGTAGGTAAATGTGGATTTTCGTTATAACTGAGTAAAACATTCAATTTCATATCATCATCTAGTTTAGGCCTACCTGTCCTGGGAAGATCTTTTACACAACCATGATCACGAAATTTTTTGATAATTTTGCTAACTGTGGATTTTGCAATTGCTTGTCCTCGCTCGGGATGCGTATTGTTAAAAAGTTCACATACATCGTCAAGATTTCTTTGGCGATTTCTCTTTCTGAAGGCATTTTTATCAGGAAAAAAGTAACTATCCAACAATATGTTAAAAATTGACACAGTTTATTGTCAGTACATGACAGTTTCTATGGGAGTTCTAAAATAATCCACCAAGTTTCACTATGCATAGGGAAATGAGTTAATTTTGTTTAAAGCCAAATTTCCATTTTCTCATTTGTTTATCTCAAAAACAGTTGACTTTAGGGATAGGGTATGCTTAATAAAATATGATCAGAATTTCATGTAGATTCTTAAAATGAAATAATATACAGGGTGTTCCATTAGAGATTCTGAAGTTTTTGTGTGTAACTTGATTTTAAAACACCCTGTATATTTCAAGATATTTTTGAATCATAAATCGTAAAGAATTATACAACTTTTATATGAAACTTTTTTACCCAACTTGTATAGTTTTTGACATATCTCAAGGTTTCCAGACTTTATGCCCTCACTGTATATATATAGCTTCAGCGTGTAACAAAAGTAAGGAAACGGCGAAATATCTCAGGTACCCCTTACCTGTACTGCTGCCAAGTTTACGTTTTTCTGTTATAAAAGGAAATTTATTTTTGTTTAATGCAATACCCTATATTTTATTACTTTTTTTTAAACCTGTGTAAAATTCTCAATATGTTTTATTAAGAGCTCTTTTTATGGAAGTCAACAGTCTTGCTTTATTTATTACATTTTATTACGATATTGATGATGCACGGAAAAGCAAACTACGCTTTAGGAATCATCTTGTTGAAACGCGTCAAACTCTAATAACAGATGGCTTTCACCAAATGAATGCATGGAGACAATGCGGGACCTAAGACGCCCTACCTGAAGCTTAAAAAAATATGCTATTTATATCTACCTCCCCTTCTGGATTCGACCTGCCCCGTGATATATGGACAACCTGCTCTCTATAGATGGGATATAGAACCCTCCCCTCAGTGCGACTGTGGAGCTAAAAGGCAGACCACTTCGCATATTGTCCAAGATTATCACTGCATGGTCATGTAAGTGATTTCCTCTTTGTGACACCAGATTCAAGAGGCTATGTTGACACCACTGGGGATATACATTTATAAATTATGTATGCCCTACGCTAAACATATAAGATCGTAGTTTTTTTTTATTTTGATTAAATATAGTTAGATGTTAGGATCCTGTCATATAAAACAATTATTAATACTTACGTCATAATAAAAAATGTCTTGAGGTCTTTCATACTTTATGTAAAACTAAATGTAGTATAAAAAAAAGAAAAACAATTTATTTTACGTTTCATACTCAGCAAAAGTCGTTTTATACAAATTTTTTGCAGTTTGATCGATGCCAATATATCTTCAGGAAATCTTTTATTAATGTTGCACCCGGCGCGGATTAAGAGAATATTTTCGCTCAAATACATATTTATACACAACGGTGTCTGCAAGCGGAAAAATGGAATTCAAGACGCGAAGTAAAATATGAACGGTATAACGTAATCCATATTTTTGTACCCGTTATTTGCCAAGAATTTATTGTGATTTTGATATAATCGGATGGAATATTCATAGATATCGACAGTTTTCGAACAATATAGGAAACGTGTGCAATCTTTGTTCTGACATGCATTCTTGTTTAAAGGGGATTGTGACAATATAAATGTACTAACTTGAATAATATTATTTTGTTAAAAGTTTCGTAGATCACAATAATTTTTCAACCTGCCAAGTCGTAGTTGTATTTACAAGACCTATTTAAAGTGAAAGCTAAGATATGAGTTGAGTATACAAGGTTTGTCAGGGTTTCCATATTGCAGACCTTTTTGATGTCAGCCGTCCTAATGAAAGCAGCAGTTGCAAATGCAAACGGGTCGCCTCTATTCTTGAACTAAAATTCAAACGCTCAAAGTGCCTGATTTGAAAATATCGAAGGGTTTGAAATACGTTTTCGTTTCTTGAAGTACTTTAGGGAGTATTTTAATTGCTTTGGTATTTCAAGTAAATTGCACATATACTTCAAATAATTTTTTGAGAAATCAAGTAACAAATACCAAATACTTTTTAGGATGTAATTGAATTTCAAGTACAATTACCATAAAATCAAATGTATTTGAAATACATTATCTCAAATAATAAAAAGAACTTGAAATACTTTTTCAATTATTTTATTATTTGAAATCTGACAGCTCTGATGTCTTGATTAAAAAATTGCAAGAAATATAGTTATAGGATATATCGATGAAAAATTAAAATTAAGAAAAGATCGATATAGTGATCTAAGATTACCGAGGTATTTTGTAGTGACCCCAAGCATCACCAATTGTCAAATTTTAGCATTTCATTAAGAGTAGCAAAAATTATACACACGTTAAAAATAAGGTTGTATTGTATAACAATATAGTATAACCTGTTAAAGAAAAATGTAAACAATAAAATTGTTAAGGAAAAGAGTGATCGAATATAATATATGATACAAAACGAATTGGAAATGCATTGATTAGTATCTTCTAATATTTTTTATGTTATATATTTAATACCATTGAAAAAATATCCCTGGAGTCACGTTTTACGTCATTGTGTGCAAGATTAATACTTTATGATTGTCAACACAATAATATTTCTTTATTAAAAAGAAATTTAATTTCTTAATTTTTACAACTTCCCGCTTTATCAAACTTGTGACTATGTCTCCTAAAAACCTGTAGACAGGGAGATGAAGATAATTGTGATTTTGGCAACTGCTGATCGATATATGACAGCACCAACTGGGGTTAATGCCAAACAAGTTGAACTGACGAAGTGGTGGCTTCTAATAGTTTAAAGAAATATTTTTTTTTACATTTGGACATACCACGAAGGCCCGAGGGCTAAGAATAACGCACAGAGCTTATTAAATTAGAAATTGTTATGAAACAGTTTCCGTAGACAGCTTCAGATTGGATCCTTGAAATAGGGTTGGGGCTGATAATTTGGAAGAACTTTAGATTAAAAATTAAAAACTATTTCAGAATTATTACACCGAATATGCTAAATGTCGTCAGAATACATTTTTATGCAGATTGGATCAATGTTTACCTAAAAAAGTAAGTCAGTTTGAGCATTAGCTGTAGGTACTGTACACAGTTTGTTTACAGGTATTTAGTTTTTTACCCAAATTTTAGTAAATAAGTTTATTTTTTCTTTTATTAATCAAAATCTTTTAGTCTTGTTTTATATCGAAATATAAATTTTTCATTCAAATAATGTAGAAGTTGCTAAAAAGAAACCGGTAAAATTAAAGCTCAAATTATCGATATATTGAATAAATTATGTAAGTACGATTTTATTCTTGTTGCAACTAATTTGTAAGTCAACTTATTTAGTTCGACATTGTGATTGGTAGAAAATTCTTAATAGTCTAATTTAATTCCTTAAATTAGAGTAAAAGTAAAAATAAGCCATAACATCAGGTAAATGATTAACACACGACGCATTTTGTGTGCGGACATAGTTCACACGTCGTTTTTTTTTATTTGTTTTAGGTTCTGGTTTATACTAGGCTTTTACGTATCATATTTTTTTATTACCTGGAAGATTTAAAGTAAAGTTTGATTTTAATTATAATGGAATTTTATGGTAAATTGCTTACGTACCCATGAAGTCTGATGAGATTGCAGTGTATATTTCATGTGACTGAGTTGTTAATATAATCCGGAGAAAATGGAATTCCTGGATACATATACTGTGTGGGATTAGTTCCCCTTACCGTTTTTTTGGTATTGGGATTTCCGTTGGCTTAGCCACTGCTGCTCAACGCATTTGTGAAGTCCAGACGCTTTAATTATCTTTAAAAATAACAACTTAAGAATAGTTTTTGTTTTCATAAATACTTACTAATTACTAAAATTTTTAAAAATGCTGCAATCTTATATTTCCGAATTTGACTTCTACTGTTATTAGTGCTTATTTAGCTAATTTGGTAATTGTTATTTAAAGTATTACCTTGGGTGTTGACCTCGGTATATACTAAGAAATACAGAAGTTGCATTCTGTAAAATTTTACTATAAAGAGATAGAGCAACTTTTAGCACAGCTAAAATTGTTAAGCTTTTTTTGGTAACCACCGATCGATGCTCGAGTTTTCATTTTTTAGTGACCTAAAGAATATCTCGATTTGTGTAATTTTATTTAAATATTTTATATTTCTAAATTCAAAACAAATCATTAAATTCAAAAAAATTATTTTTCATCAGGCTTTGGCATTAAAGATAAATTATATACGTCACTCTTACTGCTTAATCCTTTTACTAATTTTTAGTTCTTGAACAACCGAATATTTGTTGTGTTTTTATTTTCTACTGGCCACTGCCATATAATTTAACATATACGTCATTCTGCATAATTAACCTTAAATCTAACTTAGTTATATGTTTTAGCTTCGTTTCTACAAATGTTTGTCATGTACATTATTATAATTCTGTAAAACTACAGTTTTATAATTATCCTTAAACGTAAACGGAGTTATATTTTATTTAGTCTTAGCTGTGCGTTTGCAAACTTTGCCATATCCATTATTCTCATTCTGCATAACATACAGTAACATAAATATTCTTAAATATAACTGGGGTGGCGTAATGCTTAGGACACATTTTGCTTATTCCACTTATGTCATTCTGCTTAACTTTGTTTTTGGTTGTATATAGATAGGATAAATCACAATTTTAATTTTTTTTTATATTTAGGAAAACTAGATAACCAAACACTGGTTCATTTTCACTTTTTGGTTATCTGAAAAATTTAGTGTTTAATAATTTAAGTAATATTGCAATATTTTGATATGTAGTAGGTATATAGTTGGATATTAAAATTTGAATACACTTTCATTAATTTGGCTTTAGAAAAATTTAAAATTGGGTATAGTTAAAACTCTCACTGTTATTCTGTCTTGTCATTGTCAATATTGTAGCATAGTGTAAAACTTTAATTAATTGTTTTATAATAAACCTGAGTGGTTTATTTTTTACTTTCCAGATTTGGTAACTAGGGTCTACTATTAAAACATTGATTCAGTGAACTTATTTACATATCAGTGAATATATCTAGTGTTTTTGCTTTTCTATCTTTTCTTTTCAACTACTGAAGTTGATGGCGCCCATAAAAGTCTGAAATTAATCTACAACCTACAAATCGTCTCTAACTTAACATCAATACATATAATTTTTCAATTTTAATTTTTATTAATTTATTACAATGGCCAAAAAGTTAATCCATTAGAAGTCATTCACAAAATAAATAACACATGCTGATGAGAATCAAATTTATAATTTTCAAAATTTTAGATTTAGAATAAAAAGACAGATACTATTAATATTAATATTGCCCAGTTATTCCCCAAATATGTTCTACTAATCCTTCAATTGCAATAAATGCAGATGTAAAAAATGTATGTATATCTTGCTTATAAAATTCTAAAGAAAAATGATTGTAGAAGTTATAGATAAAGAATTAAAGCTCAAAAAACCCTATTGTCACCTATTATATAATAGATGTTATTAATTAAAGGTAACGACACAGATGTTCCACACATCAAATATAAGGTTGAACAATAAAACATTCTGACCTACATAAATATTTAAGGCAGTAAAATAGAATTTCGGTAAATCCTATACAATAATAAAGTTATATATCCACCTATTTCAACTCACATCTTGGGTTATATTAAATCGTTCTATTCAATCTCCGCCACGCCACATAAATATCTGGAAAATTTCTTTTAATCCTAATATTGCAAGCTGCAATACGAAATGACGAAGCTACGGAAAAAATATTTTTGTGTCATTTTTTATGTGTTCCGGAATGTATGTATTACTACATTAAATGTTAGCTTGTGTACTTGTTAAAACTTTTATTTCCTGGTTTTTCGTTATGGTATAATAAACAGTAGATTTCTTAATCTGATCACTTTGTGGGACACAAGTGCATTTGTTTTTACAACTGCCGGAAGTTACATTGAACAAATGATGAAGATAGCTGGAAATTATCTGCAGTTCTTGGACTATAGTTTTAATTTGATAAGTGCCGTGTTTTAAACATGATAAGAGAAAAAAATTTGACAGATTTTTAGAAGATGGAAAATGGCCAATTTCTTGTTGCTATGGACCCTAAGGTAACGTTCCTTGAAGTGAATCTTGCTGAAAAGAACCGTCACATTATAAAGACCAAACGAACCAACGAATAATTTATGAAGTTAGAAAAACATCTATTATAAATCATACCGACGAGGAACTACTTGAAGTAGTTGAAGTCAAGTCTCGGAAACTCATCCATACTAAGACCACGCGGATGTAACAATGCAACCTGTCTAACGATTTTATGCTTGAAGGTAAATGTTCTAGAAAAAAAAAACACTCATCGATGTTGCCATATTAAATAATAATAACTTGCAAAAATTAAAATCTCCTAAATATTAAGAACATACAAGAAGGCGCGGAGAATAAAAAATGTGTTCCAATGATTATATCGACGATTGGTGCCATCCCAAAAAGTTAATAGATCTTAACAAACACAAGAACATTTGCAGTATATAGAATAAAAATAGAGCTAGTTCAAGAACCGGATATAAATAAATATAAATAATATAAAATTTCTTTCGAATATTATGAATTACTAATTGGTAGCCCTAAGTTTTCTACGACATTAATTAGAATTAACTTACCTGTGCCCATGTTAACAATTATTAATTTTAAAACTCTCAACTTCTACTTAAAATAAAAATTGATTTGGGACTCACCGGCGCAGATGGAAGATGAATAATCCTGAAGAATATTGGGTAATTAAGTAATAAACAGAAGAGGTCCTAAAACGGGGCTCTGTGGGACATTGATATTCGCCAGAGCAAAATTCGATATGACCTGACGCATTATCAACTGCCTGCGATATTTCTTCCAAGCCTGGAGAATATTTTGAAATATACATATAGGTAACCTAAACATGCAATGAGAAAAGGGTGATTAATATAGTCATAGGCTTTAAAATATTCAATAAGAAATGCAATCGTTAGTTCGCTATTATTAAGCAGCTATTAGAATATCAGTTATTTTAGCTAGATTAGTCATAGAGGTCTCATCTTTACAGAATCTTCATGGGTTCTCAGTAAAATATTAATCTAGTGAACAGATTCTCTAACCTGGGTTACAAAAATTTGTTCAAATATTTGTGGGAGAATATATTTGAAAAAAAAATTTGTTCACAAATCTCGAATGTAATAGGATTCGGTATAGAAACCTATATACCACTTTCTGCATTCTTCGATAATGCCAGCCTAAAGAAAATCTCTACTTAAAACAATTTCCTTAAGAACCTACTTCAGAAATTCTACAGCTTAAAAACGAGGCACGAAATCATTATAGTTGGGTATTTTTCGATGCCAATTTTTTTTAACGCACGGGTAAAAGGTAAAGATTTTTTCTTGCCAAAAGTTTGCTAATTATTTTGGTCGCCAAAAATTTTAATTAAAACTTCTGCGAAAAATTCCTTTTCACCATTAATTTCAGGTGAAGAAATCATCTCTACGTCTAAAGCGAAAGCTGAGCTTTCTGCAAAACAAGTTCTACTTTAATCTCTCTTCTTCACTTCCCCCTTTCATCAGTACCAGAGCTTTCCCATACAATATGCGCAAAATTACTTTAAAAGTTAAAAAGATAGAACGTATTCTTAAAACCTTTAATACTACTTTTCTCTGGATTGGATGATATTTCGGCTATAGTTCCAAAAAAAATACGCTTCTGATTTGGCCTCTCTTTACCAGGTTTTTCCAAGTGTCCAATGACAAATGAATTTTTTCTAAATACTTTAAATCTGCTCGTGTACGGTCTGTTCCTAAAAAAGATCTAAATTTCTTTCCTCTAACTACAGACTCATATCTCCATTTCCAATTATCAGTAAAGCAGAGGAGAAGTCTATCAATACTGATCTTTTACATTACCTCAAAAGGTATAAACTTGTTCATGACAGACAACTACTGCTTTCGCCACTAAAGTTCCGTCGAGTTCGGACAGACGCATTTTTTAATAAACTTCCTTCTTCTAGTCTTCCTCCAAAATTTTGTACTTGGATTGCCAGTTTTTTTCCCACAGAAATATTTCTCGAGTGGTTGGTGGCCATTCATCTGACTTTCATAAAATAGATGCAGACGTTCTACATGGTTCAGTATTGACACCTACCCTATTCTTCTTGCACATCACATGATCTACTTTCTTGTTCGAACAGTCCTATCGACAGCTATGTTGGACCATATTCCAACATATAATTTCTCAAACCTGTTTCCAAAACTGATATTGATGATAGGCGTACAGTAATGACTTTAGCCCTAACTGAGGATCTCATTAAATTCGTAGAATTGGGAGCATATTATCTTTTCCAGTTTAACGTCACTAAAAGACAATCATGTTTACTATCTCACAAATTATCTCCCAATTCCCATACAGTTGAAATGAATAATCAAAAGCTTGAAGCCAATATTTCCTTTAACCTAGCAACTATCACTTTTTAGAAAGGTCCTCACTGTCATGATCACATCTCCTTAATTGGGTTTTCTTTTCGGAGCTCGAAAATACTTT
The DNA here is from genome assembly GCA_030620095.1 of Kuschelorhynchus macadamiae. Classification (NCBI taxonomy): domain Eukaryota; kingdom Metazoa; phylum Arthropoda; class Insecta; order Coleoptera; family Curculionidae; genus Kuschelorhynchus; species Kuschelorhynchus macadamiae. Next base: position 988,982 of record JAUTXW010000070.1, read on the forward strand.
CCTTCTGCCAACTTGTATATCCTTTACACTTTGCAAATTAGACCCAGCCTTGAGTATTGTCCGCATATCCTTCAATCCTTTACATGTTTGATTTTGTCTAAGAAAAAAGTCTATTTGCCTGATTGATACTGCAAACATCACAAAAAGCTTCCATCACTAGAGCATTGTTGAATTGTGGGTGATCTATTCCTGTTTTACAGATACTACGACAGATCCTGATGAATTATCATTCATTATGCATTTCCTAGTCATTCTTGCCAGGAAGATACCAACTCCAAAGACCCAGGAACTCTCACTTTTCTCGCTCCTTTATTCCCAGAATGTTCTTATTATGGAAAGTGTTACCAACAAAGACCTTTTCCTTTTTACCTAATCTTTAAATCCGGCATCAATAAACATTCCCCCTCTTCTCTTAAAACAATAACTGTACCCAGTACTTAAGCCTTCTGCCTTCGTAGCTTACTCATAGATAAAAACATATTTTTCAATTACTCTGATATGCTACGGTCGGTAATATCAAATATATTTTAAAATTTAGAGTTGATCCTGATGATCTTTTCAGACCTGCATTTATATCTAGTAATTTGGCACTATTCTGGGAATACCTTGTCGGCTCATTAATAATTTGGGATAAGCAATGAGAGAAAATACTCCGAATAATCGGTTTTTGGTACTTATAGCTTATAAGTCAAACATATTTAATACACTTTTTTCATCGCCCAACATTATGTTGCGGACCCACAACAGCCAGAATGAGTTCCACTTCTTTGAGAATTTGGCAGCGGAGCAGGACGGACGTTGGTACAAAAGTGTCATGCCAAAATGTATAATTAAATTGTTACTACTCCATATAATAGCCATTGTATTATATTATTAATACACTATAGAATATATAGGGGAAGTACTAGAATAAGTTTTGCAGTCTTTAGAATACGACAAACAAATCTAAAAAATAATTATTACGTCAATATGCACCAAAAATATTCTAGGTCGTCATCTTTTAATCATATTTTTAAACTTTATGAAAACGTAAGAAAAATCATATTTTGAGAACTCACAACTGAAAACAGCAATTATATATATATATATATATATATATATATATATATATATATATATATATATATATATATATATATATATATATATATATATATATATATATATATATATATATATATATATATATATATATATATATATATATATATATATATATATATATCTTGCAAAATGAATTTTGGGATGCTGTTCGTAATTTGCCGTTAGAATATAGAGAACACTTGTATATTCAGCTAGATGGCCCTCCAATCCATAATGCTGCATTTGTAAGACTTAATGAAAATCATCAAAATGAATAGATTATTGGTAATAGTCCTTTTGTAGCATGGCCTCCTTGGTCTCCAGACTTGATGCCGCTGGATTTTTATGTATGGAAAACCATCAAAAATAAGGTATTGAAACTTCGAATAAGACAAGCATGTAGGCAAATTTCTCGGAAAGAAATTCGTAAAGTTCGCTCAAAAATAGGAAAGATGTATAAAAATGCATTAGAAATTACAGTAGTGTGGTTGAAGATATTTACTTTTAGTTAATTGTAGTTTTTTTAGTATTTAGTTCACTGTTTAGTTAATAGTTTTTAAAGTTTCTAGTGTTTTTTATTAATAATTGTTTCGATTTTTTAATTATTTCTTAATAAAATGACATGAAATATTTCATTAGTTCAAAACCGTAAAAATTATTTCATAAATTAACACATCCCAACGAAAAAATGTACTCATCTAGTGAATATCCAACTTTAAAATGCAGTATTATTCGTTATAAGCAAACTGGAAAATCATATTTTTTAGCAGGTTGCTCTGGACTATTCCTCGATACAGGAAGATTGTCGGTTTCCAGATCATCTTGATAAACTTTGTCCTTTACTTTGGGTTCAGATAATCTGCGTCACTTGTTATTAATTATATTTCTTCACTATTTAAGCATTTATTAGTACGGGTCCTGGTCTTCTTTAAGTATTTCATAGTTATACGGTGCCTTTCTCTATTCAGTTCCTTTTAACTTTAAAACATGTTGGAATAAAGTTATTAAAAAAAAACAGTTTTAGTAAGTATTCCTGGAGTTCTTGACTTAGCTGTTAATGTTATTAATGTCATTAGCCACAAATCACACCTCATCAATTCAATAGAATTGTTCCACAATACAATCCAAAAATACATATGTTGTTTTTGCGTAATATCCATTCATGCTGCAATACTCTTAGCAAAGCTTTGTCCGTCAAGTATTACATTTAGTAAGTTAAAGATTAGGGCATTTAACAGCACTGTAAATATTATTTGCAAACGTTAATTTGGCGTATAATAGTCAGTAGTGATACTATTCTGTGGGTTGTGTAAGTCGGTGTGGGCTGGCTATAATTTAAGTATCAATATATAATAGTTATATAGAAAATCGGCTTGTATAAGGCTACGCCTAGCTCACCATAAGTAGTAAGTAAACTAATTAGGGTAGTAATATATTTGCAGTATATTTCAAGAAAAGTTACCCAGTTCAGCGGAAACTACATAATATGATGTTATTTTCAATCAACACGGTTACAAGGGATTCTAATTTGCTTGAATTTGATATTACGGAAGTTCACAGCTGATATTTTGATGCCCCCTTCTTCTAATTTTTAACGACAGGGGTTTAACAAAACAAGATTACGTGGTTATAGAAGATAATTCATTATGTCCGAAATGGGAAACAAGGAGATAAGAATCTTTTAGCCGACAGTGTTTCTGCTTTTTAAGTTGTTGTGGGTCATATTTTTATAGATTCTTTTAACAATAGTTAAAGCCTTCGAATATTGAGCGACTAGAATTAGCATTAACCTATATTATAGGCAAATTGTTTGTGTCCAATATACTTATTGTTTATTTTGAAGCAATTATCTCGTGTTGCCGGACACATCTACTGACATTTTCAGTATTTCGTCTCATTGGGTGCTGGATCAAGTACTACTTATATCTTTTCCTAATTTCAAATATATTCATAAGGTATTACTAAGATTCTTTGTAACGCGGACAATTATTGGGTTGGAAAAAGCTATTTATGTAAAACATACAAATCTGTGTCATGTCATATATCCATAAATTTTATACGTTTTACTACAAACGGCAACGCCGATAGTGTGTCGCCGGGGTGTGTTGACAATCTTCCCTAAATTTTGATTGGTTGCGAGTGAATATAAGGTCGAATTCACATATACAATCAGAGGCGTAGATACGAGTTATTTATTCCGGTTTGAAATAGGCGGAATTTAAAAAAAATAAAAGAAAGAATAAGCCCTTAAAAAAATTCTAAATTGTTTTCATTTGATATTAAAATTTGATATGTTTAGATTGATTATTCTCGAACAACAACGAGAAATGCAATAAATAAAATTTTGTGTGATATTTGAACTGAACTGTTTTTGGGAAATCTGTATGTCATATATTAGATAGAAGAAATATACAGAAATGTTGTTGTGCGTACAAGAACATTCATTTACGATGGGTAGTTACAAACTATAGTTTAGAAAAAAATATATTTTAATTTGACATACTTAGGGTAATTTATTGCGAGCGGATGCCTAGTTTTGGCTCAGATTCACCAATGCATATTAAAATGATGAGATTTTTTGTATTAGGTACTTTTAATATGACAATAAGTTTGAGCTTATTTGATTCCTGCGGTTGAATAAAATATTCTATAAATAAACTTAATGTTTAGAATACTAAGTAAACATTCAAAATTAAAATTTTGTTAAACCCTGTTTTAATTTTATGCAACCGTCTATGATGTTTATTGGGCCAAAAAAAAATCGAAATTGCATAAGAAAATTTTACTTTAATATTTATAACCTTATTAAAATCAATCAATTTGTATATATTTCGGACTATATTACTAGTCAAATATTATGAAGTTACTTGAACTGGTTAAGCATTGAAAGAAAATTACAAATATGGATGTTTGTTTTATTTGCACTTGGAAAATGGTTCATTTTTTTTAAGCACTGAAAACCTATAATCAAACACAGACATGTTTATTTTAGTATATATTTTCATGATATGATATCGATATTTGATATTAGTTGTTAAAATAATTGTATAAATCCAACATACAAGATTTTGATAATATTACAAATAAGTGTTCAAATCCAATAAAAAATAACGTAAGATAAAAAAAGCTTTACAATGTTTAGGTGGAACATATTGGAGGACAGAAAATATGATAACAATCTGGCTTTTGTAACAAAATTTTCTGGAAATATTGTTAAAAATTGTTTTAAATTGAAAACCGAGTATTTGATCGTGTTTTCAAATTATACTTTCTTAATTACATTTTTATGATAACTCGTGTTTTGGAAAGCTTTGAAAAAGCTGGATTATTTTGTAAGAAGTCAAATTGTACATTAAGAAGTAAAATAAAAAATATTACAAACTGTTTCATTAACATATTGCACAAGAAACAATTTAATCTTTAGGAAGGTCTTTAGAAAACTAAGAAAACCTTTTCATAAATCTTCTTAAGTTTAAAGGAGGTGTTACGTCTTAAAGCTAAAAAGGTTTTATCTTAAGAGATCTTTAAGTACATTTTTTAAATAAGTCATAAAGCAAAATGCTCTTAAGAACTCTAGAACATTTATCAAACCATTCTTAAGTATATCTATTCTTTCTTGAATTGACACCTATTGATTCTACATAAAATATCTCATAAATCCACCATACATTTTAATGTATTTAAGAGTTATCTAGCTGAACTGAACTGAATAGTGAATTTTAATATTGCGGCAATAACTTCTATAAACAAAAGAAAAAGTGGTAGATACTAAAAGTTTCCTCCTAAAGTACGTACATATTCAATATAATGATTTAATAAGTGTGGTTATGTACGTATTTATGAATATCAACAACTACTGTTATTAATAAAAAGTATTACTAATTGCAATATAAATATAGCCATAAATAAAATCTTCTTCTTCCTTAATGGTGAAGGAGTATCAAATGGTATTTCTTCAATATCAATTCCTGTTGAGGATGATGAAAAATGTGTGGGCAAAATCTCCAACTACCTAAAATGTAATGCCACAAATTAGTTTAATTTAAATTTTTTATTTTAGAACCCGATATGAATTTGGCTACAAGGTGATTTTCTGTAAACGGCCCTTTTATTTTATATAACTAATCAATAATACATACTACACATTATTATAACTTTAAAATTCTGAAATAACCGTTTATTATATCATTAACTACACTTAATTCATTGTTCTTGAAATAAAGGCGTTTCAAAATAGGCATCAAACCTTACAAATTTTAACTATCAATATTTGCCTGTTTTTGCCTTACTAGACACACATTTTTTGAGCAAATACTGCAAAATATGAGGGTCAAAAAAATTTATAACTATACAAAATTTTAACTTTCTATGTCAAATGGTTTTTGAGATAATTTCCTGAGAGACTGACAGAAGAAAAAGCACGACCAAAAATTTTATTTCAATTAATTAAAATAAACAATACTAATTATTTATAGTATTTGGTATTTACGTTATTTTGGTCATAGGATGCACAACATGCCTACCGTTAAATATTATTAATCTTAAATAATCCTCAGTGTTATGGTCGTCCTGAACGTATTCAAAATATAGTTATAAAATACGTACGTTTGATGGTGAATAGTGGTTTACCCGTCAATTCATCCCCATCAATGGCAGTTAGACTGAGATGATGCAGTTAATGTTTTAGAAGAACTGCAGCAGCCTTATTCCAATCACTGGGGTTCAGGCTCCTCTAAAACTTTTCTTCTCCTAAAAGTACATAAATATTCAATATAATTTAATAAAGTATGATTACGTACAATTACTTCTGAGCAAACCGACTTGCATAGGTTTCGAATTGTTTTATTTACTTGAAAAAACAATTAGAACCCAGAGTTTTCAGAAGCAGTTTTTTTGTGCCAAAATATGGGTGCGTGAAGTCACATTACTTTATATAAAACGATATACAAATAAAATATTCGATATCTCCCACATACTATGCGTTATCAAAATAATGCAGTTGACCAAAAACTAATTAACGTGTTACACCCTGAATAAAGAAAAATTAAACTCCTTATCCCTAATATATGTCTATAAAAACTTTTCCTTCGAAAACCGTTAAAATATTTTCAAAAGCCAAAAATTACATCCAATTAATAAAAAATAAATTCACAGCTACAGCCATATCTGATGAATAAACTGATTCTTGTAGAACGCATAACTTAGAATAATAAATTAGATATAAACAGAACCCTAAACCAAATTTTTCATATGGTGAACTTACGGAAATCAATTGATAAGTGTATATTTATATGGCATATTGATAAATAAATCTATAATAAGCATCTCAATTACTAGTAATAAGTATTTGAAAAAAAAATGAAATGAATTGTTTTATTTATTTGGATACCACTAACCGTCTACTAATGAATGTACGCCAATGTTCCCACACAATCTAGGTTATATTTTGTACTTACGGTGAAACGATCTGGATTTTTCACTTCTAGAAGAGTAAATTCCACACACGCTACACTTTTTGGACATGTTAATGTTCAGAAAGAAATCGCTTAAGTTTTTACACACTAAAACACAGTCAATAACAAGTTTAAAACGTTTGAAACACAGCGTCACCCAAGAACAAAGCTATTCAAATCAAATTCAAATGTCAAGGTTAAACTTCAGAAATTGGGATGTTGCCGGTGGGATATAAATGTTGATAACAAAAGACGTTTTGTATTGTTCGTAGGCAATATATTCTACTTTTAAAAATGGACATATGTAAAGTTTATTTTTCCCATGCCAAAATTTAAAGCAGAATTTGGTTTAAAACAAATTAAATATGTTTGAACCCTATATTTATCGTACAATCTGGCAAACCAGTGGGGGAGTTTCCCTTCACCCCTTATGTTTACTTTGATTATCATAGACACAAACAATTGTGTTTATTGCTAATTCTAGTCGTTCAATATTCGAAAGTTAGAGCCATAATCTTTAAGATAATTTTTAAATTTGTTAACATCGGCTTTCACTGAAACGTTTTAATCATTTTAAATTATCCATTTTTTGCATCGTACATGTCCTTACTGACGAGGTATTTGTTTTCAGTTCTGTTTAGATTGCTTTCTAATAATGGTTTTCAAAATTCTTGCTGTGCCCAAGAGTTCGATAGAAATGTCAGTATATAACACTATTAAAACTTATAAAACGGACAGCAATACCCAATTTAGTTCCACATATTCAAAATATTTGAAAATTTTAGAATTTTTAATTGAAAATAATTACCTTAACTCTTTTTATTTATATATCAAGGCTACACAGAACGTTTTTAATTAAAAATAAAAATTATTCAACCCAACAATATAAAAAGCGGTTTAGCCGTTTTTATAATCATACAAGCGAAATATGTTATCTGCAGCCCTGCCTATGTTCTATTTTAAAAATATAGTTAATTTATTTACCACCCCGCCGGAAATAGGCAATATTCATAACGCAGCTAACACAAAAGCCAAAACTGTCCCTGATTTACAGGAAATATTAAAACAATATTTTAATTTGTAATCCCATTTCGTTGAAAATGGAATTGGTAGAAATTTAGTAGAATTAATAGAACATTTTGGGTCAATGATTTTGGTTAAAATAATCTATATAAACTATAGCATTACAACATAATACATGACCTTGAAGTATGTTGCACAGATGTTTTAATTAATTTATATCCATAGTTTAAAACATAATTTTGTAACAATATAGGAAATGTACAGAATTTAGAGCAAAAAATACTATATGCAATCATTTGGAGACTAAACTTCAATATTAATTAATAAAATATATTATCGAGAGGAAAATATATTTAAAATATAAGATTGCATACGGATCTCACTCTATTATTGTGAGTATGTTTTAGAGGGGCGTCAAAAGGTATCGCGCAGAAGTAAGCAGTAAAGAATCTCTTAACGTGATATGTTATTTGTCATCTTTGTATTTTTGGAAGTTTAATATATATGTGTTTGCAAAAATAAGAAGTAAAAATTATAAAACCAAAAACTATCTAAAGAAATACATTGTGGTTTATGTTTTATAATTAAAATAAATGTAAATTTTTTTTAAAGCCTTTAAAAGCTTTTATTTATAAATTATTGAACTGAAAAGTAAAAAATAATTAAACTTACATAAACACAGAACTTTGAATATTTTCATAAAAGGTTGAGGATTTATTTTAAGTGTTATGACGTCTGACGCCTCAAGCTTTTAAGAAAATATTCAGATTAAAAGTTCTATGCTTATGTAACTTTAAATATACTTTACTTTTCAGTTCAATAGTATATAAATAAAGCTTTTAGCATATTTTTTTACGCACCCTGTATAAGACATTCACGATTGGACACCATAATATTGTATTGTCATCAAGTTTACGTATGTATACCAAATCTCAGTTAATTCCGATAACGGGAACTGCTTCAAAAGTTACTTCTGTATTTGTCCGTCTGTCGTAATTGTCATGGCACACACTGGGCTAAGTAAGGATATTAGGAAATGAAAAATTAGTTATATATATAATTAGAAAAAACTTCGAATAGTAAGCACCGTAACGAAATTTATAAGCTATATGAGTACTTACATTATTAACTACTAAATTTACAGTGTTCTGTAACCCATGATAAAGCTACTCAAAGGCTGTGAATTTGTGTCTCGTTTAGATTTTTTAAAACTAGTATATTGCAGTGGCGGCTCGCGGGTGAAAAAGTAAGTGAGGTGCAAATGGAGCAAGAAAATATCGCAATAATTTTTTTTCCAGAATTTTTTTATATGTGGAGGGGGTAGAATATTTTTTTACGACTTACCTAAATTTTGTATACTAAATCAATTCTCCTATCCTCCATAACAGCAAATTTATTTATAACATCTTCATAAAATGGATAAGTTGCCCTAATCTCCTCCAGAAATTCCTTTTGAAATGAAGTATTGCCAATACAAGTAAGTCTTTCTTGAGATATTGTATTTCTTAAATAAGTTTTTACACATTTGAAGCAAGAAAAACTTCTTTCCACTGAAGCACTTGTCGACGGTATTGTCAAAATAAGAGAAAATAATTTATATGCTTCGGTAAAAATATATTTATTTTTATTATTTTTTTTTCACTTGGTCTTGTAGCGATATATTCCAATTACTCTCATTGGCAAAAATAAGACTAAGCTCATTTTAAAGTCGTTGAACTTTTTGAAAATATTTCCCCATATAACTGTAACAAATTTTCGAAAGGGCCAGTCGGAAAATTTAAACTATATTCGGAAAATTTAGCAGAACCTGCCAAACCTGAAAATGTAAGTTTTTCACAGTCTTGAAATCTTAGTGTCATTTCCATTAAAATAGTCCAACATTTCATAAAAAAGGGTTCTATACTTAGTCCTAATTTCTTCAGGTGAAAGCTTAGCAAGCTCACGTTTGTAATGATTTATTCTGTAATAGAATTTTCTTTATCAAACATGGTATTAAAAAAATGTTCATTTTTTTACAGAGCGCCTCACGACAGCGTTTTATATTGGATATTCAAAAATGAATGTCAAGCGATTTTTTTTGAAGAGTATCAAATATCTTGTCCGTGATTGAGAAAATGTCATTAAACACTAATGCCAGAAACGTGAATTCAAAATCGTTCATCTCACCTAAAAATTCTTTCGCAAGCCGGATTGATTTTTTATCAGATTTGTCACAGTTTGTAATAAATTCAAAGACGTCTTTTAATTTATTCCAGTCTTGAACAATCACATTTACTAACTTCGAATTTGAAGTTCTAACAACACCATAAATAAATATATAACACAAAACGGTCAAGTTAAATGCAAAGGAATTCACCGGTTGCAGCGAAATCCGCGAAAATAAAAGTAAACAACCACCGCAATGTGAACGACACGTGGGTGTATAGTTGGCGCATTACCTTTCTGAAATGACGTCATTTTTGGTTATTTTTGTTTGATTTATGTTAACTGACAGTGACAAAAACATTTTGAAAAAACTCATTGTCGTTTCTTTACAACAGTCAATGCCGGTTTTGGTTATGTGTCTTTCAGAATATATTCGTCAAAATTGACATTGATTTGTTGTGATTCTTTTTAAACTTTTGCAAGATGCCGCGAAGATATAATCAGCAATCACAGCTAATAGTTTTGAATATCTTGGCTTTTTTTCAATTGGAAAAAGAGCAAGCTAAAAATGGACTCCTTCCGCAAACTGATAATATAATTGAACGAGCTTCAAATGCAACAAAACTTAGCCATACAACAATCATAAATATTAAGAAAAGAGGAATAACGAGCGATGAATCCTTTACCTCCAGAATGTCTCAAAAGCAAAAAGAGGTAAAAACAAAAATTACAGATTACTTAAAGAACAAAATAAGAGATACGATCTACTGCATGTATGCGAAAAATGAATATGTTACAATGCAGACTTTGCTTAAAAAACTAAAAGGGATAAATGAATATTTTAATTTTTCCATCACCTCGCTAAGAAAATACGTAAAAAGTATTGGTTTTAAGTGGAAGAAATCAAATAATAGAAAATACCTGATGGATTTGCCCCACATAGTCCACAAGAGAATCAATTTCTTGAGGGAATATGTCAAAAATCAAAATCTAGGACAAGATGCTTATACCACCGTATTTATTGATGAGACTTGGATTTTTAGTAAAGGTTCGTTTAGAAACAGCTGGCAGGATAACACTATGTCTACAAGTTCTAAAAAAGCTAGTGAAGGTCATCGATATATTGTAGTTCACGCTGGATCAAAGGAAGGATTTATTAAGGGGGCCAGTTTAATATTTAAAAGTGGACTAAAAAGCGGAGATTATCATGACAATATGAACAAGCAAAATTTTGAAAATTGGTTTAAAAATCAGCTGGTACCAAATCTTCCTCCAAAAAGTTTGATAGTGATGGACAACGCAAGCTATCATTCCGGCCTTTTAGAGGATATTCCAAGAAAATCATGGACAAAGCAGAGATTGATTGGATGGTTAAAAGAAAAGAACATTGACTTCCCAGAGAGGGCCATGAAGGATGAAATATGGAGCATTGTAGAAAAAAATTGTAACATTGAAAAAACATTCTACCTTGACGAATATGTGAAACCTTTGGGCCACAAAATACTAAGACTTCCTCCATACCATTGTCAATTTAATGCTATTGAAATGGTATGGTCTGAGTGTAAGAGAAAATACGACCAATACATTGCTAGTCTGAAGGGGACACCATCGGAAGTTTTGGCCATGTGGGAAAAAGCGATAAATGAAGTATCTTCAGAGCATTGGAAAAATTATGTCAGCCACACAGAAAGGGTAATCCAAGAAGCTTGGAAGATAATACAGATATGTGATGCTTCAGACATTGCGCCACTTGTAATTAGTACCGACGAAGACAGCAGTGACGATGAAGAATTTAGTTCTGATTCTGAAGACAGTGAAGGGGAGTAGTTTTTATTTTTAAAGTTAGTTAGTTATACATTAATTTCTCTCTTTAAGTTTTTAAAGCAAAGTCTATTCAAAACATATTCATTTTTAGCATACACGCAATAGATCATATCTCTTATTTTGTTCTTTAAGTAATCTGTGATTTTTGTTTTTACCTCTTTTTGTTTTTGAAACATTCTGGAGGTAAAGGATTCATCGTTCGTTATTCCCCTTTTCTTAATATTTTTTCAGTATTATCTGTAATTGAGAATTAAAATAATTTTGATGAAAATGGGTAACTGGCGTCAATTTATTACATTGCAAACAAAGAATAAGACTAAGATGAAAGAATTTATATTAGTAAAGTCTTATTTGCAAAATAATTTTAGTTTTTGAAGTTATAATAGTTATTTTTGTATTAAGTGTGCAAAATGAGGGTTTTTTTATGGCAATGAGAGTGTTAATTTTTTGCCAGCCATTTTCGACAAGTTGCAGCACTTTCTGTACAGAAAATGCCAATTTTAAATTCGCTTTAGCCAGTGCTGAACGCACCCCTCCTATCTACATCACTGCATACGTTTAGGTTAGGAATCATCGCTGAAATATAAATAATATAAGAAATACGTTATTTGAAACCAGCGTGACGTCATTCCAGAAAGGTAATGCGCCAACTATAGAGTACTGCGCCTGCAATTCACCGAGAGCGTTGCATGGCGCTACGCGTTGTCATGGCAACATAGTAGGAGTAGGATAATCGTAAACTACACATAGCACCTCCAGCAAAGTCAAAGCGGTTTGCGCTACTATTATAGTTGTTATAATAAAGTTCGATTGAAAGTTTTAAAAAGACATGCCGCCAACGGTCAAGTAAAATATTAATTCAAGATATACAGTTTATTTTTTACCAAATTAGGTGAAAAAATGAATGTAAAAACTACAATTTTAAGAGATATATAATAAATATAGTTAGATGTTTGCTTGTTTATTTTTCCTGGTGAAGTAGCACTTCACCCACTTCACCTGAATAGCCACCACTGGTCTATTGAAGTTTATGAAGAAATATTCAAATTTGTACTTACTTTTAACTGTCAGAAATCGGTTTTCTATTGGTAAAAGTTAGCTATGTTCCAAAATTACAATTAAAAAAAAAGGTTTACGGACCATGTTTACAATCAAATACTATGACAATTTTTAGAAATGATTAGGTATACTTGTTTAGAATCGGAACAATACACTTCTATTGAAATAACCATTACAGTTATTTATAAAAAAATAGGTTCCTTTACCCGTAGCTTCCGTCGTTAGGATTTTTTTTTTATTAGGAATAGTGAAGTGTGACCAACTTAGTCATTTACTAACACATATAATATACTATCTTAATTGGGAGACAGTTTGTTCCACCATATTGGATTCGTATCAATATACTTACCTATGCCTCACTTGATTTTTGGACATAATCTAAAATAAATTAAATAAGTAGTTCCTACACTGATTTTTACTTCCCTCATAAAAGAGCAGTATTGTAATCCTGAAATAAACACCCTCCGAGATTTTATCAGTTCTTTACGTTTCAGGTTCCCTAGATGCCGAGAAACATGTCTTCTCAATTCCGTCGGTCTGTCTATCTGTCGTTTTGTATGTTCGCGCGTTCGCGGCATAGTTAAAAAACTACTTACCCAATTGACTTCAAATTTTGGTCAAAAATTAAGGGTCATATAGGGATGACCTGGTAACATTTTGATAAAAATCTACTATGGCGAAACAAAATGGCGACCTAGTGAAATGTTTAAAAAATAATTACTAAAAAACGGCTTATCCAATTTATCTCAAATTCTGCACAAAAATCAAGTATCCTTTAGCAATCAACTGGTACTAATCCAAGATGGTGGAACAAAATTACGGCTTAGCAAAAAAAATTTTTAAAATTCAGCCTGAAAAAGTAGTTAAAGGACTGATTTCAAAATGTGTGCCACAAATAATTGTGATATACAGATGAAATAGTAAAACTGTGATACTAATTCAAGATGGCGGAAAAAAATGGCGGCTCAATAAAATATTTGCAATCGTGAAAAAAACGCCTCTCTGGTTTTACATATTTTCACGTTTTAGCGTCTCTAAATGCCAAAAAATATGTTTTATCAATTTCGTTGGTCCCTCTGACGGTTTGTCTGTCTGTCTGTCTGTCAATTGCCAGCATAGTTTAAAAACTACTTACCCGATTGCCCTCAAATTTTGGTCAAAAATTAAGGGTCATATGGGAATAACCTGGTAATATTTTGGTAGAAATCCGACAAGCAAAACAAAATAGCGGCCTAGTGAACTGTTAAAAAAATTATCACTAAAAAACTACTTTTCAATCAAATTGGTAACATTTTGGTATGAATCCAGGATGGCGGATAGTAAAACTGTGGTACTAATTTGAGATGGCGTAACAAAATAGTGGCTAAATATAATATTTGCAATCGTGAAAAAATCACTTTTCAGGTTTTACCTACCTCTGGATGCCAAAAAAACATGTTTTATTAATTCCGTCGGTCCGTCTGTCGGTTTGTATGTCTGTCTGGCAGTTCACGGCATAGCTTAAAAGCTGCTTATTAGAGTGACTTATAATTTTGGTCAAAAATTGAGGGTCGTATGTATATGACCTGGTAACATTTTGGTAAAAAACAAAATGGCGGTCTAATAAAACGTTAAAAAATAATTACTGAAACAACTAATTATACAATTTACCGAAACTTTTGCACAAAAATCAAGTGTTATGTAGAAATAAACTGGTAACATTTTGGTATGGATATAAGATAGCAAAACAAAATGGCGGCCTTATAAAATATATAGCCAAATTTTGAAATATAAGAAATAATTAAAACACAATTAAATCGTAAATCGTTTTAATAAGGGTATGGACTAGATAGGTACGAAATTCTATTTATTTTTTAAACCTTTATTTGTAGATTTAGAAGCTTCTTCTAAAAGTTTACTAAATGGAATAGTAGCTGTTTTGGTTATATCTGAGCCATGAATTAAAATCTTATGTATACTAAATAGTTAGGGTACCACAAATATAGGTTCCATGAATTCTTACTGCTGTTTTCTTGTGAATTTCTAATTGTATTTACATTTATAGCAAAGTCATATGAGATTGTTTTCAAATCCACAAAAAGCCATTCATTAAATTTTTGTCAATGCCACTAATAGAAGAAGCAGGAGAAGGCTGTCGAGTACCAACGCCACATTTTGTAATTTTAACTAAAGTTTATTTTGCGTTTTTTATATTTCCTTTAATATTGTTTTTGTCTCTCGGATTTCTATGCTTAGAAAACACCTGGCAGTCTACTGACCTTCTTTACATTCCAGGTAACTGCGATATTATTTTCCTTCGCTGAGAATAAATTAATAAATAACGTTTAAAACAACTGAGTTTTTTCTCGACCTATTTTTTTTGACACCATATATCAAACATATGAGTGCATTTTATCTAAAACAATGGAGTATTGAACAGGTTGACCAGTGGCGGATTAAGCAGTTAAGAGGCCATAGACACCCCTTTGATTGGAGGCCTCTTCTGCCAGGGATGGTACTGGTAAAAATTATTTAATGATGGTTGCGCGTGGAGAGAAATGTCCTGCAAAAATAAATCGGAGAGCAAAGAAAAAAAGGGTTCTCATTTTCAGAACAGAGTAAGTCAAAGAAAATTTACTTTCAGACCAAAGTAAATCAAAGACCAAAAAAAATAAGTCCTCAATTTATCCATTTAATAATTTCACCTTTAACCTGTATCGTAACTGATTGAGGGTCCCTAAGTTATTGCCTACTCTGCCTAACGGGTAATCTGGCAATGAGGTAGGCATTGTTTTTTCAGAAAATTATAGTTCTATATAGAAGCAAAGATAGATTGTTTGAAATATATAAAATAAACAACTAAAAAGTTACGAAAAAGGTTATTAAAATGGTTAAAGTAACAGAAAAAAAAAAAGAAAATATATATTCGGTCAACTCGAATCCTCTATTTTACGCTCATGTTTCCCAAAAAAATGTCTACATTCTATATTACTATAAAAAAACCCATTTACCTAGAATCGAGACATCAAGGATTTTTGACACCAAACGCAGAGTTCACCTTAATATCACGGCCAGTCTGTAACAAGTTCTAGTCTATTTATTTTCTTTTGCGTAGTAATTTCCAGTTGTCTTGAAAGTTGCATTAAAATATTTCTAAAGAATTAGCCCTAAATCGCGCTACAGTCAATATGGTGACAAATCTTGTTGCATTTCAGCTAATATTAGGAATAAACAGCGACACGAATGATTAATGTGGCAAATTTATGAAAGTGCCTCATGATCTGTCTATTTGAAATATAAATCGGTCTTTTCTATTAAAATCAAAAACGTCTAAAAAGACCAACGCAATATAGGCTATTGCCTAATATCTCTGAAAATAACTTATAAAAATCAGCATATGTAAATTAAAGTGAGCTAGAAAGCCAATTTTACTAGTCCTTATAAGTTTACCTATGTATGAATTTTTTTGCTCTAAATAATCCATTGAAAACCTAGTTCTCAACCTTCCACTTCATATAAAAAAAAAAACAATAAAAAATGTAGTTTATACCCTCTGAACCTCTATAAAACAAGGTAATAAATTCTCAAAAAATGACACAAAAAAGAATAAAGTTTGTTTTATACCGTTCATAATTTACCCTTGTCTTGAGCTTTTGGTTTCACTTCTCTCAGTTGAATAAATATGGCAGCATTATTGTGATTTGTTGCTATTGTATTTGGGTTTATACAATTTAAGTCTCTCTCTTCTACTTCTAATATTTCATATGATTCATTACAGAACGTCAATTTTTCTTTCAAGCAGCCCCTCTTAGCCTTTTTAGTTTGTTGGAATTGTTGTTTTAATTTGACTTTTTCTACTAGGTTCTATTTTCTTTGGCCGTTTTGCACACATTTCCTATTAATTTAGTCTATGTACTATTTGTTAGACTTATCTTTTCTTGTTGTACCCTTTATGATATTTTCCGTTAACTATAATTGCAATTGCTTATCTCCGTTCCTTGCAAATTTGTTTAAGGGTAGATTAGAAACCCAATTCAAAAACTCAGTATCTCAGAACTCAAGTATTTCCCAAGGGTGTGGTATAGAAACGTAGATGATATATTTGCTATTTTTGATACTAAAACAGAAAATATGGACACCTTCTTAGAAACATTAAACAATAAATATCCATCCATTAATTTTTTAAATCCACAAATTTGAAAAAAATTGTATAACCATCACCGCAGTGATTTTTATTTTCTTTATGATATGTTGTTTGTGCAAGTGTGATACGTCATTATATTTGGAAGTCCTAAGCTTCAAAATAATGAAAAAAAAAATCCAGGTCCATATTAAGAAAAATTAAGACGATAATAATGGCCTGAATACGAAACGACCCATTTAAAACTCAATAATGCAGTTTTGTAGAGGAGAAAAGTGGAAATTAAGAGGTAAAATTTCTATCTCCGTTTTTAAAGAAGATACCTTGCTTAACGTAAAACACTGCATTTTTACTATATTATCCATTCTCACAAGTTTTCAAATAAATCTAGTAGCATTCTAAATTAAAACTGTCAAAAGGCTATTTTTGTTTGTTAGTGTGTTTCGGCATGTCAAATAGATATTAAGTGTGTGATTGTTTTATTGTTTATTCTAATTTTTAATATCAGTGTAAGTTATAGAACTTTTATTATTTATTATGTTGTGTTTAGTATCAGTGTAGATCAAAGATTTATTAAAATAAAAGTGCAAAGTATAATTTTAAGTACTGGTGTTAATTATGGAAGCTATGGACATTATTTGTGTCATATGCAGAGCTGATATCTGCGAAAAACAATTAAATTTACATCTAAAACCTTGGCCAGGTGGCACGAAACTTCAAAACTAAGAATATTTTGAAACCTAAAATATAATAATGTTGCTCGGCTTAAAGATGTAAATAATACACCATAGTTTTTGGTGGTAATGAGCCAAACCTAACCTAACCTAACCTCGGGATGCTTAGACTATTATATAAACCTAGTTAAGGCAGGGACACATTTTAATGTATTCTGTGTAGACAATGTGTCAATTCAATACTAAATACGTGAGTTGAATCAACACTTTAGGTTATATGATGGGTGCTGCCGAGCATATTATAATAATTTAATATATTACTTAAGTTATTATCAGTAATTATTTAAACTAAGTAAGTATTAAGAAGTGTAAAAGACAGGCAAAGACTTTTTTATTTATTTATTTCATTTGGTTCGTTACAAATAAAAATCCAAGTAGTACCCCAAGCTGGCAGTAAAGTAGCTATAACTATTTTCACAACTACTTTTAAAGGGTTTTTACCTATTTATTACTAATAATCTCACTATATATCAATAAACACTTTGGGTTACACGTTTTTAAGTATTATGTATGTATTTGATACTGCGAATAATACTTTACTAGTAATGTCCTATGCAAAGTAATTATATAATTACTACTTCCAAGCACACTAACAGAATTTACTCCAAGGTCGTCATTTCTTTTCAGTGATGTGATAGTAATTGTTCAAAATTACTGCTTCTAATCTGGTTACTGAATTACAACTTTTAAGTATCAGAACCTTCCTGAATGAAGCAGCAACTACTCCATTACGTCCAAATGTACTCCTATAAGATATTTCTGTAAAGTAAAACGAATTGTTGCAAAGTAGAAAAAGTTATCGTCCAATGATACTTTAAACTGGCTATTCGGTTGCAATTTAGAAGTAAGAATTACAGTAATTATATACTACAAGGAAACTATTACCTCTTATACTTGAGGTCCCGGAGATAGGGGGCGCTGGTACGAGATTCGGTCTACAGTGACCTTATAAGGACAGTGGCGATAATAGAAGCCCACCCGCCATATTGATGTAAAATTACTATAGGTTTAAGTGAGCGCACACATATTATTGTAGTTTTTCGCAAAATATGACTAAATTAATCTACTTCAATACATTAATTAAAGGAAATTGAATCAGCTAAAAGGTTAATTAATGAAATTATTATTAATTTTACTTTACACTGACAACCTCTGTCAGCGTGAGTTGTAAACATAGGGATACATTAAAATAAATAATCTATGCGAACTATCTAGTGCAAAATTACTTTTTCATTTAGATTTTTAACAAATAACAATATTTGTGCAAGTGATTAATGACAGTTGTCTCTCAAGTGAATTTAGTTATGTAGTATGTACTGAAGAAGACCTACAAAATAAAGTTTCTTTTATGCTAATCTTTGATAGCTCCTACCTCAAATTGGGGTGCTGAATAAAGTAAAACATACACTAAGACATGAAACAATATTGTCTTTTACCGCAAAATAAAATCAAAACATAATAATGTGCAATATTTAATAACTTAATAAAGTCATTTACAAATTTATCACAAAAAGGTGAACCAGGCTTAAACACCTCCATTTGGCCAAAGGCTTAGAACTTATTGTTTCAATCAATATTCATTTTAATAATCACAAAAACTAATAAAATAATACACTAAAACAACAAACCTCATAAGAAACCCCTACGTGGTAGTAAGTATAAGTAAACAAAACGATTTTAGCAGCAATATGGCCTAATTAATCAAAAATTGGTTACCTTATTGTCGACACCGTCCTTATATGCGATTTAATTTTAGGTTCTTAGCAGAGCTAGAATACTAAGTGAAACACATGTATCCTACCTCAACAACTAATAACGTATCCTATATATGCTCTACATCAATTTCGCAATTTGAGTATTTAACTGTTTTGTTTGTATTAAAAAGAACCATACATATTTATGAAACGGATTAAATAAAGACAGAAATAAGAAAGTAACAAATAGGGTGAATTATTACTATTCGGCTACTTAAATGGAAGTACACAATTCCGTACTATCTACGTGATAGTCAAAATCACAGTTACATGTTATTTATGAAACAGTTACCCTAAAATTGTTCCCCATTTTGGTAATGACTACGTAGTCTCAGCTTAAACGGAACGTGGCGACACCAAGTTCCGGTAACTTCATTGAAAATATTTGTGGTAACAATGACGTATTCATGACTAAAAGTGCTACTTGGGACATAAACAAAATATTATTGTAATTCTGCTTTACAAGAAGAACGAACATGTTACATGAGCACAACCAACATATGTGTATACAAACGTTATATTAATAAATTAAAAAAAAAATATATTGCGGCAACATACAATTAATGTAGACCGGATCTGCAGACTAGGGAAGAAATTAAAATATACATATCCTCCACTTGAAGCAATTAATTTTGCTTTTCTTTTAAAAGTTGTTTAGCTTAAATCAATTCTATTCAATACCCCGTTTTTCCGACTCGAGTACGGTAAATTAAGAACCTTCTAAATTCACAATTTCGCGAGATGGGACATGGAAGCGAATCGATGCAAGTAGCTTAGAGCAGTCAATATTATTACTAATTATTTCGTGTCCGAATGTTAGAGTTAGAGAAATCTATCGATATTTAATAATTGTAGACGTTGCTGATTTGGTATAAGAATCTTATATATATTCAGTTTACACAGCAAATAATTGACAAATTAGAGACAAATAAAGGGTCTTTCCTACGTCGACATTTGTAAAGTCCCAGCATCGCCTCATTATGAAACCCGCCATTCTAAAAGCCTTTGACAATATATACTTAGTATGGTAGTTGAAGTTTACAATCAAAAATAACTCCAAGATTTTCAGTCAAGTGAACGCGAGGTATTGTGAGTTAAAAATATGATAACAATGTAAGAAAGAAGAACGTTTTTTTTTTAACATAATAGTCTTACATTTGTATACAATGGAGTTTCTTGAAAACAGTTGAAATTTATTATTATTATAAATGTATTATATTATTAATCATTATTCACAGCCTCTGCATTTGACTGCTCTAACTGAAACTTGAAACTATTAACTCCTTTTTTATTGTTTGGCTGTCATATTTACTTCATGTCAAATTAACATTAGAAAAAAGCTAAGAAAATATTTTTTACTCTTTATTAGCGTTTTGATATTATTACTCGAACTTTGCTTACTGCGGCCCGAAATAGTCCTTAAATATAGTTCTAAACCTTAAATTTTGGAGCCTCCTGCCTAATAGTCATTCAAAAACCGCTTTATTAGTTGCATGGTTCTGCATCTATGTTCTTCTTCCTTTCTGTCAAGATCCATACAGAACGACGAAGAACACATTAAGTTGTTCTGGTGGTTCGGAAGGGTTATCAATATATGTTTATTATATTTAATCAAGTTTATTTGTTTATTTTTTGCTTATTTTTATTTTATTTTCAAATTTTAAATAATTAGCTATAACAATATTTATAGAAAAAATAATGAAATTTATAAAGATGAAGAATAATAAAAATATATTAATAATTGTTGTTTACATTATGTTCATAGAGCACATGTAACATGTAGAGAATCGGCGCAGAATACCTTTCATAGTCTACGTCACAGCCCTGGTTTCGGGGATTTCATAGGCCTTTCGTCTTAGATAAACGTTATTATCTATTTTTAGAAATTTTTACAATCAACAGCAAAAGTTATGGTACGAGCGGGGATCGAACCCGCACCTTTGGATCACTAGTCCATCGCTCTAACCAATTGCGCTATAGCACCACTGATAAACAATTCGTTAGAACTTGTACATATTCAAACCCGCTAGTATCATAACTGTTGTTGATCCTGCAAAATATTCTAACCTTATTACGCGGCGTTCCTGACTAGAGGTCAAATCTAACATCATTACTAGGTACCGTCCATATTAGTAAATTTATTATTTTACGTTTTGCCTGTATAAGCCAAATTTTGATCAACAATGGTTATGATACTGGTGGGGTTGAAGTTCTAACGAATTGCTTCAGTGGTACTATAGGCCAAATGGTTAAAGCGATGGACTAGTGATCCAGAGGTGCGGGTTCGGTCCCCGATCGTACCATAACTTTTGCTGATATTTATAAACATTTCTAAAAATATATTTCACAGTTTAAAAATAATCTGATAAAATACTTCTATTCATCATTGTCTATATTAATTTTTTTTATTAAAGATAAAATCTTTCATATTTATTGGTTTTATAATTTACAATAATTTAATTAGAAAATAACAAAAATTAATGCACATTCAAAAAGTTTTTTTTTCTAGAGGAGTTAATATAGAAAGAACATTCACGAGCTTCTTGGACTACTTTCATTTGCTAATTGCTTTTTCAGTTAATGCTGTCGTTTCGGTAGTTAGGTTTTCTACCTTCCTCAGGGCTGCAATAAATAAAATAAAATAATAATTTAAGGACTAGACGAAACACACAAAACTAGAGACAAACATTTTTCATTAAAAAAAAAAAGAAAATATAAACAAATCATGTAGAAATAAACTTTTTCTGCAGCAAAATAGATTAGAGCTTAAAAAAGGGAAAATAAAATCAACCTTTTTAAGCTGCAATCTGTTCTACTATAGAAAAGTGTGTTTTTTTTTATTTTTTTAAATGACACAATGTTTGTCCTGTTTTGTATATTTCGTCTAGATGTGTCTATTTCAAGTTTATATTCATTGTACCGCTGAGGAAGGAAGAAAACTTACTACCGAAACGTCGGTATTAACTGAAAAAACCATTAGCAATAAAAAGTAGTCCAAGAAACTCGTGAAATTTCTTTCTATATTAAAAAATTGTGTTCTTACTAATTAGAAGAAATAAAGCTCGCATGAAGTATTCGTTGTCAGTAATACTATACTAGTGTGCGATACACGTGTTAAAAATTTGCAAATATGCCTGGAAATTCGAACGCTTTTATGCCTTTCTAAGTCTAGTGGGATCCAAACTGCTTATGACAATATCTATCTATTAATTTTATCTATTTTATTTCATTGCCACCCAATCAAGTCAATTTTGCGGGAGGGATAAAATTTATTACAACATTTACTGATTTACTGATGCTCATAAAACGTCTTTGAATAAAATTGGCTTAATTTGGGTCTCGTTATGGCAAGAATCCACTTAAGTAATTAAATTTCTTTAAAAGCGTATAAATGAAAGCTCTAAAATTACAAAAAGTAACAAAACTTGGAGGCTCGCTTTTCTTGAATTAATGGGATAAAATCTTTAAATAAAAAAGCCAAATTACTAACTATTTCTTAGCAACTTGAACACTTTTTATACGAAATATGAGTTTATTCACGAACTGGTTATCGAAGTTTCCTTCTATGACTCACTTTTGAATAAAAAATTATTTTCTTTGGTCAATGGATGAAATATAGGATTCGAGATGTTACATCTCGAAACTTATGCAAAATTTAACCCGTCAGCAGAAAACCACCTTTTTAAGGAAACATATATTTTTAACGTTCAAATCACCTTATATTGTTGTTCGAGATATTTTACGCCGATATTTGATTTCCGAGGCTCCCCTTGCTAATGTCCAGCCATAATAAACTAGTTAAATTTAACGTAATAATTCTGATTATTAAATATGTTGCAGCTCATTTTTTTGAAAGGGTTAAGCGTCACTTAAAATAGCCTAGGATATTTCCAAGAAATTGTATACTAAGAAGTAATGGTTTTTATGTTTTACTATGTTGGTACTATATTAAATGTTTCTCAAGGTCCTATGCAAAGGTTCAATACACAAACATGCTTTTCTTAGTTTTACTTTAATATTTTTGTTTCAGATAGAAAAAAGCCCTTGCAATTTTGCATTAACAACATTTTTCACTAACCCCAATTTGCAAGGGTCGCTTGCATATTAAATTGGGGTTAGTTAAATGTGTGGTTGATGCAATGGACCAAAATTGCAGGTTTTTTTTCTAGAGATGAAAAGGATATCCGGTAACTATCGGAGTATCCGGCCTAAATTTACTATCTGTCCGGATACCAGATAGTATCTCAATATCCGGCTGCGGATACTCAAAAAGTAACTTAAATAACAAGATATAATGGACTTAGAGTTATGACGGCGTTTATTTAAAACTAAAAAAGTTACAAAACCCTTCATTCATCATCAAATTCATTATTCACTATAATGAAAAATGTTTAAACTAAAACTAAAAACTTTAATAAACAAAAAATGTTAAAATACAAAGAGATCTGAAAATTTGCCCTATTGTTATTTTTCTTTTATCAAATAGAATATTTAAAATTAATAGCCAAAATTAGCTAGTGGCAAATTTTCAGCGTGTGCTGGCAACAGGCGATTTCGCTTGTTTTAGTAAACCAAACTAGCTTCGGAAAACAGCCTCTCACTAAAAACACTGTTGCAAGGAGCTGAAATGTATATTTTGGAAAACTTTGTCAAATTGAGATAGTGTTTTGAGTTAGCCGACTACTAAGTTACTTACCTTTTTCCCTTCACCACCACGAGAAATTTGAAGCCGGCGCAAAAAAACAATCAGCAAACTTATTATTTTCATTAGTAATGTCAAAATTTTGCCAAATTGGCAATCTTTTTTTCACTGATAACATGTTCCAATGTATTTTTTACGATATATATTATATACTATAAAAATTATAATAATTAATAAAACAAAAATAAAAATAGTAATATAACCAAACAATTGCACATAAACTGCTCGCCGAATATTCGGTATGCGGTATCCGGCCAAGCAACTATCCCTTTCATCTCTAGTTTTTTTTACCTGATATACCTACAATCTTAAGATCAATCAGTGGTTCGTTCGTAAGGTCCTTTAGTCTGTATTATGTAAACAATGACAATCTTGCCTTCACAAATAAACCAACAATATTTCATATATACCCCGGTAATCAAAGAGGAGGAAAATTTAAATCCCACAAATAAGATATGTGTGGTCATTTTAGCAAATAATACTCTAGAAGATTTTGTATATTTTCATATGACCAATGAGATACAGATACAGAACGTCATGAGATACAGATATATATTTATAATCATTGTGCGGTAATACCGCTCTTAATGTGTCAATTAGGTTGTTAACTTCGGAATAATAGACACATACTCTTCTTCTGTAGAAAAAAAACGTAATGTCAAAGTTCTGACTGCAATTTTAAGAGACACAAATCTCAAACCAAGACTAGAGGCTTAAATGAACATCCTGAACCTTCAAATAAAAAATAATTTTCATTCTTGTATCTTATATGTTCATCATTTCCAGAATCGCTACATTTAGGCTCTTCGTTATCCAAAATACAAGGTTGTGAGGTTTTTTTAATAAATTGAAAAGGCCGTACCTTTGAGGGTAAATTAGGTTACTGCACAATTTGTCTGGACTTTATAAGTAATCTGTGATACGGTTTTTCGATCCTGTCCAACTCGTGAGTATCGCAAACTGATCTTTAAGATTTTACCATGCAACATACGAATATATAAGAAGCTCATGACTTTGGTGTTCAACTTTGAATCCGAAATAGAGATTATAAGTTTTCGCACGAGTGATGTAAATTTAGGCTTTTGCGATTTAACATTTCTCTCTCGGCACATATAACAAACTTATTTGGGACTATTCACAAGTTACCTACATATTTCCAAATTAATTAAATATTTACAGTAAAATACAGTAAGCAAACTGGAATTATTACCCAACGTTTTCCTGCGCTTGCACGAGGCAATTCTAATTCTTGGCAGAAATCGATTTCAATATCGGAAATGTTATCTATAATAGTGTCCATGATAGTATTAAAAATAATTTAGAGATAATAATGTTCAGTTTGCTGCAACTTCTCCGTATACTTACAAAAAAAAAACTAGTTAGCCCGGCAGACCTTGTTTTGCCTTTTCTGTGAGATGGCGCGATGAGTTTCCAGTGGAATTATAAGAATATGGGGCACATTCACCACATCGGCCAGAAGCCCAGAAATTTCATTGAAGGAAAATATATTGGTTCAATATAAAAAGACGTTAATTTAAAAAAAAAATCATGTAAGTTGGTGCAATACAACTCTTTTACCAACTTGCTGAAAAATCTGGCGTAGTATTATAAATATATAGATAAATATCCTGCAACAACACATATAAAATAGTCAAACGCATGAAACTACGAAAACTTATAGAGTAAGGAATTAAAGAATAGCTGTTCAGGTTCCATACACTTTCAAAAATACATAATGTACAGGGTATCCCATTTTCGGCACTTTTGCGGGGCATCTTTCTTATTTTTAAAGATAAAATGTTACGGTTTTCGCGACGGTGTGCTACTTCTTTGTGAAATTAAAGATGGCCGCAGCAGAATTTTCATAATCCTTTTGATTTTTGAGTTACAGGGCGTTTTTGAAAATGTTTCATTTTTAGGCACCCCTCGTATCACAATTATAACTGATAACTTATCGGAAACTATTCCTTGTATGACTTTTTCTGTAGAACTCAGTGCCGCTTTTAGAATAAGTAAACGGGGTCAGGTCAATGAGTTATCGGACTCTATTTTTTTTAATGGGACACCCTATATATTATTCTTTATATTTATTAGGAATAAAGAATATGTACAGGGTGTTCCAGCGAGGACTGAACAGGGACCTATTTTCGAACATCCTTGTATTTTGGAAAAATTCAAAATAGCCAATCGATGTATTTTTTCTTGTAGAATCCAAAAATGTCATCGAAAAAATATTTGAACCAGAAACAAAAGAGTTTCGCTATGCATCAGGTGTTTTTTAAATGGAATGTATCGTTTTTTATACGATTTTTGGAAAGAGTGATTTTTTTTATGTCCGTTCTGATTAAAAGATTTGATTTTGCGATAGCTGTTTATATTACATTTTAATGTTTTACAAACTAAAATTTTAGCTTCACCTGTTTAAAATATACGATAGGTTGGTATAGGTGATCAAGGTAAAATGACGTTTGAATGCTTTGTCAATAAAAATTGACATTATTTTAATTATTGTCTTCACCTAAAAAATATATATTTGACTCTGATCGAAATGAAATACTCTTTGGACGAGAGACTACAGATTGTTATGCTATTTTACAAGTGCCAAGAAAATGCAAGAGAAGCAAGAAGAAGATTTATTGCAAATTTTCATAGAAATATATCCATCAATACAATTCTAAGGATAAAAAACCTATTTGAGGAAAATAAAACTTTACATGATAGAAAAAGAAATTCAATAAAAAATAATTATTAAATAATAAAATAAAACTACTAATAACATAAGTTTTCAATGTGACCGCCGTTTTTCTCGAAACAACATCGATAACCCCTTTGTAGCCTTTCTAAACTTGCTGTTACAATATGATTTTCCTGGTTAAGGCGGTTTATTTCATCGACAATTTTTCCCATGATCTCTTGAATATTTTCGTTTCGTTGTCTGTATACGACGTTCTTCAAATGGCCCCAAAGAAATGTATCCAAAACTGAGAGGTCGGGGCTATTGGGCGGCCAAGCATATGTTCCATTTCGCCCTATCCAGTCGTTATGGCGCCGATTTAAAAATTGAACCACATCATGCACGGCATGAGGAGGCGCCCCATCATGTTGCCAAATTAAATTCTGATATTCTGCCAATGGTAAGTCTTCCAAAAAATTTTCAATTTCGTTTTCTAAAAACTCATAATATCTGTGCCCATTTAAACTCCCGTTAAAAAATATTGGTCCCAAAATTTTATTGTTTTTTATCCCACACCAAACATGAATAGAATTCCTCCCTTGAAATTTAATAGTCTGGAACTTTTTTGGATTTTCAACGGCCCAGTGGTGACTATTATGTCTGTTGAATACTCCCGATGTTGTGAAAGTAGCTTCGTCGGTCCACACAATATTTTTGAATAAATCAAGGTCTTCGTTTTCTTGCCGAATTACCATTTGAGAAACAAATTGGAAGCGAAGTTCTTTTTGTGCCGGTGTTAGGTGCTGAAGTGGAAGGATACGAAAAGGCCTAAATTTATGAATTTTCAGAGTCCTGTGAACAGTCCCTCGGGTAACTCTTCTGCGCCTTACACCGCCACCGTACTGAACTTCCCGAACTGCATCCGAAATAGATTTGGTTGGATTAACTTGAAAATAATTTATAATGGCCTGGTCTCGATTTCTTCTTCTTTGTATATTTCTTTTTCTATCATGTAAAGTTTTATTTTCCTCAAATAGGTTTTTTATCCTTAGAATTGTATTGATGGATATATTTCTATGAAAATTTGCAATAAATCTTCTTCTTGCTTCTCTTGCATTTTCTTGGCACTTGTAAAATAGCATAACAATCTGTAGTCTCTCGTCCAGAGTATTTCATTTCGATCAGAGTCAAATATATATTTTTTAGGTGAAGACAATAATTAAAATAATGTCAATTTTTATTGACAAAGCATTCAAACGTCATTTTACCTTGATCACCTATACCAACCTATCGTATATTTTAAACAGGTGAAGCTAAAATTTTAGTTTGTAAAACATTAAAATGTAATATAAACAGCTATCGCAAAATCAAATCGTTTAATCAGAACGGACATAAAAAATCACTCTTTCCAAAAATCGTATAAAAAACGATACATTCCATTTAAAAAACACCTGATGCATAGCGTAACTCTTTTGTTTCTGGTTCAAATATTTTTTCGATGATATTTTTGGATTCTACAAGAAAAAATACATCGATTGGCTATTTTGAATTTTTTCAAAATACAAGGAAGGTCGAAAATAGGTCCCTGTTCAGTCCTTGCTGGAACACCCTGTACAAGTGTGGAAAAATATATACAGGTATGCAGTTATTTTGATTATTGATTAAGTTTAAAGTTCGAGATCTTCTAAAATTGTCTTTTGTATCCAATTAGTAGGTAGTAGGCTATGGCTAATTTGTTTGGAAAAAAAAGCAAAATGTCAAAAACTTTTTGGTTTTGTCAGATTTTTAATATTAATGAAATATTTTTGTTATTTTGGTGCTTCTATTTAACTATATACTATATTTAATTTACTTTTTTGGCGATAATGACGGTCTACGAGAATTACGAAAAGTATCTGATCAAAATCTTTGCCCTCTCTCCGTTCCCTCACTAGATTTTATCTCGAACCGTGCTTCCCCGTGTATCCCCACTTCTGTTTCCGAATCTTGTATATGAAACGGCAGTCGATTCTACGTATAAAGTGTTCGAAATAATTTTGTGCTAAAGTTGGCTAGGCATTTTTTGCAATAATTGACAAAGGATTGCACACAGCTGGAGTTTGGAGCAGTCCAAAAACGTCCAAAAGTCACATTGTTTATTAAGTTTTTGTCTAAATATGACAACTTACAAGAACGAAGTACGACTTATTAACGTTTGGATAAAAAATAAAACGTATGTCGTTTGAGGTCTAGGATGCCTAGAGAGACCCAAGACAATTGAACAATGATGCTGCGAGACGAGACAAAATGTGAACTCTCATCTGATTTCGACCTAAACTCGTCCAGGTATCGGCACCATTCAAACTCGAGACACGAGAATATAGGTGTCTGGAGGAGACGAGATTCCTGTCTCGTCTCTACCTTTGATAAAATAAACCATCAGCTTAGGATCTCTTAGGATTTACTAAAATAATTTGCTTACTAAAAAGTTGCATTGCAGAAACTGACCTAGTTTAGGCTTGTTTTTCAGTGTTTTTAGAAAATGGCATATCTTTTTTGATAATTTTAGATGTAAACATTAATAATAAACAAATACAGAGTTTTTGTATATATTTTCAACGAGGTTCATGAGCTTTATTTTAAAAGATTTTTAACTAAACAGCTATGAATTGCTGAATAAATAAACAAGTTACTCTTGCGACAGAAAAAAAATTGCATGAATTTTGTCGTTTTAAATGGAACACCCTATATATTGTTGCTTCATTAATTGGGTTTTTCCTCTGATCTTCTACATATTTAAAATACGTTCGAGAGAGAGTTGTACTGCACCGATTTTAATATTTTTTTGAAATGGTCGTCTGGTGACCGAGACCTTTCAAGACTATTTTTTGTCTTAGAAATTTTTACAGGGTCTTTAACAAAATCAGTTCACGGATTAATCACGATTCTGCTCAAACCGCTTGACCTAAAAGCTGCATTTTGGCATACAGGTTGATAGTAGGATGTAGAGGTTCGATAAGAAGGGATTTTTCGAAAATCAAATTTCAAGGAGGTAAAATCGCCCCTTAAATATTGCAATAATTTTTATTTAAAAAAAAGGTTAGTTTTTCAAAAAATTTGATGACGGAAGTTGGTTTGATTCATATAATCTAATGAAAATCTCCAAGAAGCTTTGGACTATATTTACAAAGGTAACGTTGTTTCTTTGTTCACGAACATTTCTAAACAATTAATCATTAATATTATAATAAACAAGTAAAAATTTATCTCAGCATACTCTGACATTCCTAAGAATGATTTATAAATATGATTTTGTTTTGAATCAAGTTATTTTACTTTAAAGACGTTTTTTCCATCCAACTTGATGGTAGTGCCATGGGCAATCCATTAAGTCCTACATTGGCTAATATTTTAATGAACGATTTGGTGACAACCGTTTTAGACAAGCTGCCATTTATCGTACCGTTTTTTATACGTACGTTGATGATTCCATAACAGCTACACCAATAAAACATCATAGTATCATTCTTCATTGTTTTAATAGTTATCACCCAAAAATACAATTTACAACTGAGAAAAGACTATAATTTCTTGACACTGAAGTGATAGAGGTGAGGTAATGACCAACTGGTATGTCAAGCGAAGCAGTTCAGGAAGAATACTCAACTTTTATTCCAATAACCCAATCTCCCGCATTTATTAAAAAGATTAAGTCCATTTTGAGATAGAATTTATAACAATTTAATAATATATCCGATCGGGTTTATAAACCAGTGTATTAATTGGTTCGAAAATAAAATGAACACAAAATAACAAATCATATATTATATATTAAAAATTTCCTTTTATCAGTGGCTTGTCACAAAAAATAAATGAATGTTTTGATCAAGGAATTTTTAAATTAGCCTTCTGTAATATAAAATCCACTACTACCTTATTTTCTAAAATTAAAGACCTAACACCCATAGAAAAACAATCAAATCTTATTTACAGTATTCCCTGTTCTTGTGGCAAATTTTATGTCGGCCAAACAAAACAATATTTGAGCAATAGATTGATATATATATATATATATATATATATATATATATATATATATATATATATATATCAACATCAGTATGATGAAATTATGGTTAGAGAGACCAACTGGTAGAAACGAAACATCAGTGAAATGATTCACATTAATTTATCAGAGACCATAAACCTTAGGACTGATTCACAAGGGCTTAGTGCAGTATATACAACTATTTTAAAAAAATGGAAAGAAAAACACGAAAATTCGGTAATAGGGCAATAATAACATATATCTATAATTCTATAAAAAAAAAGGAATAAATAGCAACAAACATCATATAATATTATTTAGTTTTCTTATGTTCGTATTTTTTCTGTAATTCGTTTTAATAGCTTTATATTTAAATAACTAAAACTACAAGTTTTGGTTGTTTTTGTTTTGTTTTAACTATCTTAACTACACTTGTAATTACTCAATAACTATACAAAAAATTTACTTTTAGTTTAAATGGTTTCCTTTGTACTATACACATAAAAGTTTAATTGTGCTTGAACTTTGCTCGCTAAAATTCAGAACTGTCTAGCATAATAACATCTAGTTGGAACTCTTAATATCGCCGTAAAACCAATTGGGAAAAAAAATCCAAAAAACCATCAACTCAGCTGTCTCTTTTCCAATGGAACACGCACAAATCAGTACTTTATTGGCCGCACGTAGCCTTATTACGTTTTGATTAGAGAAATGTTTTCTCGTGT
Organism: Kuschelorhynchus macadamiae; assembly: GCA_030620095.1. Taxonomy (NCBI): domain Eukaryota; kingdom Metazoa; phylum Arthropoda; class Insecta; order Coleoptera; family Curculionidae; genus Kuschelorhynchus; species Kuschelorhynchus macadamiae. The sequence continues at coordinate 1,020,305 of JAUTXW010000070.1, forward strand.
GTGTGTTTTTGTTGTGAAATATTTTCCTTCGCGTCACATCTAGGAATTATAGGCAAAGTGCGGACACAACGACACTAACAATTATTCAGGTATATTTTTAATGTTAATTCATAATTTTTCAATTTTTACGCTGTGTTCTGTTTCCAGAGCTTGAAAAAAGTATCAATAAAGATACGAAACGTCACACCGGAATTAATCAGTGTATTTTTAGAGTCTTCTCCTAACCCACGAATAAGAAAATATTTTTAGAATAATTGGAGAACGAAATTTTTGGAGAAAATATTAAGGGAGACGACCCGCAAAAGTGACGAAAATTTGATAACCTGCTCAGCTACGCTCCAGGGTTAGTAAGATACATTTACTTGAATTCTAAAGGATCTGATAATAATAATAATAATAATAATATTAATAATAATAATAATAATTCAACTAATGCGGCTATTGGTAGAAAAGAATCTGCACTACAGAAGTCTGAAATACATGGTTTTATGTACCTTTATTCGCATTCAATCAAATAAATAAAAGATTGGCCTATGATTAAGGTCGAACAAATAATTCCCATGTAATTGAAAGAATTTTATAGAATTTCTTGATGGGAATAATTTTCACTAAAAAACTTAGATTCCTTAAGGTCGCAAGTAATTTACTATTCGGTTGCAACGCTAAAATATTGTTAAAATGAAGAAGCTAATTGTACAGTTGCATATACGAATGAACTGTATATTTTTACCATTTTCTTGCTGTCTGATACCTTATTAGTGAACTAATTACAATACAAACTACCTACCTAGTTTGAAATGGAAAGAAATGCTAATTAAAACACATAAACATCTGTTCCAATAAAATGTTAAAATATATGACCAAATAATACGACTCTCATTAATTCTCTATTTTGTACTTTTATTTCTTCCTGTGACAATATATAAGCGCGAACCTTCTTGAGAGGCCGCCACTGTGGATCTTAGAAAGGAATAAATTACATTAGCAGCGTTTTCCAGCTAGTGGCAATACTTCAATTCAACCTTGGCATACGTATCATGCTCTGTTACATGGGCAACTTTATAATATTAATGTAAAAGATGGAAAATATTTTTATTCTTTTTCGGGAAAAGAGTTTCACGAAAATTCTTTGTTTCTCTGATAAAATGTATATAGACGTCATTGGGCGCTTTGTAGTTACTTGGCTTAAAAATATAGTAACTGACAAAGTAAGAAAAACTTAGAAAACATAGTACGAAAGCTTTCACGTCAATTAGGAAATCATAGTTTTTGGGTTTACATTTTGTCAAAATGGAAATTTATTCCAACGGAAGGAAGCCAAATTCTTTGCATAATTCTGAGGATATTATAAGAGAAAAATCAAATAATGGGGTTATACAAGTCTCACCTGAGCTCTGCCCAACGTATCTCGTAAAAAATTAATAAACTCCAAAATGAGAAAAATATTCTAATTTAATAAAATGTATATAATATAAATACAATTTTTTATTTTCCACGTACCTACTATACTATACTATAGATGTTTTCTAATCAAAAGCAAAGTTTAATTTGTATTAAGTAACTGTTAACTGCAACATAAACAAACTTTATATTTTTAATATGAAACAAATTATAAAAAAATGTTCGTTTGTTTGCAATACAAAAAGGCTTTCAGGTGAAAATATCAAGTGCTAAATTGAAAATTGCAGACACAACATTTAGTAAAATAATATTTAAAATTAATTATGAGTTGCTTTTTTTACAATTCAGAGTCTATCTGATGTGACATACATCATGTTTAGAAAAATGAAGTAAACAGAAATATAGTCGCAGGGAGGGATCTGAAGAAGTTATTAAAAATTTTGACAAAATAGACTTTTACTCACATGCGAGTTTATATAAGGCAACACAATATTTAGTTACTTCAAATGTTGACTAAGATAGCGTAAAATTTAAATTCATGTAATCAGAATTGAAGCGCTAGTAGATTTTTTAACACTGTACAAAGGAAATATCGATGACCATTCTTGGAACGTCGTAGGTATGGAAACCAAATAAAAAGCACATAGCCAATTCTTTTGAAAGTCAGAAGATGTTGCTTATATAAATAAAAATTCTAAAAGAGTATTAAAATAAACAAGTGCGCAAAAACTAATAATGATTCCCATCGATCTGCTCAGCGTTTCAGCTCAACTTCCTCAACAAGTGAATGCAGTTCTATATTCAACTTCTGGTCCGGCAACCACAACACACCAAAAACCATAGGGCAAACAATAAAATAAAACTCCGTTGCTTCTTTTGCACTTTATATAACTGATTTTTTACTTTCAATTTAAAACACAGTGTTTTCTCAACATAAGTTACAATGTTATTCAGAAAAAAAATTCATTACGACAATATTTAAATTACTACCATTATTGCTACTAGGCGCACGCAATTCCCGCATTTTTAAGAATGATTTGGTCTAGCTTTTTAGTAGAAAGTTTACCGAAAAAAAAATGACTTTATAGATCAATTTTTGCTCAGTTAGCTTAGAACCTAAATAGGTTTCTGGCTGCCTTGTCTAAAATAAACTGTAATGATTATATACTTGTTTTAATGGTATTAGGAATTACGAAACCTGGCTTTGTCATATAGGGTAAAATGGTGCAGAATAGGGTATTGGGTTATTAAAGCAAGCATAGTACTTCGGACTCGAGTCGATGTGGAATCTTAAGCCAAAAGATGATATTTCATCACTGACTTATATATCATCGGTAATATGTAAAGGTTCTAGCCTGCATTACAAGTTTCTGGATAACCGTTTGCAAAAATCGAGTTTCATCCTCTATAGACCAAAAGTTTTTTACCAATTTGCCATACAAAAATCTACGTTTTAAAAAAATATAAAGAAAAAACAACGAATATAAGTAGTGGTTTGTGGGCAAACAAGTTAGATAAAATCCAACTAGATATCTGCAGAGGCTGCACAAACTTGTTATATATTTAGATTTTTAGTATGTTTGGTAACATACGGTTTATATTACAAACAAATCAAGTTTACGCTAATAGTTATTTACGTTACAAGGGTTATTACAGTACCAGTTCGATGCTTATTACAGTAAGAGTTAGAAGTTAGAGAGTCCCTAGATGACAAAAAACATGTTTTCTCGATTTCGTCGGTCTGTATATCTGTTGCGTAGGTCTGTTGGTCTATCTGTTCGTGGCAAAGCTAAAAACTACGGACCTGGTTGACTTCAAATTTTGGTCAAAAATTAAAGGTCGTATGGAGATAATCTGGTAACATTTTGATAAAAATTCAATATGGCGGCTTAGTAAAATGTTAAAAAACACTTATCTAATCTATCTCAAATTTTGCACAAAAATCAAGTATTATGTAGAAATCATCTGATAATATTTTGGTATAAATTCAAGATAGCGGAAGAAACAGTGGCTTAATAAAATATTTAAAAATTCAGCGTGAAAAGTTACTTAATTGCCTGATTTCAAATTATGGGCCATAACTAATTTTATAGGGATGAACTAGTAAAACTGTGGTACTAATTCAAGATGGCGGAACAAAATGGCGTCCAAATAAAATATTTCTAATCGTGAAAAAATCACCCTCTCAGAACATACGTATTTTCTGGTTTTAGCGTTCGTAGATGCCAAAAAATATGTTTTATCAATTCCACCGTTCCGTCTGTCGGTTTGTCTATCAATCTGTCAGTTCGCGGGATAGCTTAAAAATTTCTCATCAGACTTTAAAAACCATTGACTTTTTTAAAAAAACAAATTTTAGTCAAAAATTAAAGGTCATATGGGAATGACCTGGCAAAATTTGGGTACAAATCAAATATGCCGAAACAAGATGGCGGCCTAGTGAAAAATTTATACTAAAAAACTAATTATTCAATTTCCTCAAATTTTGCACAATCAAGGGTTACATAGGAACGAACTTTTATAAGATAGCGAGACAAAATGGCAGCCTAATAAAATATTTAAAAGATCGTCTTGAAAAAAAAACTACTTATTAGATTAATTTCAAGATTGTATTCGTGAAAAAAATAACCTTGCGAGAATTTTTCAGATCTTTAGATTGCAGGTCTCTAGATGTCGAAAATCAGGTTCTCTCAATTCCGTCCTATCTAGTCGCGGCATATCTAAGAAACTACTTACCCGATTGACTTCAAATTTTGGCCAAAAATTAAGAGTCATATGGGGATGACCTGTAATGTTTTAGTGAAAATCCAAAATAGCAAAACAAAACGGCGGCTTAATGAAATGTTAAAAAAATTGTTATTAAAAAATTACTTATCCAATTTATCTCAAATAAAGTATTATGTAGGAGTCAGCTTTTAAAAATTTGGTACGAATCCAATATGGCTGAAAAAAATGGCGGTTTCTGTCAATTCTGTCAGTTCTAAAAACTATTTATTAGAGTGACTTCAGAAATTAGGGGTTGGAGATGACCTGGTAATATTTTTGTAAAGATGCAATATGTCGGACCAAGGTAGCGGCTTAGTAAAACGTTAAAACAAATTACTAGAAAAACTAATTATCCAATTTCCTCAAATTTTGCACAGAAATCAAGTATTACATAGGAGTGGTAACATTTTGGTATGGATATAAGATAGTAAAAAAATCTTATTCAATTAACTTTTTGCAGAAAAATTAAATCTGATATTGCCATAAACTGATACGAATTCAACATGACGTAACAAAATGTGTCAATGTAAAAACTACTTATTGAATTTATTTTAAATTATGCCCATAAATCGAGTGTGGCAGAGATAGAAACTGGTAAAATATTGATCGGAATCTAATATCATACAAAATGGTACCCAATAAAAATGTTTGAAAAGATAGTATAATAATATGTGATACTAAATGACTATGTACTGAACTAAATTGGGTCACACTTCACTATTCCTAATAAAAGGAAGGATTTATATCGAGGGAAGTTCCGGGTAAAGGAAATTTACCGATTTTTTAAATTTTAATGCACGTATCTGGACGTTAACATATTAGAAAAATGTGTAAAGATAACAGCACTTAAAAAACTTCCAATTTAAAAATAAATATTGCGTTTACCTACGATTTTCCCTACTACTATCTATAAGAGCACACTAGTGCTCTTAATAAAATCAGTACGAAATAACTGATTCGTTTTCAAATCATTCATAGAGGTCACTACACAATCACTACAAGCACGTATCAGATGCACTACAAAGGCCAATCCATTCGAGAATTTCACCCTAACGCTCTATGTTCATCATACAGAGATATCTTCCATCGCTCGGCGGTTGCAAATATTCTACGTGACAGGCATTTTAGATGACAATTTTTATATGCGAAAGTTTGTTACGAATTCAAGCAGATGACATTTCTTGTATCTAATACATTAGGTAACGTATGCAGCCCTTTCAGTAGGGTTTTGGATGTAATAAATAAATTGGGATCAGATTTTAAAGTACCTAATTCTATTGTAAAATATATTTACATATAGTAGAACGAAACCGGAATTAAAATCATTTTACTATTATTTTAAAAATATGACAATTGTTTCATAACCATTTTCCATTGTTAGAGATTAAAAAAAGCATAAGGGTTACTGAATATAGAACTAAGAAAGAAATTATGAAATAGTATATTACCGATCAAGTATTAAAACGTTATGTTTAATTTACATGAGTAATATACAGGGTGATCCTTTATAATGACGTCCCCTTTAAGTTTTTATTTTACGTGTCACAAAAATACTGTAAGTATGGTGATGTAGGTACTGAAAAATGACTTTTTCTGTGCATAATACATTAGGTAACGTATGCAGCCCTTTCAGTAGGGTTTAGGATGTAATAAATAAATTGGGATCAGATTTTAAAGTACCTAGTTCTATTGTAAAATATATTAACATATAGTAGAACGAAACCGGAATTAAAATCATTTTACTATTATTTTAAAAATATGACAATTGTTTCATAACCATTTTCCATTGTTAGCGATTAAAAAAAGCATAAGGGTTACTGAATATAGAACTAAGAAAGAAATTATGAAATAGTATATTACCGATCAAGTATTAAAACGTTATGTTTAATTTACATGAGTAATATACAGGGTGATCCTTTATAATGACGTCCCCTTTAAGTTTTTATTTTACGTGTCACAAAAATACTGTAAGTATGGTGATGTAGGTACTGAAAAATGACTTTTTCTGTGCATAAACCAATTAAAACAATCGGTAAATTTCCTTTACCCGGAACGTTATGAATCTTTCCTTATATTAGGAATAATGAAGAGTTGCCCAATTTAGTTCGGTACACAGTCATTACTGTCTTTTCAAGCATTTTATTGAGCTCCATTTTATTCCATCATTTTAGATTCCTACCAATATTTTACCAGTTTCTACCTATGCCACACTTGATTTTAGGTCATAATTTAAAATAAATTCAATAAGTAGTTTTTACATTGACACCCACCGCCATTTTGTTACGACATGTTGAATTCGTATCAGTTTATCCCTATATCATATTTATTTTTTTGCAAAATTTAAAGTCAATTGAATAAGATTTTTGTTTCGCTATCTTGAAATAGTACCACAGTTTTACTAGTTCATCTCTATACTACAATTAGTTATGGCACACAATTTGAAATCAGTTCATTAAATAGTTTTTCAGGCTGAAATTTTTTAAGTCGCCATGTTGTTCCGCCATCTTGGATTCGTACCAAAATTTTACCAGTTGATTTCTACGCAATACTTGATTTTATACAAAATTTTAGATAAATTGGAAAGTAGTTTTTTAGTAATAATAATTTTTTAACATTTTACTAGGCAGCCATTTTGGTTCGCCATATTCAAAATTTTACCAGGTTATGCTCATATGACTCCAATTTTTAGCCAAAATTTGAGGTCAATCAGGTAAGTAGTCCTTTAGCTATGCGACGAACAGATAGACTGACAGACAGACCTACGGAATTGAGAAAACATGTTTTTGGGCCTCTAGGGACCCTGAAACGTCAAGAATTAAAAAATCTCGGATGGGGATTTTTTTTCACAATTAAAACACTTCTCTTTTAAGACGGAAGTTTTGTCGCCATTTTGTTACGCCATCTTGAATTAGTACTACACTTGTACTAGATCATCTCTGTAACACAATTATTTATGGGACAGAATTTAAAATCAGTCCATAACGTAGCTTTTTCAGGCTGAATTATTAAATATTTTATTAAGCCGTCATTTTGTTCCGCCATCTTGCAATTTTCGTGCAAAATTTGATATAAATTCGATAAGTGAATTTTTAGTAAGAATTTTTTTAATATTTCACTCGGCCGCTATTTTGTACCATCGGGTAAGTAGTGTTTTAGCTACGCCACGAACAGACAGGCTGATAGACAAGCAGACCGACGGAATTGAGAAAACATGTTTTTCGGCGTCTAAGGACCTTGAAAAAATCTCGGAGATATTTTCACGATTACAATACTTCTGAACCACCTTGTAGATGAACTTTTTTTTGATTCCTCGTAAAATTCTAAGCGGAATTCATATGATATACCAAATTCAAATTCAATATTCAAAATCATATTCAAAACATGCTTTATTGACGAAAGATACCTCTTATTGACAAAGCTCTAAAATAAATATATAAACATACATTATTTAAATAAAATATTACATGCTATATACCATGCATCAACGAAAAATTCCTCTATTGAAAAGTATGCTTTCGTCAACAGTACAATTTTTATTTCCTTTCTAAACTTTATCCTATTCGTTGTCAATTTAAGGCTCTGTGGAAGCTTGTTAAATGCCTTTTTGGCATTGTAGGCAATGGAATTTTTTATCTGGGATGTGGTCGGTGTCGGCAAGGTAACATTATTTAAACCGTTTCTCGTCTGATAAGCAGGTATATTGATATTTGTTACCATATACCTAAATTCAACCGTTACTGAAATATTCACATTTTAAATGTTATTTATTAATAAAATAACGTAATATATATCAAATACTTTATTAAATAACTGTTACAAATTATAAATCTAACAAAAAAATTCAATAAGTAATTAAATAAAAAAAATCTCTATCAGTTCTCCCTTTTTCTCGACACGTCGTATGAGTGTTCTTCGAAGTTTCCCTAACGAATCTGTTAAAAAAGATGGGTTATTTTCATTTAAATTAATTATTTCATTAAGTATTAAATCGTTAAGGTTACTGAGAATTTGAGTTAGGTGGATGTTTACACGGTTTTTTTATGTAACCTCTAAGAAACGCATCTGTAGGTGTCAAATCGGGGCTGTTCTGATTTCTGGCCATTTAAGTGACGCATTTTTTCCGATCCACTTAAGAGATTTTCTATTTAGGTAACTAAACACACCACGAATATTGTGAGATGGTGCCCCATCCTCTTGGAAAATGATATTTTGTGACATTAAAAGCACATCTTCTAACTCATTTTCCAAAAGATTTTAATATCGGAATCCATTTAACATAGGATCAAAAAAATACGGACCAATGACTCGATCGCCCAGAATACTACACTAAACATTGACAGATCGCCTTTGGAACCTAAATTCTCATAAGAATGTAAATTCTCTCTAGGCCATTATCAGGTATTTTTTTGGGTTAAACAGGCCACTAGTAGAAAAGATAGACTCGACAGTCCATAAAATTGGTCTGAAAAAATTGTTGATATTCATTCTATTTAAAATCAGTTGGCAAAATGCGACTCGATGATCTTTTTGGCTTTGAGTAAGCTTTGTTGTGGTTTTTGTAATATGTTTGAAATATTTCTTGAAATTATTTGGACTCTTCTCTATGGCGTGTAAAATATTCAAATCTGCATTTTCATCTAAGCTCACAGATTTTTGTTTCTATGTAAATTTGACGTTTCTTGAAACTTACTATACCTATATTGCTTGAATATATTTTATTAATAAACAATATTTCAAATGCGAATATTTCAGAAACAATTGAATGTTATATTATATGAATTATACTGAGAATTTTACTAGGAATTAAAAAACACGTTCATGTATAAGGTGATCAATTAAAAAAAGAACTTTTTGTTGTTTTCTTGTATAGTAATCATTTTTTCAAATTTATTTATACTTAGAAAAAAAGTATCTTACATTAGCTATATAATCAGATTTTATTTATTTTTCTTACTCGTAAAATAAAAAAGTTAAATGGGACTAAATTACAGCAGATCACCCAGCTCACTATTTTTCTTGAGTATTTTCTTTAATCAATTGCAAATATGATAATTTAAAAGTAGGTTTTGCTTTTTCAACTCTCTTTTGACACATCGTCATTCAAATAATGTAGTGTTGAAAATTTTTTTCAACGTGGGTGTGATACAAGGTACTTTGTATCAAATTAACAGTGTGCAGTGGCGGCTATTCAGGTGAAGTGCTACTTCACCAGGAAAATAAACATCTAACTATATTTATTATATATCTCTTAAAATTTTAGTTCTTACATTCATTTATTCATCTAATTGGTAAAAAATAAACTGTACATCTCGAATAAATATTTTACTTGACCGTTGGCGGCATGTCTTTTTAAAACTTTCCATCGAACTTCATTATAACAACTATAACAGTGGCGCAAACCGCTTTGTTTTTGCTGGAGGTCCTATGTTTAGTTTACGATGTTCCTACTATGTTGCCATGACAACGCGTGTCCGATGACGTCGAGCCCAGCGCCATATAACGCTCTCGGTGAATTGTAGGCGCAGTACACTACACCCACGTGTCGTTCAGTTTGCGGTGGTTGTCTACTTTTTTCTCGGATTTCGGTGCAACCGGTGAGTTCCTTTGCATTTAACTTGACTGTTTTGTGTTATATTTATCTATGGTGTTGTTACAACTTCAAATTCGAAGTTAGTAAATGTGATTGTTCAAAACTGGAATAAATTAAAAGACGTCAAAATCAATCAATCAAATCAATCCGCCTTGCGAAAGCATTTTTAGGTGAGGTGAACGATTTTGAATTCACGTTTCTGGCATTAGTGTTTAATGACATTTTCTCAATCACGGACATACTATTTGAAACTCTTCAAAAAAAATCGCTTGACAGTCATTTTTGCATATCCAATATAAAACGCTGTCGTGAGGCGCTCTGTAAAAAAAGAAATAAACATTTTTTAATACAATGTTTGATAAAGCAAATTCTATTACAGAAATAATATGACATACAGAAATGAGCTTGCTAAGCTTTCACCTGAAGAAATTAGGGCTAAGTATAGAACCCTTTTTTTATGAAATATTGGACCATATTTTAATGGAAATGACTCTAAGATTTCAAGACTGTGAAAAACTTACATTTTCATGTTTGGCAGGTTCTGCTAAATTTTCCGAATATAGTTTAAATTTTCCGACTGGCCCGTTTGAAAATCTGTTACAGTTATATGGGGAAATATATTCAAATAGTCAACGACTTAAAAATGAGCTTCGTCTTATTTTTGCCAATGAGGGTAATTGGAATATATCGCTGCAAGAGCAAGTGAAAAAAATAAATATATTTTTACCGAAGCATATAAATTGTTTTCCCTTATTTTGAATACCGTCGACAAGGGCTTCCGTGGTTCTTGCTTCAAATGTGTAAAAACTTATTTAAGAAATACAATATCTCAAGAAAGACTTACTTCTCTTGACAATATTTCAATTGAAAAGAAATTTCTGGAGGAGATTAGGGCAACTCATCCATTTTATGAGGATAAATAAATTTGCTGCTATGAAGGATAGGAGAATTGATTTATTACAAAATTTAGGTAAGTCGTAGGAAATATTCTACCCCCTCTACATATAAAAAAATTTTGTTAACTTTCACATATAACAACTAATATATTGGATTAGTAACACACTATACAATGTGTCCCAGATTCGCTTCTCTATACAGGGATCTCGGCTCCTATTATACCTACAGCAAAGGTTAAATGGGGAAAGTTTTAGATTTACGATCGATCAATTGTTTTTGGAAATATCGGGGAAAAACCAAAAATGGCGATTTCGTTTTTGGCCAGTATATCCAGAACGGTAAACTTGACAGCTACCAAAATATGACATTATTCGGACACATTTTTAAGACACGTATACGACACGTCTTCATTGTTTTTTGTTAACCCGCAACTCGCCTCAACTTTCATTTTTCTTATGGCCGCCATATTGGGTTTTTGGATTTTTGGAAAGAGCCTAAAATTTCCAGTGTAGTGATATTTCACAAGTGCATTAAAGATTTTAGTATAATCGAAATATTACACTTCATAAAGTTAAGTTTCAGTTTTTTCTAAGGAGGCCATGATTTAAAGTAATGTTAGCTCTCAATGCTTTTCTAAGGAGGCCATGATTTATCTCCAACAACATTGGATTTTGGCTTTGACGTTAAGTTAAATAGTTGAAAGTATCAAAGCTGCGCATTAATAAGTAGTAGGTACGCTTTTATCCCAATAAAATTATAAATCTGATACATAAATTGTCAAAACCTATGGAAGCATTCCGTATTCAAATGAAGAAAAGGTTGACATGTTAGCTCTGTACTTTCAATCATACAGAAACGCCGACGTTACCTCAGCAAGGTATTTGCAGATGTACCCCGAACGACGGCAGCCCCATAAAACCCAATTCAGAAAAATCGTAGTTAATTTAATTAATCATGGTGCCTTCCAACAACCTAGAAGCGGATACAATAATAACAATGAAAATCGAGACAGAAACATTTTACAAGCTATCAACGAAAACCCTAGTGCATCGGTAAGAACTGTAGAACAGGAAACTAATGTGCCAAAATCAACAGTACAGAGGGTTTTAAAAAAGAATAAGTACCATCCATACAAACCCATAATAGTACAAGGACTTAAGGAAACTGATTTTCCAAGACGACTACAGTTCTGTGAGTGGTATAAGAGGAGATGTAATGAAAATCCTGATTTTGTAAATCATGTCTTGTGGTCCGATGAGAGCAGGTTCACGAATTGTGGAGTCTTTAATAGGCACAGCCGTCATTATTGGGCTGTGCAAAATCCTCACGAAGTGGCAGAGAGAAGTCTACAGATCAGATTTGGAAGTAACGTTTGATGTGGGATCATTGATAAGTTATTCTAACCAATCTTTTTTAAATAGGCACCAAATGATGGTCAAATAATAATCTTTTTTTTTTCGTTTAGTTCTTTAATGATACTAAAGGAGTATAATCTAATAAAAAAAAAGTAAAACTTTCTACTCTAGTCAGTCAACTTACTTTTTTGATATTGTATTACATTTTTATTCGATCATTTTGTATTGTAGTTTCGAAGAACCTATAAAAATAGAATTGGGTTCTACAAATTGATTAACACTATCTAAATTTTCTGCAGATTTAGCTAATTTTCTAAAATTATTTTAATTGTCTGAATTTAATGATTTATTATTACCCGGGAAGCCTAGTGCTTGCGTTATGAAAAAAATACCATATTAATCAAATTATTTTTCGATTTTCATTATGATTTCTAGAAAGGCGTTCAACTGTATTTCCGAATAATTTAAATTTTAAAGCGCAAGGGTTTGTTCTTTGGATATTTTATGTTTTATTAAGGCACGGTGTACTCCTTTAAGATTATTATATCACTGAAATAAATTGATTTAGTAATTCCGAAATTAATATGCAGTACCAACAAAATAATTTATTACGGCTATTACTTCCCGCTAACGAAATATGTTTTTCCTTTTCATAATAAAGCTGAATAGGTTTCAACTGTATACAAGCTCATTCATTATGGGATGTTTCGATAATTATTTTTGAAAAGAAAATATCTTTTTAATAAAAATAATTTTCCCTTTATAATTTATAGTTTCTAGTACCACCCGGCCGACCCTGCCGCTCTTGACTGTTGGGCACCTATTTATAAATTATTAATCATTTCAGGAAATCGACTTATTGGACCATTTTTGTTTGACTACAACCTAAACGGGCAGAGGTACCTAGAGCTTTTGCGAAAACAGGTTGTACCAACCTTATGAGCTATTCTAACGGAAGATGAATTAAGAAGAACTTGGTTTCAACAAGACGGATGTCCGGCTTGCAATACCATTCAAGTCAGGAACTTCTTAACAGAGCAGTTTGACGATATTTAACGATAGAATAATTTCTTTAAATGGTCCAATATCTTGGCCTCCTAGACCTGTCGCCCTTGGATTTCTATCTCTGGGGTCACACGAAGAATGAAATCTATGAATTTGATCCCTCCGTAACCATAGAAATCCTGAGACAAAGAGTTATGGACACATTTAGAAATATTAACCGAAATACACTTACCAGGGTTGTACGAAAAACAGTCACCAATTGTCAAAAATGTCTCGATGCAAATGGACGTCATTTTGCAGATTTGTAAATTAATGTTACCCACTTATAAAGTAGTTAAAGCTTATTTAGATTTTTTAAGTATTTATTTACGTTCATGTTGTATTGAAAATTCAATGCGTTCAATACATTACTTACTTATTAATGTAATCTTGTAACAAATAAATCATGGCCTCCTTTAAAAACATTGAAACCTAATTTACGAAGTGTAATATTTTGATGACACTAAAATCTCTAATGCACTTGAGCGATATCACAAGACTGGAAATTTTAGGTTCTTTCCAAAAATCGAAAAATCCAATATAGCGGTCATAAGAAAAATGAAAGTTGAGGCGGGCTGCGGGTTAACAAAAAACAATGAAGACGTGTCGTATACGCCATCTTATTTGTCTTAAAAATGTGTCCGAATAATGTCACATTTTGACAGCTGTTAAATTTATCGTTCTGAATATACTGGCGAAAAACGAAATCCGCCATTTTCGGTTTTTCGCCGATATTTCCCACTTACTGATCTGATAACTTATTGATCGATCGTAAATCTGAAGCCAGATATCGAATGCAATAAGTTTCCTCTAAAACTTTTCCCATTTGACCTTTACTGTAGGTATAATAGGAGCCGAAATCCCTACATAGAGAAGCGAATTTGGGACACACTGTATAGGCTTGATAGGCATTGGAATCACAAACATTTTCTGTTTTTTTTACTCCGTAGATTACGAAAAATTATATTTTTAATTCCCTCTTAAAAGGGAAGTATTATAATCGTAGATAAATCACTCTTCAAGTTTTTTTTCAGATCTTTATGTTTCAGGGTCCCTATGTCGAAAAACAGTTTTTTTTTTCAATTCCGTCGGACAGACAGGCAGTCTGTCGATCTGCCTGTTCGCGAGATAGCTAAAAAATACTTACGTGATTGGTTTCAAATTTTGGTCAAATATTATATATGTCATATGGCGATGGGCTGGTAACATTTTGGTAAAGATCCAATATGGCAAAACAAAATAGTAGCCTAGTGAAATGTTAAAAAATATATTACCAAAAAACTGCCTATCCAATGTATCTAAAGTTTGGCGTAAAAATGAAGTATTAATTTATTAAAACTACTTAATAGACTGATTTCAAACCTAATAATATATTTAAAAAAAAACATGGTTAGAAAACTTTTAATATTTGGAAAAAAATTAAATGTAATATAGGGATAAACTGGTACGAATTCAACATGACGTATCAAAATTGCGGTCTGTGTCATTGTAAGAACTATTTATTCTAAATTATGCCCAAAATCAATTGTGCAATAGGTAGAAAAGGGTAAAATATTGGTAGGAATACGATATGATGGAACAAAGAATGTTTAAAAGGACAGTATATATGAACTACTTAATGATTATGTACTGAACTATCTTGGGTCACGCTTCACTATTCGTAATAAAAAGAAAAATTCATAACCAAGGATGTTCAAGGTAAAGAGAATTTACCGATATTTAGAAAAAAATTATGATGTTTGAACGAATAGGTTGTGTGTTAACTAAAATTTGTCCAACGATAACTCGAGAATGGTCAAGAAAATTATTTTCAAATGCTCCACAAATCGGTCCAGGTTTGTGTCTCGGGAAGGTTAGGTTTTGTCTGTCATAGGCGTATATTTTCGGAATTAACGAGTAAAAAAATTAGATTCTTGGATCGCGCAAACTGATAATAGTCAAATATATATAGTTGTGGGTAAATGTTTTGACATTGAAAAACCTAAATTAAACAGGCCACTAGTAGAAAAGATAGACTCGACAGGCCATAAAACTGGTCTAAAAAAGACTCTTTTTCTACGACTCTAAAAATATAAGTGATTGCCAATAGATGACGCTACTAGTATATATTCCAACACTTGTTATGGTATGATTTATATCCTAATAAGTGATGAAATCGAAATGATTCCGTAATTAAAAACTATATTGAAATAACAGTCGTAGAAAAAAATTCAAACTCTAGGGTATACGGATCTTACTGTACGCGTACATTGATATAGCGAAATTTACAATTTAGTTGGTAATATGAGTTTTTAGAAAGAATTAATGGTCGGAGGTTATCCACAACATGGTTTATATCTCTCTAAAACTAATTATGAAATATCCATAACCCAAATAAACTTTTCTTTTAATATTCGTTAAATTTCAATTGATATGTGGATAATATTACTAATAATAAGAGATTTTGTCAAAAAAAAAAACAAATATTAGGAGCGAGCATCCCCTATCCCGCTCTATATGTTCATCTCAAGAGAGTATCATACAAGATGACTTATTAAAATATACGAAATATGTTTAACAATAACTTTTTAACCAAACCTATATATTTGTTAATTTTATTTCTTCTCCATATAATTTTATTCGGTGGATTTTTTCATAGTTACTATCGTTTCCCCGGTAAATATTCGAAGAATATAGTTTTCTGGAGATGAGAATACTAGCCCTAATAGTATTTAATTAAAATTAAAGGATATGTGTTATTACTTAAACCAGAAATAACTACATACATATATTCCTTGTATATTTATCTTAAAACCGTATCCTCCAATTATTTTTGTACCAGTTTCGATTTACCACCAGTTTTAATAATATTATTTAAAATAATAACTAATTATTATGAAAAATCAATAAGTTCTGCTAGACTTTTAAATCATTTTTCAAACCACCCCTCAGTCAAAAATTGTCTATCATGAAATCTCAGAGAGTATTTTAAAATTAAGTGATCCACAATTTCATTCTGAAAACGTTGAGCCATTTAAGCAAAAATTAGATCGTAATTTCTATCCAAAAACTCTGTCAATATAATCAGTAACAACAATTCTCTAGATGAAAAGAATTTAAGACAAATAACTTAGGCAAATGTTGATATAACATATATTAAAATTCCCTGTATCAGAATTATGTCTGAACAAGGTTTTAAGCAAAGAGAATATAAAAATAGATTTTTATCATTTAAAAAGGGCTGGTAACTTGTTTGATTCTTTGAAAGAAAAATTAGAACAAGGATTGATCAGTGAAGTTGTTTTATAAAATTCCTTGTTTGCATGGTAATCTATATGTGGGGCAAACCAAACAACTTCTAAAGAACCGATTAGGAGCACATAAAAGCTCGTGTAACGAGAGTTACAGAAACAGACAAGAACACACGGCTTTGGCTTTGGCTAAACATCATTTTGAAATGATGCACAGCTTTGATTTTGAGTCGGTTGAAATATTGGACAAAGAAACAATTTATTTAAAAAGAATGATCAGCGAAATGATATGTATTCAAACAAATCATACGGCAATTTTATTAATAAAAAAAGCGACACATATAAACTAAGTAGTATTTATTTTATTATAATTACTAAAATAAATCCTAAACATTATTCTTCATACAATACTTATTATGGCAAGAAAGTCATTACTATTTAACCCATTTTTTTTTGTTGAATACCTATTTTATGTTAAGATTAAGGAATAAATGATACACCTTTTAGTGTCGTTTTATGTTATGTATGTGCATGACTTTGTTGTGTATGGTTTTTAAATATAAAGTTTTTGAGATAAAATGCGCAAATTAGCACTCTGTGACCTGTATAAATTTAGATATCAGTAGGGAAGGATACTTTTCCAATTATTTATATATTATTTCTGTAGTAAATGTGATGATTTTAGGTCCTATATTTTATTTTTACAGTTTTTTCCCTCCCTTTCCCCCCTAAGAAAATATATCAATATAGGGTAATCTTCTATTTTCCAAAAAACCAACGAAACTAGTACAAAAAATATATTTCTAATGATAGCAAAATGTATACAAAAAGTATTAAATTTTGACTTACGTTTTACTTCGGGTTTGGTTTTTATTTAAAAATAATACCGGCTAATATTAAAAACAATAGATTTTATAAAACCCCTTACAAAACAAGTAAACAAATCTGTACATTCATCATACCTAAAGGAATACCGATAAATTATGATCTTATGTGTCGATTTCGCTATTATTTTATTTAAATAAAAAGTTAAACTTCTTATTCTTTAAGATTCTGCTTATTTTTCTTGTAAGTTACAAGGTCATAAATACTTGAAAAATAATATCCTTCAGTTCCCACTCTATTACTCTGTATGAAATATATCTTTCCTCATAATAATGCCGACGCGATATTCACTTACAATGTATCAATTTCAACTTTTATGTAGTTTTACGATCGCTATCTGGAATCCTGGTGCAATAAATAATACTGCAATAGAATCAAAAGTGCCTCAGTAGTCATAAACTTTTTATATGGCTTCCAACCTAAAATTGTAAGTATTTTATTTGCAAGCAAGGATGGCAAGGCATATTTCTAATTGGAGGATTAATTAATTAAAATGTCTGCATTTTTTAATTGATTAGGCCCAAATGTTATAAAATTTTTAATCGACTTAATAGGGTTTTGTCTCTTTTTTCATCTTTAATAATTTATATTTTTCATGAAATTTTTATGTTTAATTCCTTAAATAACAAAAGAATAAGCCAGACCATTTTCGACTTTATCGTCCAGCTCCATTTAAGCTTTGGTCCAAAATTGTTGCTTACTTGTCTCGTACGAAAATCCATAAAAGAATTGACATCATCAATGCCTGTCACGTCTCGTATTTTCCCGAGGCCTCGGTCCCTAAGAACCTTGTAAATTATGTAAGAAAGGCGAATATAGGGAACAATAAAATACGTTTTTTCGGTAAATTAGTTTCATTTTCCGCTTATAATGCGCTTTATATTTCCTAGTCTTTGAAAGGTAACAATAATGATATTCCAGTAATTGCTATTCTTAATTTTCCTTTGTTATTTCTATAAAATACTATTATAATAAATCATTCCGGTCCAGGGGAGGGTAGGAAGACTTAAACAATGTTTATATATGTACGTACCAAAATTTATTGCGTATTGCTGACTTGACAAAAATTATTGATGAACGGAAAAGTAATAAGTCGTACTATATAATTTTTGTTATTTTGTTCCAAACAAAAAAGGTTATTCCGATATCTTAAAAACTACATAGGGAAAATAAAAAGGAGTGGAACGTATGAGTAAAATGGATCATCTCAATCAATGATTTAATAACCAATCTCAATAGTCTGAATATTTGTACTATCACTATCATTCACTGATATAATTAAAGGTTTTATGTTTTCCCAATATTTTTTTAATTAATTTTGACTTTAAGTACATGATTAACGCATGCTCTCCGCAACTGAGTTGGATTTTAATTACTTCAGTTCCATTAACAGATATTTATGGGTTTATATTATTGCGTCTAACTTTGTTTTTTAATTCAGCCCATATTATTTCTATAGGATTCAAATCACAGTGGTAGAGGGCAATCTAAGTGGTATGTTACCGAATGCGTTTATAGCCTCATCTACGCAATATGTTTTATCCTACTATTTAGTTTTTAGTACCTCAATTAGTTGTTTTTTTGTATAATTCTCTTGAAAATAAAGGTCATGTTGGCTAAGGAACTAAAGAAGCCACAGTGTAAGATGGATATTCTCTTTCCTCGAGAAGCAGATACATCTAAAATGCACTTTGGTGAAGAAAACAATCTTGCCAACCTTTAATTGTAGCATCATCGGTGTCGGACCAAGCCTCATTTAAATAGTAAATATTTCGGTTTTCTGCGAGGAACTGATGAATTTGGATTTAATATTTGTGTCTCCATTCCACTAGCCGTTGGGTCTCTCTAATGCAAATGCGCTTGTCATTTTTCTTTAAATCGAAATCCAGTTTTATGCAGGAATCAATAATAATGGTGAATGAATAATCAAAATGGCCGCCGGCCAACAGCTGACTTCTAAGTATTTAAAAAAACGGATTAGGTATATTTTGGAGTACATTCTAAAACTGAATTTTATAGAGCAACGATCTGTTAATATTTTTATTTTTTCTATTTTTAGTGAATGTTACGAGGAATGTTCCTTTACATATTTTGAGCATTTATAATACATGAATATTACTAATAAAATATAAGAATGGGTCTTATTTGTCATAATTTAATTTTTTAAATTAAGTTTTTTTACATTTTTAGGAAAAGAAAAATGTTGCCTCTTATTGATATTTTTATAGCGTAAAAATCGTTTTTAAGTAGTTTATCGATAGAACCGTCTTACCGCTTCATACTGCAGATAAAATGTTTAAAAAAATTTTTAGCTTCTATTCAAATAAGAGTAATTTGAGTATTTAAACAAAA
The DNA here is from genome assembly GCA_030620095.1 of Kuschelorhynchus macadamiae. Taxonomy (NCBI): domain Eukaryota; kingdom Metazoa; phylum Arthropoda; class Insecta; order Coleoptera; family Curculionidae; genus Kuschelorhynchus; species Kuschelorhynchus macadamiae. The sequence goes on from JAUTXW010000070.1 coordinate 1,039,825, forward strand.
TAATAATTTTTTATTTGAAGATTCAAAATTTTTTAAACTACGTATTTAATGTGATTGACCAAATAAATTAGAGTGATTGTTTTATTAGATACATCTAAGAAACATATATATATATATATATATATATATATATATATATATATGTATATATATATATATATATATATATATATATATATATATATATATATATATATATATATATATATACATTTTACTTTGATATACTCGTAAAACAATCCTCTTGCCATGTAATGGCATTTTGTTTTTTGTTCGTTTATCGTCCGTCGTCGGATTCACAGTTTTCAACCCAAGCGGCCACGATCTAAACGTTTTAAAGATTACTAATACCACTTCACAGAAAGATTGTGTACTCTAAAAATAAATAACATCACTGAACACCGCTAATGCCACAGTTCAAATTATTTAATAATAAAAATAAAATACCGACCTGTACTGAGAAACGCTTGCAAACCAGACCTTAATTATTTTTTAGGGGGTCAAATACCACCTGATCGTTATTAGCCCGGCAACTTCATGTCCATTTCGGATTGTACCTATCAATAGTAGTAGATATTACTTGCCATAATAAAGAGATGCTTCTGGAAATCGATTTTATATAAATCTTGTACTTTGTAATACATAAAGTTAGTTATACTTAGATCGTTTGTATAGGTAGGTTAGTTATACAGTCTTAGACATAAAAGATTGTAAAAACAGATATAATAATTAGTTTGACTCTTATCTAGGGACAGGCGATAATTGAATCTACCTATCGCATATCGATAGGTGCAAATTAGTCATTAAAATTAATTTATCGATTGGTATTGCCACATATCGAAAGTTCATTTATTTCTATCGATATTTTTTATTTACGTATTGCTATTCGATATATCGCTGTCATATCGACAACTATCAATATATCGATAAAACGCCCATCTTTACTCTTGTCATATAAAATAAAGTTTTATTCGTAATTTTAAATGCAAATTTTAAAAATAACTTGATACATAATGTGACGCAGACGGTATAAAAGATATATTCAAGAAGATTAAAAATGGCAGGTATAAATACTTATAATAAATATATAAAATAAATCTTCCGTAGCAATTGAAACTTGATGGAAACCTTAAAGAAAATTGGATGCTTTTCAAGCAAGCTTTCAATATCTATTTAAATGCAGGTGATCTGAAGAAAGAATCTGGTTAAAAGCAATTAGCTATTTTCTCGAATGTAGTTGGTACAGAATCCGTTAGACTTTTAAACACTTTGAAATAAATAAGGCTCTCGTTCGATATTTCTATGACTGTGAACTTCCTAACTGACATAATGTATATCGTATCATATTTACTTCACTTTATTTGACGAAACCATGGCAATATTGTAGGGGCAATATTTCAAATAGAGTAATCCAGGTAAATATATGTTTTTGGCTGAGGGTGTATCTAGAGCTTACTCATTTGCTTCTGAGGAGAAAACATATACTTCTTTAAGTTATGTAGTTAGTTCTTTAATACAAGTAATGAGTATAAATATGTAATCACAGATTACAGATCCTATGATTTCAAAACTTTCATTTTATTATTATCATGGTTGGCAAAATCCTAAAAAAAGTAATTGGTCCATAATATCTTTAAGAGACCTGGTTTAATAATACTAATTAATGCAGAATAGAAAAACAACGTCTCGATCTCAGTCAAGTTGTTTAACATAATGAAAAATCTACGATTACTCGTGTTTCACCAAATAAACAAGCATTATCAGATGCATTTGGAACCTAATAGTAGCTTATTTAATAAATTAAGAATTAAAAAGCCCACCTTAAAACAACAAAAACATGTAAAATATATAAAACTGTCACCTACAACTACATAATTAAACAATAAAGTGAAGTTATATCTTCCAACATCAAATAAATAATATAACGTAATTTATCAGGGAACGGAAACTTACAGTTCAATCCTTACCATGGACAACAGTTTTTGATAAGTCTTAAAATATTTTTATGTATTTGTTGTTGGACGACATAACCTCGCTTTAGATTTTGTCTAATTATGCGAATTGCATATATTTTACATGTTTTTTTTTGTTTTAAGGTAGACTTTTTAATTCTTAATTTATTAAACACGCTACTATTTGATTCTAAATGCATTTTATATCTTGACTGAGACCGAGACAATATTTTTCTTTTCTACAATTTTTTAAATAAAAGTTACCGATTTGGTAAAACAAATTTTTAAAAATGGCGAAAAAGATTTGAAGTTTGTCTTGTATATCTTGAAGACCGCGTTATGGTCTACTAAAACATACAATTTTAGAAACTGTACGTGAATCTCATTGGATGTTATTCTTGTCTAGTAATTGTAGATTATTATTCTAAATAGTTTGAATTGGTTAAACATTAAAAAATATACTTCAGAAGATATAATTGTGCTCAAAAATATGTTTGCTCAACAACATGTTTGCTGCACCAAAATTCATTTCAAGCCACATGCATTTTAAATCTAGATAATTTTGTAAAGAACTGGGTATGATATTATCAAATTCCGGTCCTTATTATCGTAAAAGTAATGGTTTAGCAGAAAGAGCTGTTGGTATTTGTAAAACACTGTTACGAAAAAGTAGCGAACCTAATCCAGATTTAGATAATATGCTTTTCGCCTATCGTAACAGTTCTTATTTTTTGTAGTAAAATTTCACCTGCACAAATATTATTAAGTAGATGAACCAGAACCAGGAAAAATAAAAGATTATCCAAAGAGGTATAAAGGTATAAAATATTACGACAAAAATGCAATGAAGAATGTGTATAAACCACGTGAAAATATTGTATATCGATATAATAACATATGGCAACCTACTAAAGAGGTTAGTAGTCAGCAGTCCCCTAACTCTTTGATTATTTAGGATGAAAGGAGAAGAATAAATAGAAGTAATCACTGTGATATTCAAAAATCTTTTATTTGGCCTTCTTTTTAAGCACTAAAAAAACTTATCACCTCTTTTCAATGAAAACATTGATAATAATAATAATGATTTTCTTGAAATTAATATTCTACGAAATGTTAATAATAATTTATCATCATTCAAAATTTATAAAACACGTTCTTGTAGAATTTTTAAACAACTAATAAGATTAAATTTATAAGTTAAAGTTAAAATTTATTTTTTAAGGGAAAATGTGATATATCGTATTTTACAGATAGTTTTAGGTAGGTAGTTGTATCAGGAGTAGTAGTCCCAGAGGCAAAAGGTTGTAAATATGTAAAATACATACATAATAGTCTGAGAGCTTTTTTCTTTGGTAATTCAGTAGTTAAAATCTCTTATAATAATTTAACAAATTTGATTGTTAGTTATAAAAAGTGTTTAATTACAGAAATTAAAATAGTTAACTGCGGATATTATTAATTTAGTAAGTAATATATTGTTGTTACTTTTTATTGTCTATATTTGTTTTATAAACTTTTATCATAGAGGATTGGTATTTTAAACAGTAAAACAGGCAAGGCCAATAAAATAGTTTACTTGCCTTCGTTAAGGTTTGAATTCAGAATCTCTCACTGTCGAGGAAAACGCTTTAAACGCTTTAAAAAGTCTCTGACCTTAGCAACTAACTTCGAATATTTAATTCACTAAATTTTAAGATAGCATTGTTTGGTGCTTTGATCCTCGGCAGTTACTTACCAGGTTTTATAGAAAAACAGCAATTCGTTGATGTAGTAATTTTCGGGGATATGGACCAATTTTGTATTATCTGAGATGTTTTTAATAGTCGAAGTAGGGTACAGTAACTGAAAATATATACAAAACTCTGAGTAATATCTACGCAAATGTTGTAGATGATATTTTTTTTAGCACATCTCTCACACATTTTGTCAGACTTTAGGCATATTTGATACAACCATCTTATAGATTTACATCGAATCCAGTCGCCTTGCTTTTGAGTATCCATGTGACATTCACCGCAATCAGCGCACTCATTTTCATGCCAGGATTCATTAGAGTCACTATCGTCAAACTATATTTCTTTGGACACTGATCTAGTCTCTATTTGTTTTTTTAGTCTTTTTTTAACGTAGGTATTGTTATTTTTGATTTTACCGCTTTTGAAGTATTTTTCCTTTTAATGTTTAGAGCTTTTCTTAGTCTTGAAATTATTGTGATTAAAGTGATGATTAAAAAAAACTTAAGTGATTCTCTAAGGAAGCATTTTTGTTGACTATATTTAGTGCTTGCCGATTCTAAGGCTACCTCCATACTGGCATTCTAAAAGCAAAATAAAAATTAGTAGGTATTAACTTTCACAAAATTAATATCATTCAATTATCTCATTTGCTAATATATCGCTTTCGTTAGCAATATTTGGCTTAAGTTCAGTGCTTAGTACATTCTCGAAAAGAATCCGTGTCAAAAGGAAATATTCCAGTGGCCCGGAAACGAGATATGGCAGTGTTAGCAGAGCATGCCTCTAACAAAAGTTATCCGAAATGTAATCTTCCTAGCTTTGGAGTACTGTTCATTTTCATCAAATTATTACATGCCCCATAAAAATAGCTTTTTACCGACCTAAATGCCGCCCTATCCAAGGTTTGTAAGTAGTGTATTGTATGGGCTGGAAAACAGAATAATAATATAATAATGTCACGTTCCTGAGCAAACTACAGCGATTCACTTAAGTTGCAATGGGATGTATGACCATCTAAAATAAGCAAAACTGTGCGCCAGGTTTACGGGGTAAAATGGGTCAAAAAAAAATTTCGGTATTGACTTATGCATATTCAGATTTTATAATTTTGAGCAGGCTATAAGGCTATTTGCCTCACTTCTTTCGCCAGCAGTTGGATATTAAACTTTTTGATCCTTTTTGCCGCTATTACTTGCCCTGGTCGATTGTTGAGCTGAAGACCTCTTTCGTCCACATTAAAAATGTTTGCAAATCGGTCATGTAAGTCGTTTTCTGATAAAATTGATTCCAACAAATCAAAGTACTTTTTAACTTGACTACGACATAGGGCCGACAATCGCGCCAGAGAAACACCTCCAGCTGTGCATACATTTAGATCCGGATGCCTCTGTAGAAACAATATTAACCAATCAGAGCCAGCTTTTTTTCTCGATATTAAAACGGCAGTTGCATCCAACCTGTTGAGCAAAAGAAAATGTTATCTAACGAACAACATCACACTCGGACAAAACTGGTTCATCTATCCCATTCGTACGGGTGAGATAGACCAACACAAAACTAGTATTTAAAATTAATAACCATGAACATATGTTTTGCCTAATATGATTGTGTACAGGGTGTCCCATTTTGAGTACTTTTGCGGGGTATCTCCGTTATTTTTATAGATTGAAACTTGAGGTTTTCGCGACATGTGCTACTTTTTCGTAATACAAAATTATCATAGCTAGCTCATTTAGTTTTTAGGATACAGGGCTAAATTGAAAATGTTGCATTTTCAGGCACCCCTCGTATCTCAACTATCAGATAACTTATGGAAAATGTGAAAACTGTTTCTTATATAACTTTTCCTGTAGAACTCAATTCCGCCTTCGAAATTAGTATACAGGGTCAGGTCAAAAAGTTATCGGATCCTACTTTATTTTTTTAAATAGAACACCCTGTATATTTATAGATCATAAGATTTGCCTTTTTTTACCTTTTCAAAAATATATAGTAGTATGTACTTTTTCTCAGAAACACGCCAATAATTGCATAATTTAATAGTAGACCATGAATAACAATAATAAAGAATTGAAAGTTACATACTGCTAACGAAGAATTGGATAACTTGCATATAGGCATCTTTTTATATAAAAATACCTATAGAGTGTTTTAATAACAGTAAGTTTGTAACAACAGGTTTATAGCATAAAGTAACAATATAACAAACACAAAAAAATAACATTAAAAAAAAACAAATTTTTAAAGGTGATGTTTCAATTGACGACCATTTTCTCTAATGCAAAATTTGCACATGAATAGCGTTAAAAAGAACCATTGGTCTCATTCGCAGATTTTGAAAGGCTAAATGAATTGCCTCTCGAAATCCTGCTATGCTATAGCACCATAAAAAAAATCTAAAATTAAGAAATCTGGAGATCGTGGAGGCCATCTAACAGGTCCGTTGGTACCTATCCATCTCTGAGGAAAGCTATTATCGAGAAATTTCCTTAAGAGCCTAGAGTTGTGACTTGGGACACCATCTGCCTGTAGGTAAACAGCATTATATTGGGCTAATGGAATATTTTCGAGCAGTTCTGGAATAACTTCCTAAAGAATTTCTAGGTATCTAGGTACTGTAAGATCTCCTTCAAAAATTCTATAAACAATATGTCTGCCCAAAATAAAACAAGACACCCCAACTCCAAAGCGTCCTTGTTTCCTCGGCATAGCCAGGATGCAAATGTTGCACTATATTAAATTTGTATGGATTTCTTCAAGATCCTCTAACCGTCAGTTTTTGGCACAACAATTTCTTTCTCAATTTTTGTACATGAGGACGAAGGTGTTGCTTCTATATAACCCAAAACATCTATCTCTTTTCTTTCCCTGTTCTCTTTGTTGTATGGTTTAAGACGCGGGTGAACAAATGATCGGCGCTTAACTAAATTTGTTTTTAAACTAGCAAATATCTGAAAAAACGGTTCCCTTCTTTCTGGATATGTAACAAGCAAAAACTAATAATGATAATACAGATTTTGATAGCTATAATAGCTTACTTACCTTTGGAAATATAATTCCAAGGCTACTTCAAAATTTTCATTGCTTTGTATAAAACATACCAGCATATCATATTCTTCATTTTCATAAGCTGCCATTATTCGAAGAAATTGATAAATATCAATTAAATAAAAATACCAAAAAAACGCTTATAAACTGCTTTATAAACTATATAAACCAAAATTCGAACCAAAAACCGATGACATTTATTTTTGTTTGTTGTCATAACCTACTATTAAATTATGTATTTAATTTCATAGAATTGTCGTTTGTCGTATTTGCGTATTTCTGCGAAAAAGTGCATACTATTATATATTTTTGAAAAGGTAAAAAAAGGCAATATATAGTCTATAAATATACAGGGTGTTCCATTTAAAAAACAAAGTAGGGTGGGATAACTTTTTGACCTGACCCTCTATACTAATTCCGAAGGCGCAATTGAGTTCTACGGGAAAAGTTATGTAAGGAACAGTATTCACATTTCCTGCAAGTTATCTGATAGTTGCCTGAAAATGCAACATTTTCAATTTAGCCCTGTATCTTAAAAATTAAAAGGGTTATGAAAATTGTGTTAACCTCATCTTTAGTTTTACGAAAAAGTAGCATACTGTCGCGAAAACCCCAACTTCCTATCTATAAAAATAACGGAGATACCCCGCAAAAGTACCCAAAATGGGACACCCTGTACGTATTGTTTGCAACAGAAACGAAATTGTTAAATATTTACATGCCTAAAATATTTTTGTTTACTGAAACACATAAAAATCTTGTAGTTTGCCAATTTTAACAATATTTGATAATGTTTATACAAAGTAAATATCTGGGTGGTCGAATTATGACTAACCGCCTGCAGTCGATCATGTCGAAGTATATTGCCGGAGTTGGTCGTTCAACTCAGAGCTTTCGTGGCATAATTGTTAAATCATTTATCTAGATATAGGGAAGTCCTGGATTTAATTTCGCGTGGAGACAAGTTAACTTTTTTAATTTCTCTAGTTTTCGCTTAAATGCAGATTAAATATTTGAAAAATGTTGTATTACATTATCAAATAACAAATTAAACCACCCCCTAAAACATTTTCTATCATATTTTTAATATTGGTATTAATTCTACGTGGGTTCCATTGTTATAAATACAATTTATTTGGAACTGCCTATATTTTATGGATTAAGCATTCTTATATAAGTTATGCTATGCAATAGTTAAGGAAGCAATTAAATAAACTAATGGTTTTTATTGATTTCTGTGGTGAAACATTCATTTAACACCATAATTGCATATATTCTTTTAAAGTAATTTGGCCATAATGTAACTATACTATAATACCAAGAATGATAAAAATTGTACAATGGAATCCGCCACTAATTTTAAAGGTTCTGGATACAAGAATTACTACATTATTCGTCATGTTAGTATAGAATATTTATACACGAATACGAAATACGCTTAACCTCAGAAAATTAATATGAACAACTTGTGTACTAAACAAAATCCAAGAACCCCCATAAAAAACTCCATTTCAAGAAATAAACGCTTTCCTTTATTTTATGGTAGTAGAATTACCAATTTATTTCGTCCATATACTTACTTAGAAGAGGGCCACGAATAAGCCAAATCTAAATTAAAAGCTGCAGTCTCTATTTAAAATTTAAGAGAATTCTACAAGCTGAAATTTTTCAAGAGCTGCTGGAAAAATAGAGCCGTGTAAAATTAAAAATTAAAATTCATTACTTCGGTAGACAAAAGAATAAAATTAAGCCGAAAAACAAATTGGATTAAATTTAGTAGCTTAGAGGTGATTTTTTTTTGAACTTATAAATGTAAGAAAACGATAAGCCCTGGCGACAAACGTTAACTTCATTAATTAATTATGGTTAAGTTCTTTAATCCGTCACCGGAAGTTGCTTTATTTTAAAATTGTGTTTCCGAATTGTGCTTTTTTAATTTGTTTTCTATGGTTTATCGCAAACGGCAAAACAAATTGCTTCTTATGAGTTAAGGATATTAAAAATTGTATCTTTTTCAAATGGCGATAACTTTTTAGATATTTGGCTGACTTCTACAGGGTCATCATTTATATTTGGCCACCCATTTTCAGGGTTTATTTTTGTAGATAGAAAAAAAATAATTTAATACAAAAGTTATATGGATTTCAGGGAACTTCCTAGAAAAAAATAATTTTTCAATAAACAGGGTGAGTCAGAAACCAGTATCATCAAATTTTGGTTTTTTTAAATGAGATGCATGTATTTTGTTTTAAATGAAATGCATGTATATTTTTGATTTTTTAGATTCTCCTTATTATTCCTTTTGCAATGTCTGTCTTGGATCGGTAGTTTTTCAAAATTCCCTCTTAACTGAAATTCAACATATAATATCCTAATTAATTTAGGTGAAATCATGTCTAAGGTGTCTTGATATTGTAAAAACGATTAATGTGATTTTAAAGTAAAGAAATATTTTATTATGGACAATAAATACTAAATGAAAATTTATAAAATGAAAGAAAAAATTACAAATAAAATTAAAAACCATAAATTCTAGTTATTCACATGCACTCCTTGGTTACCGAAGCACCTCTCAATATTTCGTAAAAATCTGCGATTAATGCATTTAAAAATAAAATTACAGTGATTTTCGCTTAATCTTGCAATTTCTTCCCTAATTCTCTGTTCCAATACAGCTATATTTTCGGGTCTATGTGGTAACTTTTGTCTTTTAGATAATCCCATAGAAATACGTCAAGCGGCATCATATCTGGACTATTTGCTAGCCATCTTAAACGTCCATTTCGTGCAATCCACAGATCATAGTACCGGTTCAAAAATTGAGTAGCTTTTAAAACATTGTGCGCTGGGGCGCTTTCCTGTTGCCAAATGAACGTAAGTCTCTGATTTAAAGTAATGTTATCTAACTGCTGTTTTATATCATTTTCCAGATATTAAAGATATTTGACACCAGTAAGAGTTCCACGGAAAAAGATTGGTACGATAACTTATTTTTTAGAATGCCACACCAAACATTTAAACTTTGTCGTGCTTGAATCTTGACTAAGTACTTGAATTTTGTGAAGATTTTTGATCGCCCAGAAAGGTTTATTGCGACGATTAAACATACCATTAGTAGTAAATGTAGCTTCATCGCTAAAAAGTATATTGTGTAAAAAGAGCAGATTTAACAAACATCTTAAGATTTCTTGACAAAAAATTAATCTTTGTCGCTTATGTTCTTCAGTTAGACCATGAACGGGTAGAAATTTATATGGGTGATAATTATAACGATGAAGAGTTTGTTGAATTTTGCCAAATGATTGTTTTTGAAATAAATCGCTGTATCAGTAGTTGATCGTTCAGGGTTTTCTGCAATTAAATGAACTAGATATAGTCCTAAGTATAGAAAACTAACGACAATAATTTACCACGCAACACGCTTAAGTCAAAATTTTCGTTTGGATTTGCAGTTCTTCTTTTTCTATTTAAACTTTTAATATCTTCAAGTTTGTTTACTGTATATCTTATTGTGCTCCGTTTTAGGACGGTTTTACCAGAAAATTACCTATGATACTCATTTTGGGTATGGATAGAGTCTCTATTATTGACACTATATAAGCGTATTATATTTAATTTGTCTTCAGTGGAATAGTCCCTTTTGTTGTACAAAACCAACACAGTTAAATGATAGTGACAATCTGACAATGTCAGTACAAGCAAGACACCTTAGACACAATTTCATGTAAATTAACTAGGATAAAGGGGAATTTTAAAGTCGAATATGTCAAAAACTACCGATCCAAGTATAAACGTATCACACATTTTTGAAAAGGGAATAATGAAGAGAATTTAAAAACTCAAAAATATACAGGGCATTTAATCGAAAAACCCAAAATTTGGTACGCTACTTTCTAATTCACCTTGCATATTCAGAGTTTTTTTTTCTAGGAAGTTCCCTGGAGTCCATACGGCTTTGTATTTATTATGTTTTTCTATCCACAAAAATAAACCCTGAGAATGGGTGGCGAAATATAAATAATGACCCTGTACAAGGCGAACAAAAGGTAATTAATATTAATGGACCACACGTGTACAGGGATATATGCAATATAGCAAAACTTGTAAAAATATGTAATTTATAACTTTTTTGTCGGGAGCCTCAGAGGTTAACTAACAGTCGATTTTAAAATGCTGGTCGACAAATTATATTCGCTTCTTTTTCTCTAATTTTTTAAAACCGAAATATTTTTAAGTGGTTTTAAGGACCAACTCTGCAAACATGTTTATTTTATGACTCGGTTCATTCTGTATTCCCAAAATATTTACAGACCTATATAATAAATCAGATTATTGGATGAAAAGTTTACAAAAACTAAAGTACTCCAAACGAGTTTGGGAAATTAAAAAATGCTCTTTATTTTCCAGTGCCTAGAATTGTTTGAGAGATTATTTTTTTAATATTGCAATGCATTGCACGTGTAAGCTAACTGTAAACCCCGGCAATATCACAGAAACCGTTCATCGTATAGCTAAAAAAATATATGTAGTAAATGTGTCCATGAAAAAGTATTTTAAGTTCCTAAAATTGGCAGTTAGAGGGAGTAAAATGTCGTTTCATGATCGCCATACACTAAATTTGCACATATTTTAAAATTATTGTCTTGCAACACTAAAATATTTTGGCTCCAGAAGTGTTATTCGACCGTTGACCCGCTTGGAATCGCCGATTGAGTCACGTGACGTATTGGCCAATCATAACATACCTTGTGACCATTCAGTTTTCGGTCAGTCCGTGGTGAAGTTTGGTAGCTCAGTGGTACGGTGCCCGAATACCATGCAAAGGTGCTCCAGTCCCAGTTCGGGCGATGAATTTGTTTTAGTTTTTTTAATAAAACTTTGTATATAGTTTTGTTTTAAAAACCGGATGACGGTTTCGTTACCCCTGGTTAGGTCTTTTTTTAGGTGATGCAGAAAGGTCTATTTATATTAAAACAAGGAGGTAGGCTTTATAGTTTTTATTTTAACAAAACTTATACCGCTGGGTGGAACCATCCCGGGTTAGCGCCAAGTTTCTCAATAAAGCCATCACTAAAGCAATAATAAAATTACGCAGTCATCGGAGGCAAAATATCTACCTGTGGCGAGATACTTATGCTTTAAAAGCTTACTATAATCTTAAAGGAAAGTGGAACCTTTTCTAGAGTAAGATTGGCAATCCGATCCAATATTGATTGGCTTTTCATATTTTTTCAGTATGGTATTACACGCTGGATTGTTTCGTTGCCTATCAGAGTCGCAGGTTTTATTAAAATATTAATTGATGGATCTGTTACTATTTTAGTACATATGTTACCTTTTTCAGATCTCTACATTTGATGAGAAATAGAAGAAAAAGCGGTCGTATGATTAAGGTGATGATCTTTTTTTTTAACTTTCAAACCTTCTGTCAGGAGCCGGGCGGCGTGACTTCTAAACCTACTGAACTTATTAAGCCCCCTATAAGAAGAACTGCAAAAAAGTTAACCTGGGCTAACCAAGACACAATTTGATACAATAAAACATTATTATTTACAAACTTACGGGTTTTAATTTAAAAGAAGATAAAAAACTGTCAACACAGGGGGATTAACTGCAACCTCCAAATACCTAGCAATCACTTAATAACTACACAAAGAAGATTATCTGAAATAGCAGCAAGACTGTTGCCATAAGGCTGGTTCAGGTCCCAGAAAGACCGCCTCCGCTGTTTCCACTACCAGAGAGCATAAGGATTTAGACTTTTTTTAAACCGTCAAAACGTTGGGTCCACTATTCAGATTTTCAGCGTACTTTCCGTATTCATGTCATTTTCAATAGGCATATTTTAACTATCAGTATATTTTCCTCAAGTATTAAAAATCTTATACAAAGCGGGAAAATTTCAGGTATAATTACATAACTGCGTAAAAATTACCCATAATTTTTCATGAAAGCATGTTCTCTAAAAACTGCATTACGTCATATTCAAATTGTGGCGAAAGAGCTGGACTCTGAAAGAATATTTGACAAAATATGAATATAAACGAATGTATTTTTTTTATTGACAATATGCGTGAAAGAAAAATTATGAGGTTTATTTTGATGCACGAAAATATTTCGGTAGAATATTTCTCAAGTAGAAGTTTCATATTTTAGGCCCCGTCCAGTCAGAATATTATCCAGAATCGGTACTGCAGATTTTGGTCTAAATTATAATTTTTCTATATACTGATGCCTCACTTCGTGTTTTTAGATTTTCTGTCGGTCACTTGTTCCTGCATTAAGCTTACGGAATCGTATCTGAAACCCGACATTTTAATTCTTTTTGAAAACTAATTTATGTATAAATAACAACTGCATAATTTTAACAATCGTTACTATAGATGTACCCGAAGGGAAATTTTCGGCAGGACTCTTTTGGTTCGGCCGGAAAATTTTCGCGAAGAAGATTCATTAATTTAAATATAGGAAAAAGTGACCGAAAATACTTCAATACCGCTGGCTAATATTCTGACTCACTAGGCCTACAATATGAAAAAGAAAAACGGTGATGATTATAAAGGTTTTATAGTAAAGACTATTTGGAATGTGACATCAAAGCTTTTAATAGAGAAATACCAAGCCGAATATAATATTAAATTTAATTATTTCACTGAGACGAAAGACAGCCCGTGAGGCAAACAAGCAGTTGCAGTTAGATCCCTAGAAACAAAAAGAGAGCACTGCGAAACTTAAATACGAAAAGTTTAATTTAATGGTATAAAACTGTCATGAAGAATCTCCAGATGGGTTACAAAAAATATTTTTAGTTTTGTCACACGAATTAACATTGCGAAGAGAAGAAGGAGTAATTTGTTTAACTTCTTATATTAAAGAAAATATCAATAATTCAGGGAAGACAACTGACAGAGTGGAATAAAACCCAATATTCGGCAAAACAACAAACAACGATACCTTGTGCTCCATTCAAATGGCTAGTAATAAATAGAGATCACCCGGATTTATGTACTGTAAAGTTATGTAAAAGTTCATAGAAAAAACATGACAAATACCAGATTTTTTTTGACGGTCAATCCTTCCTGGAAATTGGGTGAATTTTAAATCTACGTAATTTAAATGTATGTGTTTGAATAAAAAAATTTTAAAATCCCATGATATGATATAACTTTTACTCAAACTAAACCTGATAATTTTTCTTTCGAGCATGTTGTTCATAAAAAACTGCATTCGGTTATGTTTATATTTTTTTAAAAGGACCCTCCTCCTTCGGAGTCGAGCTCTATCACTAAAATATAAGTATAACCTCATGGACTTTTTAGACAGCATGCTTTCATGAAAAATTACCGGTAACGTACTTGTGTAATCACACCCGAAAATGTTTTCCCCGGGCTATTAGTTTTTTTGTTGCAGATAAGATACCATTCGCAATATACAGTTGTTTTTTATATTTATATATTGGATAGATCCGTATAATACGAGATTTCCAATATACGAAGTAAAATTTTATTAACGGAGATTTATAAAAAGGTTGCCTGTACATCGACAATGTTGTTAAATTTTCTTTTATCACGCTTTTGGTTATCGATTGTAATATTGCGGTTCATTATCCATAGTCGTCAGATTTTCATTACATGCCTAAAGTTAAAATTTAAATCTGACAGCTAATCAGTTCCATAACTAGCTATTTAAAAACACTCTTTTTCGGTATATTTCTCTTTTTTTTAAGATGGCGGTAAAATTGGCGCTACAAGGTCAGAATATAGAAAGATTTATTAAAAATCGACCTAGATAATTTCCGACGCAAAATCCCAGTAACTTTTAACATCGTCTTTACGTAAAAAGACTCTAACAGTAATCGATTATTTCAGTATTATTCTAATAATTTACTAAAATCAATAGAAAATTTTGATTATATTTCTTGTCTGATAGTAGCCAACCTATAGTTTTTAATTTATAAAACGTAACTGAAATAGATCTTACTATGATATAAAAAGACATAAATATTTTCATATCTGAAGAATTGTTAGCGTCGTGGCAGCTTTTCTATTATGTTTTCGCATAGTTTATCAATTTGTTGTTTTCATATAATATTGACCAAATAGAAATACGAAATTTTGGATCATTTGCATTAACGATGCATCCATGTTTCAAGATCGCTGAAAGTATATTAACAAATCCGTTCCTATTCTCTTTCTCTAGCTACGGAACTGCATCTGACCAAATGTATGTACAGGCAAATTAATTTTGTCCCATTTAATTTAAGTGAAATAAATTTAAAAAATATGCAATATAACCCTTTTTTCTCTGCTTTTCATGATATAAAGTTCAAAGAATTGTCCTTAACAAAAGTAAACAATAAATGGATGTGTCTGCTGTAAAAGCTGGTGGATAAATTGATGACATTGTTTCCTATATAAAACCTATTACTCAATTTCGTACCGAATCCAAAACATTTGTCCCGGCCTTTAGAATTTATTGGGATAAGAGTAATAAATCAAATCATGCAATGCTTAGAGCTCTGCGATAAATCAATCTCCTTTTATAATTTAGTGCTCCAAATAGACAAAAACCTCCCTTCGACTCAACAAAAACGATCAAATCGCTTATAAATTAGCGAAAATTTTTATTTCTGTCCCTACTGAATTTTATTAAGATGAGAATGTTTTGCTCTAATTGTCTTATACAATGCGACTAATCAAAAACTTAAATAATAATGCATTTCGCTAGTACTAGACCAGTCGGCAGATGAACTTATACATGCAAATTTTTGGGAAAAATAAAGAAATTGTTTTGCGTTTTTCAGCATTGTCTAGAATTAGGCAAAGGCGTAATGCAGAGTTTTATAACAATTGTATAGTATTCAAATATGTACCTCGGATGGAACGTTTATTTTTTTAAATTTTACTTTTTATGCATGTTTATATTTTTCATTAAATATTTAAAAAAATATATTATATATTTCTACATTTCTAAACTTATTTTCTTTATTCACTTTACAGCACTTTAAAGTTATAGTAAAACTACATCCTCGATAAACCCATCTTCATCTTCTAGCCATTAAGGGTAGCAAAGGGCCATTATTTCCTCGTTCGTATTCAAAATAGCATATCAAAGGTGCTACCAACTCTTGGCAGCGGCTGTCTGAACGCTTTAGCATTTTACAAGATTGTAAATAGGAGCCAGGCAAATATAATACTATGACTGTTTTAATAAAAAAAAATTGATCTCAAGGTAAAAGTTCAAAGCGTCAACATCGTATTTTCTGTCAACTTCATAACGATCTGTACAGTTGTCGCGTTTTGAGATTACCCGTGCGTCACATAAATTACGTCATCAAATCCATATGAATAAAATCAAAATGTTGTGGGTAAAAAATCAAAAAAGTTCTGTGTTCATATGCGCTAACGGGCGAGTTCTAAAATACGCTGGGTGTACAGCGTTAGAGGTTCGCCGCTTTGAATTCTTAGTCCGTAATTTAAAACTATGTGTTCTGCGCGAAATTTCGTCTCAACAGAAAAAGCTTAACACAATTAATTTTTACGTTATACTGAATATTTTACCAATACCAAGTTTATCTTTTTAAATATCATAATAGTAAGGTAAACATTTTACCAAATCAATTGTATTTCGGTAATTTTGTTTCTGTATATTAAAAAATAGTCCCCATTTTTCGTAATACGTTTTAATAACTTAATTTTTTAACATAACATAATATTAAATTTTTAGGTAAACTTCAAAATTAGGTCACTACCAGAAAAAATTTTTGACTAAACAAAAGTCTATTACGTCAAAACAAAATAATAAAATACGAAAGGTACCTACAAAATATACACAAATTATACTCAATCATAAACATCATCAGATTTTGAATATGAAGCTTAACTAGTATTTATTATAAGTGGTTCAACTTCAATGTCAATTATAAACTGTTCCCTTTCTTACCAGTTCTTAATTAATTTTTCATTGTGTCTCCCACAGTTTTCCCATACTTTTGCAGTACATTGTCCCAATGCCTCGTTCCACATATTAAGAACTTTTTCATCTCCATAGCCATAGTCGTCTACCAATATTTTTATTGTAAACTTAGACTTAGCATGGGCCCAGATTAGTTCAATGGCATTAAAGTCACAATGGTATGGTGGAAATCTTAAAACTTCGTGACCATGTTGTCTTAGTAATTCGTCAATTGCATAAACATTCTCCTTTCTATTCATTTTTGTTAATTGTAACAACTCGGGTTGCAAAGGATTCGTATCAAATGTGATGTTGTTCTTTTTTAACCAATTTATTACGTCTTTTTTTGTAGTGGCAGATAAAGTTTGTTTCTTTATAACAATATGGTATGGCACGTTGTCCATTACTATTAAAGATGGCTCTTCTAAAGTCAAGATCCATTTAATTAATATACTATTATTCATTTCACCATGGTAATCCATTGTCATTGATTTTAAACATAACAATAAGGTGGCATTCTGAACGAAATCTTTTGAAGATCCAGCTTGAAGAATGATAAGACGCTTACCATCATACCATTCTGGCTTTCGTACAGTTTTTATGTTTTGATCTTGCTATGACATTGTTTTATTTCCTAAATCGATCCTCTTAAGAAAAACAATTGTCGTTGATATTCCTTAGAAATATTATTCATATATTTACGAAAAGAACAAGCTCTCAGAGAAGAAATATGGATTTTTTCAATTAATGCCCTTCTGTTATCATCCTTTCTAAAGTTAAAGCCCAATTCATTCAGCAGAATACGCAGAGAGGTATCATCAATGTGCACAAATTTCTTTAATTTTTAGCTCTTCATTTAGGCCCTTATTAGTTACATGATTTCCTAAAAAGAAAAGAATGTGTTATGTACATCGTTAAAAGAAAAATCATATTTAATAAGAAATTCATTATCAGCACCGTTTTAAACTGGGCTGGTTGGGAGAAATATTCGTCACAAAAAAACTGTTCTTTTCAGAACGACAGTAGTGAACGGATGTACATCTGGAATGAAAACAATACACATACACACACACACACACATATATATATATATATATATATATATATATATATATATATATATATATATATATATATATATATATATATATATATATATATATATATATATATATATATATATATATATATATATATTATATATATATATATATATATATATATATATATATATATATATATATATATATATATATATATATATATATATATATATATATATATATATATATATATATATATATATATTTTATATATATATATATATATATATATATATATATATATATATACTACTCAAAACGAAAAAGGAGCCCCTTCTTTCTTTTAGTATATTTTGTTTGTGCCACCAAGTACAAAAATAGAACTTTGTGTACACTTAGTACACACATTCCAGTTTAAATATTTGTAGCAATATCAACAATTCTTTTATTGCAACAAAAAAAAAATTAGGAATGTAAATTTTATCACCAAAAGAGAAATGTGTTTACTTGTTTAATTTTGAGTCAAATGTGATAGAATTAAAATGAATGTTGATGTGCTTGGTAGACGACAAAGGCGTAGAGTGTATTTAACGGAGATTCAGATTGCTAGGGTGATCACGCTAATTCAAGAGGGTCACTCAAGACGCCAAGTAGCTGGAATGTTGAATGTCAGTCGAAGTGCCATAAACAGGGCCTGGAGAAGGTATGAAATTTTTGGAATCATTAGAAGACAACCTTACCCGCATCGTGCAAGGGCAACATCCGAAAGAGAAGACCGTTTAATACGGAGGTGGGCCACTAGAGTACGCACAACTACCGCTACAACCCTCCAAAATCTGCTGGTTGAGAGCACAGGAACCAGAATAAGTACCCAAACCATACGTAACAGGCTTCACGAACGTCAGATTCGTGCAAGAAGAACAGCTAAAGTACCACCGTTAACCCCAGAGCAGCGAAGAGCAAGAAGATTGTTCGCTGAAGAACATGTAAATTGGAACTTGGAGCAGTGGAGCAATGTGCTGTTCACTGACGAATCGAGATTCTCTTTGAATCACATCGATGGACGAGTTCGAGTCTGGAGACGCCCGGGTGAACGTTATTTAGACTGCACGGTGGAAGAAAAGTTTCCATTTGGAGGAGGGTCCATAATGGTTTGGGGTGGGATAACTTTGAATGGGCGAACCGAGCTGGTGGTTATTCGCGGGGGGTCTTTAACGGCACGTAGGTACATAGATGAAGTTCTAGAACCACATGTGGTACCTTTTGCCGATAATTTTGGCCCAGAATTTATTCTGCAACAAGACAATGCCCGGCCACACACCGCCAGAATAGTGCAAAATTACCTCAATGCCCACAATATTGAGGTTATGGTTTGGCCCGCTCGTAGTCCAGACCTCAATGCAATCGAGCACGTCTGGGACACACTTGGGAAGCGATTGAACAACCGTCAGCCAATAAGGAACCTGGAACACCTAGAAGAAATCCTCCTGGAAGAGTGGGAGCAGCTATCTCCTCAAATTATTCGAAATTTAATTGAAAGTATGCCCCGTCGTTGTGAAGAAGTTATACGAGTTAGAGGAGGCCATACACGATATTAAATTTTGACTTTGCCTTATTTTTTTTAATGTTTTCATTAAAACAATAAATAGCTTAACCACGCATCTCTGCATTTTTCTTTTTCCCTGCAAGCATCACAATCAGATTACAAAAAAAATTACTAAATTTTTAGAGAGCATAGTCTAATATATTACAATAAAAAAAGAATTGTATAAAAAACTATTCAAAAATATATATAACCACATTTTTAACAGTGGCTCCTTTTTCGTTTTGATTAGTGTATATATATATATATATATGTATATATACGTATATATATTATATATATATATATATATATATATATATATATATATATATATATATATATATATATATATATATATATATATATATATATATATATATATATATATATATATATATATATATATATATATATATATATATATATATATATATATATATATATATATATATATATATATATATATATATATATATATATATATATATATATATATATATATATATATATATATATATATATATATATACATATATAAATTTATATATACAGGGTGTTTTTTCTAACTTAATGCATTCCTTTTAGGAGGCGATAGGGGACTTTAAATGAAATCAAAATAACCCAATATTGGGCCATACAAAAGTTTTTAGTTTTCTAGATATTTTTAATTTTTTAAAATATTGCAAAAAGCCAGAAAATTATGGTTAACAAATGCATTTAAAAAAAATTATAAACTCTGTTGAAGTAAGTTAAATTTAATTTATTAGCCAATACATTGATAATGTAATATTAATAGCATTTGTAGTAATAAACTTAAATTCTAATAAATCACAATCAAAAGTTTGCATCGAAAATAACAATAAAATTTGCCTAGTTTAACTTTAAGACGTTTTCTTGAAGAAAATTGTTAATACATGAAGCGTACAAATTGAAGCAAAAACATCCTCGTTTAATTAGCTTTACAACGAGATATAACTCTTTTAAAAATATTAACAACCTCTAACAAAAAGTGTGTTGTGCAATTATTTTCGATTATTTGTTAAATAAAAATTTGTCATTTATTGATCTTGGCATAGCGTCTACAAGGGAAGTGTACAGCTAAAGTAATGGTAAAAGATCCAAAAGATCTAGCAGGTCTTGAAACAATCACTTCTTCGATGACATATCCTTGTTTATTAAAACAATTTGACAGTTTTTCGAAAGTTGTTTGAAAGTGTGTATTTGATTTTTTTTTGTTAAAAAATTCCGTTCGTTTCTACGTTTTTTATGGCATCTTTTAGTAATTCCGAATATGCTGACATCGTTTATTGTTACGGTTTTTGCGACGGTAATTCGGCGAAGGCACGTCGAGAATATCAACTTCGTTTTCCAAACAGAAGACTTCCACATGTCCGTGTGTTCAGCGATGTATATCGACGACTTTGTGAAACGGGTAGTGTGCACAAGCCTCGAAACGAAAATGGAAGGCCACATACATACTCTGTAGAAGTAGACGAACTCATCCTAGAACATTTTCGTGCGTATCCTGAAGCCTTTACAAAATAAGTTGCGCGCCTGTTTGATGTTTCAGGCTATAAAGTCTGGTCTACCGTTAATAAATCTGGACTTTATTCATATCACTATACTCCTGTACAAGTGCTGGAGGAAAACGATCCTCGAAGAAGAATGGAGTTCTGCCGTTTTATCCTAAACACTGATGCGGAAGATGCGAACTACTTGAACAAAATATTATGGACCGACGAATCCAAATTTAGTCAGGACGGGGTGGTTAAGTACCACAACTTCCATTATTGGGCACCCAAGATAGAAAAGAATCCATGCCAAATTAGACCCACATCGCCGCAAAGGCGTTTTTCGCTGAATGTTTGAATGGGGGTAATTGACAACTTTGTGATTGGTCCATATTTTTTGCCGGATAACCTTAATGCAGTCCATTATGAAGCTTTTTTGCGAAATGACTTAATAGTTCTGTTGGAAGACTTACCACTAGCAACTCGACGAGATATGATATTTCAGCATGATGGCTGTCCCGCTCACTACCGCTTAACAGTACGGGAGTGGTTAAACCATCAGATTGCTGGATCGGAAGAGGCGGGCCTATGCCTTGGCCACCGAGGTCTCCTGACCTCATACCTATAGATTTCTATATTTGGGGCCATATGAAGGCTTTAGTTTATGCTTCCCATGTACCTTCGTTTCAAGTGTTACGGCAAAGGATTATCGATGCGGCCCAGTAAATTAGAACCAATTTTTCTTCGAGAATTACAAAGAGTGAAGTAAGAAAACGTGTTCGAGCCTGCATTAGAAGCAGAGGGGCACAATTTGAAGGAAATCTTTAATTATAAACCCGGCTTATGTCCACTTTTCGTTCTGATTTTAACAATTAATTATTAGCTTTTTCGTTTTGTATCATAGTGAGTTTTTTATAATTATCAATTTCTAGTGAGTTCTTGTATTGTATTTTCATAACTCTTATATCTCGTTGTAAAGTTAAATAAATGAGGATGTTTTCGCTTCGATTTGTACGCTTCATGTATTAACAATTTTCTTCAAGAAAACGTCTTAAAATTGAAGTAAGCAAATTTTATTGTTATTTTCGATGTAAACTTTTAATTGTGATTTATTAGAATTTAGGTTTATTACTACAAATGCTATTAATATTACATTATCAATGTATTGGCTAATAAATAAAATTCAACTTACCTCAACAGGGTTTATAGTTTTTTTTTAAATACATTTTTTAACCATAATTTTCTGGTTTTTTTGCAATATTTTAGAAAATCGAAAATATCTAGAAAACTAAAAACTTTTGTATGGCCCAATATGGGGTTATTTTGATTCCATTTGAAGTCCCCTATCACCTCCTAAAAGGAATGCATCAAGTTAGAAAACACCCTGTATACATATATATATATATATATATATATATATATATATATATATATATATATATATATATATATATATATATATATATATATATATATATATATATATAATTTTATATATATATATATATATATATATATATATATATATATATATATATATATATATATATATATATATATATATATATATATATATAAATATATTTGTTCCTTTCAAAAAGTTCTCTCTCAAAAGTTTGCAAGGTGGTTTTCTCCTGGATTAAAAAGCGCTGTTTCAAAAAAAAGAGCTGACAAGAAATATACGAGGTCAAGGTCATTGTTGGATTATCAGGAATTTTTGTAAATTGAGAAACCTCTGTAAAACACTAAAAAGAGAGTCCTACTACGGCTTTGTCTTCAATGTTAAAACTTCCATTAAAGAAAATCTAAAACACTTTGGAACTTTGTTAACTCCAAGCGTAAAGATCAGGGAATGCTTAGGGAGATGGAGTTTGGTGACCTTAAGGGTTCATCAGACATAGAGATTGTAAATTTCTTTGGTCAATTTCCCTCAACTGTGTACTTTGATAATGTGTAGTAAATATAAGTAGTTTATCTATATTAGAAATTTATGATAGGCTGTCATGCCTGAATGTAAGGAAGAATCTTGGACCGGATGGAATACCTCCAGTTCTATTGAAGCACTGTGCCTTTATCTTAGCAAGACCTTTACACGTTATTTTCTATTTGTCCCTAGCTGGGAGTATTTTCTGATTTTTGGAAAGCGAGCTTTGGTACTCTTATAACTATAGACCTATAATCGTACCAAGTACTATTTCAAAGCTTTTTGAAAGTTTTATTTCTGATTTTTTATCTTCATCGATGCGGGGGCTTCTTATTGATCAGTAGTTTGATTTTAGGTCGGGCAGATCTGCAGAGTTGAATCTCTTGTCTTATTCAGGCTTTCTGGCGGGCGCCTTAGAGGATGGGTACCAGGTTCACGCCTTGTATACGGATTTCTCCAAAGCCTTCGACAGGGTGAATCAAAAGATGCCCATTCACAAGCTTGGGACTCTAAGCTTGCATTGCCCTCTCCTTTCTTGGTTGTCCAATGCGAAAGGTGACGTCAAGTCACAGTCAGTTCCTGTCATTTTAGGAGTACGTCGGGGCTCGCACCTGGAGCCGCTTCTTTTTAATATTCTCATAAACGACATAGAGGAGAGCTTTCTGTATAACAACTACTTACTTTTCGCCGACAATCTTAAGTTCTATACCAAGTTATCCCATAAAAAAGACTACCTTTCACTCCAGAGTGACTTGGATACGCTATTTGACCTGGTGTACGGGGAATGGCGTATAACATATTAACAACATTCCAATTAAAAACACATTCGAAGCACGCGATCTGGGATTCATATTTGATGGCTCTGTCAGTTTTTCTGATGACATTACCAAAATAATTTCAAATGGATTTAGGATGTTGGGTTTCATTAAAAGGGTTTCTAAGAATTTCCATGATATAAATTCAATAAAATTGTTATATTGCTCTTTGGTTAGACCCCATCTAGAATCCGCTTCTAGTGTGTAGTCTCCGTATTATGACATCTACAAACGCAGGGTTGAGTAAGCCCAGCATAGGTTTCTTCGCTACGTTTCACATGGATCAGCTCAGTTTGCCCAACTTAACTACCATGATATTGAGTCCAATCTTCTTCCAAAATTGTTCTACAACATACTTCACGGTATCGTAAACTGTTAGAATCTTTTGGACAGGGTGTCACTTTACATTCAGCCTAGGCATACACGACTTGTTCAACCATTTCATGTCCTACGATTTGGATAGGACAAATTATGGCTTTTCCAGTTTTATTCCTCGTACATCCAGTCTGGCCAATTAGTATGCCTATCAAATTGATTTTTGGAAGCCGAGAAACATTTTTACGCCAATTAAATTTAACTAGTTCCTGTTTATAGCTGTAATGTGTAAGTAGAGTGAAATTATATTGGACAATTACTGTCCCTTAATAAACAAATAAAATAAAATAAATAAATATACATTTTCCAAACTGTAGGGTGCTGCAAATTTATGTAATAGATAATTTCCACTAGTTCTAAAATGTTAACTAAGCCGCCAAATATTTGAGGAACAAAAGCTAACTAAAATATTTATTTTACGAAAAAACTTCATCACCAAATTTATTTTAAGTTGACTTTAATCTTCTTGTAAATACACTCAGCGAAATAAAAAGTATTTAACAGTAGTAATTATGTTACATTAGTGTAAAAACTTTTATTAAGTGTGAATAAATTATTCAATATTCGATTTGCTCCTGTTGGTGACTCTGGCGTGGTTTTATGCATTAATTTTGGCGCTAGTTGTACTCGTCTCTCAACTTGTTGACCGTGCTGATGAAAACCTTAAGTCAGAAACGCGTGACTGTATTTCATTGTGTCAAGGGTCTTCCCAAAAAATCCCTTTTTCTACTATATAATAGTTCTAACCGCGCTAATTTTTTCCTACTTTCAGCAAAATAAAATACACATAGCACATTGTCATTTTGTCAAACAAATACAAACACAGAACATCTAATTACAATATATATTTGAAGGTTCAAGAAAAATATTTTCACAACTATATATATATTATATATATATAATTTAAATCCTGGTGGTTCTGAATACTTTTCTACACTACAGCTCAATTTTTAACCGACTTCAAAAAATATGATGTATAAATTCCACCCTACCTAGTGACCCCATAGCAAGCATATTTAAAATATTTAAAAAGGCGGATTCGACGTAAATTCGAATAATTTTTTAGGTAAGAGTTATATTTTTATTAGTTATATTGCCATAAAATTTGGTGTAGAAATGTAATTAACCGAAAATATATTTTCGTCGCACCCTGAGGTATGTTGCGATCCTGCTATCTTAATGAAAATTTAAACGTTCTTAATTTATTGAAATTAATCAAGAACCAAATTGTAAAAATACATAATTTTTTTTCCTAGTTTTTAGAGAATCAAAAGATTGTCAATTTTACAAGATGTTATCATAAGTTGCATTATGTGTTCATAAAATGGGCTTCTTCTTAATGATTATAAATATACTAGGTTTAATAACTTTATGTTTAAAAACACCCGAGAAAAATTATTTTCCGTAGCTTTGAACACAAAAACTCCTTAACATAACATAGACGTCTGGCGACAATCCACATGCGACACTGGATAATTAACGAAGATATATATATATATATATATATATATATATATATATATATATATATTATTTTCAACTTTCTTCTTAAACCATATATATTTATATATATATATATATATATATATATATATATATATATATATATATATATATATAGAGCTATTGCTCTCACTTCTCCAGAATCTCGACCAGATGCTCTAAAAAAAGTTCAAGACATCCTAGAAAAAAATCATTTTCCTTTAAAACAAATAAAACGCATTTTTAAACAACGAACATATAAATTCTATAATAGCAGAGTACAGAATAACAAACAAAAGAGTACAAGAAACACTAGATTCATTTCAATGCCATACACAGATGGTTTGTCAGAAAAATTAAAATACACATTATCTAAATATGACATATTATATGCCATAAATCACACAATTTATTTATATATTTATATATATTGTCCAAAAAATATATATATTTATCGTTTAAACGGCCATAAATATTCTACTGCCTTACATAAACACGAAAAAAGCGAAAATCATGAATTTAACTTTGCTGAAACAAAAATTTTATGTCAAGATCGAAATTATCATAAATTAGCTTTCAAGGAAATGTATCAAATAAAGAAAGAACCTAATGTAGTAAATGATAAGAAGGACTTCAGAATCTAAGTCAAATTTATCATAACTTAATTAAATAAATATATAAAATTAATTGATATACACAAAATAATATAAAAAAAAAAAAAAACAAAATTTTTAATAACAACTTTCCAACATTATAATTTACAATTTGAACAACACTTGTAAACATCGGAGTTCTAAATGTTTTCAACCATCCACTATATAAAATAAAATATATACGTTTTTAATAATTGAAAGAATAAAAACATGGCAAGAAAATAGGTTTTTATAAATTGGAATTTATGATTTTATTGTCCATCGGTCAGAAACATTAAAAATGCTCACCTGAATTGTTGCTATTTCCAAGGTATAGTACATATATTTATTTTAACTTAAAGAACTTTTACCTATAAATGTCTTATTTTATTATGAGTTTTGAATGTACAAATTATTATGTAACAAGGTTTATAAATGTTGTTTGTTGTGTACATTGTAAACATATATATTTAAAAAATATATATATATATATCATAAAATTTTTAGATGAAATAAAATAAAAATATCTTATAAAAAGCTTCCAAACAAGAAGCGAAACGTCGAGCTAGTGGAGGAAAAAAAAAAAAAAAAAAAAAAAATTTACCATTATTTCACCAAACCTATACCCAAGAAAGAAAATAAATTCATTATATATATATATATATATATATATATAAAATTCTTGCCACCTCTTGTCGAATCTCCTCTGCTTTTGTTTCTTCAGAGGAGTCAAGGACAGCTTCCACTCCAGCTATTATTTCTTCTTTAGGGATTTCCTTAGGAGATATCGCAAAATTAAAACCCTTACTCAGTACGGATTTTTCACTTTCTGAGAGACTGTAGGATGATATATTATGTACTAATTTATCGACGTCTACTGACGATCTTTGTGGCTGACTAGACTTTCATAGAAGATTGTCATACTTTTTCGAAAGTTTATCTGTCTTAATATTCTTATTGGTTTCTGTTCGCCAAAAAGCCAAAGTTTCTATGTGATTCCACAATAAAGGGTGAATGATGTTACTTAGTTTAAGGTGTAACTTTAAAAGTTCTTTCTCTGTCTCGGCTAGTTGTTTTCTAGTTTGATGGATTTGTTCTTTTAATAACGCCTTACTAGCATTTTGAAGTATATAACCTTCGGCCCCGAGTGGGATTATAAAAGGAAGCGTCGCAGTCACCAACATTTCAGTCTCTATTCGGACGCGAGAAAGAAAGCTTCGAAAATGCCAAATGTGATTTTGGCGAAACGTCAGCAAAACTGTTCTTTTCAGAACGACAGTAGCGAACGCATGTACACCCGGAATGAAAACATATTGTATTTTTCCATCCGTGAAGGAGTAAAAATCAACATATATATATATATATATATATATATATATATATATATATATATATATATATATATATATATATATATATATATATATATATATATATATATATATATATATATATATATATATATATATATATATATATATATATATATATATATATATATATATATATATATATATATATATATATATATATATATATATATATATATATATATATATATATATATATATATATATATATATATATATATATATATATAAACTAGTTGAGAGACGATTTATCTTGGTAACCACAAATGTAGGTTTTGCTCCTGTTGGTGACTCTGGTGTAGTTTTGTGTATTAATTTTGGTGCTAGTTGTACTCGTCTCTTAACTAGTTGACTGTACTGATGAAGACCTTAAGTCAGAAACTCGTACGTGTCTATAGTTGGCCAAATTTCATTGTTTTAGCGGTCTTTCCAATCCTCTTTTCTACTATATAATAGTTCTAACCGCGTTAATTTTTTTCTACTTTCGATTTAATTACTCTTGGGTTCTGAGTTTCGCTACACAATAATTGTCCATAAACAAATAAATAAATAAAATAAATAAATATGGATTTTGCAAACTGTATGGTGCTGCAAATTTACGTGATAGATAATTTCCACTAGTTCTAAAATGCTAACTTACCCGGTAAATATTTGAGGAACGAAAGCTAACTAAAATATTTATTTTACGAGAACTTCATCATCAAATTTATTTTAAGTTGACTTTATTCTTCTTGTAAATGCACTCAGCGAAATAAAAACTATTTAACAGTAGTAATTATGATAAGTGTAAAAACTTAAGTGTGAATAAATTATTCAATATTTGTAGCTTTTGATATATTGGTATTATATAATATTGTTAGTTTTTCTAATCAAAGTTTTATACAAAAAAATATGATTTTCTGAGCCGTATAAAAATTGTAAATATATAAAAGACGGCGTGAAGTATTTTCATAGAAATTCGTGAAAATTCATTTATGGGGTCTTAGGCTACAACTAATTTCAACTTTCCATTCTCCTGATCTAAATACAGTTAGAAGAAAATTGAAATATTGCATTTACATAAAATGATTCGAATTCGAAATTCGCGTGCCTTTAGGTAATTGGCTTTTCATAAGGAAGAAGTTTAAAAAGCGTTTCACTTATCTGTGTGCATTACCATTCTTTAAATAACACGCTTTGCTTTATTCGATCTGATTGGAATAAATTTAAATACAAGTCTAGTGAAAAGAAAATAAATTATTTTGAAAGAATTATCGTTGTTGGTTTTATGTAAGCTATTGTTATTTATAAGCGTACATTATAGTGTATAAAATCAACTATTTACCTTTATTTTAACTATAGGACCCGCTATTATACTATTTCATTTTGTATAAGCTTTTTCAATAAATTTATTTATTTGGACAGCTCTATATATATATAGATATATATATATATATATATATATATATATATATATATATATATATTATATATATTTATATATATTATATATATTTATATATATATATATATTTATATATATTTATATATATATATATATATATATATATATATATATATATATATATAAACATATATAAATATATCATCAACGTAGCGATAAAAAAATGGCATTTCAAATTTTAATTGGGGAATTATAGTTTCCTCAAGGTCTTCCAAAACTAGTTGGGCTATAAAAACTCTATAACTAATCTAAATATTACCATCAAAGAAGAAATAAGGACAAAAACTTGCAATATATTAACAAATTTTCAAAACAAAAATCTTTCGGAAAAAAAGCAATAAAAGCCTAAACCAAAAAATTAAAAAAAAACTCAAACCTTTCTTAAGCAAAATTCAAATTTAATGATATTAAAACCTGATGAATCTAATAAAACAGTTATAATGGAAGCACAAGAATATAATAACAAAATGAATAACCTACTAAATGATAACGCTACTTATAAGCAAATAAAACTTGATCCAACTTCTCGATTACAGAAACTGAACAACGAATTAGTTAATAAATGGGATGAAAAAGGATATATATCGCCTGACACGGCTAAAAAACTAAAAATAGATAATGCCGTGCCTCCTAAAATATACGGATTGCCAAAGCTTCATAAAGAAGGTATACCTCTAAGGGCTATAGTGTCATGTGTTCAATCCCCGATAAGCGAGGTCTCAAAATTCCTAAAAAATATTCTATCAAATGTTATCAATAAAAACCAATATTATATTAAGGACTCTTTTGATTTTAAAAATAAAATTAAAAAACATCAAACTGCCTAATAACTACATGCTGGTATCTTTGGATGTCATATGGCTTTACACAAATATTCCCTTAAATCTTGCAAGTAACATAACTGAAAAAAAATGGGATGAAATCAAAAAATATACTGTGTTACCTTTAAATGAATTCCTAGCAGCAGTTGTACTTACCCTAAATTCAACGTATTTTCTTTACGATAATAAGTTTTTTCAATAAATTGATGGTTGTGCCATGAGTTCGAGTATCTCAAGTGTAATAGCCCAACTAGTTTTGGAAGACCTTGAGGAAACTATAATTCCCCAATTAAAATTTGAAATGTCATTTTTTTATCGCTACGTTGATGATTGTGTTTGTGCAATCCCTCAAAATGAAGCTGAGTATATATTAAACACCTTTAATAATTATCACGTAAAACTCGAATTTACCATCGAAATCGAACAAAAAAATGAAATAAACTTCTTAGATGTCACTTTACACAGAAATAATACAATCAGAATAGAATGGTACACTAAAAAAACCTGGTCATCAAAGTACACAAATTATAAATCTCAGCATCCCCTGTCCCAAAAAAAATCTGTTATCATTGCTTTAGCTGATAGAGCAATTCAACTGTCAGATGTTGAATATAGGGAAAATTCGATAAATAAAGCCAAGCATGCGCTCCTAGAAAATAGTTATCCTGAACATTTAATTAAAAAAAATTTTAAGCAGAGAATACATAAATTTTATAATAAAACAAATGTAATTTCCAAAAAAAAATATTAAAAGCAATTTTTTAAAATTGCCACATGTACAACGTTTGTCCGAACAGATGAAGCATTTATTTGCCAAATATAGCATAAATGTGGCTCATAAAGGTTTTAATTTACTTAATAAAAATTTTAGCGTTCTAAAAAGCAAAACACCCAATTTAAAAAGAAGCAACGTTGTGTATGAGATCCCACATAGTGACTGCTGTGGAGTTTACATTGGCCAAACTACTCAGTATTTAAAATCAAGGCTAAATTTACATAAATACGACAAGGGAAACTCCACAGCGCTCACTAAACACGAAAACCAAACCAAACATAAATTCAATTTTTTCAAGGTAAGAATTTTAAAAACGGAACTCATAAACGGAAAAGAGAGATATATAAATCTATTGAAATCGGGAAAAATAAAAACATCATTAATGACAAAAAAGATGTTAATTTAGTAAACAAAATTTTTTTCAACATCATTTAAGTTCCCCAAATCTGTTTAAAATAAATAAATATTTAAATAATAGAAACTCTCCGGTAACCACTAAAAAAGTATTATGATAAGAATAAATTCCTACACTATATATCTGTTTAGTTGTTAGTCTGCAATAGATGTTCTGTGTTTGTATTTGTTTGACAAAATGACAATGTGCTATGTGTATTTTATTTTTTGCTTAAATGTTAATTGGTGTTATTAACCTTTTGATTTACGTCTCATAGTAAGATAATTTTTGATTTTTTAAAATCTTAGATTGTTTATTTTTTGCAATCTGTTTTAGGAAAGAAAAAATAAAAACATTTTTGAAAAAGTCGAAATGTCAAATTGAATTAAATATGACAAATAATTAAAAAATCGTTTTAATTTTATGAACAAGTATCCCAAGAAAAGAAGTACCTAATTACTATATATATATATATATATATATATATATATATATATATATATATATATATATATATATATATATGTTGATTTTTACTCCTTCACGGATGGAAAAATACAATGTGTTTTCAAGTGTACATCCGTTCACTACTGTCGTTCTGAAAAGAACAGTTTTGCTGACGTTTCGCCAAAATCACATTTGGCATTTTCGAAGCTTTCTTTCTCGCGTCCGAATAGAGACTGAAGAGTTGGTGACTGCGACGTTTCCTTTTATACCCCCACTCGGGGCCGAAGGTTATATCTGCGCAGGCGTTGGTCGTTATTTATGTTTTCCGGATGGTGCTGTTGTTTTTGCGCTAATTGCGCTTGAGTTTTTGCGATTTTAGATTTGTCGATTATTGTCTTCCATACTGTTGGTAGTTTTAATGATTCGTCCCTTTTATTCAAATCACCTTGTTTTTCAATTTCTATGGCTTCTCGGATTATTCTGGTCTTATAATGTTCTATATTGGCAATCTCCCTACACCCATCGAAATTTATTTTATGGCCGGTTTCCTGATGATGTAGGAATAAAGCTGAGGTTGTTTGTTTATTTCTGATGCTGAGTTTATGCTCTTCCACTCTTGCTGATATTCGCCTGTTAGTTTGCCCTACGTACAACTTTTCACAGTCGTGGCACGGAATGCTGTACACTCCGTGGTTTTCCAGTTTGATTTTATCTTTTGGGTTTCCGAGTAGTTTGCCTATAGTTGTTTGTGGCTTGTGTATTGTTTGTATGTTGTGTTTCCTCAGAATTCTTCCGATTCTGTCTGTTATGCCTTTTACATATGGTAAGACTACTCGTTGCTTTCCCGGCTCATATTTTTTGTTGTTCGTTGTTCGGGAAACCTGTGCATTAATAGCTTTCTCTATGGTACTACCTTAAGTTCGTTTTGTCTCGTCTATGTTTCAGTTAGTCGCACGGATCTAGATATTAGAGTATTTGCCACAGCTTCGAATACACCGTGTATAGAAAACCAACACGTACAGACAGATATTTAAATGCAAAATCACATCATCACCCAGCACAAATTCAAGCTGTGGCAAATACTCTAATATCTAGATCCATGCGACTAACTGAAACACAGACGAGACAAAACAAACTTAAGGTAGTATCTAGTGCTTTAAAGAAAAATGGCTACACAAATCGCATCATAGAGAAAGCTATTAATGCACAGGTTTCCCGAACAACGAACAACAAAAAAATATGAGCCGGGAAAGCAACGAGTAGTCTTACCATATGTAAAAGGCACAACAGACAGAATCGGAAGAATTCTGAGGAAACACAACATACAAACAATACACAAGCCACAAACAACTATAGGCAAACTACTCGGAAACCCAAAAGATAAAATCAAACTGGAAAACCACGGAGTGTACAGCATTCCGTGCCACGACTGTGAAAAGTTGTACGTAGGGCAAACTAACAGGCGAATATCAGCAAGAGTGGAACAGGATAAACTCAGCATCAGAAATAAACAAACAACCTCAGCTTTATTTCTACATCATCAGGAAACCGGCCATAAAATAAATTTCGATGGGTGTAGGGAGATTGCCAATATAGAACATTATAAGACCAGAATAATCCGAGAAGCCATAGAAATTGACAAACAAGGTGATTTGAATAAAAGGGACGAATCATTAAAACTACCAACAGTATGGAAGACAATAATCGACAAATCTAAAATCGCAAAAACTCAAGCGCAATTAGCGCAACAACACCCGCACCATCCGGAAAACAAATAACGACCAACGCCTGCGCAGATATAACCTTCGGCCCCGAGTGGGGGTATAAAAGGAAGCGTCGCAGTCACCAACACTTCAGTCTCTATTCGGAAGCGAGAAAGAAAGCTTCGAAAATGCCAAATGTGATTTTGGCGAAACGTCAGCAAAACTGTTCTTTTCAGAACGAAAGTAGTGAACGGATGTACACCCGGAATGAAAACACATTATATATATATATATATATATATATATATATATATATATATATATATATATATATATATATATATATATATATATATATATATATATATATATAATCTAACAAAAATAATGGTGAAAGTTGTTGGCTATCAGTGTTTCCTTGTACAAGTATGTACTATTCTTATATCTCTTCTTTAATATTGAGTTTTATTTCTGTAGGGGATTTAATTTTCTACAAATGTATTTTTTAGCTTTTTCATAAAACTTGTTGAGTAGCGTTTTCACTAAATTTAAACTACGACCTTTTTTTATCAGCACTGTTGTTTACTTGGAAATTTTGTCCGAATTTTTCCGTTTATAACATGAACGGCTAAATATTAATTTCAATTTCAACCTAAATATTTTTAAATTCTCCTATGCTGCACTTCATTTGGTGCAACAATCTCAATATGTCAAAAAATTAATTTGGGTACATTTCGTCTAAAGTTATAAAGATGTTGCCTAAAAAAAGACCTGAATGACGACATGAACGACAACAAAGCCAAATTTTTAGCATTGACACATGAACGAAGGGCATTCCTCAATGCATTCGCACTTTTAAAATATCAATGTTAACAATTTTCTTACTCGAGCATCACTAATGGCTACCGAAAAAGCATGGTTGCAGTTTTTACATTTTTTATCTATGCCGTCCATTTACTAATGTCAGTCGAATATTATAAGTATTTGTCTATACTGCCGATTAATTGCTAAAAAATCAATAACTTACTGTCATTTTTACCCTTAATGTAGATTAAGTAAATCGCTACAATTTATAAAGAATATTTGATAATTAAACTTGTGCCCAATTTTGGAAAAATAACTTTCTTATTTAGTTAAACGATAATAATTCGTCGATAACCTCTTTCTGAATATGTTCGCAATTTCTCAATTATATCCTTTACGAAAAGATAGTATAACACGTTTGTGTAGGTACAGTTTAATGGCACAAGCCGCATCAGATGTCAGTATATATATAAAATACGAAGAAGGCTACATTTTCACATCAGAGCTGACCAACGACGAACCAACTTGAGCAGTGCAAAATGATTTCGCACATTAAATGAAATTATTCATTTTTAGATCCTGATAGTTTTATACTTTTTAAACGTTTTCGAAAATTTTTATCCGTTAACTAATTACAGGTATTTGAACTTTCCCAGTTTTACAACATGAGAACATACCGCGCTTTTGTATTGATTGTACGTCGTCCTAGCAAATATACTTTTTACCTTTAAGTCGCAATATCTAAAAAACTGCTGGGATTAAATAATTGAATTTTGTCACGAATTTGGGCCAGTCTTGAAGCGTTCAAATGATCAAAAAAGTATATCCTATTTTCGGTGTTGAAGATATAGATGATAAGGTGGTGCCGCAAAAAGAAACATATCATATACTTTTTAACTGACAACAGTCGAAGAAACTAATTAAATTCGATGAAATTTTTAGAAAACGTTCTTTGTTATAGTCTTCCAAATTCTATTTGAATTAGATTGGATCAAATGTTGGGATATAGCTTTTTTGATTCTTTTAAGTCGAACAATAGGGTAAGGTTAAACCACTATTCTTTTCGACATAAGCAAAAAATTCTCATTAGGCATGTCGAGAAAAGAAAAATATTAAATGTTTTAATTTTTAAAATGTGTAAAGAAATTAAAATTATCAGAGATTGTAATTTTTCGAATTTCTTGGTGTATCTCCGTTAAAATATTGTTCTATAGAAAAATGATTCGAGACAAAAATGATGAGTAGGCCAAGATTTTTAAGATTGGCGCTAAAGCTTCCAATAAAGTAACTATTTGCGATCAAAAATATCAATTCTTATAGTTTTCATTTTAAATTTTACCGACACTGACCAATATTAAAATCACTAAAATCGTTCTCTCGGACTTTCATTGTCTTTATTACATTGGTTTGACAACGTTCCGAATGGTAATTATGTCCATTCGTTTTGAAGTGTAAACTAAATGCTAACTCTATAGCTACGGGCTTGTATACTCGTGTGCTTTAATGTGCGAAGTCTCCGCCCCCTGGTTACCTGAACCGCAATGTCCTCGGATGGCATTTTGAGAAACAGGAAACTTCTATAACTTTTCTAGACGTTCTCGTTAGGTGATCTGAAGAGGACATCAGTACTACAGTGTACCGAAAACACGCACACTGACCAATATCTCAACCAGGGTTCTAATCAATCTACAGCAACAAAAAACGGCATCATAAAAATGCTTTACAACAGAACTGTGACAACTTGTAATAATACGATGGACTTTGAGGTAGAAATTGAAAAAATAAAAAAAGATCTACTGCAGAATTCCGCATTGTCTACCACCTTCAAAGCAACATTAAACTCTATTTAATTTAGCGATATTCTGTTAGGTATGTTTTCGCGAGAATGCCTCGAGGTGCTGGCGAAAAACAGACCCTCTCGGAAAAATCTTAAAAGTTATGATTTTAAAAAAAATTTAACTCTAAAAAATCGATAGCATTAATTTGAAGCCAAAAATAACCAAAGTTATTATGTTTTGATTCTCAGTTCAGAAAAAGCTTAAAAGAAGAGATTTAAAAGTGGACTGTTTTATTTATTAACTTTGTCTTGTCTTGCTTATGCTCACTAGTAGTGGACTCTTGGCGTTGCTGCTCGGCAATTGCCAGAACGATTTAATGGCAGCTAGGACTTTATCTGTCACTTAGGACCCTATCTTGGCCACCGACTTAGAGCTTATCAGATTGATTGAGTGCTGTGGAGTGTGAATTATACTGTTTTCGCTTCCTTATACTAGCTGAAGTGATCGTTATTCTGCAACAAGGTAAATTGGAAGGACGTCACAAATAGATACACGTACACGCAGGTGCTGGAAAGGAAAACTAAGGCAAAACTAAGCTGAGCACTAAAGATTAATTCTGTTATATTTCATAAAGTAGATTATCACTCTGATTAGCTCTTCGTTCAAGTTTGACAAAATTGTATAAAATGAAATAGGAGAAGGTAGGTTAAAAAGCTGTTTGATAAATATCGAAAATTGCATTGTATTTGATAGAAAATTTTTCTTTTAACCCAAATTCTTTTATTTTTAATTTGATATTAATTATTTTTATAGGTGTGTTTAGAGTGTCAAAGTCAATTTCATAGCATGGTAAATTATTGCCTTTGTAGACCCTATCGAAATGTGGTAAAAAATCACCCAGAGCCGCCATAATGTACGAAATTTTATCGTCTCTGCCTAAGTGAGGTCTATATAATAATATAAGACGTAGTTTGCGAATAAGGATTATTAGTGGGTGGTTTTCTATGTTCACAATTTTTGACAAAAATTTACTGGTAAGCGGTCTCCTTCCTTGTTCCAGGTCCATCATTGCAGATTCGCCCAGCAGAGCGGTTCTAGGGGTAGATTTCATGCAACCCAAGTTGATTCTAAGGCCTTGAAAAGTATTACGTCCATTTCATTTAAAAATTTTTTATTTGTATTTTTAATAAAAATAGAGCCAAACTCCAAGTGTGACCTTTCTAGGGCCTGGAAAGCTATTAGGAGGATGCTGGGGTCCGCCCCCCACCACACCCTGGTAATACCCCTCAACACATTAAGCGACTTTTTTGCCTTATTTAAAACGTTCTGAGTATGTGATCTCCAGTTTAAGTTTTTCTGTAATATGATCCCTAAGTATTTTACCTCCTCTTTATATTCTATAGTGTTATTATTTATTTTTATAAATAAAAATATATAAAAGGGGGTTGAATAATTCTTTTTCCTCTGGTGAACCAAATCGCTTCCGATTTATTAGCTTCTGGAGATAACTCATTTTCCTGCAGATAACGCATGGTTTGTTGTATTAACCATCGAATTTATGTTTTCAGCGCTACAAAGAATTACCAAATCATCAGCGTAGCCAATTATTTTTGTTTATCCTAGATTTACTTTAAAAAGATCTGCTATATGCAGTAAACAGTATAGTGCTTAAAGGAGAACCCTGTAGTAACATCTTCGTAGTTAAAAAATTACCCAATATTTTGCCGTTATTACCCCTTGTGTATAACAATCTAGTTTCAAAAATTTGAAAAATAAGGTTGTTAATTTCTATAGGAATATTTAATTTATGTAATTTTTGGTAAAGCTTGTAAATGTTGACTCCATCATAAGCTGACTTAATATCTAGGAAAACAGCTATGACACTTTCCGAATGGTGGAAACCGTCTTGAATATATGTTGTCAAAAATGCTGTTATTATAGATACCTCTTCCCTTTCGGAAGCCTACCTGGTAAGGTGAAAAGGTGGAATTGCGTTCCAGTGTCCAATCTAAACGGTTTTTAATCATTATTTCCAGTATTTTTAGGCCGCAGGCCGATAATACTATTGGTTTATAACTTTCTGATAAATTTGAATCCTTATTTGGTTTTAAGAGAGTTATTATGTTAAACTTTTTCCATTCATTAGGCAACCTATCCCCATTAAGACATTTATTTAAGATCTTCAAATATATTTTTGAACATTATTATAGGCCAAATCATCAAGGCCAGGCGCAGATGCTTTTCTTTTGTTATTTGCCACATTATTCAATTCGTGCATAGTAAAGTGAGCGGTAATTTCGTTTGTATGCAGCAGTTGAATGGGTTCATATCTATACCGGACATCCTAAGTAAAACTTCTCGTGTTATGACGTCAGAAGAAGTATAATTATTAGGTTTAACTTTATTATTTGCAATTTTTTTTATTTTGTTCCAAATGTATTTAATGTTGGAATCTCATTTAAGTGTTACACAAAAATGTTTTAATTTTGATCTTTTTTTTCCCAAGTTTTTTCCTAGTAGATTTTTTCGCTTGAATAAAGTTATCTAAGTTTGGGTTATTGATCAATATTTTTATTTATAATATAGCCAAAAATAAAGTTATTATGTTTAGATTTATAGCTCAGAAAAAGCTTAAAAGAAAAAATTTAAAAGTGAACTGTTTTATTTATTAACTTTATTAAAAAATGTTAGGAGATTGGAGGTTTATTTTGTACTGTGGCAATAGAATAAGTTTATATTAACGAGATAAAAGACAAGAAGAACCACTAAATTGACTTACCCAATTATCCAAAGGGATGTTTCGCAACAGGTGAACGATGGGCGAGTTTTCTTGAGGTACCTCTGGTCTGGCAAAAAAATTAGCAAAGCGTACTGCTTCTCAAGAAAGTCTTGCAAGAAGAACGGTATATTAATTTTATGGTCCAATCAGTTGTTTTATGTGTGCGAGTTTTTTGAAACAGAGATCTATTGCACACATACAAATAATAAAGAAACGTTTAAAACTGAACATATTATCTTATTTTTAGAAAAGCAAAATGTACTAAACTTCAATCTATTCTCTACAAATTTTGTATTTATTTATTGTTTGCAGTGTACCAAAATATCAAATTTGAAAAAAATTTACACATATTTTGGCCCTTTTTTTACTGAAATCGGCGTTTTTCACAAATATCGGGTTATCCTTGGAAACATTACCTGATCTGTCAAAGATGAATAAATATACATTTACTTAAATTTGATTTAAGGTTATCATATTCTATATATGATAAATGCTTATATTCGTTTCTATCCGGTGCTAGGCGAGATGAGCTTTTATGGAGCAGTTGGAGTATCAACTGTCTGATTGATTTACATTGAAGAATTTTTCCAAATCGTTTTTTTAAATGTACCCTTTTTTAAACATCGGACAGTTTTGCATTACGATAACCTTTTTTTTATACTCTCAGGTAAATTCAAACTTTTATTTTAATGTTTAACTTAACAATATTGCATACATAAGATTCCAATTTAGAACAAAACAAACGCATATTTTCATACGAATTTTGCTTATTAAATGAAAATGTACTATATGTGCGTTTTTTTCTATGCGGTACAGAGCTTTGAGTGTTTATCCGATAGTGGAAATGTATTAAAATTGGTAACCTTTGTAAGTTTCATTATATAGCAAAAGAATGTGACAAAAATTACATGAAATGCTGATTATAAGCGGATTTTTATAACTTTTAAATATGTCACTTGATTCGAGATAATGTCGAAGTGTTTTTGTAGCTTAAAAATAGATTTAAAAATTCTATATTTGCTATTACATGGAACACCAAGAAAAGGATGGTTTGTTTAACGTTAAGATATGTTGTTTTATATTCCAAGGTAAACAATTTCTGAATTTGATATTTAAGTAACTATACAAAGTTGGTCAAAAAGGGCAATAAAATTAGAGTTACTGCTAGGTTTTTTTTAGTTATACGGGCTGTATAAAAATTACATTACCTGTAAATTATTTAATTTTTGTGAAATTTTGTATATTTTAACACATATAGTTCATATAAACATACAACATATTTAAAAATCAAAAAAATCTGCGAATAATCGGTCAAAATACATGTAGTATCTAGTTTGATAACTTTTATTTAATTAAGGTTTTAGTTACCTTTGTGATAGATAAACCACATTAGTTAATGGTTGTTTTCTTAAATTAAACAGTGCTTTACGAATAAGAATAAACAGAGATGTCTGCAATTTGCAAATGTGCCGACAAAATACAACCAATATTTGCTTGATTACCTAAATAATTTATAGGATACTCGTATTTATCTTTCGTGAACCTGAAAGGCCGACAGAAATCCCCCGGTTTAATGCTGAAGTGGCACAGGATTTGTATTGAACGTTTGGGGGATGAAACTCCAAGTGAAAATAACGATAGAATATATCAGGAAATAAGCATCGTCTACTTGGATCAAATTGCATGTTTTAAAGAACTGTGACTTTTCAGTTTATATAGATATTTGGTAGCATAGTTTTTTTGGAAGACCTGTTAGAAAATAGTGAATCTATTATTAGCAAATATTAAATGCAAGAAGCTGACGTCTAGTAACTGTAGCGCCAGAAGACCAAAAGCTTAATTTTATTCGAATTAAAAGTACACTTAACGAATTAATGACTATGCCAAAAGACGGGGCGTTTTGTCGAAATTAATTAAAAGTATATGCTTCTCAAAGAAACGTAACTAAAAAGTGCCACACGCTTTTTGGCAAGGATAGAATGCATATATCCTAATACAAAACTTTGGACTTTTTAGTGCGACAGTGTGACAAAAGCGTGTTTTCTATTTTTTTTTTATTTATAGAGTTATAAAGTTTTTGCTAGTTTTGTCAGATTTTTTTTTGAAATTTTAAGCCTTCTATTTGTATATTTAAACAATCTTAGTCGAATAATAATTATAATATATACGTTACAGGAAGATCTGCACATGGATGGCAAATATATTTTAGAAATGTAGAGAAAGTTCATCGAAATAATTTTTTTTTATAATTTGTAAATGTAATAAAAAAAACCTCATTGATGGACGTTAAACTTCCAAAGTAACTATCATCATTAGAATATGCTTTAGAATGAGTAAACAAAACTGAAATGCTCGGATTTAGAAGCCAATATCACATTTATGATTTTGTAGTGCTTTTTTATTAAGTAAGTTTTAGGAAAAAGTTAAAAAATACAATTTAAGAAAATTAAATCAAAATAAATAAATTAAGTATATATTGTATATATATAGAGGAAGAACAGGGTTTATATATAAGTTTTATTTTAAAAGGATTTAAATGCAAAAGTTTAGTTTAGAATTTTATCTGAACCACCAATATTTGATGTACATATAAACTTGTTCAAGGTTAATGCAGTCATTTCAAAGGATGTTCGTTAGTAAGAATTTTAAAAGATCTAAGAATCAATAACAAAGATGAGCAGTATTTTCCCTGGTGATTAAGTAAAGTATTTTTTAATATTCATATTACACACGTTTTCCTAAGGTAAATGT
This sequence comes from Kuschelorhynchus macadamiae, assembly GCA_030620095.1. Taxonomy (NCBI): domain Eukaryota; kingdom Metazoa; phylum Arthropoda; class Insecta; order Coleoptera; family Curculionidae; genus Kuschelorhynchus; species Kuschelorhynchus macadamiae. Next base: position 1,080,948 of record JAUTXW010000070.1, read on the forward strand.
TATATTTTTCTGTCTTCATTTTAAACTTTAAGGTCAGAATTACTAAGAATTACATCTTATTATTGCATTCAAATGTATACAAGCGAATTCCAAGTAAAGCGATTCCAGTTCGACCCAATGCAAGAATCATAAACATGTTGCTACCTGACAGTGCTATGTCTCTACGGAAGTGTGTCAAATCACCTGACAGTTTCTGTTACATTTGTGATAAATATACAGTTTTAAAGCAACGTCTGAATATCATAGACTATGTAAAAAAGTGTATTTCGCATACTTCGGCTTAAAACTTGAGAACCAAGATAGAGTTTGTAAACGAAGTTGGTTCAAAGGTAATAAAAAATTTTTCGTTATGGGATTGCTATAGTATGGCGCGAACAAAAGAACCATAGTGACAATTGTTATTTTTGTTCAAGCAATATGAAAGGGTATAATTTAAAATCGAAGGGTATCCCCCAGGCACAGAAATTCCAGCGCCCAAAGCTCCATCTACATTGCAAGAGCTTCCAAGTTCCGATGAAGAGATATTTGAACAAGATAACGAGTCAAGTTGATGACAAAACTGTTTTCCCAGGGAAACTTAAAGCCGTTTTGTTCCATAATGGCAGTTATTATGCCTCCATTCCTGTAGGTCATTACGTACAACTCAAGGAAATTTACGAGAACTTGGAATTGATTCTTCGCAAACTGAAATATGAAAAGACTACGGTTGGCAATTGTGCGAGCATTTGTGCATGTTACCTGGGCAACAAGCTGGTTATACCAAATACCCTTATTTCCTTTGTTTATGGGAAAGTCGAAACAGAAAAAATTACTGGACTAAGAAGTGTTTACTGCCGAGGGAGCTCAAAGCTGGTGAAAAGAATGTACTCCGAGAAACATTGCTACCTCGCTATAAAGTTCTTTTACCACATCTCCATATAAAATTCGGATTGATTAAGCAATTCGTAAAATTACTTGCATGAGATGGAGATTGCTTTAAATACTTGGTCTCCAAGTTTTCAGGTCCCTCGGAGGCAAAAATAAAGGAAAGTGTGGTCGCCGGACCAGACATTAGAAGGCTCATGGCTGATCAACACTTTATTAATACCATGACGGATCCTCAAAAAGAAGAATCGATTGCATTTAAGGGACTTATTGAGAAATTTTTAGGTAATAACAGAGGTCCAAACTATAAGAAAATCATCGACAGAATGCTACAAGCATTTCAAGCTTTAGGTTGCTTGATAAGTCTGAAAATATTTCTTCCTATCGGTTCTTGACCACTTTCCGGAAAATATGGGAGCTATGAGTGAAGAGCAAGTTGAACGATTCCATCAGGGCATCATAGATATGGAAAAAAGATACCAGGGAAGATGAAAGGCTTCAATGATGGTAGACTACTGTTGGATGTTTCAGAGAGACATTCCGGACACAACCTACAAGTGTACCAGGAGAAGCCTCACTGAGAAGGAGAATATATTTTGATATATGCTAGTGGGCTAATTTCAGTTAAAAAATATGTTTTATGGATGATTTTCTATTAAAAAATTTATTTTTTTTAGTCTATTATCGTTTATTTTGTTGTCTTATCAACAAAATAAACGATAATAGATATATTTTTTTAAGTTTATATTAATTACCCTAGTTGTCAGGAAACGAAATGGAAGTCATTTTCAGATTCAGCACATCCAAAAACATGGAAATTAGGCAAAATAACAAAAACAGCTTTTAAACTTTTTGTTTTGCAGACTGTGTAATATTTTATATTCAAGTAAGAATACGTAGATTTACAGTGAAAATAAAATAGTACCTACCTTTTCTAGTGCAGGTGTAGCGCAACTATTGTTGCTTTTTCCACTCCTAACCAAGAATTTCGGAATCCATTTTTTTTCATTTCTCTATGATGAAAACCGAAAATAGTGGTCAGAGTAGGGTTTTGGGCTTGGTAGCTTTAAGTATTGTGCTATATTAACAGGCGTTTTAGCAAATGTATTGTAATTAAAATAAATATAATAAAAAAACAGTTGCAAACTCTGTTTAAGGATTTAAAATTAAAAACATATTATGTTGTTGAGAATATAATTTCAGAAATATAAGGCAATGTCTACAAAAAATCTGAAGTTTATGAATGGGGGTTGTAGCGAATTTTAAAAATATTATATACAATCGAATGTAAGCTCAGCTATTTCATAGATTTTATATTATTAAATATTTTTTTCTATATTATTTCGCGAATTATATTCAATAAAATTCTGTAAGACAAATTACGAAACAAAACATATCCAGGAAATAATTTTATTACCTCCAACAATTCCAATGAAATACAAGCAACTTTTTGTGCATACAAGTAACCAAATATTTACCCTTAGTCCATAAACAGACCATTACCTACATAACCATCCCTATTCGAGGCCGCATAATTACACACTGCGGCTGATGTATGACTTTCATAATTATTTCGAGATACGAGAACGAAAACATTTTAGGCTAGATAAACAAATCGCCTAAGATAATTATATGGCAAGGCATTCCGGAAAATATAACTCTGTCGGAAATATATTAAAAGCGTTGGTTTGTTAAGTTATACTTTTATTATGCTAAGAGTATAAATATGTAAAGCATGTAAAGCCACGCAAAAAAAATTGCGATGTATGCTGTATAGCCATTGCTGTCATAAATAGGCACGCATATGCATGAAAAATTAAAATACGAAATAACTGCGGACATAGCTCATGCTTTTTTATATAGTTATATACACATAATTTTTATGAGCATTATTATGGTGTTTTATGTAATATATGTCTGCAATGTTTCAGTTGCTATCGACAAACACATAGTTAAGAGAATTATTTTTAGTTAGTTTATACTTATCATTTGAAAGTAGAGCATATATTATGGCGTACACAATATTTTCATTGTAAAAAGATATTAACTTAGACAATATAAGAAGTTTCCTAATATCGCCGTGGGAAATACTAAATGTTGATAAAAATATTTTTGATCTCGCAATAATTAATTTCCGGTTTTAACGTTATTAGACTGAATATTTAAATGTTTTTTATATTTTAATATCAATGGAAGTATTCAGGACATACAGTATTTTAAAATTTAAATACAGTACTTTTATGTCAAACATGAGGAAACAAAGCTTATTTGCAAAATACGTATATTAAAATATACTTGACAACCATCGGAGATATATCATTGATCGAAACATTGTGAATAGTTTAAATTAACGACACTGGAAGTCCGATAAGTGAATTTTATTCAAGTATATTAAGTTTTTTTTGTTTCAAAACGTAATAGAATAATAAATTAATAGGTTTGGAAGGGCGGTTCTGTATATGCATCTTGATTGTGAATAATATATATTTTTTTATTTAATATTAGAGTATGATGCCATGTTTCCATTTTTTTTTATTTTAAGCACTTGTTTATTGACAAACTCATATCTAGTTGGATCCCTTTTTGAAAAGGATGCGTGCTTTAAAGACGCATCATGTAAAATTAGGTCTTTAATATATAGTGGGGTCCTTATTTTTTGAACCAGTGAACATAAATATTTAAAATTTCGCGCACTTCAGTAGCTATGTATATATTAGTTTTTTATGTATATTTCATATTTTTCATATTAATGCGGCAAAAAAATAAGCATAAAGGGGAGTAGTAAATTATAGTAGACTATTGTGTACAAATTTTAGAACGTATCATTCATAACAAAGAAATAGCGGAGTGTCAAAATTAAGCTTACTGGAGAAATGGTCGAAAATATTATCCGTATACTTCCAGATAGTAAAAAGTCTGTTCGGAACGCAGTCTTTAAAAAGTGTCGACATCAGAATTGTGACAGAGAGCTGTTATTCTAAAATAGAATTTGATTGGATTTTTCCTTCAGGTAGCCCCATAAAAAAGTGGAAGGTTGTTAAGTGGGCGACGTAGCTGGCCATTCGGTTCGATCTCGACGACAATTTCAACGGTCGACGTAGGTAGTATCAAAGTAGCCTTACGTTTCCGCTAAAATTTGAAGACGCATCGTCCTCTTGGGAAACTGGTTCCATGTCAAATTTATCAGGATTCTCTTCAACTATTTCAATATGTGTTTAAAAACATGTCTTCTGTCAAATTTTCATGCAAAAAGGGGTCCAACAATGTGATTTCCTAATATAACTACCCATGCATTTAATTTTTCAGGATATTGTGTATGGATTTCTCGAGATACACGTAGACTCACTCATTCCAGTTTTCCCTTTGTACATGGCGATTTAAAAAACTCGTCGCTAAAACAAATGTTGTGTACATAAGATGTTAGTCTATTTTATGGGTTAGTAGTTTATAAAATTCAGCAATTGTCTTCAGTTAATTGGTACACCATTTATAGTAGCAGGTGAACTATGATAAATGTCTGCAATATGAGAAGTTAATTTCAACATATCGCACCGTCAGAGAAACGAACAAGTGATTGACACCGTTGTAATTGTTAATTGTTGGCAAATTCATCTTTTACAACATGATGCGCAATGAGTGTTACTCATTTTGGTCAGATAGTTGTTTGCATATTGTTTTTACCTTACTTTCTGAACCTGAATTATTTAAAAGAATTAACTAGTATACCAATATGTTTAATGTAAAAATGTTAACCGCCTCCATTTCTTTGCTGATGCATGTAACTTTCTAAAATTTTTACACAATAATCTACTCGAAAATATATTTCAAATGATGTATGGCATGACACCCCTCTTCATTTCTTTTTTTTTGTAATATGACCCCATCGCCATTTTGAATAATACAAGTATAAAAGATGCGCGCCCATTTCTTATGGAAAATGGCGTTCAGTCAATTTCTCTGATAATTTAATATCTTACAGTTCTTGATCTTCTTAAAAGCCCTCATTACCATAGCTTAATCCTGCCTCTGGTTTTTTATATACAGGAAAAGAAAGTTAGAATTTTTCATTTTCCATATTTTATGATTTTTTTTTATTTTAATTGATTAATACGGATTTAAAATAGTCGCTTAGAATATTTTTGACTTGAAGCTAAGTTATATATTACTTATAATAATCTTATACAGGGTGTAGCTGTATTCAAGAAATCGGACGTTTTTATTTTATATTCGGCCGCACCCACAACACTAGAATTCCAATTTTTATTAAATATTCCATTACACTCAAGGAAAACAGTCAGATTTTGGTGAATTTTTGACATGTTTATCAAAATTAAATGATCCTAACGAAAGTTTTTGTACATAACCGACATTAGACTGGCCATGAATTTTAATGCACAAATTTTGTAATGCATTATATTTTCTGAAAATCAGGATCCTCACTTTATAGCTGGAATATTTAAATTCTCAATAAAGTTGACGCATTTTTATTATCTAGCGAATATGATCAATAAATGCACCTTCAATAATTTAATTAAGAATAAAATAATACTGGGGGTTTCATAAAATTCTTGACTAATTACGCTGTTATGGTTACGTCAGATTCACCTAATTTTTCATAATAATTCCTCATAGTGTGGTAGTATAAGAAAACATAAACTGTACAGGTCTATTAGATAGTACATCTTTTAAAATGTCTTTTTAATAATAATTTATCTCCAAAATATGTGGTCATTAAAATTACATTTCGAAATGGCGGTAATTCGTTAATGCGACAGAACCTAAAAAAATATAAATGTATATTTACACGTAAATAAAAAAGTATAATATTTAGTACCGATGCTCATAAGAAAATATCAATTAAGTATCATATGAGGAATAAAATACCTCAAGTTTTAAGAATTTTTATCTTCATATTGTTACTATTTTAAATAGTATTATGTTGATGTCTCCATAATTTAAGGATATATTAGGACTGTAAAGGCTTTTCAAAAGATATGCTACTCGACCCCTTTTCCCATTATTTTTTTTAAGATGGCGGCCAACTGCCACCTTAAAATGTTTAATCACGAAACACTCATGCATCACAAAGAAGCATTGGTCTGGTATTACAGTTGGCAAATTTTAATTTTTACTCTTGACTAGTTCAAATAATAAAAAGTGACACACTACGTATGTATTAACTAAATATAAGAATATTAATAATAGGTTATAGATTGTAGGCATCTAACTTTTATTTTTTGCGTTACCATCCACACTTATTTTTCAGTTTTCTTTATTGTAAATGTAATATATTAAATAATCAATATTATTGATAAAATTGTAAATAAATATATTATATAATCGATATTATTGAAATTATTTGAACAAAAAAAATTAAACTATTTAACAAACATGTAGTAAAATAGCATATTAATAGAATTATACCAGTCTTTGAGGCATTATTATGAAAAATCGGGTGAATCTGACACAACAGTAATCGCATAGTTTTTCTAGAATTCTGCACAAAACCCTGTATCATTTTATTTTCAATTATATTTTTAAAGCTATTAACAATATGCATTCGATAATAATTAAAATGTGTCAAATTCACTGGTTATTTAAATATCCTAGCTATCTAACAGATTAGATCTAGATTTTCAGATAATGCAATAGGTTATAAAATTTCTGTATTAAAATTCATGACCACTGTAATATCAGCTATTTACAAAAATTCTTTATTTGACAATTAATTTTTATAAATATATCACAAATCCAGCAAAATCTGACTGTTTGTTTTAGTGTAATAAAGCTTCTAGCAAAAAATTTAGGTATAGTAGAATATAAATGAAAAATAATTTCATTCTGGAATATAGAATCACCCTGTATACATTTATTTTTACTTTTACATTCATTGGCTTTTAAACAAAATTATTCTAAGCGACTGATCCATTTGAATACATATTAAGTATTTTAAATAAAAAAAAAATAAAAATTTGGCGTAAAATATGGAAAATGCAAAATTCCAAATTCGTCATCCTGTATATCAAAAACAATCCGCAGGATTTAGTTGTGGCCATGAAAGCTTTTGATCAGGGGATCGAGAACTACAACATATCACATTTTTAGAAAAATTGATTCAAAGCCATTTTCTATAAGAAGTATTTACACAGCTACTGAAATGGGTCATATTTCAAATTTTTATGGTCACCGGTTCAAAAATTAAAAAATGGGGGGGAACATTGAAAAGCCGCACTGTATATTATTTTATCATTTTATTTTGAAATGTTTAAATACGTTGTACTAGAGATCAATTATACTTTTGGCTGCCGGTTTTTTAATTTCGCCACCTTAGACGCTCGTGTCTCCGTTAAATCGCATTCTTAGATTGCATCTATCAAAAATTTGGTGTGGTGTTGCCAGTAGTGTGATTTAGATCTACTTATTGAGTTAAAAAATACGTTAATGCTTTCTTAAAAGAGATTAGATCGGAGGCGGATGTGGCAACACTGACACTGTTACGATTTGAACTAGGCGGCAATATCTCGATAAAATTTAAATCTTCTAAATAACTTAACAATAAAAAATCGTTCGTTTTGCTTTTTGAGATAATATATCTAGTAAGCCCTTATCACTTATTCATCTTCAAAAATATAACATTCTAAATATAATCGTAAATGAATTGAATCATAAACCCATGGTATTATTTATACTTGAACTCGTCTTTCAAGGCTCTATATATGTAAATTTTAGATAAAATATCGTATCATATCGCAAATACAAGAAAACTCTCAAAACTCACAACTTGCACCTGCATCTTTTCTTGTTTTTTTAATTCAATACTTGATTGGATGATACGATACTAGAATTTTTTTGGGCGCAAGAAAATATTTAAAAATCGTTTTAGGGACATCTACATCACTTTAAGTATAGGAGAAATTTTGAAGATAAATGTCAATATATCTGAAAAGTGGAAAGGTAATATCTGAGATCTACTAAAATATCACTGAATATACAGGTTGTTTTCTTTAAAATAATAACCATGATACCTGTTCAAATCAACATAAACACCATGTATATATGAAATGAATATAATTTAAAAATTCAAATGAAATCAAGCAACTTTTGTATTTGACTTGTTTTGTAAGTCACACATCTTAAGGGATAAGATGTTACGTCTCTTAAGTGGGACGCTCTGTACATACTCTAAAAAATTCGACTTAAAGCTGTAGTTCCAATTTAATTGGTTACAAGTTAGTTTTGTTAAGTTTGATATTTAAATCAAACAAATCTCCAGAACTTAACTAGTCGAAAATGGTAAAGTTAAATACATCAATAGTACGCTCAATAAAAGCAAATCTATTAAATACTTGAAAATAAACAAGCTTGATATTTATTTACATGAGAGTTTTTGCTAACTACGTGGGTTTCGTTTAGTGTAGTTAGTTAAATTTATTCTATACTATTGCCGGCTTTTAAATTCGAAATACACTGGAAAAACAAACAATTTGATTTAAATAAAAACTGATTTTACTGAAACAAATATTTATTTTGCTTCCTATAAAAAAACAAATATTTGTTTAAGCAATGCTAAAAATGTATTTAAACTTATCCTGTTTATTTAAATAAATATACTATAAACCAAATAAATTTTTTAGTTAAACCAAGTAAAGTTTTGGTACTTATAACTAATAAATTATAAGCAATTGTTTGCTTAGAGCTTTTTTTTAAATAATTTAATTCAAAAACTTAGGTGTCCTGGCTAATGGCCTTTATTAAATTTAAATAATATTTGTTTGCTTAAGAAATAAATATGCCATTATTTAAAGTCTTGTTGCACTAAAAAACAACATCATTTTATTTCAACAAAAATAGAGTTTATTAAAACAAAAGTTGTCTCCTATAAACGAAACAAATATTGGATTAAAAAGTGGTAAAAATTTGTTTGATCTTACGCCGTTCATTTAAATTAATATACTTTTAGCCAAAAAAATGTATTCATCCGCCAAAATAAAGTTTTGTGTCATATAACTAATAAATTATAAATAATTGTATGGTTTTAATATATGTTTTTTAGTCAAATACAAAATTATTTAATTCAAAAACTTAAAAAATACTCTCTAATGGCTGATATTTTGTTTAAATATATTATTTGTTTGTTTAAAAAACAAATATGCAACTATTTTGAGTGTTTCTAACCGAGGGTTCAAGAGTGAGTTATGGAAGTACAAAAGTGGTTGGATAAGTTAAATATCGGTTACTCATGGCATTTATTAGAAGGTGAGAAAGGTTTTTATCGACAATGATATATAATGGGTTGCAGTAGCGAACTGTTTTGACTCCTTCATTTTCGATTTTATGGTAGGCATCATTGCAAACCCAAAATTTTGTCAATCAAAAAAGTGAAATTAAAATAGCTATAAAAACTTTTTGACCTAAACCAGTTTATTTAAATTGATCTTGAAGTTTTCTCATACTATCTAAAACATACCTGTAAAAACGGCGTTAAATTATTTTTCACAAATGAGGCAACCTGTAAGTACAATAAAATATATGTAAGACAGTTATTTTAGGGTTTTCTTCGATAGTTATATTTAAATTCTTAAGTGATTATTATTAAAAAAAAAGTAAATGGATCATTTAATATATTAAAAAAAACTTTTAATACAAACAAAAACAATAATCCCATTTTTTGTTTGTTTAAAATCGATATAAAATTTCCTAAATAACGGTTTGTTTAACTAAAACAAAAATGTATTACATATTTATATTTAGTTTCTGAAACCCAATATGAAGCATTTTTATATGTATGTTTTAGATAGTGTAAGCGAACTTCTAGAACAACTTAACTAAAGCTGTTTAGGCTTTAAAGGTTATCAAAGATATGTATAGGTCTTTTATTTTCACTTTGACAATGGTCTCGGTTTTCTACCATAAAAGCAATAATAAATGAGCCCCTATATTAGTTAAAACAGTTATTTAATACAATCTATTAGATATATATTAATGTGGGTAAAACCTTTCTTACCTTTAAATGAATGACATAAATAAGCGAGAGCATAATTATCTACATCTTTCGCAATTCTATAAGTCACTGATGAAACCTAAATTAGCAACCTTTGCGCAGTACGCCGGTCAAAAAGAAACTGTGTGCCCTAACGTGAAAATTCGCCCGCTTTATTGGCGCAGAATAGGAGGGAGAGTCTACAACGGATATATAAATAAAAAATTGGTTCCCTTTATTAAATATTTGTTAACAGATATATTTATTATAGAACAACATAAAATTATTATAGATTAATATTTTTGAATCAATGCCTCTGAACCAAACAAATATTTAAAAAATTTCTATTAATTAAATTGATTTAAACAAACAATATTTGTATAAGGCAAACACAATTTATTTGAGTCAAATAAAAATCAAGTTAACAAATAATATTTTAAAATGTTTACTAGCTTTTTTGTCAGTCAAAATGCGGCATATTTGGCTTTGAAATTTGTTTTAGTGATTGATAATAAAATGTTTGCATGACACTAAATTCTTGAATTAAAATGAAATGCTTTTGAATCATTCTGTCAGAATTTGGGTATAGCAATTCAGGACGCATATTTACACATCCATCTGTATTAAGGTACCAGGGTGCGTGTTAAGATACTTTTAAATAATATCAAAAAATATATAATAAAAGTTGTGGAGTATAATATAACAATATTTTTATTGATATTTTTATGAAATGACGCATTTAAAGTTTCCATTAACACGTCTTCACTTCTTGAAAATAAATATTTAAAAAATGTTTAAATCTGTTCGTTATTAGTCATCAGGTGTGCAGTGAAACACTGTAGCTTTAATATATTTTTTACATTTTTTTGATAAATAGTGAAAAATCAAATTTGAAATACAAAACTTATTCTCAAATAAAAATAATAATGTACTAGTTCAATAGCTAATTATGTTATTTTAAAATATCCTTTATGGTAAATTTTATTAGCTTAATGAATACAAGTATTTACAACTAACCGTCGATCAGAGATTAAAGAAATCAACATTTTCTCATTCAAATATATTTTCTCTGAACTAGAGCACCAGCGGATAATAAATCACAAAACAACTACAGATTATGAAAATTACCATATTTGCTGTAACTTATCAGTAACAGCATTAGATTTATAAGTATAGGTTTGGCACAAAATAGCAATGGTGTGTAACATATTACGTTTGATAAATAAAGTGAAAAACGATGCTTTGTTTCCTTTTCAAAAACGTGTAGCTGACACTAATAGCATGGAATTTCGATTTATCCTGTTACTTCTGGAAGTCAGGTATTTAATGACTTGTATTTCCCTATGAAATTTGTCACGAAATATAGCTTTACTTTGTTCAGATACTAATACTTGATTTATGTTAAACTAAATTCTTGTTTTTTATTGTTAGACTGCTCTTTTTAATATATAGTACCACAAAACGGGGTTACTTTGGACAACACGGGTAAATTCGGACAACGGGTCCTTGAGAAAGAAAAAAATTGAGTGAGGGTAGCGAAATTATTAAAACGGCCACCTGCAGATTGGAGGGTGTTTAAACCAGTTGCCCTTAGTCGTTTGACGAGTATAGACGTTTTTTTCGGGCCCGTCGTTTTATTTACGTCGATTTCGATAAGTAAGCAACTTTCTGACTTTTAGATGTAAATGTAAATTTTTATTCGTCAATTTTTTTTTCAGATCATCCTAACGAAAAATTCAACTTTTTGAAGGGTAACTTTTGACATTGTCCGAAATTACAAAAGGCAACTGGGTAGCCGCCCCTACCAGAATTATTCGGAGAATGTTTCGACAAGTCGACAATTTGTCACAAAGTTAAAGGAATTATGAAAAAAACCAGGACGGTAACCAGTGCTCAACACTGATGAAGAAGCAAATTTGGCCCAGAGAATATCAACGGCAGCAACATGGGGTTTTCCACTAGTCCAGATTGATCGATTTTCTAAAAATTTGCCAGGAGTAGGTTGGGTCAAGAAGTTTCTAAATAAAAATAATGAGCTATCCGCAAGACTTGCGCAAAATATTAAAAGAAACAGAGCTTAGGTGACACATCCCATTATTCAAGAATATTTTTATAAATTGAAAATTTCACTTGAAGGTGTTCCCCCTGAAAATGTTACAAATTATGACGAAACTAATTTTAGTGATAACCCTGGACGAGTCAAAATAGTGTGCGAGAGGGGCAGTAAACATTGTGATCGAGTTATTGATGCAACAAAACCCAGTATATTCGTCATGATGGCCGCTTGTGCTTCGGGAACATTGCTACTGCCCTTTGTCGTTTACAAGGCGAAGTACTCCCAAGGAGCACTTTTAGTCATGAATGTCATTGTTATCACAAGTATTTTCATTGAAGGCTGAGACTACGTACTCATTACCAAAATGGGGAACAATTTTAGGGTAACTATTTCGTGAATCACATGTAACTGTGACTTTGACTATTACGTAAATAACACGGAATTGTGTAGTTCCATTTAAGTAGCCGAATAGTAATAATTCACCCTATTCATTACTTCCTTATTTCTGTCTTCATTTAATCCGTTTTAAAAATATGTATGGTTCGTTTTAATACAAACAAAACAGTTATGGCGACTACAAACACTCAAATTGGGAATATTGGGTAGAGCGTATAGAATACGTTATTGGTATTTGAGGTCGGATACATGCGTTCACTTAGGTTTCTGTCTGTGCTAAGGAATGTGCTGACAATAGTCGTAAATAAATTACGCGCCTTTAAAATTCGTTAGTTTTCAATACATTTTGGTCAAATATATTGGCCAATTGAAATCTCAAAAATGTAATTTTGGACTGTCACTTATACCCAAAACACTGAAGTCTTGAACACTAAGGTGGTACGAATAAAGCTATCTATAAAGTTTTCATTAATGGGAATTCCCATATACTGTTTATTATTAACAAGCGGTTACGATTTGGGAACATTCCGCCAGTTCTTTAAAATTTAATGCGTTGTGTCGTAGCATGCAGTCGTAGCAGAGTTACGGTAATTCAGTCACTTCTATAATTCTAGCATCTATCGTAAAAAATACCGCTTTAGGTTCTTTTGTTCAGGTATGACATAACCAAGTTGTGATATTTTTAATTTTCTATAAAATGTGGCTGAGTGATGAAAGCTACCTTTTTTTCTTATGGTATGTGAAGCCATTGTGAATCATTTTAACTTGTTACTCGTAAACAATAACACAACACAAACACAACTAATTAAGAGCTGTAGTACACTACTTACTTTTTCATTTAGATTTTTAACAAATAACAATGTTTGTGCAAGCAATTGATGAGTGCTGTCTGCCAAGTGAATTTAGTAATGTAATATGTACTAAAGAAAACCTACACAATAAAGTTTCTTTTATGCTGATTTTAGAGAGCTTCTACCTCAAATTGAGGTGCTGAATGAAGTGTAACATACACTAAGACATGAAACAATATTGTCTTTTACAGCAAATTAAAACCAAAATATAGTAATGTGCAATATTTTATAAGTTTTCTTGGAGTAAACTTAAACTTAAGACATTAACATCTTAGTCATTTACACATTCATCACAAACGCTTTATAATTAGAAGCAAAACTTAAATTAATTGTAATAATCACAAAAACTAATAAAATGAGACACTAAAACAACAAACCTCATAAGAAACGCACGAAGGCGAAAAGTAAACAAAACGATTTTAGCAGCAATATGGCCGAACCAATCAAAAATTGGTTACTCTATTTTTGCCACTGTCCTTATAAAATCGCGCCCTCTATATCCGGAACGTAAAGTACAAGAGATAATAGTTTACTTGTAGTAAATAATTACTGTAGTTTTTACTTCTAAGTTGCAAGAGAAGAATAACGACTGGTAATAGACATTTTAAAGTAGCAGTAGACGATACATTTTTCTACTCTGCAACGACTCGTTTCACTTTATAGTAATACGTTATAGGAGTACATTTGAACGTAATGGAGTAGTCTCTGCAGTTCAAGCAGGTACTGATACTTAAAAGTTGTAATTTAATAAACAGATTAGAAATAGAAACTTTGAATAATTACTGTTATGTCACGGAAAAGAAATGACGACCTTGGAGTCAATTCCTTAAGTAGTTGCTTGGCAGTAATTATTATATAATTACTTCACATGGAAAATTACTATAAAGTATTATTCGTAGTAACAAATACAGATATAATACTTAAAAAGATATTTGTTGATATATAGTAGGATTATTAATAATAAATACGTAGAAACAGTTGTAGCTACTTTAGTGCTAGCTGGGCCGTTATCAAGAATGGCAGGAAAATGGACTCTTATGAAGCAGATATTCCTGCACACATTCTGGCTGGTTTGATTCCCGAGTTTTTGTAGAGTGGTTCCGACAAATAGTTTAAACCTACTTCCGGAATAAAAAAGGAAAGAAACTAATGATTCGTGACAACTTGTCATCTCACATTACATTGGATGTCATTGAGAAGTCTGAAGAAAAAAAATAGGTATTAGGGAAAAAATATAACTTTTTTTTTAGAAAGTTATTAAGAACGAAACAAGGAATTTCTGTTTTCTGTAAAAGTGACTAATGGCGTCGCAGTATAATGTTCGGGAGAGTTAAATTAGTGGCAAACCGAAAAAAAAATCACACCCTGTCGATTTTTATAAAATTATTTTGTCGCTTTATTAACATTAGTCCCATTATATTGGATAATAAATTTTAAATAAATATCTTTCAGAATATACGAGAAATATCAAAATAATTTAAAAGATTTTAACATGTTAAGGCCAATACTGAGATTTAGCCAAATTGAAATTGATAACTAAGTGGCCAAAAGAAAATCCTGGCAATTATTTTCAGGTTCCTAAGATGGTCGTTAGGGAATGTCCAACAATGTATTTTTTTATTTTTAGACTGCACCCATATCATTTAGTTTTAGATCAAGCCTTGAATGAACAAGATTTTGACTGCGGGTTGGATTACTCTTATTGGATTAAGGCATAATAAATGAAAATAGATAATTTTTATCTCAAATTCTTTGGACCGATGATGAAACTTTTAGCTTCATAACATGCATTATTGGCCTCCGGGAAATCCATTAATTTCGCGAAGTTCAACATCAAAGACGTTGGAGTCTTAATGATATGGCATCCTGGGAGGCAGCATTACTGGGCCATATTTCTTCAATCGACCACTAAATGGCAACGTGTTTCTAGATTTTTTGGTCAACTAGTTACTGATTTTGTTGTGTGCTGGAAATACGAAAAAAATTGTTTTTGCAAGTGGAGGGATATCCAGTATATTTCATGTGCGAAAACGTCTAAACACAGTATTTCAACAACGATGGATTGGAAAAGGTCTATTTCCATAGCCACCCAGATCCCCAGATTTAACCGGTTTGGGTATTTATGGGGGAGGTTAAAGGACATCGTATTTCAAACTCAATCTACAACTAGGTAAGACATGGAAAATTTCGGAATGCAATTCTCATCCTATCAAGTGCCGAAATTGTTAATGTTTATAACATGATGGACAGCACTTAATGAGGCTTTAAAGACTTGTTTTTCTAAATTGGTTCTTTTCAGGACAACAATTTACATAAGAAAAAAAATTTCGTGAAAAACGAAGATACGTTTTAAAAAAAAAAACTTATCAAAATCTATTGAATTTTCTCATTATATATTCTTTCGCCGGTATTTTAGCTTAGGAACAAGATATCGACGCGTGGTTTTCACTAGCTTGTTTGGACATCATTTTGCAATTTTTTTTTAAATATTGCAATTTCTGTCGTAATAATGATTTTTAGTGGCGACATACCAAATTACAATAACCATAAATAAATCGGGGAAGTTTTGTTGCTCAGGAAAAGCTCCGTTCAACGACAATAGGTTTGTCGAAATCCGTTCAGCCGTTTTGAACTTACAGTATTATTAAATTAAAAAAAAAAATATTATAAAAAATTATATGGCGTCTATATTATTTCTAATCTTTTCTTCAAGTGAACATTTTAAAACAATTAAGTGCTGAGGTTAAAAACAAAAGTTTGTAGGAATATTGGTATTTTCATTCACTGCATTCTCTATTTCCAGTAATTTTTCTGTCCTACTGAAAGTTGCCGATGAACCCTGCTTGATTGTTTCCAAGTCTTTCTATATCCCATTACAGAAACTCATTAAGCAATAAAGATGATATAGTTTTAACAGTCCATTACCTTTTCTTATTAATACAGTTCGTTCCTCCTAATTATATCAGTTATCATTATTTTTTTATATAAGTAACTTGAATTTTTGTATTGTAAATTTCTATTTAAGTGTAAACTATGTATACTAATATCGAATGTGGTTCACAATTTAATCATTTTGTACACAGCCTTAAATAAATAAATTAAAACAAAGCCTAGTCGTCATGTGTTCATGTCGCCGGACTCAGGCTATTTCAAAAACATGGGCCAGCTCTTAACAAAAAATTCATTGGCATACAATAAGATAAAAAGTTATATACATATGATCTAAAACAGCTTCATTTTCAATTCATACCAAACATGAATTTGAAGAAAAAATCATTTTTTTTTGTTTTTAGTAAGGTGTTAAAAAGTGCCTTGGAATTTTAAATTATGAGTACCAAAGCATAATTGATATCACGTTATAAGGGTTTCCTTTACTTTTAAAGTGTACTCGTACGCCACTGGTCGATAATACTGGCAAAAATGTATAATAAAAAATGTGTACATATTTTATTCTCTCTAATAGGCCTGTTCTAAATACACAGCGAAAAAATTAATTAAATATGCAATTGCGTATTGCAACCTTTAAAAAAATGTTAACATTTATTTTGGTTTGGACACCGCAGAATAGCATAGCATAGATTTAATTAAATATTTAAACTATAATCTAAGAGTAAAATTTTGGGTTGTGGTAAAATTGATTTTATGCGAAAAGCTTGTAATTAAACGGCATGTTGGCTCATAAAGCAGCTTAGAAATTTAAAGCGCCAATTGCATGTTCTACTAATTCTATTAATAAAGCAATTTATTACTGATAAAATAGTTAAGATGTTTCATAGTTAGTACAAGTGCAAATCTGGCGGTTTTGTGTTGGAAATTTTAAAAAATATAAAATATATGGTAAAATTATTGCTTGGAGTAATTTATTAAGCCCGCTACTCACTATTTTTCGATTTGTGCATTCTTTCACATATAGGGTGGATGGTCCGGTCCATCCATTCGTTCCGTTGCGCGCCGATTCCGCCTTTTGGGCGGATAATCAAGTAGGCTTTGACCTCGGAGAACCATTCGTTCTAATCAAATCTTTTGTTTTTTGTGAATTTTCAAACATTCAAACTCATGAACTCCGTACTAGCATAATGAATAAAAAGTGTGTGGATCAAATATTCATCAACTTCATGATTCGCCAATTCGTTCATTTATAGGAATTCATGAATCGAATGAACGAATCAAATCGAATAGTTGATTCGTCCATGTGTCTATTCGTACAGTCTGGTTCATCCGTTCTATTAGTTGCGCGACGAGTCCGTCTTTTGGGCGAAAAATCAAGTAGGCTTTAATCTAGGCGAGCTATTCGTCTGAATCCAATCTTTCGTTTTTATGTGTATTTTTAAATATTTAAGTCCATAAAATCGATGCGAACCAATTCAATAAGCATTAATGAATAGTGTAGATGAAATATTCGTCCATTTTTTTATTCGCCCATTCGATCATTTATATGAACTGAGATTGACGAATGGAATGTATTTTTTAAACGGAATTCTTTTTCTGCTCAACCATAGGTAGTTTTCTAAAACAAAAAAAATACGACTTCCTTCAAAGGTAAGAAGAAGAAAACATATATAGTAATAATCATGATAATACTATTTAATGCACATTTGCGGTTTAATTTTAGTAAAATGGAAGTTTTTCAAACTTTTTAATAATGGTTTAAATAAAAACTGAAATAATATGTTGGGTACTGCGTATTCTGAAATATTTAGTTTAAAAGATACAGACTCCTAAATTCCTTTTTTAAATAATATTTTAATATCTTTTTAATACTACATTTTAGCAACATTTTTTTATTTATTAAAAAAATTAAATATTTTCCTACTAATACCAATTAGAAGTTTAACTAATTAATTAAACACCACATTAAAAGAGAAAAGTTATAAAGCATTTGATTTTAGTTAAAATAAAAGTGAGCTCAACAAAGTTTCTCTTATGGCCATGAATTTTATAATATTCCAGGTAATTTTAGCAGCTTGAGGGAAATTCCGTAAATTTGTCTTTACTCGGAACTAGCTTTATACAGAATTCCACTACATACAGGTAACCCAGTTTATATACGCATATAAATAGTTGAGAAAAATTTTATACAAATCCGATAAACTATAATTTGTTTCAACGCTTTAGGTTATTACCAAATAACTGTGTGTAATATTTACAATTCGACAGTTGCTTGAAAAACAACCAACTCTCACTGTCTTCGGTACTTCACATAAGGGGTTGTTACGTAATTATTCCTATGAATTCTACATTACAGCAAAAAAAACTTAAACTATACAATTTTTAGTAAAAGTTAGGTATTAGTTACTGAGAATAATACTTTATTGTTAAGTTATTATTAATATTTTTATTACCATACTGCTACCTACAATTTCGACTCTAAAGTAGTAATTTGTTCTAGGTCGAATTAGAGAAATTATTCAAAGTTGTTTTTGCTGTATTTATAAAATATGAAGCAAGGGAGACTACTCTGCTACTTGAAAATACGCAATAAAGTTAGTTACTTTAAAGTAAAGGCAGATCGTAGTAGTGTAGTGTAATAGACTCTCTAATAATACTTTAATTTCGCTGTTACGATGTACGGATTCAACTGTGACTTGAAAGTTGCCATTACTTAATAAATTGATACTTTTTAGTTACGGGGGTGGTCCTTTATTAAAACCTTGTCATTTTCTAGCTGTGAAAATAACATCATTTTGTGTAGTGAAAAAGAAAATGTTTTGGTCATTCGTCCAATAGGAAATTAAAAGCTCAGACTCAAGCGGATAGTACCATACGAAAAAATGAAAATATACACAGAAAATAAAAATGTAAGACAAAATCCGCTTTAATTCCAATATTTCTTTAACGAACTCACTAATAATCTTCCCTAGCCCCCCACCATTTTAGGAACTAGCTGAGGTACCAGATGATGACCTACTGATGGGTGAATGGAGAATGAACAGGAGCTAAGTACAATAAATATTTTTTCTGAAGAACTAAGAAGGTGGGCACTGGAATATAGATTGTCACATAGTTTTTTAAATAGCTTATTATTTATATTAAGAGTGTGTGGACTCCAGCCCTCATTCGCCTATGGTTCTTTTTAAAGATTTGCGTCCGCTGCAGAATTAAATATCTGGCCCCGTTTCTATTACAAATTATCTGAATTACTTTTATGACAACTTTATGGTTGACTCTGCCAAATTATTATCTAAGACTTTAAGCTAATTAGATAAAATCAAAGTCTACTGAATAAATATAAGTATCGGCACTCGGCGAAAACCGTTAAATTCGTTTTCATCGCCCCGCACGTCCCTTGGCCCTCGCCAGATCCAAACGCAGTTACTCCAATACTTGGAAATTCTCAACTTTAAACCCTTGTATCTCGAAAACTAGTAGATGGATTAAGGAGTGCCCATGAGAACATTTAATCAGAATGACTTGATCTATATTTTCTTGAAGTTTTAGCCAATTTGACCGAAAGCCATTTTCCATAAGGAGTCTGCGGGGTCCTTTGTGTGAATTATTATTATAATTTATTTTTGATAACTTTATTTACATAGTCTATAAGAATTAAATTATGTCATTTATTATTTTCCTCTATTAAAAGGATACTTTAGTTCAGGAAATAGAATTTGACTAAATATTTAAACATTTTTTAGGCCGCCATTTTGATGTATGTGCAAAATTTAAATTTTATTCTATAAGTAATTTCTGAATAATGATTTTCCTAACATTTTGTGAGGCCGATATTTTATTCCGCAATATTGGATTTTTTCAACATATTATTATTCCATCCCCATATGCCCATTCATTTGTGATCAAAATTTAAAGTCAATCGGAAAAGTACTTTTTAAGCTATGCTGCAAAGAGACAGAACGATAGACCGAAGGAATTTTTTCATGAATAATACTTTTCTCTTTCGAGGGAAGCAAAAACGTGCATGGCGCCATAAATGATATATTAAATTTACCAACTGAGCTGAATTAAATTAATGCACAATAATCGCGGGCTGTCCAGTAAAACAATTATTGTAATTCGTGCTTCCAGATAAATAGCAAACCGCCACGGGCCACAATTACATGATAGAATCCCATTAAATAAACAATAATGCACATTTGCTCGATCACTGAAATAATTTATGGAATAGCTGTCTTTGTTTATTACAAAATTGAATGGCCAATCTACCTTCCAGTTTAAACGTTGAGGTGGCAAACACCTCGATGGGATGCATTTAGGTGAAACCCGAAACATATACAAACCATGTATGTGAGTGTACTGCGGCAAAACAAATGTGTTGCTGACTGTTTGATGCAGCTTCGTGCAGAATTTAATGAGTTTTGATGAATACCCCAAGGGACATTTGAAACTGGGACAAAAGACCTGGCTAATGCCCTAATTAAATGGTAATTTAAAATTTTAAGACTAACATGTGTTTTAACGATCATGCGTGCAACTGTTTATCTATAGAAATCTTATTCCAAAACTAATATAAAGCTGTATTGACGAGCTTTGTATTATACTCTTCATCATCTCTGCCGGCATAATTGGTGACGCTTCATAGATTCTGCACGTGGTAGAAATGATTGAAAATCCAGTTACATATTTATTCTTACAAGCTAGCTAAGGACCTTTTACAGCTTTCTGCTTACACATTTTGCTTATTTAGGTAACTAAACGTTGTTTTATTCTGTGTAGCTACATACATAGTTTATATTGATATATACAAACCAACTTTTATCCCATTTTTTTCACTCATAGGGGATGCTTTTTGATAAATGCCGAAACAAAAGGTGATTATTTTTATTCTAAAAGTATTTGTGGTAAATTTTATTAATAGAAAGATAATATTCTTCCCGTACTAACTTTTATCTCCTATTTTACATCCTTGGTGGTTGAATTTGCTGAAATCCTTTTATATTCCATGTTTAGATCACAAAAGGAATATACTGTTCACATTTCGTGTTTCTGGCTTAGGTAGTTTTAGCTCTCCATTGATAAGTTAGTCAGTCAGGTCTTGCCTCTTTGTAATATTAGTATAAATCAAATATTATGCAGCTCTTACCACACTTAATGACTATTTTAAGTAAAAATATATGTTCTGAATATCTTAACGAGCTTGTAAAAAATATTCAATTACACATTAATACGGATTTTGCGTATGGGTTTTTTTTTAAGTAAGACTGGTCACTTTTACTCTAAAATTATTATAATAGCCCCCATTTGTTTTGGAGATAAAGAAATATTTTTTTCGGTTTTTGAACTTTTGTTGTCGATTTCTGTCCTAAGTTTGCTCTTGACGTCAACACAGAGGTCTCTCCGGTTTAGAAGAATCAGTCATTTTTTTTACAAAAACAAATTACAATAATATTTAGATACAGAAGAACCTTACTCTCACTGATCAAAGGTGCAAGCGGTACATATTTAATAAAACTTAAATAAATAGTAATATTATATTATATTTTCTTATTTCAAATGTGATGAAGTATTACGCCTCAAGCTTTTAGAAAAATATTCAAATTTTTAAAACTTCTGTTATAACATTTTCAAATTTATGTATAATTATTTAGTTTATAGTAACAGTGAGGCAATTACTAAATTTGGCTTTATATATTTGATTTTTAAAAAAATTATATTTCCAAATTTACATATCATACACTTTTTTAATAAAATCTTTTTTAGGGTGCTATTGAAAGTGACATAGTTTGTGTGAAGTTTTATCTGCCTTCTTTATTAATGAAAATAACAATTTTTTCATTTACAATAAAATATTCTGTTTTTTTGGTTTCTTCTTTCAGTCCATTTCACTCACATGAATTATGATAAACACTCTCTTCTTTCTTGTAAATATTTTGTTTAGTTATTAGAAAATTTGACATAACTTTTTGTTTTCATCTCTCCAAGCTGCCTTTCTTTATGTTTGCTTGGTATGGAATGTTAAACAGACATTTTGCTTATGGTTTTTCATTATTTTAACCCATTAGTAATCTGAAACAAAATTGAACATTATAACTTTGCAGTTAAATATAACCTTTAAAATATCAAGACTTTTATGTAAATTACATTTTACATACCTCAATATGTTTTATTCATAATTCATTGGATTACAAGTATTTTCCTTCTCTAAATTAAGACAAACACGAATTTGCCTGCCTTTCTCTTCTGTAATAATTGACAGTGTCTGATTTTTCATTTAACAAATGCCAGGAGCAATTCGCCAGCTGATACCGAATGAGGCTACCTTGTGGCGCCAGCAGTTCCACTGTAAATATTATTTTATTTTATGGCATTAGGATTCTGAAGTGAGGAAGAATGATGGAGGGGAATGTCAAACTTCTTTGAATTTTCTGGAACTGATTTTCTCGGCCCTTTCTATTGGCTCTCCAGAGGTGCAACATGTGTGCTTTATAAAACACCAATTTTTTAAGTACTGAGAGTAGCCATAAATAATTATTTTAAAGTGCAGTGAGACAAATTCATCATCGCCATAAATTTTGGTCCCATTTTGTTTGGTTCCACATTTGATCAACCACGTGGTAAGTCGATTTTCAAATTAGTTTCCTTGTGTAATTCGCAATTATCTTTTATAAACAGAAGCGTCCTGAATTTTGTTTTTGACTGTCGATCCTCGAAAAGCCTTTCTAGATGTCTGGAAATTCCCTTTATTGGTGACCGTTGATCATGAGACTAGAGGTAAGGCAATGTCTTTGAATAGTTGTGTTGTAAATAACTTGTTTTTGCACATTCCATGTCGATTTTATTTTAAGACAAAAACTTGTTTGTAGGGTTTCAGGTTAAGAATTCAAGTTTATTTTTTTTACAAAAGACTACAATGGTTTTACTGTAAGAGTATAAGGAATTAATTCTTAGTTTTTATGTTTATGAATTTTATATAAGGTAGCAGAAAGGAAGTAAGTAACCTATTTTTTGTAAAACAGCCTTGGCGAAACACTTTATATTTTTATAACTTTTTTCCTTGCGGCAGTGTAAGAGAAAATTCATGAATTTTTGATTCCCTGTGCGCTATTTAATTTAATTTTCATATTTACATATTTCACATGACATTTCGCCAGATGTTCATAGGTTGATGATATAATGGTAATAACGTTCTATCACATTTCATATATTTGATATATATATATTTTACATTTTCTTGATTTATTTTTTTTAATAAATAGTAATATTATATTATATTTGATCATTAAAATTTTTCACTTTATATGTGTTTTATGAAAAGTCCAAATCTTTATTTTGTCTGCATTTAAATATCAATATAGATTTCTTCTAATTGAGTCACAGTCAATTAGCTTTTAGAAAAATAGCTTCAAATTTTTAAAACTTCTGTATTTATCTAAGTTTTATAATTTTATAATTTATAAAAAAATTATATTTCATAATATGATTTTTTACTTTTTAGTGCAATAGTTGTGTGAATTTATCTGTTTAATAATAAATTCGACACCAAACACGACAGTATTTTGTTTAGTTAAGAAATTTCTATGGCTATCTTCCGGCTCTATCATTAGACCCTGGCCATGCACCTAGTCTATAGTATTTGTCAAGACAAATCCAACAAGCCCAAACACGGCGGTAATAATTACCAAAACAAATCCAGCGAACCCAGATACCAAGAGGCTACCTTGTTTAGTTCAGGATTCTAGGGCCAACGCCAGTCTCTATCATCAGAGCCTGAACACCACTTAAGTCTAAGTTACTTGTCAAGACAAATTCAACGAGCCCAAATACGACGGGGTAATGTTGTGTAATTGAGAAGTTCCTATGGCTACCTTCCGGCTCCATCATGAGACTAGCTCAATGGTACCATATTATTACATTGTCACCGAAGTTATAAGAGTACTTTTTTCCACTATATGACGGTTGTGGCATACTTTTTGCAGTATAGAAATCCTTTCTTTTAGTTCTCTAAATAAGGGAGCTTCTGTATTAGTGACCAGAGCAAACTTAAAACAAAAAATCGACAAATAAGGTTAGAAATACGAGAAAACAATTCCCTGGCTGCAAATATAAATCAGGAGCATTCTACTATTTTTTGTTCACTTTAGATCAAAATGAACCACTCACATATATAAAAAGCCCATGCACAGAAAAAAATATAAAAAATTGTTGCTCTGTGTTATTAATTTTTCCTTGTAAAAAAATATTGTAACGGTATACTGTCGTGCGTTACGGTCAGACAAATTATCATGTTAATAAATCTATATTTTTTTTAAGTAAACATATTTAGTATTTAATAATTTAAATATTTTATTGCTTACAGACCTATATTGCGAGTATTAAATTTTTCTAGATTCACTTAAGCTTACGGTTGGACGTAAATAGGCTAATTATAATTATTGTGTATATATAAGTTGTTATATCACTATATTTCAGTATTTATTTGACCCTAAGGATGCATGAATTCTTACATTTCAGTGATATCATTTATTTAGTTTTTTTTTTTTTGGATACCTACGAATCTCCCTCGTATTTGTATAAATTTGGCAGCCAATAGGCGACACGTTGTTTACCGCGTGGTGTAGACTAGTTTTTGGCTTTCCTTGTTCTTCTTAAGGCAGATTTAAAAATGCGTTCTTGTCGTACACTCAAATATTGCTTACTTCGTTGGCGAATAATAGCATGCTTGTCGTTGATCATAATAAATACAAGGGAATTTGATATTTAATATTATTATCGTTCAATTGGGAAGATAACATAAAGTTAAAGCTTATTTTTCCTAGTTATTTTTCTGTTAATTTTGGTTTGTTGAATTATGATATTTATATAACTTATAATTAATTGAGTTAATTAAATTGTTCTAGTATATATTTAAGCAACAGTTTTCCTTTTCAATTAAAATCATTTAAGACATACGTTTACTTTGGGGTTTTTATTTGCGCCGTCAGCCCGGCAAACTGTGTTGAGATTTGGCTGTCCTATGTTAAAAAAAAGGGAACATTTTTTTGAATTCTTGTTTTTCTGCTAAACGTATTGGTTTCACGTTTAGCAAGCCATTTTATCTTCAGAACTTTGTGCAAGTCGGAAGCCATCTTGACGGGTCAAACTCTTGAAACGTAATACATTAAAATTTGTAATTACATTATTGATTGTTTTGGTTAATTGTTCAAAATTTAATAGTGATTTTTTTATGAAATCTTTATATTATATTACTTAATTTCGAAATCACGCCATGCCATGGCTAACGCCTATTTTTTTCTTTTCCTTTCAGCTCTACACCGACTTGCCCTCTTGCCTTGCCTTTTATTTTCCTACAAACTAGTTTTTTTTTAAAACTGTTAAAATTGAAATCTAAAATTTCATATCATAATTTATTATTATTATCCATTTTGAAATCAGTACTTGAATTTCTGGATAAGTTTTTGCAGCTAGACGCCTAACTAGCCGCCTTTAGAACTAGCCACTAGTTGCTAGATAATTTTTTGTTGTCTACCACAACTATTTATTTAGGCTTGCCTAAATTAAATATTGGATAGAATGCCGATCCCAGTTGCATCTTAAATTCAATTTTGGTTCCGAGAAAATAAGGTCATCCCGGATATAATTCGTCATAAATCCTGTTCGAGAACCATTGAGGGAGAGGAGTAGGTAGGCGTTAAAACCAGAACTGTTGCAGCCTCTGGCCGTCCATAAAGGTCGTGGGTTTTCCACCACATGGCGCCAGCTATTAAGAGTTTTGGTGAGAAATTTCCATTTTTTTTTATATCTAAAATTTTTTGTTAGTATATTTCGTTCGAAAATTTGAGTAATTAATTATCTTAACAGTGTTTAAATTATTGGCCAATTAGGGTACATATAATTTAATATTAGTGACCGTAATTTTACAAATTATTTCACAATAATTTTCCTTTTAATTATTGCTAATTTTTTTAAAATTATTAAGTAATTCACCTGCTACGTTGATTTTGAACATTTGCCTTAGTGTAATTTAATTATTTTGTAATAAATTTGGTAATTTGTTGTTTAAATAGGTTTTTTTATTGCTTGAGGTACAGATAATAATTTCAGGAGAAGGATCTTCCGCAAAGTCCGGCTTATAACACGGCAGCACATTTATTTCTTTTTTTATTGCGGATGGCGCCCTTTTAAAAACCTTACTTAAGCTCCGTGTTATAAGACGTGTCTTCTGAAAAGAATACTGTATACATTCATTATCGAAAAGGACAGAAAAAATAATTAAATTAGTTAAAACAACCCCGTCTGTCAACTCATGTCAGAGCCGGCAAAAGGAGCTGTCGTGCCTAGGCCCTTTTAAAAGGTTTGCCTAGTAATATTATGTTCGTTAAAACACCCATACGTTACATAATTATTTTGGCGCCCAACGTATTGAAATTATAAATTCGGTTGTATCAGTGTAAACGTAGAGTAAACCAGATCTTTTTGCGCTACACGGAAAGCTTCAACTTCAACAACTCCAAAAAAGAGGATTTTCGCATTGTCCGATGTAATAGGTGTGACCTTACAGTGCTTATACTAACTTTTCAGTTAGGCCAGTTTGGCCTTATAGTTAATTAAAATTTGTAAAAAATATTTTGTAAAATAGAATATATAATATCGACATGTCAAAAAATTATAGCGGCATAGGCCAAGTTTTAAAATCATAAAAGAGGAAAAGATGAAATTTAAAAGAGTGTTGGCCAGTATGGTAAAAAAATTATAATGCCCTTTATAACACTTATTATTTACATTTGCTTTAGTATATTAAATATTTTGACTTGTTAAATGCGTTTTAATATGTTAAATATGTCATAATTTTATATCAATAAAAAAATATTTTGTTCACAAAATTTCCTGAGTGCCCTAAAGGCAATAGCATAATTGAGTAGTTATGCTACTGCTGAGAAAATAATTAAAGCAATTTAAAAACCAAAAATTTAGTTGAGTTCATTTAATAATAAAATTGTATAGTGCAAATTACTGTAATGATAATTGGCTGATAATTAATTTGATGCTGATAAACGGGAGCAATGGGCATAGTAATTTTTTCACCTTTTCACTTCTTTATTTCCTACGCATTTACTTATTACTAAACAATGGGAACCTTAACCATTATTGTCAAATCTGATTTCTATGACTCGTCTTAAAATAGTGTTTTTTCTCTCTATATGACGTCGAACCGGAGTCTCCAATTTGAATTGTTCCATTTGTTATTATTTTTTCATAATTTGTTAATGTTAATTTTATTTAAATTCCCATGTTTATAAAACTGGTTAGTTGAATTTGATAAATTTCAGTCACTTGAGGATTACACATAAGAGATTGAATATTACAGCCTTTTAGTAATTATATTCAGTTCTAATGCCATATCAGTTTGGCAATCCCATTGATTGTCGTTTTTGCTCTCTACAAATACTTCGAACAGTACTATGTCTGTTTCATCATGCTTTTGTATAAGACAGACAGTGATTTTGGTGTTCGTCACCGTTTGTTTTTGTCTGTTGTGACTTGTCGAGTTTTAAATTTCATTGCTTGATTGTCCATATACGTTCTTTCCTCTTTTACTGACAGGTAAGTATATTGCTTAATCCAACATCTTTTTCTTCTTGGCTTTTTTAGCCTTGTTATATCTTCAAAGTTGACTGGATTTATTCCCTGATGTTTTTCATAACTTCTGCAAGTCAACACGCCCTTGAAATGCTGATTAAAAAACCTATAAATACTCAAGTAACAACGAGTAAACATGGGTAAGCCAGAAGCGATAAATACCTCAAAAATGTACATTCCTAACACTTATTGAACATGCTCAAATCCTAGAATAGCAAGAGGTGTGTTTCCCATGTTGACCTTTCAAGATTTAAATATTTGGTATTGTAACAAACTCTGTTCTCTTATTTGCATTTTTTGTACTACCAAAGACGATGGCATCCACAATATTCTAGCCAGATGATTCGACTTAGTTCGGAAACCATTTGCTGACATAATAAAGAATTTTTTTTTGTGTAAATTAGACTTTTTTTCTTCTGCGACTTGAAATACCCAAATATGAACATTCACATTAAGGAAATAATATTCTAATTGTAATTAGCGTGCAAGTTTACCTTGATAATCAAAATTAACAACATAAATAAATACTTATTTGTCCAAAGCCAGTAGACCGAAAACAATCCTGTCATCATTAATTATCCATAAAGTTATTATTTTGCTTGAAAATTGTTTTATATGTTGTGTTTTTTGAAAAGTCAGCACAATTTCCCAAAATGTTTTTCAATAATATTTAGTATATATTCAGCAAATTTTATCTTAGGTTGAGAAAAAACCAAAAACCTACTTTGCAATATTTTAAAATGTCAATAATTTTACAATAGGTTAGGAAGAAGCAGACCAAGAAATATTCAAAATTAAAACATGATATATATACATTAAAACGTCAGTCTACTTTGTTTTGGTACTTATTTAGTTTTAAAGGGTTTTTCTTGCCATAATTTAGAATTAATTGTCAATTGGAATAAAATAAATGGTGTTGTTTGTCATCTTATTTAATACTTAGGATATTTTATTACCGATAACATAGCCTTATATGGTTTTGTTAAACATTTCATTAGGCCGCCATTTTTTTTCTCTACAAAATCTTTCTCTAGTAAAATCGTGCCAGTTTAGGCCTAAATTACACCTGATTCTTCTTCAAAATATACATATGGAAGAATATTTTTTTTGCCAAACTTAAAATTTAAAATGTGGTTTGTGGTGTTCAAACACGGCAGATCATTACTGTCATTGTACTAACTAACTGGTTTACACGTTTGAGGTCTGGAAATGAAATGTAAAATTACCTATTTGATATCGAGCATATTTAACCTGGACACATTAATTTGCAACTGACAGTTTTCCTAAAATTTAGAAACGAAATTGTAGATATATTTACATGTCTGCTGAAACTGGAAACCTTTCAAACGTGCTATAATGTCATGACAACGAAAATGCCCCTCACTAATATTTAAACGGTCTCAACTATTGTAGAGCTGAGTTCAAATAGAACTGTTAAATATGTAAATCTCTGGCTGCTGAATGGCTCCACAAGTTTGCTTATTTATTGAATAATGCAGCTTACCAGTATCGTGTAAACCGTATGTAGCCGTATAATCATGTAAACTATTTGCATTGTAAACATATGTTTTTTTTAGTAACTTAAGCTTAAATTTTAATAGAAAGGATGTAGTTAATGTAGCTAAGAATGCCTTTAATACCTTAAATTTTTACATAAAGCTGACTAATACTTTGTTAAGAACCATGCCAAAATAAGTTTCATTGCTTCTCAATGATCAGTTACCAAATTAATAAAAAATGGCAGACAACTTATAGCAAAGCACATGTTAGTGCTAGTGATCTGTGTTTTTATTTAATCGGAACGCTGTTCTGATAAAACGATTTTATTTTATAGTTATTAAGGTACCAAGGTTATTATAAGGCTAATAACGGTTGAGATCGACAGTGTTCCCCGACGGCCTCTGGCGCGAGGGATATACATCGACCGAAAGCGATATATCTAATAAACCAAATTAATATTTTTAATGCCCTAGGGTGTTATTTTTCTATATTAACGCCCTAGGGCATTATTTCTTATTTAACTGACTCTAATGTCATAGTCGTCAATATGTTTGATGAACATTAATAATATTAACTGTATTTTACATCAAATAAATGTATTGTACTGATTTAGGTACGCTAAATATTGTGCAAAGGATTTTTGGACAGACATTCACTCTCTCTCCCCATTATAGTGCGTATTTCAATGGATATGGAAAAAAAGTTTTCTTTGATTTATACAATTTCTTTAGTGTGGTTTGTATATTTAAGTTTTCTGAAATCAACATATGTGCCTTAAATTGATCTTGTTTTGTTGATTATTAATATACCATTTTTGATATCTTTATCTCGGAAGACACCTGAAAATTAAGAAAAGAACGGGCCATAAAAAGCATTGTACTCTCATTATTTACTCTATATATATATATATATATATATATATATATATATATATATATATATTTATATTTGAGCATATAATATCCAGGGTGTAGCATATTTAAGAATCCGAAGTTGATTTGGCTTCAGAGAATTCAAAAATGAAATTAATATATGAAAATATCTTAAATGTGTGAAACTAAACAAAAAGTTATATATGGCGGCCTTACAAAATGTTGCATTTATTCTCTGGGAGCACTGTTTGATTGAGATAAATTAAGACCATTTTCTTTGTATTTCGATCCCTCAGAAAAAAATATGGCACTTTCTGGCATGCATGCTTTCTTTCATTTTAAACCTGTAAATTGAAACAAAAATAAATAAACCATTCCTTTAATCGTGTTTGCATGTTAAATATGAACAATGAGCTTTGAATGTTAAACCAGATTATTAAAAATTTTAACTTTTATTGGTTTGTTTATTAACTTCACGATATTCGTGCAAATTATACGATGTGCTGTGTCGAATTGCGTCGTCTTTTGTTTTAATGCTTTAAAAAGGTTCGGTTGTGTTATTAAAAATATTTATTTATTAGCTATCTCTTTAAAAGTTCCGTCTAAATATGCTATAATGCATCAAAACCATTGAAATTATTGACTAAAAATGTAAACCAACATTCTGAATTTGTCGTTTTAAGAAATGCATATACTGTCATTAAATGGCAATATGCCACCTTTGATTTTAGATTTGATGAAATAAACGTTTCAATTTTTAATTATAGTATTCTAAGATCTTTTTACATACCACACTCTAAAGCTACATTTAATAGTTTATTAAGTATTAACATGTAAGCTTCGCCATGTTTCGCAAGGTGCCAGGTTTCTCTTTACTTATCTCAAATGTTGATTATTGATCCAATGACGTCCACTTTGTAAAGTTTTATCGGAAGTTTAAAATAGTGCCTTTAGGTCTATTTCCGGTTAAACGCGAAGTTAATGGCATTGAATAAATAATAAAAAACTAACATATTAAAATGCAAACAGTTTTTTTCAAGTTAATGCATATAAATTATGACACGTTAAAGTACGTAAAGTAAAAGTAAATTTTCACATGCA
The DNA here is from genome assembly GCA_030620095.1 of Kuschelorhynchus macadamiae. Taxonomy (NCBI): domain Eukaryota; kingdom Metazoa; phylum Arthropoda; class Insecta; order Coleoptera; family Curculionidae; genus Kuschelorhynchus; species Kuschelorhynchus macadamiae. The sequence continues at coordinate 1,112,097 of JAUTXW010000070.1, forward strand.
AAAACCTAAAAAACGATTACACTAAGCTAAGATATAAAAAATAAAATATAGGTGAGTTTCAAAACATGAACGTCAAAAACTGGTAAAGTACGTGTCATACATATCACACATATTTGCAAAAAGAGAGTTTTTTTTTTTCATAAATCAATTTGTTTTTATGGACATTTTCATTTACATGCACACGGGGCGGGAATAATTCAAGAAACTGAAAATTTCTTTTAAAAGTGCAAAAATTATAATCATGCAAGCCATAATATAATGTAAAACAAACTCGAATTAAACGTAATATAATTATGTAAAAAAAAAAGAGAACTCCCCTCGTAAGAAAGAAGTATTGTAATTGTTAAAAAATCACCCTTCGAAATGTTTGCAGATCTTTGCGTTTTAAGGTGCAGAAGTATTGTATTTTGGTAAAAATCCAATATTCGGCCTCATAAAATTAAAAAAAATCATTATGAAGCTCCTACAAAGTTCAGTTGCGTATAAGTAAAACACATTTGGGTTTTGCATATTATATACATTACAATATCTAACAATATATGAATTATGAACAAATATAAATTAGGTAAAAACAAAAATGTGCCTTTCTATTAGGCATTGAGTTCTGAAATTGTTATACTTTTTAACATCTTGTGACGCAACACTTGATCACAAAATGCCACTTGGATATTTACTCCCCTCGTAAGAAAGAAGTATTGTAATTGTTAAAAAATCACCCTTCGAAATGTTTGCAGATCTTTGCGTTTTAAGGTGCACCGTATAGCCTAAAAACTACTGGTAATATTTTGGTAAAAATCCAATATAGCAGAGCAGAACAAAAATGGCGGCCTCATAAAATTAAAAAAAATCATTATGAAGAAACCAATTGATGAATCGACTTTTGGTCAATTTTTAATGCGAATCCTGTATGTAATCTAACAAATTGCAACATTACTATTAATAATTACAATAATTATAAAGAAGAAAATTAAATAATTTAACTATAATTTCTATTAAAAAGTTACAATTATTATAAAACAGAAAATTAAATAAATAGTTCATTAGTTTAATTTGTATTATATAAAGGAGAAAATTAAATAGTTTAATTTAAAAATTGTATAGTGTGCAATACGTGCGTGAAGGCTTTTATACCCTTCGGCCTAATAAATTGTTTAAATATTCGATAAAACCCTAATTCCTGGAATAATAATTACTTTTTATGGAGAAAAATAAATAACTTATTTTTTACAGTCTACATAAATAAATATATTATGATATGCATATAAAATAGACTGTGTATTGTAAGTAGTGGAATTTTGTACGAGGGAAGTTGTGGATAAAAGCGAATTTACCGATTTTTTTCTTTCATTACAAAAATGGTCTTTTAAATGTGTTCAGATTATTTGTTGCGTTTAGAGTGAAAAAAATCTTCGCAACTGAATAAAAATATATAAACTTTAAATTGATTGAAGCAAATACTTAATAAATATTAATAAAATTACATCGTAAGAATAAAACATTAAATCAGTATTTCTCTGTTACGATCGGCACACTAATGAGTCCCGACAAGATGAAAGTATTTGTACAACTTCTATATGTCTATATAAACTTAAGGTAAATGACACAATTTTGTATGCTTACTTAAATAATATTATTTATATCGAGATATGTACTTTTATTAAATATTTGCCTGAATCAATTTCGAGTTAGATATTTTTTATTCAGCTGCGAAAAACCCCAAACATATTTTTGTTTGTCAACTTATGGTCTTCTAGTTTTAAGAAATGAGAACGTATTAAAAACAATACGTTTAAATTATAAGTTTGAGGATTTTTTTGTAAATCGTAATTTCCCTAAATCTCGAATAAATATAAAGACTCTAAACGTGTTTTTCCGGTCTACTAACTCATATTTTTTCTTCAAGAAAACCTAACCGATTTCTCACAAAAAATGCAGTAACTTATTTACCACCTTGTATGTAGTAATTTGAGTTCTTACAAAACAAAACAAGTAACAGCTACTTTAAAACATCAGAAGAACCTAATATGCCGGGTCATTTATCTAGGCAATTTCTGATCCAAATTTAGTTTATATTGATACACATATTTCTTATATATAATATTTACATGTAAATAAAATGATAATTATACAGTAATGACTACCAATCTTGCTTCCAACATTAATGCCGTCAAAATATTTAGTTTACCATTTTTTTAATTTGGCTGAATTCGGCTTACACGTTCACAGTATATAATTTTTATAGAAATTCATGACCTTTATTGCTACAGAAAATCTACAGTCCTAATTCTCCAAATGTAAGCCTCTCCTCATTGCCTTATTCTAGTTTAAATATAAATTTTAAATTATAAGGGTTTAAAATTTTCAAATTATAGTAATTGACGTATACCTGAAAAATGCATTTGTGTTCTGAATTACTTAAAAAAACAATTGTTCTCCTATACAAAAGCCCATAATATATTTATATTTAGTTAAAAATACGGAAAATTGATTGACTATATTTAATTGAAAACTTAGTGGACTGTGTCACGCATAGATATATAGAAAGACTCTAACTAGTCATTCTCAGTCCTACTCGACATAAAATACATTGAAGTAGTAAAGCGTCACATAGTCAATAAATATAGATTAATTTAAACATAAATAAATATACAACTATTATTATATTCTGACGAATAACAAAATTCACATTATTTTTTTTTGTGTAAAAGAGATAACCTTAAAAAAACCTGACGAATATTTAAATTTGCATTTGGTTGCTGGTCAACATGTGTTAATTGTTGGGTGGAGGACAACTATCTAGTCGGGCTCTGGTTTGCTTAATTGTATATAGTATATACGGTATGCAAACTTATTTGATTGCATAAAATTATTTTAGTTATTTAATAGGAACTATTGAATCAATAAAAACTATGACCATATATACATGGCATCTCATGACATAATATATATCTATATCAGGTTATTATGTTTTAAAACATATTTATTGTTGCGTGCCATTTTTGTTTTTCAATTTTGAGACGTGGTCGATTACGAAATTCGATGTGGTCGTCACTCACCATTGCCAACTTGTGTAGAAAAAAAAATGGTTTTGAAAAGAGGGCCCATTACGACACTACTTTGCATATCAAAAAGACGTCTTTATGATTGCAAAATAGAAAAAAATAATTGTATGTAACTATATATTTCAATTAGTAGAATACACCCAGAATTAATTAACATAAGTCATAACCTTCGTAAGACACCGTGGGGTTACATACTAACTTTACTTTTACACAGCTATAAACAGTATAAAAGTTTTCACCATGCTCCGGTTCGACTGATCGCTTTGGACCGCAAGAATTCACGATGCAAGTAGTGACGTCATTGGCTTAATGGTTTGATAACTGGTCTGCCAAATTCCAGAAATAAACAAAATATGACAGTTTGTTTACAAATTGGAATCAGGGAAATCATTTATTTTTATCATTAAATATATGATTTTTATAGTCTTCTAGTGTTTTATCTGGTTTAAAAAAGTTACACGAAAAATGACAAGTTGGTTAAAACAGGACCAATATTGGTATTAAAAAATAAACTTTTGCACATAAATTGCTAATTGTTTTTCCATATTTGTTACTATTGTTTTGCAAAATCAAAATACAATTAATCATTAACTTTAGTTATCACTTGAAAACCAAACGTTTTCACCATGTTCTACACATGACGCAATCAAGACGTCATTATCCGACAGACCAGTGCTAGACGTTTGAGACCAGCGGTTAGTGGAACCGGAGCATGATGAAAACACTTATTTTATATCAAGCGCCAAATTGTGCTGCCCTCTCTTGTTAATTGAGTTACCATATTAGTCAGATACCGCCCGCTACTTCGTAGATATTTGAGTTTGTCGGTTTTCAACTGTGAGTTAATGTGCGCGCAGGGTCCATCTGACCCCAAGGTGTCTTTGACTTGCTGATTTATCATTACAGAAATTCCTTAATATTTTAAATATTTTTATTTGGTGAGTAGTTTATTCACTTTTAGCCAGCAGTTCTTATGGTATCAGGTGGCCCCTAACCGAAATAGAGCTTGAGGCAGAAATGAATACACTTGTTTTAGAAGAGTATACCGAAGAAGAATACTTTTTTTGGCGATGATGACACGGATGAGGATTCCGACTATTTAGAAGAACAGGAGGGGTCAGGAAGTGAGCAACGTGATGACGACTAACGAGGAAATTGAAGGAAAGAAAAGTATATTGAATAATTTACAGTCTTACCACCGTGATACAGATTTAGTCGAAATTCGAGCCTTGTTTGGATTTCTTTATTTATCTGTATTAGAAAGGCAGCAAATTCGAGCCTCGATGAATTGTGGTCAAATAAATATGGAATATCCTTTTCAGAGCAGTTATCGCTTACGATTCGACGACAAAGAAAGCAGGCAAGCCAACAACAAACTGGCTTCGATTCGAGAAATATGGGATAAATTCATATCTAATTGTAGGAAGTACTATACCCCCTTTCCTATTGCACAATAGATGAGAAATTGATGGAGTTTAGAGGTAGGTACACATTTAAAATGTACCTAGCATCAAAGTATGGGATCAAAATTTTCATTGTACATGGTAAAAGCAATCCCTTATGTCGGAAAAGCCGTTACAGAAAATAATGAACCAGTCCCCGCCTATTACGTAAGAAAATTATCAGGGCCTATACATAGGACAAACAGGAATATCACTGTAGCTAACTAGTTCGCTTCCGTAGATCTGTTCAATAAAATGCTCTCTGAATATAATATCACGATGATAGGAACGCTCAGGAAAAATAAAAGGTAAATCTTTTCTTCCTTTCTCAACGCCAAAGATATAGGGACATTCAAGTTTGCATTTGATAACAATAAAACATTCGTTTGTTTCCAAAAAGGGTAAAATTGTACTTTTGTTATCGACAAGGCACTACTCCTGTAATATCGATAAAGAGACAAAGAACCCTGGAATCATCATGAATTATAATAGTACCAAAGGAGGTACTGATATCTTTGATAAACTCTGCCATAGTTACACAACTGCAAGAGCAACTCGGCGGTGGCTAATGAGATTTTTTGCGGTATGTTGGACCATTGTGGTAGAAACTCATCAGTGGTGCTTAATTTAGCTAATAGGGACAATACAATGAATAAAAGAATTTGTTTGAACGAACTCTCGTTTCAGCTAATAGAACCACTGCTGGGGGTTAGACTAGGAATTCAAAAACTAAGTAAATCGCTTAAGACATATATTAGAGACAAGTGTTCTCGAAAATCTAGAATCTGCGCCATAGTGTAGATATTTAGTGAAACGAGTAAGATGCGGATTTTGCCCTCGAAAAACAGATAGGAAGACCAAAATGTTGTGTAGTAAATGTAACCTTGCCATTTGCGATACTCATCGATCTATTGTGTGTTGTGACTGTACTCAATAAATTCTTTTTGGCATACAGCATTTAATTTTATGCCTAATCAAGAAAATGTTTTTATTAGCTAGGTGTTAAATTTTAGGTAATTTAACTATGATGACCGTTGTTAGTTTGCAAATAAAGACTTAGCGAAGGCTTTCGACACGGGGCCTCAAAACCTTCTTTTGGATGTACTGCACAAGTCTTTTAAAGTTACCTCAGAGACGGGAAACAATATGTCAAGGTATTTTGAGTGATCCATTAAATATGCAAATTGGGATACCTCAAGGAACAGTGCTTGGGCCTACACTTTTTACTAGCTATATTAATTATTTAACCTGCTTAAACCTACATAATGGATCATTAATATCTTACGTAGATGATACTGCCAGGGACGTAGGCAAGAAGGAACATGGGGGGCTGCGCCCCCCTCTTTTTATCATGTGGCCCCCTGTCTAAATATATTATACAATACGCTCATACAAGCACAATATGTTTAACGAAATAAAATACATAAACCACAACAAGACAAAATATCTCTACCAGTAAGAATCCCAAATATAAACTGACTTACCAAATTAAAACAAAGAAAATATAAACAGTTATAATTGCTGTAACAATTCCGGTCTCTAGTGCTTCATGTAAGCGAACTTTCTCTTGTTTAAGAATAATAAAATTATTTTTGAGAAATAGAATTGGAAATGACAGACTATCAAACTTGGCTATTTTAGCAATTGAGAAGTCATTGATAAAAAACATAGCTCTTCACAGAGTAATAGATATTTTCGCGGAAAATAAGAGAAGAATAAATTTAATTTTATGAATTGTTTTTTTTTTGTATTTTTTAGTTAACGGTTTATATTGTTCATGTTTATTTTTTATTAGGTTTAGTAATACTTCCACAACGGTACATTAAATAAAAGTGAAAAAAACATGTCTCTGCAGATGTGTTTAATTAAGTTACTTTTTTATAAAATTTGTTATTCATTTCAAAAACCTAAAATAAATATAGAAAATTCGTTTTAATTTTTCTACTGGCACATATTATTTGTTACAGGATCCATCATTAATGTAAAAAAATCTTTAGTAGGAAAGTATGCTACTTTGACACACTAATGACGGGCCCTATATATAGGCCCCTCTAGAACTATTTGTGCCCCCAACTGGCCGCCCTAAAATGAATTTTCTGTCTACGTCCCTGGATACTGCAGCTATTTTTTGTGCTGAAACGTGGCAAGATGTTAAAGAGTTAAGAGAGGTATCAGTAAGATAAAAAATTGGCTTGACACCTTCAAATTAACATTAACCCTAACAAAAACAAATTATGTAGCATTTCTCTGACAAACGTTAACTTCGAATGTGTTAAGATTAATAATTTAAATGAAGTTGTTAAGGAAGTTAAATATACAAAATACATAGAGATTGTACTTGATAATCACTTAAAATGGGACCATCAAATTAACAAACTTACTACAAATTGATATGTTATGGCATTGTTGTGTGGAGTGGTATGTACAGTAATGCTATTAAACTACTGAGTGTTGTGCAGAATTATATTTTAAAAGTAATAAATAAAAAAACAGATGTTTTCCAACTAGACAACTCTTTTCAAATGAAATTCTAGAAATTCTAGATCTCAGGTCTCTGTACACCTTGGGAGTATGTATTTAGGTCTATCAAAATGTTGTTTGAGAAATTATGTCAACCACTGTTATGAAACTCGCAATAAAATTAATAAACATATTATCATACCAGATTGTAGTAAGAATATTAACTTTCGGTTTGTTAAGTATTTAGCGCCTATAAAATTTTTTAAATCTCATACTTGCGGAAATAAAACATTACAGTACAAAAGCAATTTGTAAAAAAACGTAGGTTCTATATATTTTTGATAATATAGGAAAATTTAGAAAATTTCTTTAGTACAATTAGTCTGTAGATTATTATGTATTTAAAATCATTTTAGGTCGGATTGTAAAATGTTCGGATTAAAACTGGAAAGGAGCAAAACAATGCTTCATCATTTGAACAATATAAACAAGTGCTATAGTTTTATGTTATAGTATGTGCAGATGACAAGTCATCTACATGCTTATTGAATATCCCAAAAATAATTATAGAATAATTATGAAATCATTTATTTATTTTTGCAATAATTACTTCAGATTTATTACAGTTAATCTATTAATTAAAATAGAAATCCTTGACATTCAAAATAATTGTAACTACTATAATTTTGTATTGTAATTTTTTAACGGGCAAGTCCATAAATGATGATGATGCTGATGATATATTGAATCGTGTAGGGGCACATTAGGGCCAAAACACCTAGGCTCCATTTGGTATCATGTACATCCTCCCTAAGAACATCGCTCATCCTGAGCCATCCGATAGTCTGTTTTTATAAATCAGTTGATGATATTGCCTTTGGAGCTTCCTTTAATAGCAGCACTGCATGCTGTGCAGACTTTGCACGAGTACTATAAAAATACATACATAATACCAATATTTTATCAGTTTCTACCTATGCCAAACTTGATTTTTGGGCATAATTTAAAAAGTCAATAAGTATTTACATTGACACACACCGCCATTTTGTTACGTCATGTTGAATTCGTACCAGTTTATCCATATATCACACTTCATGCTTACACAAAAACTGAAATTAATCTAATGCGTGGTTTTTCAGTCCAATTTTTTAAATATTTTAAAAGGCCGTCATTTTGTTTTGCTATATTATATTCATGTCAAAATGTTACCAGTTCATTCCTATGTAAAACTTGCTTTTTGTGCAAAATTTTAAGAAATTGGATAATTAGTTTTTGAGTAATGATTTTTTTAACGTTTCACTAGAACGCCATGATGTTACGGCATATTAGATTTTTACAAATATTACCAGATCATCCCCATATGACCCTTAATTTTTGACTAAAATTTGAAATCGCTCTGATGAGTAGTTTTTAAGTTGCGACGCGAACTGATATTTTTTGGCATTTAAGGACGCTAAAACCAGAAAATATGTCAAAACCGAGAGGGGATTTTTTTTCACGTTTACACAATATTTTATTTGATCGTCATTTTGTTCCGCCATCTAGTACCACAGTTTTACTACTTGATCTCTAAACCAAAATTAGTTATGGCACACAATTTGAAATCAGTCCATTAAGTAGTATTTTTAGGCTGAATTTTTAAATAATTTATTAAGCCACCATTTTGTTTCGTCATCTTGGATTGTACCAAAATTTTACCAGTTGATTTCTCCATAATAATTGATTTTTGTGCTAAACTTGAGGTAAATTAGATAAAGAGGTTTTTTAATATTAATTTTTTAACCCTTTACTGGGCTGCCAGTTTGTTTTGCCATATTGGATTTTTACCAGAATATTAGCAAATGGACCATAATTTTTGACTAAACTTTAAAGTCAATCTGATGAGTAGTTTGTAAGCTATGCCGCGATCAAACAGATACAGGGACCAACGAAATTGATAAAACATGTTTTTTGGCTCCTAGGAATGCTAAAACTTAAAAATATTTAAAACCTGAGAAATAGATTTTTTCACGATTACGTATATTTTATTTGGCCACCATTTTGTTACGCCATCTTGAATTAGCACCACATTTTAACTAGTTCATCTCTGTACCACAATTAGTTACGGCACACAATTTCAAATCAGTGTATTAAGTAGTTTTTCAAGCTGAATTTTTAAATATTTTATTAAGCCACTATTTTGTTCCGTCATTATGGATCCATACGAAAATTTTACCAGTTGATTTCTACATATTACTTGATTTTTGTGATGATGATTTGAAATAAATTGGGTAAGTGGTTTCTTAGTAATAATTTTTTTATACATTTCACTAAGCCGCCATTTTGTTTCGCCATATTGGAATTTTACCAAAATATTACCAGGTCATCCCCATATGACCCTTAATTTTTTACTTAAATTTGAAGTCAATCTGATGAGCAGTTATTAAGCTATGGCGCGAACTGGCAGCCAGGCGAGGAAACTGACAAACGGACGAACGGAATAACATATTTGTTGGCATTTAGGAAACTTAAGATATGTAAAATATGAGATATTGATTTTTTTTCAAGATTACAAATATGTTGTTTGGCCGCCATTTTGTTCCGCTAATTAGTACAACAGTTTTACTACAGTCAAAAGCAGTGTTATCGTGCGGGTCATACGACTTATCAACGTCAAACTTTTTAAGTTTATTTTTCATTTATTACGTGTAATAATATCCTTCGCATAAAATCCGGAAGATGAATTAGATACACCTATGATATTTTCATATGAAAAAAAGGATAAACATATAAATACCAGCAGTTGCAAAAATCTTTGAGCGATGTCACTTCAAAGTCAGATTGACAAGTCAGTGACAAAATGGGTAATAGAAAACAATTTTCGAAAAAAACGGTATTAAATCTAATAAAATATTGTGAAAATTGCCAATATTCCAGCAAAAGCTCTGGGAATCGGACAGAAAATTGTGCTTTAAAAAGCATAATTTACTACCGAAGAAGATTAAGAAATGTACACGAAAAAAGCCAAAGACAGAAGTCTTAACCGACAATGTAAAAATGGATGTTCGTAATGCAATTTACGATTTGTACACATCAAAAACTAATATAACCCTTCAAGTTTTAAAAGAAGCTTTACAAATAGCGTATCCAGTTTTTAAAGAAATACACGGAAAATGTTAATGCAAAATTTAGAAAAGTGGTATTTTTAGACGAGATTTGGATATTTTCTAATGGAAGTGGTTCGAAATCTTGGCAGGACGAGTCTGTAAAAAGTGTCAAGAGAAAAAAGGGATGTGGGATGGGAAAACGGTTCATCATTTTGCATGCAGGTTCTTCAACAGGATTTCTCGCAGGTGCAAGTTTACTGTTTTCTTCAACATCCAAAACTGAACTATTATGGTAATATGAACTGTGAACTGTTTGAAAAGTGGGTAAAAGAACAACTGATTCCAAATTTAGATGCTCCGTCTTTAATCATTCTGGACAATGCATCTTATCATTCAAGAATCTTAAATAAACAACCTACTGTATCCTGGAAGAAAAGTGATATTTATGACTGGCTAATAAAACAAAAACAAAATCCTTTACCCAATATGCTGGAACTAGAACTTCTTTTAATGGCAAAATCTATTAAAAAACCAACAATATATGCCGTAGAATAGATGAAATAATACGGGAAAATGGACATAAGGTTTTACGACTGCCGCTATACCATTGCCAGTTTAACGCAATAGAGTTAATATGGGCTGGGGCAAAATCATATTATGAAAAACACGTGAAGGATGGCCTTACATCAGATGAAGTGCAAATTGTTTGTCAAGATTCGTTAAATTATATTACGCCGGAGTACTGGAAGAAATCTGTGGAACCTACGGAGAATTTAATATGGGATTGGTGGATCGAGAATGAGTTCTAGATGTCGAAATAGCACGATAACCATTGCGCCATTTGAGGATGACTCAGAAGAAAGATTATATTAGTCTTTGACGTGTATAAATCATAAATAGCATTATGAATATCCATTTTTGCATTATTTCGTGTACATTTCTTAACCTTCTTCGGAAGTAAATTATGTTTTTTTTCATGCACAAGTTTCTGTACATTCCTTATACCGATTCTCCGAGCTTTTGCCACTGGCTCCTGGAGATTAGCCAGTAAATTTTAATTTAAAAATTTTTTATTAGTTTTGACACAAATTTTTTGCTTACTTTTTTAGTACATTTGTAATTTTGTAGGCAATAAATAAATAATTATAGAATACTTGTTCCAAGTTTAAAGGGTGTTTAAGATAAGTAAATTTGTTTATTAATTAGTAATGCTGTTCGATGTGAACAACTCTCTTTTTAAAAGGCAAACAGTTAATTAGGAATCGATGTCCTAAACAGTAATAAAGGAAAATCATTTTGCAAAACTTTAATAGGCAGTGAGTTAGCAGTTATAATAGTAATTAACTAACTAAAGTTCCAACCAATTACAGTTAGGTTTTTATTTATTGGAGAACTACAGCAACATGGGCCGAAACGATATTGCATCTGCTAGTATCAGCACAAGAAGCACAACAAATAGACCCGACAGAAAACCAGCCGAGGATGAAATGGAAAAACTAATCAAAAAGGTATGTGAAACCTTTATTATTCAAATTAAACAGGAATTGGCCGAAAAAATGAATAATATCGAATCCAAATTAAATGAACTATGTGTAACATTAAAAGACATCAATTCAAAAATAATGGGCAATTTGAAAGATATTACCGAATTACAAGGCCGAGTGGAGAGTTTGAAACAAAAAGCCAAAGCTAATTCTCTACTTATATTCGGAGTTGAGGAGTCTGAGAGCGAAGATTTGTCGGATGTCTTAATTAATTTATTTTCAGAAAAACTAAAAATTCACGTTTCTCAATCAGATATAGACTATGTTTTTCGCTTAAAACAGAAAAACGAAACGACCAAAAAACCGGCACCGATTATTATAAACTTCGTCAGTAATATACAGAGAAATAAAATTTATCAAGCGAAAAAATTGCTACGAAATACGCCAATCTCTGTGTTTGAAGACTTGACCCGGACCCGATACGGATTGCTTATGGCAACCAAAAAGAAGCATGGGAACCATATGGTTTGGACGGAAGGAGGCAAAGTCTTTGTCTGGGATTATATAATATTCAATATTCTCATATTAGTGCTACCTGATTTCGTGCCTGTAAATAATCTTTTAGTGGAATTTGGGTGGAATACTATCAATAGATTTGATTTGGAATATGTTTTGGAATTTCTTTTTTCATACAGCTATTTATTGTACGATACTGTGTTATACTGTACAATTGTAGATTGCAATTTTGACTTGATTCTGGAACATTGGTAGGCCTATCGATATATTAACTTTGATAAATTATGTTTTTTAGAGATTGCTTATTTTTTTATAATTTTGCTCTTTTACATTCATCTGCGTGGAGTAACATATATTTTTTGTTCGTAAAAGAAAGACTGACATATTTATTATATTAGTGTTTTAGGTGTACATGAATAATGAATACGATTGATTTTTATACAGAATTGCATTCTTTCGTTAACATTGAAACCTTAAAAATTTGTCCGACTGAGTTGCGCTCCAATGAAAATGATTTAATAAATATTGTACATATTAATATACGAAGCGCTAGAAAAAACTTCGAAGAATTTGTATTGTTTGTTGAGAGTTTAGACTGCACTTTTGATGTCATAATTTTGAGTAAAACTTGGCAGGTTAACTGTTTGGATATATTTAAGCTTACAAATTATAACACTTTTTATTCAAACGGAAATTTCAACCAAAATGATGGTGTAGTAGTTTTGGTCAGGAAGGTTATACATGTTGACGGTTTTGAGAATATAAGGTATAACGATGTGACTTTTTCAATTTTAAACTTCAAATATAGTGAAATTACTTATCAAATTTTTGCGCTGTATAGACCACCATCATCCGATGTTACTATCTTTCTTACCGACCTTAACGAAATACTATTAAATAAAAACAACAATTCAGTGTGTATTTTTGTTGGAGACATTAATATAAATTTAATGCGTCCGAATGGAGCTGTAAATGATTATGAAAAACTCTCACTAAGAACGGGTTTTTGAGTTATATAAATAAACCAACCAGGATAACAACAGAATGCGAATCTTGAATCGATCATTTTTTTTCTTTACTGCCCCCTGAAAATAACTGATACATTTCGGTTTATTCTATATATTATTACATCTGATATAACAGATCATCTTCCTATTGTTTTAAAAATACAGCCCCTTATTAAAATTCATAAAAATTATAAAAACGAAGAAAGATACTACATGCATCTCAACTATAATAAATTAAAGCAAATATTAAACAAATCTCGATGGGATGTTGTGTATGACAAAAACCACAGCGATTCTGCATATGAATTTTTTAGTAATAAATTAAACTACGCCATTAAATCTTCACATAAAAAAATCACAATAACTGCAAGGACAAAAAAGCTAAAGCCTTGGATAACTTCGGGCCTAGTAAAATCTATTAGACATAGGGACATATTAAAAAAACAAATTCTAAAAAATAAAAATAATGCAACACTTATGAGTGAATACAAAAATTATAGAAATACTCTAAATAAACTAATAAAAGAAACTAAAGCAAACTACTTTAAAAACAAATTTGAGGAAACCAAGCAAAATCACAAAAAAATGTGGCAAATAATAAATGAAGAACTACAGTATAAAAATACTACCCAAAATAACCAAAATCTCTCGCTAAAAGATGATTACAATGTTTTACAACAAAATAAGAAAATAGTTGCAGACATATTTAATAAATACTTCATAAATATTGGTAAAACAATGGCAGACAAACTCCCTTCTGAGAAAAAATATAATAACAACCAAATAAATTATCCGAGTATATTTTTAATGCCAGTAAGTCCGAATATATTTTTAATACCAGTAAATAGTGTGGTGTTCCTCAAGGAACCGTAATTGGACCACTCCTATTTTCCTTATATATTAATGACCTCCTTTGCCTCACTACATCCAGCAAATTGGTCTCGTATGCAGATGATACTGTTCTTCTTGTACAGGGGGATACCTGGAATGCTACAGTGACGCACACCATATCTGAATTTGCAAAGGTACGTCAATGGTTGGATGAAAACCGATTGACAATTAACATGGAAAAAACAAAATTTATGTGTTTCAGTATCCTTGACTCTCACCAATTTGATGCTAATCAGATAAAAATACATACGCTCCAGTGTTTATCAAATGAGACATTGTGCCACTGCACTGATTTTCTGAATAAAACTGAATGTATCAGATATCTCGGAGTTGTAATTGATCAGAATATTAAGTGGGATAAACATATAGAAAGTACAATTTAAAACTACGTAAACTAATTTATAAATTCTATCAAATCAGAAATATCATGCCAATCAATATCCTCAAATTATTATACATCACACTAGTTGAATCAGTCATTAGATACGGTCTGTCAATATGGGGAGGGGCATTTAATACAACACTAAACATTTTAAATGTAACTCAAAGATATCTCCTTAAAGTAATTTACAAAAAAAACCCAGATACTCTACCGAACTTCTGTATCCCAAGTAGAAGCCCAAGTTTTAACCTTGCAACAGTTGTATGTAAAATCAGTACTTTTGATAGTTTACAAACATCCCGAACTAAGGCTGCAACCTATTCTAAATAATTATCATACCAGAAGCAGATCGGTGGAGTCCGTATGTGTTCCTTTCCTGTCCAGAACAAGAAACCAAAGATATCTGACATACTTTGGTCCTACACTTTATAACTTGCTTCCGCTTAATATCCGACGTATACAGAACAGAAACCTTTTTAGTAAAAAAATCTCAATTTTCTTGAAACAAAACTTCGAGGTATTTACTGGCACCTTAAGTAGATAGCAAATTTTTACTTCAAATAAGTCTTATTTAAATTCTATAATTTTTAAAATTTATTCTATCCCTTATGTTAGTGTGAAATTATATGATTTTAGGTTAGCCACGTACTTAGTTTGTACGCAGTATCATTTATTTAGTATAGGTTATAATTTAAGAATTTAGCAATAGGTAATTACAATAAAATTTCTTTTCTTTTGGACACACACAGATGATACATCTAGGTGTGCAATCATCTATCAAGTAATATTGTAAACATTTTCTACGTAATATATTTGATTTGATTTGATTTGAATTATAAGACAAAATTTGATATATAAAAGTCGGTAAAATCGCTTTTCCAAAAACTCGGGGCTAACGAAAAATACAGGCTATATATATATATATATATATATATATATATATATATATATATATATATATATATATATAACCTGTATTTTTCGCATGCATGGCCCTTAATTTTAGACTGAAAAAATTTAAAGAAATCGAATAAGTAGTTTTTAACTATGCCGCGAACAGACAGACTGACGGACAGACATACCTACAGACAGACGGAATTGAGAAAACATGTTTTCTGGCATCTAGGGACCCTTAAACTTAAAGATCTGAAAAAGTCTCACGAGGGAAGTAATAACTAATTATCTTGTGTTTTTAACAAAAGGGTATAATATTTTTGCAAAATAAATTTTTTTTGTTATCACAATACAAAAAAAACAAGTTTTCTTTGCACAGGGGTGGCTTGCATTTAAATAAATGACACTGTATAAGTAACTAGATTTTTAGGTCAAGCGGGGCTCATAATTTTTGGTGATTGATAAAAAAAATCTCACTTTCATTAAGTGGCTGTATAAACAGAATATATCCTGATTGTTCCACTGATTCGAACCGCCTTCCGATTTTAATTTTAATTTTAACCAAATACATATGTTGCGAATTTTTTTATTTAGTCCCTCGGCATTTAATATATAAAATAATATTAAATGGTTATCTTAATAATATTGCGTAATATAAAAAAATATATTTACTTTCTCCCTGTATATTTGTAAATAGCCCATTGTGATTTAATAGCTCGATAAAAGAATCACGCAACGGTTTGGTATTCACTGTGTTTTCTGATTTGATTCATAATGTTGGTGACCTTTGGACCCGCACGATAAGACCGCATTCGACTATAGTTCATCTCTAACCACAATTAGTTATGGCACGCAAAGTCCGTTAAGTAGTTTTTTCAGGCTGAATTTTTAAATATTTTATTTGGGCGCCATCTAGGATTCGTACCAAAATTTTTACAGTTGGTTTCTACACAATACTTGATTTTTGTGCATAATTGAATACGTTGTTTTTAATAATACTTTTTTAACATTTTACTTTACTTACATTTTTTTATTTTTTTAACAAAATATTAGCAGGTCATCCCCATACAAACCTTAATTTTTTACCAAAATATGAAGTCAATCAAGCAAGTAGTTTTTTAGCTGCCGCGAACAGACAGACACACCGACGGAATTGAGAAAACATATTTTTCGGTCTCTAGGTACCCTGAAACGTAAAGATCTGAAAAAAACTCGGAAAGTGATTTTTGTCCGATTACAATACTTCCCATTTAGGAGGGAAGTAAAAATGTAACCGTTATACGCAAAATTTTTTGACGCACCCCGTTTACCTTTTAATAATTTTAAGCTCTATCTCTATCAGATCCGCATACATTCTGCAACTTACATTTAAAAAGAAATTCCGTTCTGTAGCTTGAGATTGACGAGAATGAGGTGCCACACTGCGTATTTCGGAAAGCGTCCTCATTTTGCCTGTCCCGAAATATATATAATTACGTAAAGTGCGGGACACGAAAGAAAACCGGGCGGAGTCAATCGGTTTAGGAAGGTTGGCCAAGAAATATCTTTAAACCAGTAGTGTCCCGTCGTTCTTTAAATAATATGGCACTCCTTTTTGACTATACGCACTTCAGCTAATTAAAAAATGTAACTATAGTTAATGAACCTTTATCTATATTTGTCTGTTTTCTTTCGTGTACCGCACTTCTATATCTCTGTTGTGTTGCAAAAACGGCGAACTTTCGAATTTTAAAACGATTTAATTTTGATTTTTCTTGATCGATTTACCTATAAATATATTTTTTCTTGAGTTCTGTCATTAACGGTTCCCGGGCTACTGCCTACGTCCACTATTATTGAACCACCCAGTATAGTGATACACGATTTACAAGTCCAGATTTTACAAGAGCAGCCAGCATCAGATCCAGTGAACGAGGTTTATCAAAATTTTAATTTATGCAGTTCGACTTTGGGCTACTCGGGTAAGCCAAAAGTGGCCGTCTGTCTCCGTTTGTCATATTACTTTATACAGGAGCCGTCATTATGAAGTACTATACAGGGCGTTTCCTAATTGCGTGCTGATGTTAAAGGGGGTGTTTTTATGTCCTAAAAGTCTTAACTTTTGAGATACAGGATGGTAAAGTTTACAAAAAAAACATTTTTTTTCATCCCAATTGCTGATGCTATTTTAGATAACTGCATGAAAATTGATACATGTCTTCTATGCAGTAAGGAGCATACGGATTTACCTAGGATAATTACGTATGCACGCCACTGGTAGAAATTTCAAAAATTGATTGTTAATAAAAAATGCCCTTTTATGCATAAACGACGTGTATAAAATTTTACACAGTTATTTATCTATAATAGCATCCTAATTAGGATCTAAGAAAAAAGGTTTTCTTAAAACCCTGTATCTCCAAAGTTAAGACTTTTAGGTTCATATTAAACTTTTTTCTTAAAAAGGTCCAAGAATCACCCCACTTTAACATTAGCACGCAATTAGGAAACGCCCTGTATAGTACTTCGCAATGACGCCCCCTGTACAAAGTAATATGACAGACGGAGACAAACGATCACTTTTGGCATACCCGAATAGCCCAAAGTCGAACTGCATAAGTTAAAATTTCGATAAATCTTGTTCACTGGAATCAGTGCTAGCTCCCCTTACCATAACTACATTGATGTGTTAATTTTGGAAAAATATGAGTTCTGTAGTTTTGCAAATATTAATTGCAATATTAGATATTTTTTGACACCCGGTATTGAACAGAAAATTAATTATTTTGAAGCAGTTTATTGACAGCTACTTTATGAACAATTTTACAAAATATATGAAAAAAACTAAGCCATTTTTGAGGTTGACGGCGGTGATTCTAATGGTTCGATTCCTTCTAAATCATTGTCTTCCTCTAAAAATGATGGGGTTTCGTCGTCACTACTTGAAGATCCCAGTGTGATAACTAAATCATCAATAACCGTTTCAATTTTGCCATCTACTTCCCAGTATTTATCTTCAATAGAACGAACATGTTTGACATACAATTTCCAATTTTCAGCCGATATTGAGTCAATCACTTCTAATGTTATTTTATTTAAAATCTTTAATTGAAAGTTCACCGGTGTTGCGTTCTCGAATATATTTATTTACTCCTGCCAATGCAAGTTCAATAAGATTGAGGTCGCACATGTATGGAGGCAGCCTATATATCTGGCCGAGGTTACGCAAAAGACCGTCAATTTTATACGTTTTTTTCTCTAGGCTTGTTGGCTGATATTGTTTCATATAATTGATATTTTCTCCATGTTGGATGACATGCAAGATTGTTCGATTTAAGTCACGATATCATATGAGCTTTTGTAGAGTATTTAGTTGGCACTTTATCTTTCACGTGAGAATGATAAGACGCATGATCCATTACCACCACTGATTTGGGAAGAATGTTAGGTAGAAGCTTCTCGAACAACCACTTTTCAAAATTATCTCTATTCATCTGTCCATGATAGTCTACAGTTGTTAGTCCCGAGCGAAAAACTAAAGCAGCACCTGGAACAAATCCGGCTTGAACCAGCATGAACTATAATAAAGCGACTACTAGAGCGGATTCCCTGAACAATACCTGTAACACTTTCACTTTGCCAGCATTTGTTCACTGTCATATCATTATGTACCCAGGTTTCGTCTAGAAACACAATATTGCGTCCTCCTTGCCTATATTGCCTTACAGTTGATAGATATTTCACCCGCCAGTGAAAAATATTTGGTCTCTCAATGAGCAATTTTCGTTTATTTTGGCACTTGCGCCAAACAAAACCATTTGATCATAAAAGCCGATTTAAGGTTTTATACCGGTACGGAAAATCTATTTTGTTCTTTATAGCACGAAGTAGGGATTGCAGGTCGGAACCTTCTTCAAGTTTATATAAAAATCCTCTATTGTTCGTCGAATTACTTGAAAATCACCATCATCAATTTTATCTTTGTATGATATTATAATCGGGGTCTTTTTTTAGCAGGAGATTTTAAAGGTGAAGTAGAACATGAGCGATCATTATGTTCTTTGAATTTTTCTTACACTTTTTCTTACACTACTTTCCGAAACATCAGTGTAAAATGCAGCGCGTTCTGTTCGATTTTGAATTGGAATAGTCAAACTAGTATTTTCAGCTTCTCTAGTACAGACCTCAATAACGCTCGCAATAACTTCACGTGCACCGCTTCGAATTGTTTTTCCTCTTTTGCTCGCCATCGTTACTTCGAAATAATAATTCAAATTCAACGCAACGCAGTTATATAGAAATGAAAAGAAATGCTCGAAATGTATAGTCGCCACTGGAAATAACTAGAACCTTCTAGCGGCAAGTGCATGGAGACTCTAGGCACATCCCAATTGCAAGTGGACCAGTGCGAAATTTACTATATCCTCGATTAATTTTCCGTACCGCTTAGCTGAAGCACTTTATAGGTGAAGCGGCAAACTATTCCAACAAAAAAAATAACATAAAATTTATTTGCGTACACAAATTTTACTTTTCCGCTTGCTTAAGACTATGAACCTTTATTTTAAGTGCCGCCCGGTTTTCTTTCTTGTCCCGCACTTTACCTAATTAGTAAACTTAAGAAGGCGTATCAAAGACGCTTTTCTCGCAATATTTACAGTTATTTTGTCAATAAATCCGTCTTCATTTCGGTACCGCTGACTTCTTAGAAATAAAATTTGTTGTTTTGACGTTTTTTTTAGAACGGTCAATTGTTTGTTTAGCTTATCTAAGTTAGCACATTGTTGAGCCTAAGAAATAACAAGTTTTAGTAGATTCAATTATATAGTGTTAAGTTTTGTCATCACACAATGAACGAAAAATACTTTAGAAACTTAATAAGCTCAGTACTTTCCGATTGTTCACTGTTGCAATTTAAAGGGAAAGACAGTGAGGAGTTTAAAGGGACAATACAGTGCAAATTATCGCATGGTGAAAGTTATGTCAATAAGTGTAATATTTTCATAAAGAACTTTTCCGAGATAACCAAAACTAACTGGATCATGAAAAAGCGTGTTTCTAAAGGTGCTCGATTTAAATTTTGCAAGCGTTTTGTTTGTCAGCATTTTTTGAAAAATAAAACAGCTGATAAACGTAAAGGTGTTTTATGCAATTACAACTGCTTGGCAAGCATTATCATTAAGTTCTTAAAGGAAACCGTACATACGAAGAAAAAATCTGTTTTACTGAGAGATGGATTAAATGTACGAATTGAAATAATATTTTGCCATTCACAACGGCTACAAGGGGCTCAGGCGTACAATTTGCTACGCTGCAGTGACGAAACAAAATGTTTATTTATTTTGAATTTTGAATTAGGAATGACACCCGCCTCGGCAAAAACTTTTCACGAAATGCGCATGGCAAAATCTGTTGAAACTGATCTCTTTGTACATTTAGCAAATGCTCAAATAAATCCAACAGACGTACAAGTAAACTATTTGTATAAAAAGTCAATTAGAAAATGACGGTGGCAGAGAAATAAGGGCACTTCAAGTAATAAAAGAGAAGCAAGCTGATATTGGTAATCTTGGAGAGCTGCACCTACGAGAAAATCCGAACATTATTTTAATTATTACACCAATTATGAGGAGCGTTTTTCTTGCTGGATTAACAAAAGACGTAAATTTGATTTGTTGTGATAATCCAAAATAATTCGGGAAATTTTAAAAACTTGTGACAATGTTTTTCATTTTAAAGGTGAAAAAAGTGTTGAATACTGTACTGTTAATAGTATAAATGCTACGTGTTCTTGCCCAAGTGGCAGTAATGGTCGTTTCTGCACACACATGTGTGCAGTTGAAGTAGAAATACGGCATTATTTTTGGAACCTCGTTATTATTAAGTGAGTTCGACCGGAAAGAGAGAGAGAGAGAGAGAGTCATGGATTAGAGACGCATCGGCAGCTTAGCCTTTTAGCGTCTAGCATTCTGTAGTTTATGTTTGAAGTTGGATAATATATTATTAGTTTAGTATTGCTGAATGATGATTGAGTAGTATATGATTTAAGTTGGTTGCTGTTTGGGAAGATGGATATTAAGTAGTTTTAGGTTTATATAATTTTATTTATGTGAACGGGCTAGATTGTAGGTAGAATTTAATGAAGTAAGTAACTGTATTGCTGATTTAATTTTAAATTTTATTATATAAATCTGCTGATCTTAAAAAATTTAATACGTGTTCTGAGTTGTCCATTGACAGTAATAATTTGATGTTACCTCTGTGTGATTGTAGGTTGGTATTATCAGCGTATTTATTACAATATAGTAGAATATGGTTTATGGTAAGGGGTAGATTACATGAATCGCAGTATGGTTGAGGTCTTCCCTTCAACAAGTACTAATGAGTGAGCTTAGTGTGGCCTATTCTGAGTCTGCTCATGACGACCGAGTCTCGTCTAGAAAGAGTTTGTGTTGGTTCTTTTGTAAAAAAGATTTCTTTTATTTTTTGTAGTTTATTTGGTCGATCATTTAAATCCCACTCGAGTTGCGCTAGATTTTTTATGTGGTGTGAAATGGCAGTCTTGAGGTCTTTAGGGGAGAGGATTTTATCATAAGGGATTGTTGCGTCTGATAGGCCTTTAGCAAGTCGGTCTGCTCTCTCATTTCCCTTTATGCCGACGTGACTAGGGATCCAGAGAAAGTTAATTACCTTATTTTTAATGGTCGCGTATTCATGTAGAATTTTTATTTCTTGACCAAGGGGGTGTGAGGGGGAGTAAGAAGATATGGATCGAAGGGAATTTAGTGAGTCTGATATTATTAGCCATTTGTTCCCTGGATAGTCTAAAATATGTTTGACAGCTTTGAGAATGGCAAAAAGTTCAGCAGAAAGAACAGAAGCAGTCTTGTGAAGAGAGTATGAGTTCTCAAGTTGGGTGGAGATAATGGATGCTCCGACTGCATTGATGCTCTTTGATCCATCGGTAAAGATTTGACAGTGGTTGGAATATTTAGTAGATATAAGTTGATTAAACTCAATTTGGATAATTCTGGGCATGACTTCCTTTTTATTTAATGGAGTGAGACTGTAGTCAATAGATATCTGAGAGAGATTCCAAGGGGGAAAAAGATAAGGGTTGGTTGTGAAGGGAGGAGGAATATGGAAGGAGAGATTAGATTTTAGCTTATGATATTGGAGTTTGATTCCCATTTGGTATCTTACTTGTGGTGGATATGTGCTAGGAGGAGAAAGGAATTTTCCCTGATGATTTATATGAGATCTGAATCTCAAGGAGTTGCCATAGTTCAATAATTGTTGTTGTCTTCTTAAGTACAAAGTTGTGGACTCTGTCTCACAGTTCAAGCTTATAGCTGGGCTTGTGTAGAATGCTGCGATACACAATCTCAAAGCAGTATTATGAATTGTGTCCAGTTTTCTAAGGTAGGAGTGTGGGGCTGAGGAATATACTAAGCTGGCATAATCAATTTTAGATAGGGTAGTTGCACGATAGATATTCAAGAGGGACTTGCGGTCAGATCCCCATCTAGTATGGGAAAGCATTCGAATTATACCCAAGCTTTTCTGACATCTAGTTCTGACATCCATGATGTGAGACTTCCAATTAAGTAGGGGATCGATGCTTAAGCCTAGGAATTTTTGATGACATTTTTGAGATAAAGCGGAGGAATTTAGAATGAGATTACAGGTTCTTGGGCATGAGTGTTTGCGACAAAAATGAATTGCTGCTGATTTGGTAGCTGAGAAGGATAGGCCGATTGATAGTGACCAGATGTATAGATTTGAGAGGCATACGTTTAGTTGCCTTTCGCTTACTTGTGGGTTTTGCGATATATGGTATATTAGGATGTCATCAGCAAACAGTCTAAACTTGACTTGTGGAGGGATATGATTTTCTATGCTGTTGATAGCAATTAAGAAAAGGGTAGGACTGATTGAAGAGCCCTGGGGAACCCCATTATTCTGAGGGTAGAAACGAGATAAATGATGATTTACTCTCACGGAGTATTCGCGGTTAGTTAAGAAGTTTTTGATAAAATTAAACATTTCTCCATTTAAATTCCATTCCTTTAGTGAGATTAGAATTTTATCGAATTTTATGGTGTCAAACGCACTGGTAAGGTCTAGAAAAGCTGCGATAGTGTGAGAATGATTATGGAAGGAGTTTTGGATATCCATCTCAAGTCCAACCAAGTGATCTAGCGTCGATCTGTCTCTCCTAAATCCCATCTGGGCTTGTGAGAGCAATCCACGCTTTTCTAGAATCCAAGTTAATCTGAAATTCACCATTCTTTCCAATATTTTGCTCAGATGGCTTGTAAGGGCAATAGGACGATAGCTATTAGGATCACTTCTAGGTTTACCTTGTTTATGAATGGGTACCAAAATTGATTTTCGCCATGTTGAGGGAATTGTTCCCTTCATCCAAATTAGATTAAAAAGCTGATGATCATTGGTATGATGATGCCATCTATGCCTGGAGCACTATCTCTACACTTTTCCAATGCATGGACGAGCTCAGTCATATTAAAAGGCAAATTATATGAGAACATTTGATCTGTAGGCATAGGAGAATTAAATAGTTCAGGTAGTTGATGAATGTTTAGAGATTCCTGGTAATGTTCAGCGAAGCTATTTGCAAGGAGTGCTGGGTTATTTATCCAGAGATTGTTCGTCAATATGCCTGGGATGTTATTCGAGTGTATTCCCTTTAACCTTCGTATTTTTTTCCAAACTTCTTGATTTGAAGTATTAAAGTTGATAGAGGATGTGTAGGATTGCCAGGAAGATTTCTTTGCTTCACTAATTATTCTTTTGGCATGAGCTCTGGATTTTTTAAAGTCTACCCAATTTTCAAGGGAGGGATGATGTTTAAACCTGTTCAGTGCTCGTTTCCTTTGTTTGATGACCTTGTGGCATTCATCGTTCCACCATGGTACAGGGGGTTTATTTTTTGAGGGTTTAGTTTTTGGAATGTAGTCATCTGCTACTGTCAGAATAGATTGTACGAAATGTGAAGTGGACTCCTCAATATTGTTTGGATTTAGTATTGGCGGTATGTAGTTGGTCGTATAGGATGTCCAATTAGCTTTGCTAGGATTATATGATGGGGGAGGGATAAAGGGAGTAGGGCTGTTTAGGAGTTCTATTAGAATTGGGAGATGATCGCTTCCATAGCAATCATCTAGTATGGTATGTAGAAAGATTGGGGCAATGGTTGAGCTGGTAATGGAGAGGTCTATTGTAGATAGGGAGCCTGTAGAGGATGATATGTGGGTTGGGGATCCATCATTGAGGATGATGAGATCATTTTCTGTTACGAGATGAGAAATTAACTTACCTCTGGAGTCTGTGTGTACTGAACCCCAAAGTGTATTGTGAGCATTGAGATCACCCAGCAGAATGAATGGTGGTGGAAGCTGGGAGATGATGTTATCCAGTTCAGTTTTTGTTACCTGTATGTTAGGGGAAAGGTATAGATTGCATATTGTAATTTTGGTATTCAAGTAAGTTGATATGGCACAAGCTTCTAAAGTAGTGTTTAGATTTACTACGGAGAAGGGAATGTCTTCCCTGATTAACAACACTGCGCCACCAGATGCTCTGGAGAACTGAGATCTGTCCTTCCTTATAACTTGATAGACTTTGAGGGTAAAGTTCTTTAAAGGTTTCAGATTGGTTTCCTGAATGGCTCGAAAACTGGGAGAGTATTTTCCAACGATCAATTTAATATCCTCAAAGCGGTGAGCCAGACCATTGCAATTCCACTGGATTATTTTGGAGTTCATTATTTCCTTGAATCTTTAGATTTAGTAGATCGATTGGTTCCTACGCTCATCCTATCGTTGGATATTATTGAGTTTTCTGAGGAAGAAGGATGTAGGGTCAAATGATCTTGGGAACGTGATCTACTAGCCGTAGTTTTTATATCCTTAGGTTTTCTTGATGAAGAGCTTTTGGATTTGGCATGGTTGCCAGTATGAGAGTTAGGAGCAGGGTTGAAAACCTTACTTTGAGTATTTGAGGGAGGTTTTGAAGTGGTTGTGTGAGAGCCCCTAGACGAGTTAGAGGCTGAGTGAGGTGTGGATTTTAGGGGTGGAGGAATCTTGGAGGATGGAGAGGGTGGGGGAATGGTGCGGGAGGAAGAGGAGGGACGTAGAGGTTCTAGAGTAGAAGGTAGAGGAGAGGAATTCGAGTTGTCAGGGAGTTTTTGGGGCATTGTCGTAAGGGGTTTTTCTTTGGGGTGAGATGTGGAAGTGAGAGCAGAAGACGAATTTGTGTCAGTCTGATTTAGTATTTTTGCATAGGTTACTCTATCATTTGGGGTTGTAGCTTCAATTATTTTTCTTGCCTCTGAATAGGGTATTCTTTCTAGTGTTTTTAACTTTTGTATAGCGAATTCTTTCTTATATACTGGACAACCCTTGTACCTTGGGGAATGAGAGCCACTACAGTTCACGCATACAGGAGGGGGGGAGCATGGGTCTTCTCCATGTGAGGGTTTACCGCATGAAGGGCATTTAGCATCATTTGGGCAAGTATGGGAAATATGATTAAATTTCTGGCATTTGAAGCAGGTTAATGGATTCGGGATATATGGTCGTACCTTGAGACGATTAAAACCTACTGAAATTTCAGCTGGTAGCTGTTGTGCTCTAAAAGTCAAAATGTAAGTGGAGGATGGAGTAATTTGTCCATTTAATTTCTTGTTCATCCTTTTGACTTCGGTTACATTAATTGCTTTGAGATTTTCAAGTATCTCTGATTCATCAGAGTTGTTCAGATCCCAACAGCTTATGAGGCCTTTGATGAAGTTTAGCCTTTCATGAGGAGAGACACTAACTCTAATTCCACAAATCTTATTCAAATTGGTTACATAATCTGCTTGGTTTTTGTTCAGAACCTCGACAAGGAGAGAGCCATCTCTTAGTTTCTTAACAGAGTTAGGCTTTGATTGGAAAAAGTTGAATAATCTAAATGGTGATAAATCTTTAAGGGAATTATTTTCTTCAATTGGTTTTATTAAAAAATACTTATCATACCTTGTAGTATGGAAGGGGTTGCCTTCGTTGGAGTCCGAAGACTCTAGCCTGAATCGTTTGGATCCAGTAGACGGTAGTGGAGGAAAATTATTAGAAGTAATTTTGTTTTGTTTAGGAATGGTAGTATTCCGGCTGAGGGCGCCATTCGCTTCACCATCAGTTCGTTTTGGAGAATGTCTCGTAGTGTCACTCGACCCTCTACCTAAGTCGAGGAGTGGCAATGCAATATCCGAGGCCATACGGGGATTAGACATTGCATGAAGAGTTTTGCATTTTAGACCTTCTGCCAGGTTGTGTGTGTATATATGTGTGTGAGTGTGTGTGTGTGTATGTGGATGTGTGTGTATGTGTGTGTGTGTGTAAGTGTGTGTGTATGTTAGTTTGTGTGTGTGTGTGTGCGTGTGTGTGTGTGTGTGTGTGTGTGTGTGTAGGTGGGTGTGTGTGTGTAGGTGGGTGGGTGAGTAGGTGGGTGTGTAAGTAGGTGGGTGTGTATATAGGTGGGTGTGTGTGTGGTTGTGTGAGTCTGTGTATGTGAGTGAGAGTATGACTGGGGTCCCCGGGATCGTCGTACCCCATTACCTCTGATCTACGTCTTCGACGAGTCAGAGGCCCCCTGAGGGGCGACCGGAAAGAACTAGCACAACTGACCCTAGGAAAGGACATTCCACCTTCATTTTCTTAGTGACATGTCGGAGAAAAGTTCTGTTTCAAATGAGACCTCTTCGGTGTTTAGTGAAGACCTTAGACATAGTAGTAATATTTCTAATGAAAATCTCGAGGCTTCATTTTTTGCTCAAAGTATCGACCCAAAAGCAAAAGTGTATTATATCGAAAACGTAAATAAAATTAATAAAGAGGTTAATCGCATAACTACAGTTTTTGAAAAGGACATAAATGTAAATAATATGGGCAACATTTCCAAGTTTGTCAAAATTTTAGAAAATCTGCAAACACCTGCACAAATTATGACATTTATTTCTAGAAAAATATTTCAACGACGAGCCCGCAAAATAATAAACAACCAACTGCTATTGCTCGAAGAAGAAATAAAAATATTACAGGAGGCAGGATACAATCTGGCCGACCAAGTAATATTCAGTTAAAAAGGAGAAAACGACCACACAGTATGTCACTAAACATTGATCTAAATCAACCGCCCGCCAAAAAACATTAAACAAAATATTTAAACGCATGTAACCATTTTAAGTTTCGGTATATTATATCATATTTATTTTATACCTATTTTCTTTAATAAAGCCTATAAAAACTTAATTAATTTTAGGGTTTTAAATTACTTAGCTAGAAATGTAAATTTCACAATCATCTAACTATAGGAAACGTAATAAAGACGATTTTATCTTTAAAAACGCACAAAATTGTATTCGAAATACATCTCTAATCCGTCCCTTCTAGTCGACGAAATAGGTACGTTTTTAAATAAACTTTGAGACGGGAAAAATCCGGCCCTATTTCAACACCACTCCGGCAATCAAATGAGGACGCTTTTCGAAATATGCGTGCCACACTCTATACTTTAAAGATGTTTCCTTAAATGGCAGTGTCCAGTCAGATATTTTGTTATAAATCACAGGTTTCTTTTCAGCCGTGCTATATCAGTCAGTTTAGCTTGCGTATGTTAATCTATTGTCTAGCAGAACTGATCTATGACCTAGATTTATCCATCACAATTTTATAAATGTGGCCATTATGAACATTTTTTCAAAGTTCAGTATAAAACAGTATATTTTCACCAGCGAATGTTATGTAATAAAAGACTTATAAACGGCTATATACGACTTCATTTAAACGTACTTAATCGTTAAATATTCCACAAACTCCAAAAAACAAAAGCTCTGTTAAATATTTATGCGAAAATCAATTATTAAAGCCCAATAATAAAAATAATTTTAAAATCTGGATCAGTCACTTTTATATTCATTTCAGTAAAAATGTTATAGCACCGCCGTGCTATATACATATTAAATTTTAAAAACACTTGATTTAGTGAATAAAGCTCTGGCATGTGTTTTGATCTACAATCTATTTTTATGATGAATATTAAAGCTCTAATAGTGCTTAATTTATTATACCATTATTCCAGTTGTTATTTCGATTTAATTAAAACATGTCAGTAGTATTTTTGATAAAATTGTTTTGACATTTACCCAGATTAGACATACCATTCGTTCTTGAATGTGATTGTTATTATCAACATTATACATACAACATTATTAAAAACCAAAGATATTTCCAAATTTATTTTTTCATAAAAAAATTATTAAATTATAAAAATCATTGTTTTTTTTCATGTCATTTGTTAAGGATCGTGTAAATTTCGCAGCCAGCATATTGGCGTAGGGCAGTTTACCGAATATTTTAATTTAAAAATTATTTTTGGAACATATATATTTATTCACGGTTAAAATAAAAACAATACCGTCATGGTCATGCCACAAAAAAATTTGCAGTTTTAGATTCCTAATTCAGAACTGATTAGTAGCGTAATGAAGGAAAATTGCATTTAAAACAAAAACTGCTTAAGTTTCCTTGTTATAAAATAACTTTTTAGTATTACTTAACAAAAAAAAAATTTTTTTAATGTTTGGACACATTTGTTTTAAAAACCAAAATAGGAACAATATATTTTTATTGCATTTGTTAGTAAAAACTGAATTGCTTTAACAATTATTTTTAAAAACTTTGAACATGAACCATAGATAACGTAATTATCAGCATAGTTTTATTTTAAAACACTACCCGTATTCAGACCGATAATAAAAATTGAAATCATGAGAGGCGGCATCATTTTCAAAAATTTTATAATCAATCACTAAAGCAATTCATGGTTTTATTAAAAAAATTAAATAAAAACATATTGTTGCTATATATTATAAATATATAATACGGATTTTTTTTGGAAGACCGCTAAAGAAATGGAATTTGGCAAACTATAGACACGTGTTTCTGAATTAAAGTTTTCATCAGTACAGGCACCTAGTTGTAAGACTAGTACAACTAGCGCCAAAATGAATACACAAAACAACACTCGAGTCACCAACAGGAGCAAAACCGACATTTGTGATTACCGAGAGAACATCTGAAATCTTCGCCGGACTTGATACCACGGAGCAGCATATAGCCACCTGTGGCGAAACTCATAACCCAAGAGTAAATATTAAAAGTTCTTCTATATACTAGTTTTTGCCGCGCTAATATTTTCCTATTTTTGATATATATACTAACTAAGCTATTCCTGTTTTATCCGTCAAATTCAAGCTCTACAGTAGAAATATACATTAGTTTAAAACCGTCAAAAGTAAAAACATTTTTTCAGAATTAACGTTTTTAAAAATATTTATTCTATATACACATACATTTCGAAAGTTTTATGACGAACAACGAGAAGTTCGCTTTTTTGAAAAACAAATCAAAAGGCTGTTTAAACAATTAATTTAAAATTTTTAATAATCACCAGAAACTTTATACTTTTTCCGTAGCTTGTTTTAGAGAAAAAAGGCTATGGTGAAAATTAACAAATACTTTTGATTCTTGATATCCATATCTTTGTCACATTGGCAAGTATTTTCCGTACATGCTAATTTCTACTATTTGTCTTGCAACGCAGAAGTTCTGTGAAAATATAAATACACATTTATTTGACTTTTTTCGAGATCTACAAGTTGTGTGAAAAATATTTCGGTTTAAATACATTTTTGAAAGTCGAAATACGGAAATCATATTTAACGGCCTCATATAACTACTTATGTTGAATTCAAACTTGGAGAAAAATTACTGCAAATCTCGAGCATTGCATTTTTTTGTTCTTTTTTTTGTCCTTTAGCCAACATTAAACGTAAGCTTTTTTCTTTTTCAATCATTGCAAATATACATATTTAATATATTTCTTCAAGTGTATACCGAACAAAATTTTCTGCGATTTCACCAGCAGCTCCCACTTGACCAATTAGATTATTTCATTAATTAAAACCCTCTACCGACAATTATCACTATTTTCTCTTTTATTCAATATAATGTTTATATGGAAAAACAATAAATCATTTAAGGCCGCAGCGGCATAGTTGCTGAGGAGAAAATTTTCCATATTTGTTTAAAAAGTCTCAGCAAAAGTACTTTCTTTGTTTAATACATATGACATATTTATTGCTACTTTTCATCACCACAACCCTCAAATAGATCTGTATATCTATTTGTCGTAATTAAAAGGCATCAATAAGACGGCAACGCTACGTTTTACGGCATTTGTTGTTTACAGGGCATTTTGTGTCTATCTATTTAAAAGATTAGAAGTTGAAATAAACCTTATATTGCTGCAAAAAATATTTACTAAACCCAGAAAGAACTGATTTGCAAATATTCACACCGTCAAGTCTTGGGATATGGGATCACTTTTTATTTTATAGTTCTCAGGTGTACTTTAATTCATAACAAGGGAAGTTCCAGGTAAAGAAAATTTTCGGATTTTTTTATTGTGTTTATTTATTTTTAACTTTCTGCTACTTTTTCAATAAATAGATAAGTGGCAAATCTGTTTTAATAGCTATACCAAAGCAAAAGACAAAAAAATATTTTTAGTTGGTGTGATTCTACAATTATTAATAAATATTAGTCAGTAGCTACGGCAGTAGCTAATTTAGAACATTCTAGGAATATTATACCTAACAAAAATGTGTGTAATGACAATAATAACAACTCAAAAAATCGGTAAATTGCCTAATCGTTTACTCTCTTCTAAAATATTTACTGGGCGCCACTTTGTTCCAGCATGTTGGATTCATACCAAAATCTTACAAGTTTCTACCTTTATGTTGAATTCGTACCAGTTTATCCCTATATCACATTTAGTTTTTTCTGCAAAACCTAAAGTCAATTGAATAAGAAGTTTTTTGCGTTGATTTTTAAAACATTTTATTTAGCCGCCATTTTGTTGCGCCATCTTGGACTCGTAGCACAAATTTTCCAGTTTATCTCTATACACAGGTAATGCTTGCACAAATTTTGAATTTAATCTAATATGTAAGTAGCTTTTCAGGCTGGTTTTTTTTAATTCTATTATTGGGCCACCATTTTGTTTTGCTTTCTTGGATTCATACCAAAATGTTAGCAGTTAATTCCTATGTAACACTTGATTTTTATGCAAAATTTGAAGTAAATTGGATAGTTAGTTTTTCAGTAATGCTTTTTGAACTCTTTACTAGGCTGCCATTTTTTTTACGCCATATTAAATTTTTACCAAAATATTACCAGATCATCCCCATATGACCATTTATTTTTGACCAAAATTTAAAGTCGATCAGGTATAAGTAGTTTAATAACGATTGCACAACATTTGAAATAAATCCATTAAGTAGTTGTTCAGGCAAACATTTTAAATATTCGCTAAAGTCGCTATTTTGTCTCGCCATCTTGGATTTGTTCCAAAAATTTTACCAGTTTATTTTTACATAGTACATTTTGAATAAGTAGTTCTTTAGTAATAATGTTTTTAACATTTCATTAGGCCGCCATTTTGTTTCGTCATATTGGATTTTTACTCAAAATCTTACCAGGTCATCCCCATAAAATCCTTAAATTTTGATAAAATTTCGGTAAGAAGTCAATCGAGTAAGAAGTTTTTTAGCTAGACCGACAGACAGGCAAACCGACGGAATCGATAAAACATGTTTTTCGGCATCTATGGACCCTGAAAAAATATCGGACAATACTTTCCTTTTATGAGGGAAGTTAAAACAAACGATCATTTTGTGTTTAAGCTTCATAATTTCATGGAGAGTTGTGTCAGGTGTGCTCTATCCAAAACGTTGCATTTTGGCTTATTACAATGGCTTTGAAACATCCCATAAGTATTTATTTTATTTTATTATCAAATTCTACATATAATATATGTAAACTAGTTGTTGATATTTTTTTTATTCTATGGTCCAGACCAATCAGTCGAATAAAAAACATGGTAATTAGAGAAATTTCGAAACAACGCAACTAATTTGCAGCTGTGTCGGTAGCTTTTTATTCATTCACCGTTTCAAAAACAGAATCTTCGAATGTTTATGGTAAACGTCTCATTTAAATATTTTGAAACTGAGCATAAAAAGAAATGTACTAGTCGACAAATAACGCTCAGCTGGAGAGTGAACAAACAAAGCCCGACAATGTTTTCTCCCCAACAAAACCATTTTAACTGCGCTATTGTCGCCATCGCATTATCACAGCTTTTTCAGTGGTCCTATACAGAACCGTAATAGCCTAAAATGTCGGTGAATGGAATGGTTTATAAATCCTGAGAAAATTATGCTTTTTTCATTAAACCGACTTTTTTGCATTGTGCAATCGGTTTGAACATTTCAATCATTTTTATTTGTCTAAAAAGGGGTAAAATATTGCCACATGCCATTTAGTACGTGAGATCAATTGAAATATGGTAATATGTTCATTTAGTCAAGACTCGGAATTTCATATATGTACTTTGTCATGCATTATTTATTTAATAAATCAACAATAAAATGAATAGTCACTTTAAGTTTAATATGTGTTCTTATCAACGTCTTATTGTAGTGGAGTAAAAAAAAAGGAGAAAAGTGGCTTCCTTCGCGAAAAATTTTTTTAAGGTACAACCACATGAAATCTTTACAGGATGATTTGTTATGACCCTGTGCATGTGAAATGACTAATTACGACTTTTTTGTGGGGTCAGACATTTTTTATTCCAAAAAATGTAAATAATTTGTCAAAATTTTATACCTATGTTTTTTTACACATACCAGGCGATAACTTCGAAATTAATCAACTGACAATATATTTTTTTCTAATCAATTGAGGACATAGCTGAGATAGCTGTAGTAATTGAAGATTTATAATGCGCGTATTTTTTTTTTGGAAAATGGTTTAAACTTCGAACATTACTTTTATTGCAGCATGATTTTCGGTAAGCGAGAAACTTTTTTATTTTTAAAATTTTCTAGGTGTCACCAACGAGAAAGTATTAGCTAAAACTACAAAAAAGTGTACAAAAAAAAACACCACTTAATTATCACGTATATTTTTTGAAATAATTATCGTTCTATATAGATATGTACAACCACGCGGCGGCGACGCGGGGTGATTTGTGTTTTATCTAGTTTTGCCAATTTGCGTAATTAAATAGATAAGCAGACAGCAGCTCCCTTGTTTTCCAGTGTTCAGTCACACCAGTGCTTGTGCTATGGAAGCAGTATATGTAGAGAAGTTATAGTTGGGTGCACTGGGTTGTTTTTGGTTAATCGTTAAAGTGTGTTTCAAAAAAAAAACTATCAACGACATGAAAGTTTTTTATAGGTGTGTGTTTGGACGGTTGAGGTATTTAGACGTTACCTAATTATATTAAAAATAGAATGTTTAATTGTCGGGGGCCTATAGACGAAAATGGCAAAATGGTCGTCCAAAATCCTCAATGTTTTTTGTTTTCCAGTATAAAAAGAATTTTAAGTGGACAGACATTTTAAGTGGAAAAATTGAAGTGAAATATCATGAGGCCTGTTGCTGCTTCTTTCATTACTTTTAGCGACCTTGCAGAAATATTTGTTAATAAAATTTTAAGGGAAGGGCGAAAACAAAAGCAAAACAGATACATTTAGTGTTTAATACTTACACTTCAAATTCACTAAAAAATGCAGAAAGAAAAAGACGTGTAGATTTTACTGCCGATTTTAAAGTATCCGGTGCACGAAAGGTTCCAAAATTTAAAGAATATGTAATATCTTCTTCGAATAAGATATCTTGGAAAAGGGGCCTTTTGTACTTTATAATGAAGAAGAAATAATAATAGCAGGAGGATTTAAGGATACTGAAAGTTGGTTTCTGATAACCAAAAATAGCAAGCCACAAAGTTTAGTAAAATTAAATAGTAACCAAGAAGAAGCTGATAGCAGAATAATTTTCACGTCTTAAATGATCTTCCGATTTGCAATTCCATTTTAGTAAAATCTGTAGATACTGACATTTTGATTTTGCTATTTTATTATTACTGCATTATTCCCGATATAACCGGACTTAATGTATTTATGCAGTTGGGCCTTGGTTCATATGCGCGCTTTGTGTCTTTGTCAGAAATTGTGTCAAATATTGGTCAAACAGTTTGTAAAAAATTATTGCGATACAACAAATGCATTTTACAAAACAGAAAAAAATCGGCTTTTGATGTTTTGTATAAACATGTTGATAAGTTGGAAGGCCTTGAGAAGTTTCCAGAACTTTCTGAAAAAAACGCTGTTGATGTCAGTCAGCAATATATTCTTTTATATAAGAATAATTTGCCAGAAATTCGCAACCTTAAGGGGAAACTGCACGCAGTAATATGGATCATTTGCAAGCCTTTCGCCGCTGCAATATTATGTTAAAACTATAAGAGATATGTATTGGCTTCAATGTCATTTATATAGGAATTACGTTAAGTTAACGCGAACTACAAATCGGCCAACATCAGAATTACCTCCGCCGGATGATGCATTCAAACAAAATCTAAAAAGGTAAATTCTGAAATATCCGTAACTCTGTAATTATTTTAAATATAACTAATATTTTAAATGTTTATTTTGGATGTATATATCAGCT
The DNA here is from genome assembly GCA_030620095.1 of Kuschelorhynchus macadamiae. Classification (NCBI taxonomy): domain Eukaryota; kingdom Metazoa; phylum Arthropoda; class Insecta; order Coleoptera; family Curculionidae; genus Kuschelorhynchus; species Kuschelorhynchus macadamiae. The sequence goes on from JAUTXW010000070.1 coordinate 1,146,946, forward strand.
AAAAATATGGTATAGAAGCCACATAAACAAAGTCGTATTCGAAAACCCCAGTGACTATGTATGGACTTTTGGTGTATAATAGTGCGATAATAGACCACTTACCATCCAAGAAAGCCCGTCCGATTCAGAAATTAATGATTTTTAATAAATTATTTTTTAAATAAATATTCTTAAAGCCCCTTTCTATATATAGCAATAAATATTAAAGTAGTCATGTTACTTAAAATTCAAGCAAGAAGAATAATTTTCTAAAACTCGTAAAATTGTTTAGCTTTTTTTATAACATTCTAATATAGCAGTACATATTTCACTATAGCCATATACATATGTTAAAACCTTACTTATAATGAAGTGAAAAAAAAAGAAAGAAAATATTTAAAGCGGCGCGACACGCGACGCGTAAACTAAACAGGATACGGACAGTGTGCGCGCGCGGACGCAACTATTTTATACCCAACGCACCTTTCGAGGGTGATATACTCGGAAACTGTTACACCTAGAGCACTGCTGTTTTTTTATAAACTTTTTTGTAGTTTTATCTAAAACTTTCTCGCTGGTGACACCTAGAAAATTTTATAAATAAAAAAGTTTCTCGCATAGCGAAAATCATGCTGCAATAAATATAATGTTTGAAGTTTAATCCTTGTTCCAAAAAAAAATTCGCCTACTATAAAACTTCAACTATTACAGCAATCACCGCCTATATGAACTTAATCGATTAAAAAAAAATAATGACCATAAGTCGATTAGTGTCGAAGTTATCGCGTGGTGTGCGTAAAAAAAGCAGATATAAAATTTTGAGAAATTATTGACTTTTTTCAGAATAAAAAATGTCTGACCCCACTAAAAAAGTCGTAATTAGCCATTTCACATGCATGCACATTTTACATTACATTTTTATAGCGGTTTTACTCCACTGTTGTGTTTGCTAATGATCTGCCAATTTTGGGAATAATAGTCCAGTAATCAGGAGTCGGGGACGCGCAAAATGCTAAAAAGCAATAATTTTTTTGCAAACGGTACTTTTTGAGGAGCTCTTTAATAATGTGCTAGACGGCCTACGTCTAGTTCACACAAAAAATGTTGGTCCAATATCTTCCAAGACATTGCAGGAAGAACAAAACTGTTTTGTAACAATGTAGAGCAGATATTACCTATTAGAAAAGTTATTACAATTTTTTCTTGGGAATGTAATAGATTTCAAGATAAATTAGTTTAAAATTATCATTTATTTTCCTATTCTCTATTTTTGAATCAAGAGAAAAATCTTTGAATTTATTAGCAAGCACGCCGAAAATTTTCACATTAACTCGATTTATAATTCAAAATTCGTTTGGAAGAAGACATCCGTGGAAACATGTCGTAACATAAATAATAATATTTTTTTAAACCCAATTTTCGCAAAAACTATGAAGACTGCAGAAAAAAACATGAGTACATTTTTAAAAAAGCTCTCAAACATCAACAGAAAGACCCACAAAAAACGCCAATAAGATCTGCTCGAAGAACAAAAATTAGGCATCAGAAAGAAACAAACAACGTTAGCCCTTTTTTAGCGTCAATTACAGACAGGACATAAAATGAATTTTATATGTATATTTATACTGATATATCTGTGTCCCAATATATTTTTACATCTGCTGATATATCTGTGCACCAATATATTTTATACTTTCTACTTTCTGTCACAGTACTGTCACAGATTCAAATTTATAGTAGGGGGTCTCATTCTCAATAAGTTTCAGATTCTTCGCAAGTTGTCGTTGACTAATTTTAGCCACATTGTGATGTCTTTGAGAATAATCGACGCCTGCTATTATGTCACATCCGCTGGTAATAACTTCGATAGTCTCGTTAAGTGCTCCGGATTGCCTGCATTTACAAATTACTTCTTTGTCTTTTAATTTACATATTTTTGGTAGTTTTTGGTATTTATGAGCTTGTATTGTATTGCTAGAGCCACCGGTTTCACGGTGTAAAGACCCAAGTAGATATAGATTGAATTTGTGACACACAGCTTGACTATGATCAGTCTAGGTATTCGTCTGGCTATCCCAATTGTGTACAGTCCAGTCAATTATTTCAATAGCAAGGTCTTGATATTTGTTTATCTTTTCAAAATTTGATCTTTCGATATTGTCGTCTAAGTGACAAAGAAATCTTTCTTTTTGCACAAGACTATATCTGGGCAATGATGTGTCTGTGTATACACAGAATATGTTCGTATACGAATACATTGTTACCACTTCGTTTTTTGATGTTAATTAAGATATCTACAAATCATAGAGAGTAAGTTTTTAGTTATTTCGTATTTTAGGGCTAAAAGTTGGTGGACCACCTTTTCCCATAGAATCAAGTAACCGGAGCAGCCGGATATTAACTCTGAATAGATTCCTCATTTCTAACACATTATCTGTATTGAGTAGAGTCCAACCCTTTTTTGAAAATGATGTGCCGTAGGTTCTAGTAAGAATTACCTAGTCTTGCTAGGTACTATTTACTAGAATTAGGTCTCAGGAAAAGATAGCCGGAGATAAGTTATGTATTACAGCTTTTAAAATCTACTTCCTCCTTATTGCACCTTACTGGTGTAAAATATAGGAAAATATTATTATTGTTATTAAGATTATTATTTTTATCGTTATTATTAATATTAATATTATCGTTATTAATATTATTATTATAGATTTTAAAAAATGAGTTAAACTGTGGTTGTGTACAGAATACCCATAAAAGATATCTCAGTCCGATACTGTGATGTGGCCATGTTGATTTCGAATATTATATGTTACACGCGACACTGGTCTGCTAAATTGCCCGTAACATTGCCAATAACATAACTCAGGCCGTAATAAAATGTTGGCTTCGACACCTATTTTTCGTAGTGCTTTATCAGTCTGCTCAATTTAGCAAGAAATGATTGGCACGTTTTTTGTTACAGTTTATCTTTTGTAGGAGCGCCAGGATAACAGAAAATATCAACAAAAGGTAATGAGGCTGGCTGACGATTCATAATATTTTTGATATCTTTTGTACTGGTTTGAAGGAAATTGATAAGGCAAAATGGGCTTTTTTACCATTTTTTAATATCACAAAGATATCCTATAAGTGACATAGAACAACATAGGGAAGCAATATATGTTTTACTGAATTTGGAGAAATATAGTGGATCTTGAGACTCATAATTAAATAATATAAAAATTATATAATAATCGACGCCTGCTATTATGTCACATCCGCTGGTAATAAATTCGATAGTCTCGTTAAGTGCTCCGGATTGCCTGCATTTACAAATTACTTCTTTGTCTTTTAATTTACATATTTTTGGTAGTTTTTGGTATTTATGAGCTTGTATTGTATTGCTAGAGCCACCGGTTTCACGGTGTAAAGACCCACGTAGATATAGATTGAATTTGTGACACACAGCTTGACTATGATCAGTCTAGGTATTCGTCTGGCTATCCCAATTGTGTACAGTCCAGTCAATTATTTCAATAGCAAGGTCTTGATATTTGTTTATCTTTTCAAAATTTGATCTTTCGATATTGTCGTCTAAGTGACAAAGAAATCTTTCTTTTTGCACAAGACTATATCTGGGCAATGATGTGTCTGTGTATACACAGAATATGTTCGTATACGAATACATTGTTACCACTTCGTTTTTTGATGTTAATTAAGATATCTACAAATCATAGAGAGTAAGTTTTTAGTTATTTCGTATTTTAGGGCTAAAAGTTGGTGGACCACCTTTTCCCATAGAATCAAGTAACCGGAGCAGCCGGATATTAACTCTGAATAGATTCCTCATTTCTAACACATTATCTGTATTGAATAGAGTCCAACCCTTTTTTGAAAATGATGTGCCGTAGGTTCTAGTAAGAATTACCTAGTCTTGCTAGGTACTATTTACTAGAATTAGGTCTCAGGAAAAGATAGCCGGAGATAAGTTATGTATTACAGCTTTTAAAATCTACTTCCTCCTTATTGCACCTTACTGGTGTAAAATATAGGAAAATATTATTATTGTTATTAAGATTATTATTTTTATCGTTATTATTAATATTAATATTATTGTTATTAATATTATTATTATAGATTTTAAAAAATGAGTTAAACTGTGGTTGTGTACAGAATACCCATAAAAGATATCTCAGTCCGATACTGTGATGTGGCCATGTTGATTTCGAATATTATATGTTACACGCGACACTGGTCTGCTAAATTGCCCGTAACATTGCCAATAACATAACTCAGGCCGTAATAAAATGTTGGCTTCGACACCTATTTTTCGTAGTGCTTTATCAGTCTGCTCAATTTAGCAAGAAATGATTGGCACGTTTTTTGTTACAGTTTATCTTTTGTAGGAGCGCCAGGATAACAGAAAATATCAACAAAAGGTAATGAGGCTGGCTGACGATTCATAATATTTTTGATATCTTTTGTACTGGTTTGAAGGAAATTGATAAGGCAAAATGGGCTTTTTTACCATTTTTTAATATCACAAAGATATCCTATAAGTGACATAGAACAACATAGGGAAGCAATATATGTTTTACTGAATTTGGAGAAATATAGTGGATCTTGAGACTCATAATTAAATAATATAAAAATTATATAATACAGATAAATAAAATTAAATAATAAATAATTAAAAATAGGTTTGGTTTAGAACTTCGAATAATAATTAAATTATTATATATTATTTATAAATAAGCATTTTTTCCAAACTTGTGAGTTACTTAATCCTAATTTCAATTTGTATTTTTATTAATATGGTGCAGGGTCTTCCATTGAGGAGGGAAAACGGTATTTTCTTGACTTCCCCCGTTTTTCTGAAGAAATTCAAAATAGCCAATCGATGTATTTTAGCTCTGAGAACACGAAAATCGTAACAAAAAACAATTGAATGAGAAACAAAAGACTTACGAAAAGAATGTTGCGTTTTTTAAACGGAATACCCTATATATTATTACATTTTTGGATTCTATTGTCAATTCTAAGTGTTTTTTAATAAGAATGCTATATGTCTATCTTCAACTGTGTTATATTTATCGAAATTTGAAAATTGGTATTTTTGCGTCTTTGAGCCGTCATAGCACCTAAACGGTTGGACCTAGAGCAAAATAACTTTCACATTCCTTCTTATGCTTCTTCATCTTAGTTTTTGAGAAGCTATCTTATGATGCCAGTCAAACAAAAATACGGAAATTATTTTGCTGTTTTTGCATATGAAATGGTTATGCAGCTGATCACCTTACTTCAAAATAACTGTAATTTTGACGTATTAGTAGATATATTAATTTACCGTAATGAGATATTCATTAGATGAAAAACTACAGATTGTAACGCTGTATTATAAGTGTTAAGAAAATGCTAGTGAATGAATGAAGAAATATATCCGTAAAAATAATTATAAGGATTAAAATCCTATTTGAAGAAACTAAATAATTATATAACAAAAAAAAAACAAAAGTTAATATTAACAATAAAGTAACCAAACATAATAACTAATAATTTAAATGCTCAATGTTTACCCCATTATTCTCGAAGCAACATTGGTATCCTCTTTGCAAACTTGCAGTTATAATATCACTTTCTTGATTAAGTCTATTAACTTAGTTCACAATTTTTTCCATAATTTCATCAATATTTTCGTTTTTCCTTTGATATGCCACTTTCTTGAGATGCTCCGAAAGAAAATATCCAAAGGTGACAGATCATGGCTGGCCAAGCGATGGTTCCGTTTCTTCCAATCCATTCATTATGGCGTCGGTTCAAAAAGTCCCTAGCATCAAGGTGGGATGTGGAGGAGCCCCGTCTTGTTGCCAAATTAAATTCCGATATTTCTCCAAGGGCAATTCTTCCAAAAGGTTTTCAGTTTGGTTTTGAAGGAAATTGTGATATCGTGGATCACTCAGTGATTCATTATAAACTGGACCCAAAATTTTAATTATTTTTAACACCACACCAAACATGAATGGAAGTTTAATGGTTTGAAATATTCTCGGATTTTCTACAGCCGATTGATGCGTATAATGTCGATTAAATATTCCTGAGGAGGTAAATGTGGCCTCGTCTGTCCAAACAATTTTTTTAAACAAATCAGGGTCGTTTTGTTGCCATATTATAGTTTGAGACACAAATTGAAGGCGACATTCTTTCTGTGCAGCTATTAAATGCTGAAGTGGAAGTATGTGAAAAAGCCTGAGCTTATAAATTTGTAAAGTTCTGTGAACAATTCCCTGGTTAACCCTTCGACGTAGAGGTAGACGGCTATACCGAATGTCCCGAACTACATCCGAATTTGATTTGGTGGGATTTCTTATGAAATAATTTAGAATAGTTCTGACTCGATATACTTTGCGTGCTGAGTTTATTTTTTTGTTATGTAATGATTTAGTTTCTTCAAATAGGTTTTTATTCCTAATAAATTAATAATTGTTTTTACGGATATATTTCTATGAAAATTGGCAATATATGTTCTTCTTGCTTCACTGGCGTTTTCTTGACACTTATAAAACAGCGTTACGATCTGTAGTTTTTCATTTAATGAATATCTCATTGCGGCAAACTAATATAATATCTACTAATACGTCAAAATTACAGTGATTTTGAAGTAAGGTGATCACCTGCATCACCTGAATTTGATATGAATATATTCAATTAAATAAGTAGCAAATTAATTTCGGTTTTTTTGTTTGACTGGCATCATAAGATAGCTTATCAAAAACTAAGATAGGATTGTGAAAGTTATTTTGCTCTAGGTCCAACCGTTCAGGTGCTATGACGGTTCAAAGAAGAAAAATGTCAATCTTCAAACATTAATAAATCAAAAACAGTTGAAATATAGTACCATTATTAAAAAACATGTAGAATTGACCATGCAATCCAAAAATGTAATAATATATAAGGTGTTTTGTTTAAAAAACGCAACATCCTTGGCGTAAGTCTTTTGTTTCTCATTCAATTATTTTTTGTGACGATTTTCGAATTCTCCGTGCTAAAATACATCTATTGGCTATTTTGAATTTCTTCAGAAATACGGGGGAAGTAAAAAAAATCCGTTTTTTCTCCTCAGTGGAAGACATACATAGAGACTTAGCAAATTTCCATATACAGGGTTATTCGCGGTAAGTGGAAGTATCGGGAAAATCAATAAATAGATTATTTTGGAAACTTGGCTCTGGTCATAGATGAATATACACTTCTACCTTAAACCAGTAGCAATATCTGTTTTCTAAATGAAATGCCCTCTATATTATTGCAATTTTTTTATTTTGTTGAATATTCTAAATACTTTTTATGTTACATTTGCTATACCTAAAAGCAACTATTTTCAAGAAAACGGCGCGGCGCGCGGCGGTTCAAAATTGACATTTTTGCCCTTTTGAAGCTCTGTAACTCCTAAACGACTTAACTTGCATTAAAAAGGATTGCACTTTCTTGTCTTAGTTTTTAGTTATCTATCTGGTAACATCGGTTTTTACTTTGGCTGGAGGTGTCAAAATTTGACATTTGCTGTCAATGTATTCTATTACTGGTTTTCCAGATACTTCTAATAGGCCACTCACCATGAATAACACAGTATATTGAACGGAGTTGAAAATGTAAATCATAAGATAAAATTATATATACTTTTTACAAAGCGTATCGGATTTAGTGTATCTCTTTAATTTAAATCGATTTAACCAAAACAATTTTATTTTTTAATTTTTCCTAAACCATTTGGCTCTATAAAATCTCTTTTTGATATAGGCTTTAACATTTAATGGAAACTTAAAAGGCTACCTTTATCTTTTTGCCTACAGGTGAAATACACTAATCACTATAAAAACATAACAAAATACAAATTATTTAAAAAAATTATGAGAATGAAAATTTAGACAGTTACCTTTAAAATAATTGTAATATATTAATATTCATTCTCGAATTTCCAATAGACAATATTTGGTCCTAAAGGCAGTATCCGTTGCAATATCTAAAAAGTATTATTTCATTAGTGCACAGGTTTCATAAACCATCATAAAAGCGATTTCTGGTTATGTTACGTTCCAAATTTTCGCAGCTACTTTCCTTACATGATTTCAGATATTTACAAATAAAATAAAAATTAAACTTGCTTTAGTTTTTAGTTCCCTGGTAAATTGGAATTACTATAATCGTAAAAAAATACCCTCCGAGATTTTTTCAGGTCTTTACGTTTTAGGGTCCCTAGATGGCGAAAAACATGTTTTCTCGATTCCTTCGGTCTGTCTGTCTGTTCGCGCCATAGCTAAAAAACTACTTACCCGATTCACTTCAAATTTTGGTCAAAAATTAATGGGGTTGACCCGGTAATATTTTAGCAAATTATTTAAATGGTAAAATTTTGGTACGAATACAAGATGGCGGAACAAAATGGCGGTTTAATAAAATATTTAAAAACTCAGCCTGAAAAAACTGCTTAATGGACTGATTTCAAATTGTGTGCTATAACTAATTGTGGTATAGAATGGCGGCCAAATAAAATGTTTGTAATAGTGAAAAAAATCACCCTCTCACGTTTTAGCGTCTATAGGTATCAAAAAATATGTTTTATCAATTCCGTCGGTCCATCTGTCCGTTTGTGTATCTTTTATGACAGCCCTCGGCATAGCTTAAAAACTACTTATCAGATTGATTTCAGATTTTAAAAAGTAGAAAAATTATTACTAAAATGGCGTAACACAAAACTTAAAATCTGCTTTTAAAATTGACTTCAAATTTTAGTCAGGGTGATACAGGGATGACTTGGTGGTAATATTTTGGTAAAAATCCAATATGCCGGAACAAGATGGCGGCCTAGTGAAATGTAGTCAAATTATTACTAAAAAGGCTGATTATCAAATTTACCTCAAATTTTGCACAAAATTCAAGTGTTACATGGGAATGAATTGGTAATATTTTGGTATGAATATAAAATAGCAAAACAAAATGGCGTTCTAATAAAACATATAAAAATAGATCCTGAAAAAACTACTTACTAGATAAATTTCAAATTTTGTACAAGCATTAAGTATTATATAGAGATAAACTGGTAAAGTTGTAGTACCAATTCAAAATGGAGGAAGAAAATAGCGACAAACGTTTTTTTTTAACTCTTATTCAATTGACTTAATTAAATGTGATATAGGTATAATTAAATATTATATAGGGATAAACTGGTACGAATTCAAAATGACGTAACAAAATTGCGGTATGTGTCAATATAAAAGGGAAATCGTGAAATAATCACCCTACGCGAATTTTTTAGATCTTCACGTTTTGAGGTCCCTGTTTCCTGGAAAACATGTTTTCTCAATTACGTCGGTCTGTCTGCTTGTCTGTTTAACTGTTCTTCGTATAGCTAAAAACTACTTACTCGATTGACTTCAAATTTTGCTGAAAAATTAATTAATAACATTTTGGTAAAAATCCAATGTGGCAAAACAAAATGGCGGCTTAATCAAATGTTAAAAAAATTATTACTAAAAAATTACTTATCCAATTCATCTCAAACTTTGAACGAAAATCAAGTAATAGGTAGTAATAAACTAGTAAAATTTTGGTACGAATCCAAGATGGCAAAACAAAATGGTCTTCAATTAATGATATTAAAATAAATTGGTAAAATTGTGGTACGAACTCAAAACGGAGAAACAAAATGGCGGCCAAATTAAATCTCTAAAAAGTCAATGTAAAAATATTTTTTATTCAATTCACTTAATATCTTGCAGCAAAATTGAATGTGATACTGACTGTGTGGTCTGCTGTAGGCACCGATGGAAATCTGGAAATAAAGAAATAACTTATTGGCCTCTTAAATGATAATTCTAGTTACTAATTAACGAATCCAGTAAATTGAACACTGTAATAATATTTTTAAAATATATTAATTTTAATCATTTTCAATATTAGAATGTTTAGAAAATACTTTTGTATTTAAAGAAAAATAATAGCACATGGAAAGTTAGGTTACTGTTTACAAAAAATACTTGTAAGGATTTTTGTTTAATAATGTTCCTGAAATTTTTTTGCTATTTTCTCTGAACAATTTTAAAAGGGTTTAATTATTTCGATTATAATTTATTTTTAATTGGTCGTAAAAAATGAAGAAGTAAAATTCATGTCAAAATATTGCAACTAAATTAGAAATTTCCGTAGATTTCGCGCCTTTAAAACATAGAACAGCTTTCTGACGGAGATCAGTGTGCCGCGTGGTTGGACAATTATTTCCTTGGCATTTTTGACAGTTTTTCTTCAAGAAGTGTAGTTTTTCGCCTTTATAGTAGGTGGCAAAGTTTTCTTTAACCCATGAGCGTTGTGCTGAATTGTAAATAAAAGTTATTCTTTGCAGTTTCAAACTTTACTTCTGATTTTGATTTAAAAGGCCAGTCAAATCTCATTGATAAGTCCTATTTTTACATATTTTAATAATATTTAAAATTATCTTGGATAGTCAGACAGTTTTATGTCATATAGCTGATTTAATTTCATACAATCAGCCCAAAAGTACCTTTATTATATTAATACAAGGTTGATACCGAAAGAAGATTACAATAAATGAATTCGTGTTTGCTAATTAATAATAGTAAACACAATTTCACTGTATAATATTAAGGATTATTGAATAAATATTTTTTCAACAACAATATAGAAGAACTTTAAAAAGTTTTTGGATTGATCCGAGTATAGTTGAGATTATTTTAAGTTATAAATACTTTGTTAATGTTATAAATACAAAAAAATATTGTCACGATACACTGAGCCATTATCATGTCATTTAAATCGGAGTCTTAACATGATTGTGATAGATACTTAGTCATTTTAAAAAACTGTATATAACCATAATAAGAAGGTGCAGTGCTTCCATTTGAAATGTTTTTAATTTTAATGAAAAAAAGCGATTTTGGAAACTTAAGACGTTCCTAAAACACAATCTCACATTCTGATATTGCGTCCATCCATTACAATAAGTACAATAATTAAATAATTACTATCTACTAAAAAATTCACCTTTCCATTCCTTAATAATCTAAAGTAGATGTTTTAAATATATGCAATTACATTATTTTATTCGCTCTAATTTTGAGAGTTTGCAAAAATATGGTTATTGATTTTAAAAGATTACTGTGTTTGAATTATAAAATAGAAATAATAAAGTTTAATAAAAAGAAATATGTGTGGATGTGAAGTATTGTGTTAAATTTGTGATAGTTCACAAATCTAAATGATCACGCTGAACATAGTATTAAGCCTATAATGTTATATTCCTGTATTTATTATCTAATTTTTAGCAGAGAAACTAATTAATCTGATATCTAAGTTACTTTTAATTAATAATTTATTATTTATTTTATATAAACCATATATTAAATTATTTTTATGTAGTTTAAATCCAACTATTTCAATATAATAACTTTTCGGCTTCTTTAGAATATAAAAAATACCAAACTCAATTATCATATTAACCCAGTCAATTTTTGCTTTGCATATATCTAAAACTGTTCCTCGGAATACTAAAGTAAAGTTTGTTAATAAATCTCATCAACCATCAAATCCTCAAGACGCACTAAATAAACAAAAACCTTATCACTTCTACATTAGATGGGCAAACATTATCAAGCCGTTCCCAAACAATATGAGTATTTGAAATATACATTTTTAACTTTTAAAATATAGGTATTCAGCGAATATGCCCTTTGTAGTTATGATGAAACCGAAAATTTTTGGGCTTTATGTTTTAGGTTACACATCTGAGAAAAAATTGTTTTACTATAGAATATATACTGAAAAGACTTTCGTTTCCAACATGACATATGAGTCAAAAATAAATCCATTTTTAGTGACAGTCGTAAAATTGAGCCGATTTCTTTGGCTTTAAAAATACGTTCGAGAAGGAAGATAAAGCTTCTTTATCTGAAATTGCAAAAAAACTTAGTCGATCGTTGTTGGCGTTATTTGTAGTAAGAATTGGCAACCTAAATAACATAAATTCTAAATTACGGTGGATTTATACGTTTTAATTTGGGTTGCCATTCCCTACTAATCAACGCAAACAGCAAACTGGAAATTGACCAAGTTCGAATTCTCTCTACCACTTGCTTAAGCAATAAACAGTTTATTAAAGTCGAATATATTGTTAAATAAAATTAAATCTTGTTGAATTAAAGTATAAAAGTAATAAATGAAAGAGTGCAGGTGGTAATCTGTTGAAAAGAAGAATGAATCCTAAAATTATACATTGTATTATCCAAGATTAATGAAGAACTATATTAAACTTCGATGAGCTTATAAATCAATTTAATGAAGATATTTTTAAGTCTTTCTCTCTATATCTATCTATAAGAAAAGATTAGCCATAATAATAAAATCTTCACAATTATTATTGCACTTAGATATGATAAAATTAAAAAAATAGTTTTGCTAAGATTATAGGTAAAGTTATCTGTACAGACAACTATACAGATACCTTATTTCTTATTACATATTTGATATCTGCACAAAAATCTAAACAGTTTTATGTCGCATGTGCTATACCCCAATTTAATTATTTTTGGGATGTTAATGTTTGAAAGTTAGCAATTTCGGCCTAAGGCAAAACAGATTATTTTCTTTCTTAATTTTTTATTATTATCTATATGGCATTAATTTCTGATCTAAGAAGAAAGAAAACTTTTCTGCCTTTAAAAAAAATTGAAAAATAGTTTAATGTCATGTTAAATTAGAAAATTATACCATAAGAAAACTAAAAATCGAGTGTTTTTACTTAAGTTGGACCGTTTAGATTTTACACCTTCTTAAATCCTTAAAACAGTTTCATATATGAAATAAAAATGGGATAGTAAATTACTTTATTACAATACCAGAAAGTGAACTTCTAACGGTAAAATCCCCCAATATATTAAAATTGCTTAACTAATTTTAAAATAAATGGCAATGCACATTATCGAGAACCTCAAAGAAAAGGTCTGTAAAACTGGAAGCGTAGCTTCAAATCGATTTCGTATTTTTAATGAGGGATTGCTTAAATTTCAGAAGAGTATTTAAATTAAGTTTCCTCTTAAATGCAACTGAGATAACAAAGATCTTCTTTAACAAAGACTTTTCTTGATACTTGTCATTTAAATACCTAAAATATTGAACTTTTTCCTAGTTTATTTAATTGTGATGTGAAATGTCAATTTTTATTAAATATAGCACTTAATTTATAAAATATCCTACATCAAAATGAGGTTGGCCGATAAAACTGCTATTATCTTAGAGGCTTAATTAATTTTCTAAAGTTAGTTTTACCTTAAAATAAGGTATTGAAATGTAATATGGTTCAAGTATCTTTACCTGGTTGCTGTTATTTATTTTAAACTCGATTTTAAATAATACTTGAAAGATTAATTACCCACTTGAAAGATTAATATAAATGTAATATTATACGACACCTTTTTCTTTGACAAAAGAAATAATATTAATTAATAAAAGAATGCTCTAAAGCGCACATAAGTTGTTTCAATTGTTTAAACGACCACCCCCACTTTGCTATCAATTATTCCTACAAGGTGGAGGATTTTAGTGTCTTTTCCAGCTTACTACTTGTAAAGTTTAATACCGCAAATCTCGCAACAAGTCTGTTTCAAATAATATTGAACCGAGGTAATAAAACAAAAACAGATTATTAAGCAATTAATTATTAATGACTTCTTGCACTCTGGCGCAAAAATTAATGAAAACATTTTTACATATTCCCAATAGATTAAAATGAACTAGAAATTAGTTCATTTAAGAAAGAGTGGGTGAGTTTTGTATGGCCTATGCATAACCTTTTCTTTATAATGTTTTCTATTCTATTTAAGTTTTCAAAGTGGAAGGGGGGAAATAAAGGTCTGATAAATTTGCCAATTATATCTGAGGTGTAGAATTTTAATTCTTTTATACGTACAAAGGTGAAAATAGGAAAACCATTATTGATAGCAGAGTTAGCTATTTGTTCGTCTCGATCATTGCTATTTATTCCTACGTCCTAGGTATCCATAGAAAAGAGTTTTTTTTATTGCTTTGAAAGCCTATCGATAATAGATCAGTGATCTTTACGATTAGTTGTTGGTTACATCAGAATTTTTGGATTGCTTTAAGAGAGCTTAGTGAGTCAGTGATTGAACTTTTTTGAAGAGAGGTGGTTTATAATATAATCTAAAGCTTTGTAGATGGCTACTATCTCTGCAAATAGAATGGAAGATATGATGTTTAGTTTTATGGAGAGATTGATTTTCAGATGTGTAGTAAGCTGATCCTATGCCTTGGGGAGATTTAAAACCATCAGTGTATACCAGCTGGAAGGAAGAATGTGAAGTAGATAAAAGATGAATAAAATGTGGGTCTGTGTTTGGAGCAATCCATGGAGGAAATTGGTGAAAAAAGGATGTTTCTGTGGCTAGAAGAGCAATATTATTATTTGTCATTAGAAGACTAAGTCTAATGAGAGCGCCATAGGTGTTGTTTGGATTTATACAATACTGCGGAGCAAAAATGAATTTATCATGATCAATTAAAAAAGACGGGATTTAATCGAATATCCATAATTTAGAAGGGATTTTAGACGAATAATTGATAATGCTGGTGAGATTGGAATGTTCTAAGTGCTATTTTGGATTGAGTTAAGAATTTTTTATAAGATGGTCTAGCAGAATCCACATATAAAGTCACCCTAACTAAGTTTGGGAAGTAGGATGGTTTTATATATTTTCATTAAAATGTTGTAGTCGGAGCTCCAAAAGGAATGGGAGAGAATAGTCAGGATATTCAGGTCTTTTTGAGTGATGGAGTTTATGTGGGCAAAGTTAGCTTTCCAGTTAAGTTTACAGTGAAAAAACATTCCCAAGAATTCGAAGTTTAATGGGGATACTATCTGTATTAAGTTGGAGATTATTCAGCATGCTGCAGTTTCTTATCCTACAAAAATATATAAGGGAAGATTTTCATGGTGCAAAAGAATATCCTGTAATGTAGGACCATGTGCGTAGGTTATTTAAGCATATTTGTAATTGTCTTTCACTACTGGAGGAGTGATAAATTAATAGATCGTCTGCAGACAGTCTATAAGAGATTTGAGGAGGAATATACTTATCTATCAAGTTCATAGATAAGAGGAAAAGGGTAGTATTCAGTACTGAGCCTTGAGGAATGTCATTTTAAGAGAGTAAGAGGGAAAAGGAGTGTTATGTAGGCGAACAGAGAAAGATCGAGAAGAGAGAAATGTTTTCATATATTTTGGGAGATGACCTTTGAAACCTATTTGGTTTAATTACTGGAGAATATTATATTTCCAGGTGATGTCGAATGGTTTCTTGGTTTTCTGTGTTCCAAGGGATAAAAAGATAAAAGTCTAGTAAGGTTTGTAGGTAGAATAGATAGCATCGGCATGATTATACCGTCAGGACCTGGGGCGGATTTTTTATTTGAATTCATGGCTAATTTTAATTCTTGCATGGTAAAAATAGTTTTGTATTCATACAAATTTAGGGTGTTGAAATTTATGAAAATGGCTTCAGATATTTGTTTGAATTGGTGAAATTGGGGATAGTATGCCTGGTTAAAATTGTTTGGTACTGATTGATAAGTTTACTTAAAATGACTATATACATGGTGTTTGATAGTTCAATGGAAAGGTTGAGAGTGGACTTAATTTGTAACATTTTCGATGAATATTACATGGTACTAAAAAAACATGTTTTCGAGGTATTTCTATACTTTTATTTTGTTCCCTTCATTTGAAAGATAATGTGTTCTTTTCATTTGCTACTCATCTAATGACTTTATTTCTTCTGTTTGTATGATTTATATTGTACCCTGATGAATCATAATAAAAAATTATTGTTGGGAAAATTTTGAAAATAATTATTAAAACTTGTATATTTAGTGCCCTTTCACATGATTTTCATTAAATAATTACTACTTGGATTGATTTTTTTAGCGGCTTAAAAAACACATCCTCGAAGGTATCAGGATTCATTATAAATTTACAGGAAGCTGAGAAATAAAGAAGATACTCGAAATGAAGAAAGTAACAACTTTATTCATTTTCAAAACAAAGTGATATATACGATTATTGAGTAAACCAACTGACGCGTTCTTCTAATAACCGATCAACCTGATTGCGTTAACTCGAACTAGTTGTTCAAAGTATCATACTTTTTGTTCACAAATTTATCTTTAACAGAATTTTATATGTTATGAATATTAATCATTTACCTATCCTGTTTTTGATCAAATATAATTTATAAATATTTCAAACAAAATACAGGTTTATGATACTTGTATTTAATTTTATTATAAGAGCATATATCATAAAACATACAACTGAATCACATGTGTAAAAGTAATAATTAAAAACTATTTTGAATAACAATGGTTGGCAATATCAAACACAAAAACAAGAAAAATCCCTATTAAAATAGCAATTGGCAGGTGCAATTTTATGAAAGTGATTTTTGATTGAAATTACATTACAAATTAGAAAATATGTTTTATTTCGATATTTTAATTGTCTATTTAATTGATTTCATATAAAAAATACTGAAGAAAGGAGAAACAAGACGAAGAATGTGAACTTTAATGACGGATATGAATACGTCTCTGAAAAAATGTAACTTTGGATTCATGATCAACGTCCCAATCTACTATTGTACCAAAAATCGATCAAATAGGTGAAAATACGCTCAATGGCATATTTATAATTTTTTTTTCTGTTTCAAATAATATTGAACCGAGGTAATAAAACAAAAACAGATTATTAAGCAATTAATTATTAATGACTTCTTGCACTCTGGCGCAAAAATTAATGAAAACATTTTTACATATTCCCAATAGATTAAAATGAACTAGAAATTAGTTCATTTAAGAAAGAGTGGGTGAGTTTTGTATGGCCTATGCATAACCTTTTCTTTATAATGTTTTCTATTCTATTTAAGTTTTCAAAGTGGAAGGGGGGAAATAAAGGTCTGATAAATTTGCCAATTATATCTGAGGTGTAGAATTTTAATTCTTTTATACGTACAAAGGTGAAAATAGGAAAACCATTATTGATAGCAGAGTTAGCTATTTGTTCGTCTCGATCATTGCTATTTATTCCTACGTCCTAGGTATCCATAGAAAAGAGTTTTTTTTATTGCTTTGAAAGCCTATCGATAATAGATCAGTGATCTTTACGATTAGTTGTTGGTTAGATCAGAATTTTTGGATTGCTTTAAGAGAGCTTAGTGAGTCAGTGATTGAACTTTTTTGAAGAGAGGTGGTTTATAATATAATCTAAAGCTTTGTAGATGGCTACTATCTCTGCAAATAGAATGGAAGATATGATGTTTAGTTTTATGGAGAGATTGATTTTCAGATGTGTAGTAAGCTGATCCTACGCCTTGGGGAGATTTAAAACCATCAGTGTATACCAGCTGGAAGGAAGAATGTGAAGTAGATAAAAGATGAATAAAATGTGGGTCTGTGTTTGGAGCAATCCATGGAGGAAATTGGTGAAAAAAGGATGTTTCTGTGGCTAGAAGAGCAATATTATTATTTGTCATTAGAAGACTAAGTCTAATGAGAGCGCCATAGGTGTTGTTTGGATTTATACAATACTGCGGAGCAAAAATGAATTTATCATGATCAATTAAAAAAGACGGGATTTAATCGAATATCCATAATTTAGAAGGGATTTTAGACGTATAATTGATAATGCTGGTGAGATTGGAATGTTCTAAGTGCTATTTTGGATTGAGTTAAGAATTTTTTATAAGATGGTCTAGCAGAATCCACATATAAAGTCACCCTAACTAAGTTTGGGAAGTAGGAAGGTTTTATATATTTTCATTAAAATGTTGTAGTCGGAGCTCCAAAAGGAATGGGAGAGAATAGTCAGGATATTCAGGTCTTTTTGAGTGATGGAGTTTATGTGGGCAAAGTTAGCTTTCCAGTTAAGTTTACAGTGAAAAAACATTCCCAAGAATTCGAAGTTTAATGGGGATACTATCTGTATTAAGTTGGAGATTATTCAGCATGCTGCAGTTTCTTATCCTACAAAAATATATAAGGGAAGATTTTCATGGTGCAAAAGAATATCCTGTAATGTAGGACCATGTGCGTAGGTTATTTAAGCATATTTGTAATTGTCTTTCACTACTGGAGGAGTGATAAATTAATAGATCGTCTGCAGACAGTCTATAAGAGATTTGAGGAGGAATATACTTATCTATCAAGTTCATAGATAAGAGGAAAAGGGTAGTATTCAGTACTGAGCCTTGAGGAATGTCATTTTAAGAGAGTAAGAGGGAAAAGGAGTGTTATGTAGGCGAACAGAGAAAGATCGAGAAGAGAGAAATGTTTTCATATATTTTGGGAGATGACCTTTGAAACCTATTTGGTTTAATTACTGGAGAATATTATATTTCCAGGTGATGTCGAATGGTTTCTTGGTTTTCTGTGTTCCAAGGGATAAAAAGATAAAAGTCTAGTAAGGTTTGTAGGTAGAATAGATAGCATCGGCATGATTATACCGTCAGGACCTGGGGCGGATTTTTGATTTGAATTCATGGCTAATTTTAATTCTTGCATGGTAAAAATAGTTTTGTATTCATACAAATTTAGGGTGTTGAAATTTATGAAAATGGCTTCAGATATTTGTTTGAATTGGTGAAATTGGGGATAGTATGCCTGGTTAAAATTGTTTGGTACTGATTGATAAGTTTACTTAAAATGACTATATACATGGTGTTTGATAGTTCAATGGAAAGGTTGAGAGTGGACTTAATTTGTAACATTTTCGATGAATATTACATGGTACTAAAAAAACATGTTTTCGAGGTATTTCTATACTTTTATTTTGTTCCCTTCATTTGAAAGATAATGTGTTCTTTTCATTTGCTACTCATCTAATGACTTTATTTCTTCTGTTTGTATGATTTATATTGTACCCTGATGAATCATAATAAAAAATTATTGTTGGGAAAATTTTGAAAATAATTATTAAAACTTATATATTTAGTGCCCTTTCACATGATTTTCATTAAATAATTACTACTTGGATTGATTTTTTTAGCGGCTTAAAAAACACATCCTCGAAGGTATCAGGTTTCATTATAAATTTACAGGAAGCTGAGAAATAAAGAAGATACTCGAAATGAAGAAAGTAACAACTTTATTCATTTTCAAAACAAAGTGATATATACGATTATTGAGTAAACCAACTGACGCGTTCTTCTAATAACCGATCAACCTGATTACGTTAACTCGAACTAGTTGTTCAAAGTATCATACTTTTTGTTCACAAATTTATCTTTAACAGAATTTTATATGTTATGAATATTAATCATTTACCTATCCTGTTTTTGATCAAATATAATTTATAAATATTTCAAACAAAATACAGGTTTATGATACTTGTATTTAATTTTATTATAAGAGCATATATCATAAAACATACAACTGAATCACATGTGTAAAAGTAATAATTAAAAACTATTTTGAATAACAATGGTTGGCAATATCAAACACAAAAACAAGAAAAATCCCTATTAAAATAGCAATTGGCAGGTGCAATTTTATGAAAGTGATTTTTGATTGAAATTACGTTACAAATTAGAAAATATGTTTTATTTCGATATTTTAATTGTCTATTTAATTGATTTCATATAAAAAATACTGAAGAAAGGAGAAACAAGACGAAGAATGTGAACTTTAATGACGGATATGAATACGTCTCTGAAAAAATGTAACTTTGGATTCATGATCAACGTCCCAATCTACTATTGTACCAAAAATCGATCAAATAGGTGAAAATACGCTCAATGGCATATTTATAATTTTTTTTTTCGATGAATTAAACTGCGATTTATTTTCTAGGTGTCTGAGTGCAAAATTAATGGTTCGCTATTGAGAAAGAACAAGAGTTGTTTATACTTTCATGATGTTCTCGTTAAAAGAAATGACAACATTATAAAAAACTTTTTTTATAGGAAACTCTCCCACACCTTCCTAGACGTGGAAATCAACGATATTAAAAAAGATTTTATTTAAGATGATTATACTGAAAAGTTGATTCTTTAACTCAATTTTCAACTTTCAATAAAGGGGTACACCTTCAAATGAAGACCAGTCAAAAAGCTGTTTTGTAACAATTTCGAAATTCTAGAGAAGAAATTACAACAGCGTTACTACCAAAAGTAAGCCAAGATGATTGTTAATTTAAATTCAATCAATGATCTAACGAACAGTATTTATCACAAATTCCTTATGAGTGAATCCTACAAAAGTGAAACAAGGCAACTTCGTGATAAATATTTCTGATCACCGAAAACACACGAATGAGAATAAATACATTAAAATCGGATATTCCGGAGCATGTCTGGTTTAAACATGTTCAATGGTTCTTGTCAAAAATATACATATAGAGTAGCACTGGTGGAAAACAAAATTTAAACAAGCGGGATGTATTGTTTGTAACAACAGAATTTTTACCGCTACTAGATCACACTGACTCCCTAAAGATTCGTGACTCGTGGACATGCCTCACGCGTAACATGTAAGTAAGTAGTCTTAAGATTGACTTTAGATAGTGCGTGAACGATTAACGATACTACACTAGTAATAGTCCGATAGGTAATCTCTTTTTATAATTATATGGACTTTCAAAGATACTTTGAAGATTTATATCAAAATCTAAGGAAAAATATTTTAAAATATCGAATTTTTAAAAGAAATATTCCATGGGTTGCTAGTGCTTTCAAGCCAAGGTGTGCGTGTGGCCTCCTAATTGATTAATCCCCCACTGCATCAAATATATTTTCATTACAGCCATAGATATCAAAAACCACATTATGCAGAGGTCCTATCGTATACCAGAGCATAGCACAATAAGACGGGGCATCTGTGTTTTCTAATTGTTCCCGGCAAGATCTGAATGGTAATTCCCCTGATTTATAGCATAACATAAACCACCGCGCTGATTATTGTCAGCACTAAATATCGGTAGTGGCTAGCTATAATCGCGGATTATTCTGCATATGACGTATGACAGTAATTGAAATACCGGTGATATGAAAAGGCGCAATACTGTAAGGAGGACAATAGCATTAAATAGTCTTTGTTTGCTGGAATTGTATCTTTTCTGCTTGCCATGTAAAAATAATGAAGTCAATAAACCATGAATTGTTTCATTAAATATATAGTTAGGAAATTTATATTTTAGCAAAAATCAATTTGGCTCGATGTCGAGACTAGCTTTAAGCAATATATTTGCCACTATTTTGATTTCCATCTGTTTCAATCTTAAAATATCTTAAATTTTTGAAAAAGGCAGCTTTTTCCGTTTCAGTGAGAGCCGCAAGTATAAAATTAATATGTAAGTTATGCCACATATTTCAAGAGCCTCGTGGTGCGACTTTATCTATTTATGTAATAAACATGTATTTTATATGATTTCATTAAACTACGTCGATTAGCACTGCTCATATTTAATTTGGATACATTTACCATATTTCGTAATTTAGAATGCTCTCAATAAAAATTATGCCAAGAAATATCAAAAATAGTTTGATTAAACCCACTAAAGCGGAGGCTTCAAAAGTAAAATCGTATGCACACCGTCGGGTTTTTTCGACGTTTTTTAGCGCGTAGATTACAAAAAAAAATGTCTGTACAGATGTGTGTGTTTGTAAACAAAATTTTGCCCATCCATAACTTGAAAACGGTCAAACCGATTTGTTTTAAATTTGCAAAAAAAATAGTCTAGGGAAGTGTCTCACAGGGATTATATTTTAGATGTCATGTACGCAGGTCTTCGATATTTTTGAGGGGTACATATATTTTAAGTGGACATCGTCGCCGTGGCCTTAAAAGAGTTATTGTGCTGTGTAAGGACGTTTTTAGGAATTGATAAAAATCATCTTTTCCGTTGAGAATTTGAAAAAATATTCTAGATAAAAGAGATGGTTTATTTTTCTCTCTTTTTTGATGCCAGATCAAGCGCGCTAGGTTAAAATTTGTAAAAGTTCCGACTGATCAGTTGTTCTCTAGAGCTGGCCGATTATCAAAATTTATAATCGATTATCTAAAATAATGGATTATTTTTGATTATTCGATTAATTGATAAGTAATGGATTAATCGAGAATTAATCGGTTATTCGAAAATAATTGAATAATCGAAAAATATTCGATTAATCGAAAATAATTGATTAATCTAAAATAACCGATTATCCATTTTTCTAAACGATATTATCAAATAATCGATTAACCGTTTAATAAAGCCACATTTATGTACTTTTATGCTCCCTTAATTTAAGTTTTTTTATTCGAAAACTTAAATCAAGGACATTTGTTTTATTAAAAATTAGCTTTTTTAGTGTTTTTGTTTTTAATAAAGCTCTTAAAACCCTTTTTACTGAAATTTAACTTAACCATAACCACTATGCATTTTTGAGATTACAAAAAGCAACAAATATTGGATTTTATAAAACCAACTTCCCATAGTTTGTTTTTTCTGCCCACAACTTCACACAAGTCGCATGGCCAGTGGCCACAAACATATTTTTTAATGGACTTTTTTTTTATTTCATTCAAAATAAAACTTTTTCACATGCCCTTAACCGGCTTGTTTTAAAATAAATTCTTTGGTCCCTTAGGAGTTTTAGATTTAGGCCTTCAACCAAAAACAAAATAAACAATTTGTATCCTTAAAAATGTTTATTAAAAAAAATAACAGTATTATTTGCCGACCGATACCGAGTACGCCGACAGCTAAATAATAAAGTTAAAAATAACGACTATTTTTATTTCTTGAACGAAGGATAAATGAGACAGATATAGAAACATTTGTATTATCAATGTTTACAAAATACTATATTTTTCGATAAATATAAATACTAATATGTGGTTATTAAACTTGTTTGGCTTAATCGTTTTTTCTTCCATTAACTGTTGATTAAAATCGGATACCGTACATAATTATCTTTCAAAAACCAAAAATAATAGATAATTCGAAAATAATTCATTATTCAAAGTGAATCGATTATTTTCGATTAATCGAAAATAATCGATTAATCGAAAAGAACCAATTAATCAAAAATAATCGATTAATCGAAAATATTTGATTAGTCGAAAATAATCGATTAATCAAAAATAATCGATTAAACGAAATTAACCGATTAATCGAAAATAATCGATTATCAATTTTTCTAAAATAAAATAATCGAGTAATCGAATAATAAGTGATTAATCTATTTTGCCCACCCCTACTGTTCTCTCGATCGAAAGTCAGAATATAAAAATACAAATAAAAAAATTCTTAAAAATCGGGGATCTGTCTAGTTCGAAAGAGATCGTGAAAATACGCATTTTTTCTCTATACATTTTATTTTTATCGCTTTTCGTTTAGACGCTATGAGTGAAAATAGAAAAAGGTCATGCTAGGATTCAAAATGACAAATTATACCTTTCTGTTTGGTTTTGAGCTTAATATCGATTTATATGTGTATTATATATTATACGAATTTTAACTATACCTTTCATATCCTAAAAGAATTTTGAAAATATCTCTTCAAACAAAAATTTTCAGTTTTGAGATACCCCCTGATTTGGAGCTTTCAAATCGCCCTGTATGAGCTTATAAAATTCTTATCTGTTATTCTCGCACCTAAATACAAAAAATTAAACTCATATAAGTTGTCGATTGGCTTATATTTTATACACCTATTGTTGCAGTGTTTTGAGAAAATTCAATTCAACTTGCCTCTTGTTTATTTACCTGAAGGGCTTATGATATCTAGTTAAATCATTTAGATTCATAACAAAATGATATAATATTTTTGTAAAAGCTTTGACTACTCTTAAAATCTTTATTTTCTTACATATTAAAGAGTTATTTCAGCGTCAAATGAATTCTCAGATTCCGACCGGTTATTCCGCGAGACTTGTAGTGTTTTCAACCACTTCCAAAAGCAACTTTGGATCAATTGTAATATCTTTATTATATCACTCACCTTGTCCGTTCCTTGCAAGTAGCCTACCATCCGATTGAAAAATGTATGTCCTAACATGTCTGAGAAGATAAAATGCTGTAAGTCATATTCTTAACTGCTCTCAGCATGTGAAAAGCTTCTCTCTCTAACTTGCAACAGCTGCGAATGAACTCTCTCTCGAACGGTTAATGTTGATACGCTAAGCCTGTTTTGGCTCTTTTTATTCCTGTTGCGTTCCACGTTCTGTTTATCAGGGTAGTCTTTACGATATCTCTATTACCCCGAAGAGCGCACACAAATTGCAGTGAGAATCCTGGCAGGTAATTTTCTTTTAATGGGGGTGTTTTAATCCCTGGCAGTATTACGATACGACGAGGCCGGACACAAAATTATTGCGCAGGCACATTATAATTTTTTTCGGCATTTTGAACTTTAAGCACTGACGAACTTGTTGCTAATCCAGGGTGGATTCACCTAACGGTATCGAATATTAATGATGAGTTTATTGACAAACCTGGCGCTATCCCGGCGTGAAATAAACAAATTGTCAGTAAAAAAACCTGAGATATCTTGTTCTAATTAAATTCGTATTTTATAAGATTGGTTTGTTCTTGTATTTCTAATTATTATGCACTTTTATGATAAAATTTATAGGTTTGCACATTTTGTAATTTTGTAGTTTTTTTCATATAATTTAATATAATTAAATGAATTTTTCAAAATAAACACCAGTGTATATATATCTTCGAGTAAACCACAATTCAGGTATTTAATGTGGGGCCTTCGGTCTAGAAAGTGATCCTAGCCGCAATTCAGGTCTTTTAATCTCGGGCCTAATGAGTCTTCACCGCAATTTTGTTATATCGATCCTACACAAACAAAGTTAATAATTAAGGTTTACCCCAGCGGTGTAAAGTTTTAAATAAAATCTGATTTTGTCATCTTAGAAGGCTCATTGAGTGTTACGCAGTTCATCACTGAAATTCGTACATCTTTAGTTATTCCTATGAAATTTCACTATAATGTGTGTGTATTTTGTATTTTAACCTTGAAAATTCAAAAATGCCAAGCTTTTATAAATAATTTCAGATTAAACAATGTGTGTGCTGTTGTAATAAAAAGAACCTACAAAAACAAATTACGTTCAAACCCTTTGCCTGTGCAATAATATATGAATTTGGGTATAGATTATGCTATAATAAATGTGCTGAGAATTTATTGTAGGACTGAAAAAGTCTGTAACATACATGATGTTCCATTAAGAAATTTTAGAAATACCTATTTTTTGGGACAGCCTGTACATAAATAAAAAAAAATCAGAATTTAATTTTGTAAATCACTGTCTTAAGAATTACATATCACAAACATCAGATGATCACATAAGGTGTTAAAATTCACTACTTTGATGAAATTAGGTTATCATTTTAGAGAAATTGTAAAACTTAAAAATCGCCAAAACGTCTCGTGGTATTAACCTGGTGCATATAAAGAGGGTATATCATTAAGAACATTTCAGGCATCCTGCGTGGAAAAAATAATTATCAAAAGTCTATTTTTAACGAACTATTTCATGAATTACATCTCAGAAGTATCAGAGACCAAGAGACCCCCATATGTAACTGTGACTGTGGCAAAAGTAGGTTTTCTTTTTAGGGAAATCTTTAAGCTTCAAAATCGGCAAATCGTCTTGAGGTATAAACAAAAAACGTATTAAGAAATAAAAGATTATCGGGAAGATAAATCGTCAGTAACAGATATTCTATTAAAAACATTTTGCAGACACCCTGTACAGTAAATTCATAAAAATTAAAACCGAAGTTGATTTTTTAACACCAGGTACAAAGAAAAGGTGTTTAAATTCACCACTGTGTTAAAATTAGGTTATCATTTTAAGGAAATAATAAAACTTCAATGGCGCCAAAACGTCTCGTGGTATGACCATAGTGTATAAAAAATACCAAGAATTAAAAATCGTCGGTTGAATAAGCTAGAATTTTTAAGTTAAATTTGGCCAACTTGCAACAGTCATTTAAATCCTCTATATAATAAGCAAATCAATAGAAAGTTGATAAACTTTTTGTCTCAAATTAGACTCACAGAACCACTCTTTCAAATGAAGGCAGTTGAAATTTGATAGGGCTGCGCATAGCTGAGTAACGACGTTTCAAATAGATCGATTTTCTTGACGGCATGGAGTAATTGTTGAGAACTATTTTGAAATACTAGATTGGAAGAAAATATTATACTGTTATTAATAATAAAATAATCAAAATTTTGCTTTTCTGTTGTACCCCGAATAAGGCAAAATATATTTTAATAAAGAAATTGTTTTGAAATTACATTTCAGGATATTTATATAATAGGAATTCTCGGAACAAGCGTTACTGGAGATAATTTATAAGGAAAGAATTAATTAATGTTTGAAATACCTCGGTATTTTTTCATTATGTTCGCAGAGGAAAAATATTTAATTAGAAGTTTTCTAAACTAAAATTGTTTTTTACCAAGTTTTATAATTAAACAATTTGTGTATTGTAATGCAAAATAGCCCCACTAAACCAAAATGGTGCGCGGTTGCATAAAGCTCCAATTAATTAATACAACATTTTATTTCCGACAGAACGGTAAAAGCAAAAAATAAATGTAATAATTTAATTTAACAAAATACTTGTTTATCATCACATTTTTTTTATTTGTTAGTGCTCTAACAGGCAAAGAGGTAACTTGGGTTATATAAATGTACAAGCACGTCTAGTAATGAACGTGTTGCATGCACTTTATTATTATCATAATAAAATATTTACTTTGCAGTGCTGGTTTATGATGCGTTAGTTCATTTAGTCCACACAACTTTTAAGCTGATTATGTGTAGGCAATTTATCATTCTGATTATTGCTCTTGGAAATTGAAATATTGTTTTAATTGGGTATTCCATCACTTTCCGTTGTAATCGAGATTTGAATTATATAGCATCATTGAAATTAGTCTCCAGATTTCTAAGGGTACCAAGAGTTGTAGAAATATATCTACTTCATCATCTAATTGGAAGTACAAGTCAGTTTCCCTTGTTACGTACCAAGTTTTTTTTCTTTATGATATCTTTTATATTTGTTAGTTTATTTGAGTATTGCGTGCAAGTAAACGTTAACCTCGGTTTAAATCTCTCTTAAATATTGGCTTAAAAAGGCCATTTATAGCTAGAATTATTTAAATTATCGTGGTTTAAGTGACTACGACAGCATTCATTTTCTAAATTTAAAAGTTACTTTGTGCTTAAAGTTGCAAAAATGTATAGTTTTAGTTAGATTTCCATTGATCTTGTCATCATGGGTCTGTCAAGTGCAGATATGCGTGAGATAAAGTCGGCTACTGTAAAAACATTTAATGAGAAGTTTCTTCAAGAATTAGCGGATAAAAGTTGCGAAAATTGTTGAAAGGCAGTTTGAAGAACAGATTAAGCCCAAAAAAGAGAAAATCTCAGCTATTTGAGACAAAGTTAGTGAGCTTGAAAATAAAAATAAATATTTCGACCATTGACCGACCATCAAGAACAGTCTTTGCGCAGCCTCAACGGAAGCATATTTGGTATGAAATTCGAAGATAGATTGAATTTACGTTCTAAGGTTGTATATTTATTTACAGAAAATTTAAAGGTACGCATCAATAACAAGGATATAACACAGTGTCATCGTATTGCTTCCAGAGTTCCGGGAAACAAGCTTTCCGCAGTACTTGTTCGTTTTACTTCTAAAGCAAAGATACTGGGATGTTAAAGGCTAGTGATTTTGACATGGTATTTTTGTCTGAGACGTAGCTTTCTGGTGAGGATAGTTCATCCTTGTTTCAAATTTCGAATTATCAATTTTTCAGAAAACATCGTGTGGACAGAGGGGGAGGAGTGGCAGTGTATGTTGAAACGTACTTGATGTTTTGTCAAGTTCAAGTATTCGTAGATGATACACAAATTAATTCTAGTTTTTATTCCGATAATTCCGTAGAAATTGATATCAATATAAATCTTGACCTAAAAATTGTAAGTGAACTCTCACAGAGCAATAACTTGCATTTAAATCCATCTAAATCGTGCCTTTTAATTTTTGGAAATAAGAATAATGATTTTTTGAAAACACAATAATTGTATCAATAAATAACTTAAAACTAAATTCTGTTGATTGTTTGATTCTTCGAATTACTGTTGGATACTCGATTTACACTCAAGGACCACCTTAAAAAATGTTTTCAAAACACTTACCTGTCGCTAAAAATGTTATATAGTAACATATGCGATTTGTATATATATATATATATATATATATATATATATATATATATATATATATATATATATATATATATATATATATATATATATATATATATATATATAGCATATATCGCATTTATTTAAGGAAATTAACTGGCTACGAATGGATACTCGGCGAAATCTTCACTTTTGTACTTTTTTAATTAAAATTATTAATGTTCCTGCTTCTCCTTCTTCAGTTCGAGAGTGGCTGCTATTTTGTAGCGATACTCATAATGTTAACGTTAGAATTAGACATAGCTTGACTATGCTCACTCACCAGAGCGCCGTTTTTCAGTGCGGATTTTCATGTAATGTAAAATTATATAATTTATTACCAATTGAATTTTCATATTTAAAGTTAAATTTGTTTAAATCCAAATATAAAATGGAAATGGAAAGAATTTCCAGAAAAAAAACTGATTCTGCATTAATTAATATCGTTTTTTTTACTTAAATATATTGTTATTATTTACAAAGCAAAAATAATTATTTTCTAATCAATGGGGTATTTTCATTAAAGCTATTAATTTTTTTTACTTGAGTATTTGAAGAAAATCGTAAACTATCCTATTACATTCTCGCAAAGGAAATATGTAAATTAATATTTAGATTGTCCCTGCTTGGTAGAGTTGAGTAGTTATCAAAGCCAGACTACGCCAGGTTTTGACAATCCATTTCTTGTTGTATTCTACAGTGTACATCATTTGAAATAAAAGATATTTATTATTATTATTGTTATTATTTCCCACTATTTTTGTAAAATAACATTTGTAGTATTAAGTAACTGTTGTCGAGTAAAACTTAATAAAAATCGCTCAAAGCTAAATCTTAAAAAAAATGGATGAAATGCTCGTGTATTTCACATATTTCTCATGGTAAGGTGTGCTAACATATCGTTAAAGAAAATAATCGCAATTAATTTAAAAATTGTTAAATGATAATAATAACTGCGGGTTTCCTAGGGAGATTCCTTCCTTATTCTTATTTCTTTCTTAAGTTAGAAAATTAGTTGAAAAGTTATACACTAATTACTAGGCAGTTAGTTGTAATATTCAACTAGGAACATTTATCAAGCAGCTTGCCCACATAATACATTTTAAGAAGTTCTCTCCTCGTAATTATTCATTGACGAAGTTTCTCACTGGACTAATATAGTTTTTTTATTGTTCCAGGTAACTTAGATCAAGTCTCAAGATCAAGAAACAAGCAAAGAGTGAGTGAGCCCTTTAGTAGCTAAGTTTTTGATAAGACAAAAATAGCGTTTTAAGTTTATGAATGATTTAAAAATTGCCTTGAACGATAAGACGGCAAATTAATATGTTTTAGGCATATGCGTCGGATGCGCTTTTCAAAGATGATCTGCATTATTAAAAAGCCGTTTATGACTGTTATTAAACAAGTTTTACGTAAAGATACATGTGCGCAAAGTGCCTTGATTAAAACTGTTGAGAAATAGAGTAGAAAATAAGAATTTTACAAGAAACTCCAAGCTGTAAGAAAATGCTAGTTTACTAGTTATAAACGATGAAGGGATGAGGTAGACCAACATGATCGGTTTCTTTTTGCATTCCTATTGCATGAAAATTGAAAATGAAAATATTTTATTGTTTAGTAGGCTCAAGTGATAATTTTTTATTTCTAAGCAGTTCTCTAGATAAAAAACATCTATGCGACATTTGAAATTTAGAAGAAAGTGAAACATTTTAATATGCGTATTGCAGCACAAAAATAAAATTAAAACGATTAGTTACTATTTGCCCTGCGAAGATATATATGTTTTAAGTAGATTTGCTCTTTTATATTTTTATCCGCATGACTACAAAACTCTCCAAACTTATTACATAGTATATAATTATATGATAGTCGAGATGCTTTTGCTTTTACTTGATAACGTTAAATATACTACCCACCAAAATATTAATTTTAAAATTGCAATTCCAGCGATCAGGCACGATTCTTGTTTCTTTTTGGGTTTGAATATGGAAAATAAAAATTGATAATACTTATTTGGTCAATATTTTAATTAAAAATGAAACAAGACAAGTCTTAAAATTGTTACATGAAAAAATTGCTATACCCAAAAATATAAGGCCTTTACAATCACTTCTGAGAATCAATCTGAGCTAGATCGATTTGACCTCATATTTCGACAAGCTTTAAGAAAACATCGTGTTATATACCTGGAGGGTCGGGCAGCAGTCACCTTCCCATAAAGTTCTATTAATTAATTAGCATTAATTAAATTAAAGTTTTTTAGAGAGTGAAACTAGATGGAATTTTCGAGGGATGCACTTGTTTGTTATAGGGATGGTTTATGTATGACATCATTGTAATCCTCGGGGTATATATAAAGGCCGGATAGACCTTTTGGAAAAGTTTTCCACCGTGTTTCTGGCTGGGGTGTACGCCATTTTAACGGCAAGAACGATGAGGGAAGTCCTAGAAGGAATAGAGGAGGATATTGCCATTTGCTCAGATAGTCAAGCAGGGCTTAAGGCGCTGGACTCACCCATGTTGGGATCAGCATTGTTTCAGGAATGTGTTGACAGGCTGGAGCAGTTGGCACGGACTAACAGGGTGAGGTTGGTTTGGGTGCCAGGATATTGTGGGATTGAGGGCAGATGAGCTTGCTAGACTCGGAGCCGTCAGCACATATGTGGTATCAGAACCGGCTTTACGTATTACTAGACAGCAGATAAGCATGACCAAGACTACGCCAGATTATTTTTGGCACTACGGTTTTACATAAGGTCAGTCGAGGAACTATCCTGCAAAGATATCCAAACTTACACATAGGCAGGAAAGGCAGATTTAAGGATGGAAACCTGGTGGCGGGTGGTGGTTGAGGAAGGGTCTGTGGTAGACTGAACGGGTTTTATAGGCCTACTAGTTAGGTAGGACCTCTCCCCAACTACTACTCCTAAGGCTTTTTAGAAGCCAAACCATGGTAGCGATTGCGACATCTTGAACGATGCTGCACTACACTTGCACGTGTGTTTGAATGTTATCTTGCATGGTGCAGTTAGCCGCCCCTATTTACAAGGGTCAAGCCTATCCAAACCACCCTACACCGAAAGTAACCATACCTACCGTGTTGCTTCACATATTTTTCTTCTAGTGTATTGCCTATCTTCAGAGAAAAGGCAGCATCTGGCTGGATTTATCGTTAAATAGAAGTCGGGCACAATCTTTGTTTTCCCATCTTATTTATCATGAGCAAACTCTAGTCTTTCTCTTCTATGCTATCTAAAAACTAGTCGTCGTCCATCTAAATTTTATACTGGTTTTTGCCAGTGTTGACTTTATTATATGGCTTCTTCTTAAAGAGTGACAACTCCAACGCGAATTGCCTGTAATACTGCAGTAGAGTACACGCAAATCTAATTAAACAATAAACGATATAAACCCCTTTAAACCTTATTTCATTTATTGACAAAAAGTATGTCCGAATGTTTACAACTTTAAAAGTACGGCTAAAATTATATATTACACTTCATAATTTAAAATAATTTTATTTAAAATGGCATTAATTTTGGTGCTCAGGATATTTAATTTAAAAAAAAATGTAATTCTCTATAATAGCTAGCTGAGTATTCAACCTCCCTAAATTATGTATCACTTACACATAAATTATTATTTATTTATATTCTATACGGAAAAAATAAAGCGTTGGTATAGCTGGTGATCCCGACACAAAGCTCGCAATAATTTTAAAATTTAAGTTTAAGTGGCAGTGACATAGCACCGAGTGACCTCAGTCGTTTAATATTTGCCAGTTTTGTCACTGGCACTGGAAATTTGATGCTAAAGTATAAAAAATAATAAAAAAACAATTACGATGTGTGGTTTGATTTGGTATGTTATTTGTTAAAGTCAGAAATGTGCAATTGATACATTGTCATATAGGTTAGGTCGAGAGTCGACTAAAAACAAACTAGTCGAAGATAGTTTGACGTGCTCGATCGCGCGTGATTGATGCTATGTCTCTAATAATTACAATTAGCAAATTAAAACAAAGTTGACATAACTTGCAGTATTTTTAGTCTGTTGTGGGTGATCTAAGACTCTTGTACCCGATAGATCTGTATATCTGTAGCCTAACTTTTAATTTAATGGTTAGCTAGCGACTCAATAAATAGTTCAGACCTACTTGATTAAATAAGACAATATCATTCTAATGATAATTCCAATATGTCATTGACGTGTGCTGGTGAATTTTAATGTTTTAAAATTATATTTGTCATAGACAATGACCAGTATAAGGTCAGTATCC
Organism: Kuschelorhynchus macadamiae; assembly: GCA_030620095.1. Classification (NCBI taxonomy): domain Eukaryota; kingdom Metazoa; phylum Arthropoda; class Insecta; order Coleoptera; family Curculionidae; genus Kuschelorhynchus; species Kuschelorhynchus macadamiae. The sequence goes on from JAUTXW010000070.1 coordinate 1,179,518, forward strand.
AGTCGTAAATCGTTTTAATTACTATTCCAATCTTGTCAGGAACAATTAGAAAATATAGCGACATTTCATTGAATTATGGACACTATCTGGAGAGTTGCGTATTAGTAATTAGAGAGCTTAAGCAGGGTAAATGAATTTAAGTACTTGTAAAAAACTTGCCCATTGAGTGGAAATATTTTTGTATAATACAATAGAACTATGCCACTACTTCTTGAAATTATGAAATTGCGTGTTAAGTTGATTTCATTTTTTTATTCAAATTGACTGCTCCCTTTTTCGTTATCAAATTTTTATCCAGTGCCTGATCAGACGGTCACAAATGAAGTAAATATAATTTTAAAAAAATTGTAAAGTGGCAATAGGCTTGTATGAAAAGTAAACGGCGCTAAGTAACTCATGGAATAAATAATTATTAAGTGCGTGCATGTTTTGATATTTCAAGGACTTCAATGTTTGCTTCTTAGGTTAGATAGACTTTAGTCAGTTCAAAGCATAACGATATACTGGATGTGATAATTAATGCCAATGTTTCTTTAAATATGCAAATATAATCAAAAACTCAAAATCGACTAGAGATATAGGTCAAACTTGCCAAATGCTTTTATTTTTTAAAAATCCTAGATGCCTCAGATTTAAATGAATTTTACAATTTTTGCACATATAATTTCTAATAACGGGCTATTTTTATTTTATGGTAGCAACTTTGCTGTCTTGAAAAAGTATGTAAATATATAAAATAATAGTCAAAATTAAACCTCCGACTTTAGATTTTTAAACACTCTATATTAAATAAGCCAGGTCAAAAAAATCTCCCTGTCGGAACCAATTTTGTTGGAGGCTATGTAAGCTTTAAAACATTACATATCGAGTGTTACGAATTAAGAATTAATCTTTCTACATAGTAATCTATGTCACAAAAGAAGGATAAAATGTCAGTTAAACATATATTGAAAATTGCTTCGTCAGGGGCCTACAATACCAAGAAAGGACCCCTCTGAATACGGTTTTTTCGAAATATTTTCGGAACGTTTAATGACTGCATTATGAAATTTGGGTATTTTGGTAACTTTTATACGTAGAGTCGAATTCTGAACTTAAAAGTGTCAAATCAATGGCGTCCCCCCGAGGGGGGGGATAAGGAGAAATTGTCCTTACTTTTTTCTGCTTAGATTTTTTCAATTTAAAATTCCCAATTATAAAAATTTGTCTTACAGGGCATTAAACACATAATTTTCAGTTGAAAGTAGAAAATCAATAATTCAATTATTTACTAAACCCAAAATGCGTATAAATTTTAATTGGAGATAATTTTAAAATCAATATTTCTTAAACATGGTGTATCTTAACGAATTAAACCTATAGTACCTTTCCTTTTTAGAATAGCCTCAGTTATTTTAATTTGAAATTGTAAGTTAAAAAAATTAACACAGAAAAAAATTATTTCGGCTTTTCCTTTTCCCACTCCATTCAAGAAGCCCCTGTAATGGATAGATCTTTGGAGCATTATAATTTTATAGCATTAAAATTTATTTATTTATTTATTTTACACTGTCATCATTACTAAATTTAACTATGATACTAAGTTACAGTGGTAAACTGTAGGTTTCTTCGAAGATTATAATTTACGAACTTATCAAATATATTTGTTAGTAATATATAATTAAATATCTTATCCCAGCAATTCAGCGGCCTCTTACGTCTTGGTAAACAGTAAATTGCAACAATAATCGTATCTTCTACTATTATTGTAATGTAACAGTTGATTTGGTGGTTAGTTTATTTAAATAAAAGATTTTAATTTTTAAATACACTTAAACTCTATTAACAACAATGAAAAGAAATAAGTTTACAAAAATAATGCTTAAAACTAATAACAATAAACGTAAATTAAAATCTAGAAGAAGACGGAATTTACTTAAGGACCCCAATCTTAAAACAAAAGAGGAAAGATGTGTTTCCTTAATTAAACTATATAAAAATGTAAGAAAACCCGAATAATATGTAAATTACTCCCCAAATAAACTACTAAGGAACAGAATAGAATTTCCTAATAGAACCCTCAACTTTGCCAACACTTTGTACATTTTGTATTGGCCAGGTAAACGCTACAAAAAATGAAGTTCAACTAATTTCTGTCAAATTTTGTTATAGACTAAATTTTGTTTTGAAAATAGGTAAAAAGGTCGGCACACGAATTTAACAAAAACTGCCCACTTATTGGCTGGAACGCGTAGCGTCAACTCTGACGCACGCTAAACTTTTACACCCATATTCACCAAAGAGATTTAAATTTAGGCCAGGTCTAACTTGACAGTTGTAGGCTTAAGATGATATTTTTAAACATTGAACAAATAATTTTTTCTAAATGTCACAATTACAAAATGACAGTGACATAAGCGAAACATAACTGTCGAACTAAGAGTTTTAAGTACTATGGCAACTAGACCTGCTATTTAACCTTTTTAGTGAATACGGGGGTTATTGAATAGTAAATTTTATAGCTGTTGCCTACAACTCCACTTTATATGAAAATTATTTTAAATTGAAATATAATGACATTTCCCTAAAAAAAAATTTAAAGTAACTTTTATATAAATATCTAAACTTAAACAATCTATATATAGTAGCATTCTGAATTAGAAAGACTATGGCGAAAAAGGATAAATAATACCCTTAAGCTTATCTTTTCTGAAAAAGAAAAGAATCCCAAAAACATTGTCTTTTTATAAATGCTTCATTATAAAATATTTGATTGTATTTTTGACATAGTAAATTGACAATTTATTATCATTGAATCGATCCAAATGAAATATTTCAAATATCATTACTTTTAGATTAAATGCTTTGCGACAGAAATGTTCCCACGAAGTAAACATAAATTAAACTTTAAGGGGATGTATTCGATAGCTACTTAACAGGTTTATTTTATGTAAGTTCGTATGTTTCCACACAATCTGGAATATGGCGTTTGAGATAATGTGTTTTCTATTATTTTGTTTAGCTATTAAAACTCTCATAACAAATATTAAATAACCTAGGTTTTATGCTTTCTTGAAATAGTCGTATCTCGTTACCAAATCCAAATGTTAATTCGGAATAGTCTTTCAAAATGTCGATTATATTTAGGAAAAACCATTTTCAGAATGGTTCATTCTCGGAGCTGTACCCCGTAACGAAACAATTTTCGATATATTTTTACACGACATTTTATTCTTCTTTTAAGACATAGTTAGTAACAGGTACTTCTTTTGTGAACTTACACTGGGAACATAACGACAATTTATACGCATGCGGCAAGATTTTTCCAACTAGGAAACTGACAACTGGTCGCATGCGGCTTGCAACACGAAATTGCCTGTTCATACCTATCGCAAGGCCTTCTATTATCGACGGGTTTAGTAGTTCAGTAGCATAAAGCGTGATCATTTGATCCAAGGCGTAAACTAGGGGACATGCGTGACAATAGAAAAAAGAGACTATGGCAAGAAATATAAGAAATTTTTATTAATTCAGCAAAATACACTTTCTTTAACTGACGAGCTTTTATTAAAAAACTAAAAAAAAAACTTGCGTCTTCGCCGTACTTAATGCGATACAGCTCTAAATATTATCACTAAAAGCGTGTGACGTAAGAGATGTATTTCTCAATACATATCGTGTCCAATTACGTTTCCGTTTTACATTTAAAAATAACAATTTTAGCCGCCGTGCGCCATTTCAACTGCTTGTACCGACATTTCGACAAAAATTAATTTAAAAATTTAAGTGATCTAACACGTATAGTGTAAAAGAGGTCGCCGCATGCAAAAGCGACCGCTTTTCGTAACATGCTGCATTATAATAAGGGTAACTACTATCGGTACTTTGCGGCAAGCAACTAAATTACCAGTGGATGCCTTAATGTAAAACCGTTTTAAAAGCACCATTTTCAATTGCAAACTCATTAACTCCGGGTTGGTATCATAAAGACTTCTTAATGAATTCGTCGTATATCCACTGTTTAAGAACTCAAACGCCTTCTGTGGCATGTAAAGCAATTCCATTCAGATGTCTTTACTGTCGCCACAAGCATTTTCCTAGAAAATTTCTCTTTAAGTATTTCTAACCAATGTCGCAGCGGTGTCGACCTTCACTGGGGGATTCAATTGATAAATCGCCTTATTCGCTTCGATATCGAATGTTCGCTGTCGCGTAACAGTTTCATTAATTTCTGTGCCTTAGTTCGAACCGATTTGGAAGCTTGGATAGTTAACCTAGTAGACGCTACGAAAATATTGTCTTACAATTTCTAGGAGTTTAATTGGATTAAAAATCATTTCGAATGTACAACGTCTGGTTTCCATTTTACGGGCTTTAAGTTGAGTGAGGATGCGGAGCTAATTTTGTAAATACCACTGAACAAATTACCATTTGTACATTTTGTTGAAACGAATTGTTAAATATGTTTATACTTATATTTTTGAATATAGAATGATAATGGACAATAGACAATAGACAATAGCTTTATTTATGTTTTATACATAGTCAAAATTAGTTAAAAACTAATAAGCTTAATTGATTAAAACAAAATTTAGTTAAAAAGCTATAAGCAATACAGCATTCATTTCAAGATGCTTAAATATCTAAAACTAGTACACAACATTTAGAGACAGTCAAAAACTTAAGATTAGAAAACAACTATAACATTTACAAAGTTTAATATCTACAAAAAGTCTTCTCATCTAAAATATTCAGAGTATTCAGTTATTCCTACCCCTAGTCTCATAAGAATGCATAACTACATTACTTTTGTACTGCTGATTGTTACGCCTGAGATGCAGTAAACTCTCCAATATAAACACCGATGGCAGGGTCAGTATCCCAAGATCACGGAAAGCATCCCTGCAATCCTCCCTGCATCCCAGACCAAACACTAGGCACACTGCTCTGTAGTCCAAAAAGCCTCTGGGACTGAGCAGCATGACCCCAAGCCAAAACAGCATATATCATGCAAGAGTGTAACACACTAAAATAGGCTGTCCTTAGAATTCTTCGTGATACACTTGAGGTCGAAGTAGGTATAATGCACTGCAGAGTTTTGCAGCAACAGAATCAATATGGCCATCCCACAGAAGTCTCTCGTCCAGCTGCACACCCAAGAATCTAACCTCATTCTTACCATTATTGACTAGTTATTACACTATTTACCGATTTCACACCACCAACACTCACAGCCTGTGCTCTTCTCGAGAGATTGGAGCTCAAAAGAGAAATACGGTTCTGATCAAAGTTATAAGCCCGCAGCTTTCTCAGCAGGATATCGTGTGAAATACAGTCAAAAGCCTTGCTGAGATCTCAAAAGAGCGAGGCTGAGTACTGCATTGCCTCAAAAGAATCCAACAAGGTCAATAGTTGCACGAGTTGTACTTTTGTCTTTTTGGAATCCAAATTGGCACTTTGAAAAAAGATCACTGCTGCTGAAAAAATGTGAAATTTGCAAGGCCAACATTTCTCAACCACTTTAGAAATTATGGGCAACAAAGACACCGGCCTATAGTTTCCAGGCAGCTGGGGATCCCCTTTCTTGAAAATTGGCACCACAAGAGCATGTTTCAAGATGCTCGGAAATACATTCTGACATAGACAGGCATTAATTAACTTAGTGGAATTTAAATACAGTTTTTTATCACTTTAATAAGTCTGACATTTAGCCCAAAAGAATCTCTGCCCGTTTTGTTTGGTAAGCCATTGAGGATGTCTCTTTCTTCACAGAAAGTAACCCCTCTGAATGAAAAAGTGCAGTTTGGAGAAGCGAGACTACCCATGGCTGCCACTAGATCGACTTCAGTTGATGGGATGCTATTTAAAAGGTCTTGAGCTATACTTGAAAAAATGTGTTAAATACGTCAGAAGAAATGATTGTGTTATTTTTAACTGAGCTTTTACTACGCCTGTTAATAATCTGCCACATGCATTTTGATGGATTACCAGATGATCTTATGAGATTATCATTTGCATTTATTTTTGCTTCTTGTATTGCATTTTTATATACTAACTTACATTGTTTTAAATCCTGCAGAAACCCCAAGCCTCCATACTGTTTGCAAGCCTCACCCAGAAGATTTAGATGTTCTCGCATGGCTCGAAGATTATCATCAAACCACTTAATATTGAAATCTTGATCTGATTTTACCCTAAAGTACTTCTCCCGAAAAGAATCCAAGTAAGCCTTTTCAATCCTTGGCAAGAACATAGTGAACTTGATATCGACAGAGAGACTCATGTCATTTACAAAGTTCCACAATTCCATATCAAGTATATTATGAAAAATTGATATACCATGCATAGTTATAGGTCTACAAATCCTGTTTGTATAAAACCAAATTCCCTCAGTTACTCACAGAATGTTATTGCTTCGCTCTGATTAGTGTTAAAATGGACATTGAAATCCCTAGCTTGGACTAGGTTTTTGTTCATTCCAAGCTTATCCAGAATGCTGTCAATGCTTGATAGAAATGTGTCAAAATGACCTTGTGGGGGCCCGTACACTGTTATTATATAAAGAATAAAGCTACATATACAAACACCACATATTTCTATACAACATTCAACATTAAAATTTTTAATAAAATCAATTTCTTTTTTTATTTACCAAGATAAAAGACCCACCTCCTGTTTTTTTAGTTCGCGCAGAATAGACAGCAGCCTCGTAATCACTTAATAAAAAAGAATTTATTTCATCTAATTTTAACATGTGCTCCGCTATACACAAAAAGTCGAAGTACTTGTCTGCAAGAAAAGCCTCTAATTCACCAACTTTCACAAAATTTGAAGTACCTTATTTTTTGTTTCACTTTCAACTGCTACATTCTTGCCATTCCCTGGCGCTGAAGATTCGTAAAATAGTTAATAATAATACCTCTAGGCCACAACGTTAAAATTGGGTCCTTAGATGACGAAAAATATATTTTCATTTCCGTCGGTCTGTCTGTCTGTTCGCGGCACTAAAAAACTACCTACCCGGTTGACTTAAAATTTTGGTTAAAAATTAAAGGTCATATGGGGTTAACCTGGTAACATTTTGGTAAAAATCCAATGTGCCTAGTGAAATGTTAAAAAAATTATTAGGTATTAAAAAAGTACTTATCCAATTTATCCCAAATTTTGACAAAACATCAAGTATTATCTTGGAATTAACCGTAACCGTGAAAAAATCACCTTCTCAGATTTTACATATCTTCACGTTCTAGTGTCTTTAGATGCTAAAAAATATGTTTTATCGATTGCGTCGATTCGTCTGTCGGTCTGTTGTCTGTCAATGCGCGACATTGCTTAGTTTTTAAGTTTACTTGTCCGATTGTCTTCAAATTTTGATAAAAAATTAAGGGTCATATGGGGATGGTCTGGCTATATAAACACTTAATCGCTTTATCTCAAATTCTGCACAAACATTAAGTATTATGGTGGAATTAACTGATAAAATTTTGGCACGAATTCAAGATGGCGGAAGAAAATGGCCGCATAATATAATATTTCAAAATTAGGCCTGAAAAACTGCTCAATGGTTTGGTTTCAAATTGTGTTTCATAACTAATAATGGTATAGGGATTAACGAGTAAAACTCTGTTACTAATTCAAGATGGGGAACAAAATGGTGGGCAAAAAAAATGTTTGTGTTCGTGAACAAATCTCACCCTCTTTAATTAAGGACATGTGGTGATGACTTGGCAAATTCCGGTAAAAATCCAATCCAATCCAAAAAATTATAAATAAAAACTAGTTATCTAGTTTTCGTCAAATTTTCCACAAAAATCAAGTGTTACATAGGAATGATTTGGTAACACGTTTATATGAATTCGAGATAACAAAACAAAATAGCGGCCTAAGAAAGTATTTAAAAAATCAGCCTGAAAGTACTACTTATTAAATTAATTTCAATTTTTGTGCAAAAATTAAGTGTGATATAGAAGTAAAGTGGAAGTGGTAGAGTTGTGGTACGAATTTAGGATGGAGAAACAAAATGGCGACCAAATAATTTTTTTAAAAAAATTAGCGAAAAAAAATCTTGTAAACAGACAGTATATGTAACACATATATACTGTGACTATGTACAAGAATTGAAAAAAAATCTTAATAAGGGAAGTTCCGGGTAAAGGAAATTTACCGATTTTTTTATAATAAGTTGGGTTTGTAGATATTCCCAGGGTTTAAAATAAATGCTAAAGAATTACCCTGCATATTTTCGTTGTTTTCCTAAGCGTGAAAAATTATTTCATTTTGGCATAATGGCTCTTTTAATTATAGCAGCTTTAGTTTTACCTTCCTGACAAAATATCGGATCATTAGAAAATAAGGTGGCAATTTTTTTGTGGGAGTGGTTTTCTGATTGCCCATTTGAATAGCTGGAATTTTTAATTATATTGTGCTAAATCGATAGCGGTTTCTATCGACTAAAAGCCTCTTAAGGATAATCTGTATAATCGATATCGACGTCGGCGTCGATGTGAAAATTGTGACTGCTATGCACAGTACTATTTGCACTTATAATAGCTTCTCGCCTAAATTACATGGCTGGTTGGAACCCATATTAGATGTCTCCTAAATCCAAATATTTTTATTAGAATGTCGATGACATCGATATACTTAATTTTCAGGAAAATCGTCTGGAATTCATTTTTCATAGAGATTGTTTAAATTCTTCTGTTGATAGAAGGTACAAAATTAAAATGAAGTTTTATGTAAGTATTTGCTAGGATTAGCTTCAAAAATAAACTAAAAATGGCAACCAGACGTTTTTAACGCTCACTGTCTGAGAAGCAAAAAGAGATCGATAATCGATGAAGCGAAAAGACACTGACATCAAATGACAGCAATAAAGCGGCTAAAGGTCTATCTTGGACTACTTTTATTTTTTGATTCCCGATTCTAATGAATTCTCAGCGTTACCCTTTTGCAGGAAACAAAGAACTTTTAATACTTTTAATCTTTTAAACCAGTAAGCGACAGAACGGGCAAAAGCAGAAAGGCAAAAGGGAAAATTGCTGTAATTAAGTAATTAGGATCCCAGTGGCTTTACTGCAAGGTATGCAGATATTCTTCCTCTGCTTTCAACAGAAAATACGATGTCAGGCTAGTTTTTCAACGATGGCAGGAAAATTGGAGAAAATGCCTTGTTACGTGGTGCTGACAGGGTGCGTCGGTCGGATTTAAACTATAAATTTAGGAGATTAGATAAAATCTCCCTTTTCGACGATTTGCAGTTGAAAAGTTAAAACAATTTTTTTAGCGTGTGAATGTGCTACCTCTACTGAAAGCGTGGTTAACAGTGATAATTAAATGAAATCGCTCATTTTACAAAGCTTTCCATCTCATTAAATATATCTTCTTAATATTAAAGGGGTTTTGCTCTTAGAGTTGTCCGTTTAATATATAAAGACAAGAACATCACAATTTTAAATTTCTATACATTACAGTTTTTGTTTTGTATTTTTTTATTATTTCCCTCGTATATTGTAATTATTGTAATAGTAATAAGTAATTGTAAAATATTTACCCTCCGATTTTGTAGGTATTGGTTCAGAATTAATTAATTCACAGTATCTGTCGATCTATCGGTGTTGGTTCGACACTTAAACAGGCTCTTAACGGCAATGCACAAAAATGCTTATTTAATACAAATAAAATAGTCCAGTAATCAGGGGATGGGGATGTGCAACATACTCACACGTAGGCCTTTTGGTTCACAAAAAAAAGACATCCGGTAAAAAGCGGTTTCTGTTCAATATCTTCCTAAATATTGTAGATACAAAAAAATTGTTATATTTAAAAATTTAGGGCATTATTTACAAAAAGTTATAATCCTGTCTTGTCGGACTAAGAGAAAAATTCTTGTCAGGGTGGGAACGAAGAGTAGAATCCGCATTCAGCCAGATAGTCAGGTGACTCTTAAAGCCATCGATAAATCCAGAATGAGCTCAGCTCTAGTTCTGAAATGCAAATAATCACACTGAGCTAGCAAAAACTAAGGTGAAAAATTAAAATGTATCCTCGGGCATAGTGGTGTCGACGACAATGAGAAGGTGGATGAGTTCATCAGAAGTGGATCCACGCTCCAATTCTCGGGCCCAGAACCCTGCCTGAGTATATAAACCAGCAGGTCATAAACAGGTGGGCCTACGAAATAAGAAAGGAGATTTGGTTTAGCACGAACTATTGCAGACAGACAGTAAAGGGTCGACAGGTAACCCGAGATCTACTTGACATTTGACAGGACAACCGCGGTTAGCGGGCAGCCCTTGCTGTCCGAATTGTGAGGTAGGGGAGGAGCCATATTATCTTGCTGTGAGCAAGAAGCTTGTGAAGGGTAAACAAGACTATACTGGAACATCTTCTGGGTCAAGTCGTTCTAAAAGAAAGAATAACAACTCCTCGACGGGCAAGATGCTCTCCGTCACTAGAAAAATTTGCCGCCTGCATACGGGAGCGAGTGAGTGAGGTGATTTGAACCGGGGTGAGCGAAAAGGGCGTTTAATATCTAGATGCTGGGCTTATCCCCCATCTTATTTCTACTACTACCACTACTACTAGGACAACTAGGATATAATCCGTTTAAACTCTTGAATCTGAGTTTTAAATATAGCCAGTTTCAAAGTCAAATAGAACCAAATGCAACAGGTTAGGAGTAAAATTTGTAATTCGACATTATAATATTTAATTTTAGTTTTCTATCCTATATAGTTGATTCCTTAAAACTCCTTATAACATAAAAATGAATATAAAAAATAAAACCAGTTTAAAAAATACTAAAATGTAATAAAAAAAGTGCAAATTATTAAAAAAGAAGAAAAAATGAATTTACTTTCTGTCTGTTTGGAACAAAACTATTTTGAATTTAATAATATATATATATATATATATATATATATATATATATATATAAGTAATGATGGTCTAATAATGGGAAATCCTTTAGTCCCTTACTAGCTGAAATATTTCGATTAGATTTTTTAGAAAAAAAAAATAGCCAACACCCTCTTTTAAATAAATTTCTTTATTGGCATAGGTACGTAGATGACATTTTAGCTTGTCTTATTGGAACAGAAAGGCAACTAAATATATTTCTTATATTCATAAGTAATGTACATACCAATATAAAATTCACTATAGAAAATTAAACAAATGATTCTATTAACTTTCTTGATTTAACTATTAAAAGGGAAAACAATAGACATATTTTTTTCTGTTTTTCATAAACCAGAACACACAGATACAACAATACATTACACGTCATCCAATGCAACATAAGTTAGCAGCCTTTCATAGTATGATCCATAGCTTAATCACATTACCCATCAATTAACAAGATTTTCAAAATGAATTTAACTTAATTAATCAACCTTTGGTTATAGTTCACATATGGTTGATAATATTTTAAAGAAAAAACTTCATAAAATTTCATTTTATGAAGTCGGCATCCAGCTAAGAACTAATTTTATTCCTAAGTATAACACAAAAGAAAACAGTGTATTATTGCCTAATACCTAAATAATATCTATTTACTGTTTTTATTAGTTTCACGCCCACTTCATAAAGTCAAATTTCCAAGGTGGAATAAAATATAATATTTTACTTTTTAGTGTTTTACTTTAATTAGATATTATTTTTATATTACAAATATTTAATTCTCCCTTTTTTTGTAAAAGTCAGCTTCAAAGTTTTCAAGGTCTAAACCTAAGTCAAATGTTGTCGGTTCCTAATAAAATAAACAAGTACTGAGACCCACTGAACTTAAAACTTTGCTATTATCTCTGGAACTAATATTTTATAAAAAGCGCACCTATTCTTATTCATAGAGTATCAACAACTCAAATTGTTAAAATTTAAAATGATTAGTCGAATTGAATTTGGTGACCCTAAAAAACGTGAAAACCACGGTGTTTTAGATCATCCCATCTTTTCAAGTTCAATTTGTATCCACACCACACCTCAGTTACCGACTCAGGAAATGTTATATATTCAGAATAAAATCACTTAATATTATCAACATTCATTAAGATGTATAACTATCTATCGAAAAAAATGCCCCCCCTCGATCAGGGGAGTGTACCTACAAGTATGCTCAAATTACTATTTTGGTTACTTACAATTAATATACTTAAACGCAGGGCGATATATTAAAGCCTTTCAAATTTATCGTAGAAACACTTTCGAAGAAAAAATCACATTGGCGCCATTACGCCATTATTAATTTATTTTAATAGCCTCGCCATACGATGACTCCGGCCCCCTAATCCTCAAAAAATGCATACTAAGATCCCGATAACAACAAAAGTGGTTTGAATTGATCTTTTTTATATGCTTATGTTTTAATGTGCACAGGGTATCTAAAAAAACCAAGGGAAGTACCAACTTTGTTATTTTAAATAAAGTATGTCACAATTTTTTAAGTTGCCGCAGTTAAAAGCCGGACCTAACATCTTATGCCGTACTGATCTTTCTAATTATAAATACTGGAAGTGGTAAATGTCGCCTCTTTGGTTCATAAAAATTTTATTGAAATAATTTAGATCTTCGTTAATTATGACTTGCTCTTATAATTAAACAAAAATCCTTTTTGATTCGTCATTTAGTTGCGAACTGGCTTAACTGCAAATTCGTGGTATCTGTTTTGCTTTAAAGTTCTCTGAACTGCTCCATAACTAACTCTCTTGTTTCGTGGTCCATACTTTATATCTCTGATACCATGCCTGATATATTTTCTTGGGTTTTCTTGAAAATAAAGTAATATATTAAGATCTTTTCTTCATTTCTTTGGCCTTCTTTTCGTATTTTTTAAAGACGCTGTTTCTAGCAATAACTTCTTCGTATGAGTTTTAGTTGATACAGATGTTATTCTCTGACAATTCTGAACATATTCTAAAATCGCAGAAAGCTATGTGACTCGTAATTTTTATATTACTCCCCTCTTTACGCCTTCACCACCTCTATTATCTGCCATAGCATCTACTGACATTTTTAACAACCGATATAACCTTACAAAAATAGATTCTCCTCTATGAAGTCGGTTAAAAAGAGAGATAATTTTATAGTAAGTAAAGTTAAATAAATGATTGTATCAACCTATTTCTTTGTTAAATGTTAGTTAGCTTAGCACTTTTTGATTTTACTCAGTTGCTTACTTTATTTTAAAATATAATTATCCTAGCGTTTGATATACCAAAGTCCTAATAATATTTTACTTGAATCATATACTATAGTTAAGTATATAACGGTAACTTTTCGAGAAATCTAGCTCATGTTTATGACAATGCATATTGTGAAGTTTAAAAAATGATTTTGGAGAAATTCCGTATTTACAAAACAGTTTTAATCCCCCAATGTCGTAAATTTTGTAGCCAGACCCGCATGAAACGGATAATGCTGGATTACCAAACACATATACAAACCAAATAACTCGTGTTTACTAGCTATTTGTTCCAAGGGCCGAAACCCGCACAATTTAGATTTGTTTGATTTATTTCTCCACCTATAGTGATGTAAAGCAAAAACTCATTAAGCGTTGCATTTTTATGAGACAATCTATACAAGCTTATTAAAATTGATGCGCAATTAAACATCAGCTGAAGCTGAGGATCTTTCTATAAATATTAGGTCAATCAAGCCATTAGTTACAATATTACATATTATTTTTTGTTTCCGGATATCAAAACAAGCCATTATATAGGAGCAGAAGGTTTTCAAAGCTGGTATTTAATTAAAACAGTAAATTATCCCTAGAACGAAAACAGTGCGAAAATTAGCTATATTGTGCACTATAACCCCACCTATCGCAAATACCAGGCGCAGCCTACTGTTCACGTCAGTCAGAGCACGAACGTCAGAAGTATGTTTTCCATCTGGCATTGCTCTACAGCAGAACGTATGATTTAAATAAGAAACTTGTCTAATCAAATAATTATAATTAACTGAGAACGTTTTAACATAGAATCAGTACCTTCAGTACAAATAAGCACTCTTATTTAGAGCATTCTTGAAGGATAGACAATTTTTTAATGTTGCGTGAAAAACGATAAGATTTTAGTTTACTTCTAAAACCTTTTAAGGTCTGTAATATTTCTTATTATACGACTTATCTATCAGGTAATCAAACTAGCTTGAAATATTTTGCTACTTTTATAGTCGAGACTCGAAGGTGCTCTAAAAACATTGAAATACATTTTCACACTTTTGGTTTATGGGATACGTTGAGATGAGGAGAAAGCTTTCTACTTGTTGACTTATGAAGAAATTGTTCTTTAGCAAAATGTCTACTTATCTTAAAATATTGCAAAATTATATAAATTCACAAATTTTTTATGTAGGGTGTTCCAAAACTACCAAAATATAAAAAATGACTGGAAGAAAAGTATCGCTATCCCTATAGTTGAAAATACGCAAAAAAGTAATGTTTCGAATCGGTTAATAACGGTTTCACGTAGTATTTATTTATTCCAAAATTTGCCACATTGATTATTAACAGAAAAAGTTTTGTCAACTTCTTATTTCGCACATAAAATTTAACTTTAAAAAATTTCTTTATTATGAATTTTTAGCAACAGTTTACATAATAAATAAAGGTGTATACACAACTTTTGAGTTTCCCAATGTTTAATGAATTTTTTATATGGAATGTGTAAAATATCATAATTACAGAAAAATAAAACGATTCTCACAAATCCACACATACCAATTTTTCTTTTTCTAAACTGCAGTAGTATTGTAGCTTCTACTTCTAATTACTGATATGTTACGCGAAAGGAATTATTTTTATAGAAAAAGGGATACAAAGATGACAGTAAAACTCGTTTTTTAGAAAGTAAACTTCAAGAACTTATAAATTGTTCCGGAGACTCCTTAAAGAGCCTAAAGCAGAAGAAGTTTACTACACAATTTAGTGCTAGGTAGGCTAAAGCGAAAAGAACTCATTCGAAATTTAGGTATCATAACAAAACCTGACTCGAAACATTTATAAGGTTTTAATCAAATATTATACCAAGCTCAACAAAAAGAGGTCGACCAGAGATATCGTTTCATCTCTGTAAGAATTAAGCTACGCCACACAAATGAGTTTACGCTTCAAAATTATTCAAAGAAATTAGTTTTGTTATTCCAACCAGAGCAAAAGAGTACAAATCCGCATTCGATAAATAAATCATTACAAAAAAAAAGAATGTGTGATGATGAAGCACTCGCTTTGGTTATAAATGCCAAGCTAAGCAAATACCAGAACAATATGATTGGAGATGTAACGGAATAGACTATAGCAATAAGATAGAGTATATAAGTCCTCAATTTATTTTAAAACCTCATTTTTCTAAAGAGAGAGAGAAATTATGTCATGAGAAACCGACTATTGCGGTTTCTCATGGCAAATCTTAAACACGAGTATTTCAAAGAAGTCGTTAAAATAGAGATATCTAATATTAGTTTTGAGAATTTTTAAAAGCTAGACAAAATAATGACTAAATAAGTATCATAAGGCCCTTTTCGTGGGAAGCGTGCCTTACTGCCTGCTTTTATTTAAAGTAAAACTAATAATAATTGAAATTTTTCATTTGGTTTATAATAGAAGCGTTTTCAAAAGTTTTTTTGGAAAAGCATTGTTTTCCCCGTCTTTTTCTAGATTTTAATTTTGGGTTTAAACATTTTTTTTGTTATTAACTTTCAGCTTTATTTTTTTTTACATTAATTCTTATCTTTTATTTTTATTGTTAGATGTTTAAGTTGTTTTTAAAAAACCAAATCTTTTATTGAAATAAACCACATGTTCGTTAAAATATCTATATTCAAGAAGATAAAACCAACTTTGTTGCAGTTTGCTGTTCTTCGAGATATATGTGGCCGCTGAATTGGTGTGATAAGATATTTGATTAATTTATATCAACAATTATATTTGATAACATAATCTACGAAGAATCGTACAGAGCACTTTTGATTTTACTTTTTATATCATAGTTAATTTCAGTAAGGCGATAGGGTTGCCCGCTATGTCTCAAATAAATAAATATATTTAATTATTTTAAATTTATAATCCCCGATTAAAATCTATAACCCTGTTACAGAGTGAAAAGTAAACACGGATTTCCTTCTTATAAGAGGATTCAAAATGCCAAGAAAAAATGATATCAATCAAGCAAGTCTAGATCAATTAGTAGCCCAGTCGCTGAAGTTAATCTACAAGCTGTTTTACACAGCCCAACGGTTGATGGAAGAACAAAAACCTATGATCAGTGAATATGTCGAAATTAAGGAATTATATTTAATTTCTAAATGGAAGTTCAGGCTTATCCATGTATAAACCGAGATTTGACAGTGACGAAAGTATATTTCGATATATGATCCCTATGCCATCCCCACAATATGGCAGACAGCCCTCCTCAACACGATTTTGCCGACCCTTAACGGTACAATTTGCTAAAGTTACCCCTGCAATATCTTTAGCGGAGAAAGTATTCATTGACGAGCAAATCCGGTTGCTAAATAGTACGGCTATTCAGATGAATAATAGATCCATAGTTGTCCATCATAAACTTATTTTTCCTAATATTGATGGAGCAATCTATAATGCGCTGCCAGATACAAAAGGTATTCAAAAGTGTTACCTTTATGAAGCTACGTTCAAGGAGATTAATCAAATCGACAAAGTTAATTTGCTACCTGTAAATACAATATTTCTAGCATTTGGTCTTTCGGTATTATGTGCGTACATATATATATATATATATATATATATATATATATATATATATATATATATATATATATATATATATATATATATATATATATATATATATATATATATATATATAATTTGTTTTCATTCCGGGATATTTGTACATCCGTAAAAATCAACATATATGTATGTATATATATATATGTTTCGTCTCAATTCTGAAAAGAACAGTTTTGAATTTCTCTCCAAATCAATGACGATTACCAATTTTACGAAGAACCAAAATCACATTTGGCATTTTCGGTGTCGGAATTGCAGAGTTAGATTCAGACAATGAATTTAGACCCCAATGCCAATTTTCCGGAACAAGCGTTCGTTTCGTTTCTTCTGTCAACCCCAAGAACCTGTACTATATTAACGAGGCCTCAAATATACTATTTTTCCATCCGTGAAGAAAACGAGAATAAAAATCAACATATATGTCCCTTTTATGTAACCCACACAATATATATATATATATATATATATATATATATATATATATATATATATATATATATATATGTTACACTATTAATTCAAAAATTCACTTTTTAAAAAAATTTTATTTATACTTTATTATATTATTTAACTTTGAAATCACTTTATACAATATCGAAACTTAAACTGACATAAAAACGGTATACAATATGAACTAACTAAATTTTACAATTCAGAGCGTTTTATATGTTTTAAAATGCTGATGCGGCACCTTCCAGCTGTGGAAATTGCAACTCGAAGGTACTGCTTACAATGCATTCCATGAAATGTTGAAATTGCTATATCCGATACCGTATGACCGGAGGTCATTGCCTACACGTGGCTATAAACGGATATAACAACTCCCCCTTTTGGTCAAAAGTTAACACCCTGTGTACACTTTTGTAAGATCATTATAATTCGTTTTCGTCTTCGTCTTCTTCTTCTTTGGTTTGAGAGTGGATAACTGTCCGTCTTCTCGCAAGGATGCTGCTTAGTCTGTCTTTCGCTGTTGTGGTCTAGGCGGAGGTGATGAACCATCATCCAATGGAGCCATGGTGATGCTGGGAAGTCTTTTACGGCGACACTTACACATTATGTACAGGACGAGCAGACTGACTAGAAGAACTATCGTGACGATCGTGAACCATGACAGATGTTTATAGACAAAAGGTTAATTGATTAACTTGTCTAGTTCTTCGGAGTATTGGTCCAATTTGTGCTGGGAAATATTGAGATCTTCTACGTCTATCTTGTTCAGTTTTAGAGGTTTAGGATCTGGAATGTGAAGCTTCGATGAAATATGTTGGCAGCACTTGTATGGGATTATCACTGGGTGGCTTTTATAAGTAACATTTTGTTACTTATCAATGAGTGCTTTGGCGTGAACTCTTGTGCTTTCTATAAAGACATTACAATATAGCTGAAGTCTAAGGGAATTGACATTGATGATACTTGTCCTGACCTCTTTTCCTTCACACTTTATTGTAACTGGTAGCGGGTTTGATACTATAATCAACCAGAAATTTTGGTCGATGTCCTTAACGTTGTATCCCTTTGCAAGAAGAAGAGATACTTGGCACGTCTGTAAATGGTTTGGTTCTCTAAGTAGCTGAGCCTCGCAAATCGCTTCACTGTCTATCGGGTAGGGTAGAACATCTGAGCAGATCTTTTGGCCTCGCCCTAGTGATTTGCAGCTTCCCAGGTTTTATATGCACCCGTTAGACTGGGGGTGATTGACACTAGAGAAAGTTAATTTTATGTTAAATAGTTCACAAAGATCTTTGAATAATGAGTTGTCAAATTCGCGTCCATAGACGCAATATATTCTTAGGGGTGTATCGAAGTGTTAGAAAAATATTAATAAGGTATTTACAATTGTCGACGCTTTTTTGTCTTCGACTGCGTAAGCCTGTGTGAATTTTGTAAGTTCGTCTCGATTCGTGAGTGCGTAATATCTCGTTGGATATTCGAAGATGTCAATGTTTATCCTTTCAAATGGGGTTTTCGGAGTTTCCGTTATGACGAGGGTTTTTTTGGCATATTTTTACCTTTTGGCATAATTCCCTTATGCAAATTAGTTTTGCCCGAATGGTAGTGTTCTAAAATTTTGGGTATTTTGTAAGCGTCTGGGGTTTTTACAACATTTTGGCAGATTTTTAATTTTATTTCTTTGTCGGCGAAAATGAATGAGAAAATTTCGAGAATAGGCAGTGCTAGGTTATTTTTCACGTAATACGTTTTGGAAGGGTCGAATTCATTTTGGGCCTTAAATAGGACATTGAACAAGTGTTGGGCTACAATTTCCGGATAAAATGGTATTGGGATAATAAAGTATTTTATGTCTTTTGCGGTTTTGCTAGAGACAATGTTAACGCTCGCGTATTTAAAATGAACGCTTTCTTCGAAGATATCTTCGATTATTTTGTAATGCATTCTTTTATTTTATTTTGACAGAAAAAGGTAATAATTAGTTTATGTGGTTTATCTAAAAGCTGTGAATTTGAAAATTCGACCTCGGAATACTCAATTATTGATTTGGTTTGGTACAGGTCTACAAACTTGTTGTATTCCTGTGTAATGTACTCATCGTCTATTTCGACGTCATTGGACTCTGGCTGGTTTTGATTTTCGTTTTCGCTATTATTTTCATTGGCTGCAAAACTGGGGAATTTTGATCGGAAACTTGCGCATTCTTGGAAATTTTTGTTTATTTTTCCCGGTTTATGTTCTGTTTTATAGTTGTATCCCTCTAATTTTAGACGCCATCGCGCAAATCTGCTTCCGGGATCTTTAATTGAAAACAACCATGTTAGTGGCCTGTGGTCCGTAATAAGCGTAAACTTTCGTCCAAAAAGATAAGGGCGGAAATGCTTTACTAATTACTCCCTTTCGATGGTTTTTGCACTACAGAATGTTCTGGATGCAAAGGCTTTTGGGAGATCTTTTCCGACTGGTCCTTGGGACAGCACAGCGCCTATTGCAAATGCGCTTGCGTCTGAGGTAAGGAGGAAATTTTCTTTAAAATTAGGGTAGATTGGAAAGGGGTCCGAAATTAGGGCTTTCTTTAATTCTTCAAATGCACTTTTACATACAGAATCAAAGAAGAATGGGATGTTCTTTTTGAGGAGTTTAGTTAATGGCTTGGATACTTTTGTAAAGTTTGGAATGAATCGGCGGTAATAACCCGCTAATCCCAGAAAAGATTTAATGTCCTTTGCGTTTTTTGGTTCTGGAAAATTTTGAATGCATTCCACTTTTGAAGGGTTAGGTTTAACACCATCTTTGGTGATGAGGTGTCCCAGATAGGCAACTTCTTTCCTTAAAAACTCGCACTTATCTGGTTGAACTTTGAGGTTTGCGTTTCGGACACGCTTAAATACTTCTTTTAGTCGGTCTGTATGCTCATGTATGGTGGGCGAGTAGAAGGTTTTATGTCGTCCATATATACAAGGCAATGCTCGTTTTGAATGCCCAAGAGAATGTTGTCCATGACGCCTTGAAACGTGGACGGGGCATTCTTTAGACTGAATGGCATGCGGACAAATTCATAGTGTCCATTGTCAACTGAAAATGCTGTCTCTGGTATGTCATCGGGATTGATCTCAATTTGATGAAAGCCGGACGCGATATCAAGCGTGGATAAATATTGACATTTACCAAGTTGGTCCAAAAGGTCTGAAATGTTTGGTAGAGGATATTTGTCATCAATACTGAGGTCATTGAGCTTTCTGTAGTCAATAAATACACGCCATTTTTGTTTCCCGAACGCATCAAATTTTTTGGGTACCACCCATACAGGTGAGGACCAAGGTGAAATGGAAGGCCGTATAATTCCCTGGTCTAACATCTTTCCCATCTGTGTTTTCCCTTCCTCTTTATGTATCTGAGGATACCTATAAGATTTTGTGAAAACGGGCTTTGAATTATTAGTTTCTATAACATGCTTGATTTCATTGGTGAAAGTTGGTTTATCACCTTCGATGTAAAATATGTCAGATTATTCTAGACAGAGATCTGTGATCATTTCCCTTTCTTCGGAATTAAGGTGCTCGGTTCTTAACTCGTTTCGAATTATCTGTATTCTGTCGATTTGATCGGCTTCGTAATTATCTTGGGTGTTTAGGTTTAGAACAACATCACTAGGGGTAAATGGTTCGATAGAAAGATCGATGGTTTTTGGCATGGCGTTGGCATTTAAAATAGAAGTCATAAATTCACCGCTTTCGTTAACATGTACAATAGCATTTGGAAAACGAACTTTTTCTTTTTCTTGAGACATTAATAGGGCGTCTGCATTTTTTAGGTAACAAATTTTTTCTGTGCGAGCGTCAATAGAAATTTTGTTGTTTATCTCGTTTGTTATTGACACTTTTTTTTGTTGTAATTGCCCCGACTTTATGCAACGGAATCGTTTTAAAGTTCGTTATTAAATTTTTTGATTTAAGATCAATAATACACTCATAATGTTCGAGAAAATCAAGTCCTAAAATTCCATCAAAATCGATATCTATGTTATAAATGTATACCTTGTGTGGGTTACCTATTTCAAAAGGGACAAGGGTCGATTCAAATATAGACAATTTCTGATTTGTTATTCCCTGAATAGTTACGTTTTCTAGTGACCTGAGGGGAAACTTTTTCACCGTATCTTCTTTAAAAATAGATATCCTTGGTCCGGTGTCAATTAAAAGTTTGAATATATTTGAGGCCTCGTTAATATAGTACAGGTTCTTGGGGTTGACAGTAAGAAACGGGTTTAAACGAACGCTTGTTCCGGAAAATTGGCATTGGGGTCTAAATTCATTGTCTGAATCTAACTCTGCAGTTCCGACACCGAGTTGATCGATTGGGTAGTGATCTCCGGAGGATGGTTTTTGAAAATGTGTTTGTGTGCCGTTTTTAGTATAATATTCTTGGTATTCCAAGTTTCTATCATCCTGAGAATATTTGTCGTAATATTGTGGTTCTTCGTAAAATTGGTAATCATAATTTACATGGTGAGCTCTTTATTGATTTGGAGAGAAATTCGAATTTCTTTGCATTAGAGGTGGACGAGATGCAGCATGACTTTGTTAAGTAGCTGCAGGTAGTCTATATTGAGACGAAAATGTGTTGGGTCTATTTTGCTGGGAAAAATAAGGCACTTGGCTAGAAGAAGGAAACTGCCTTTGATAATTTATGTTACCGTTATTTCGAGAATAACTAGGATGAGACACTGATTGGGAACGGCATTCTGCCGCTATGTGGCCGTTGCGTCCACATTTCAGACATTTTATAACTTCTAGTATTTGTTTCCTAATTGGTTGGGGAGGTTTCGGAGAAATTTGTTTATTTATTTTTTGAGTTTCGAAATATGAGAGCTGTAGTTTACTCCTAAAGCGGGAGTGAGCTTCTAAAAGATCTCTTGGATTACCTGCACGAATAATTTGGCCTAGGCGAGGTTCTAGTCTACTTAAAAGAGTATTTAGGCTCATTGTCTCAATTAGTTTGCTTTGTGCAGCTTTTTGATCATTACTTAGGTTGGAAGCTTTCTGAATTCGTGAAAGCATTTTTGCATTCAAAACCTGTAGGCGATTGTATAGTGCAAGGGCGGACTCGCCAGGTACTTGGCGGAGTTTTTGAAGGTCTTGTATAAGAGACCATAGGTCCCTCGAGTCGCCAAAATGAAGGTTTAAGAGTTGTTTCATCTCGCTATATGTTGCAGGGTTTCTTGAATTTACTAATTGCGCGGCTCTACCTTTAAGTTTGTTTTTAATGTCAATCGTTAATAACAGTTTTTGGTTAGTTGTTGCCATTTGATTAGCATAATCGTACGCGTTTAAACAGGTACGCAAGGAGATTTGATCGCCTTCAAAATCAGGCACTGTAAGGCTCAATTTCTACCTCAGCACCTTGTATCGGTTGCTGGGTAGGTGGCTGAGCTTGTTGGGTTTGTTGAGCTTGTTGAGATTGCTGGGAACGTGTCTCAGGCATTTTGCTAAATACTATTTGTTTTTAATTTTCAAAATATAAATTGGGAGAAAACAAAATATCATGCAAGTTTTGGAAAAAGAAAATTAGCGTATAAAATTCACCTTTCTTTTTAAATTTATAAAACTAAAATCAGGGAGTATGTAGAAAAATCACTTATAGAAAATCGAACAGAAACAGAATAAAAATAAGATACTACACTTAAACGGGATAATTCAATGTCACTTACGTTAGCAGGAGCATTAGTCGTCTTATTCTCTCAGGACTGCCAGGGGTTTCACTAGGAGTTCCTTCCGCAGGTATCTTCGAGTGAGGATGCCTTAAATGTGGTTCTTTTCTTCGTTAAGGGATTGAATCCTCCGTCAACAGTTAGGTTTTCCTTGTTCTGCCGACGTTAGACGAATCCTACCAACTGCGCCAATTTGTAACACTATTAATTCAAAAATTCACTTTATGAACAAAAATTATTATTTATCTTTGAAATCACTTTATACAATATCGAAACTTAAACTGGCACTGCTTAGAATGTATTCCTTGAAATCTTGAAATTGCTATATCGGATACCGTGTGACCGAAGGTCATTGCCTACACGTGGCTATAAACGGATATAAAATATATATTCATATAACATATATATTCATATAACATATATATATATACATATATATATATATATATATATATATATATATATATATATATATATATATACAAGGAATACATTCTAAGCAGTGCCAGTTTAAGTTTCGATATTGTATAAAGTGATTTCAAAGTTAAATAATAATTTTTGTTCATAAAGTGAATTTTTGAATTAATAGTGTTACAAATTGGCGCAGTTGGTAGGATTCGTCTAACGTCGGCAGAACAAGGAAAACCTAACTGTTGACGGAGGATTCAATCCCTTAACGAAGAAAAGAACCACATTTAAGGCATCCTCACTCGAAGATACCTGCGGAAGGAACACCTAGTGAAACCCCTGGCAATCCTGAGAGAATAAGACGACTAATGCTCCTGCTAACGTAAGTGACATTGAATTATCCCGTTTAAGTGTAGTATCTTATTTTTATTCTGTTTCTGTTCAATTTTCTATAAGTGATTTTTCTACATACTCCCTGATTTTAGTTTTATAAATTTAAAAAGAAAGGTGAATTTTATACGCTAATTTTCTTTCTCCAAAACTTGCATGATATTTTGTTTTCTCCCAATTTATATTTTGAAAATTAAAAACAAATAGTATTTAGCAAAATGCCTGAGACACGTTCCCAACAATCTCAACAAGCTCAACAAACCCAACAAGCTCAGCCACCTACCCAGCAACCGATACAAGGTGCTGAGGTAGAAATTGAGCCTTACAGTGCCTGATTTTGAAGGCGATCAAATCTCCTTGCGTACCTGTTTAAACGCGTACGATTATGCTAATCAAATAGCAACAACCAACCAAAAACTGTTATTAACGATTGACATTAAAAACAAACTTAAAGGTAGAGCCGCGCAATTAGTAAATTCAAGAAACCCTGCAACATATAGCGAGATGAAACAACTGTTAAACCTTCATTTTGGTGACTCGAGGGACCTATGGTCTCTTATACAAGACCTTCAAAAACTCCGCCAAGTACCTGGCGAGTCCGCCCTTGCACTATACAATCGCCTACAGGTTTTGAATGCAAAAATGCTTTCACGTATTCAGAAAGCTTCCAACCTAAGTAATGATCAAAAAGCTGCACAAAGCAAACTAATTGAGACAATGAGCCTAAATACTCTTTTAAGTAGACTAGAACCTCGCCTAGGCCAAATTATTCGTGCAGGTAATCCAAGAGATCTTTTAGAAGCTCACTCCCGCTTTAGGAGTAAACTACAGCTCTCATATTTCGAAACTCAAAAAATAAATAAACAAATTTCTCCGAAACCTCCCCAACCAATTAGGAAACAAATACTAGAAGTTATAACATGTCTGAAATGTGGACGCAACGGCCACATAGCGGCAGAATGCCGTTCCCAATCAGTGTCTCATCCTAGTTATTCTCGAAAGAACGGTAACATAAATTATCAAAGGCAGTTTCCTTCTTCTAGCCAAGTGCCTCATTTTTCCCAGCAAAATAGACCCAACACATTTTCGTCTCAATATAGACCACCTGCAGCTACTTAACAAAGTCATGCTGCATCTCGTCCACCTCTAATGCAAAGAAATTCGAATTTCTCTCCAAATCAATAAAGAGCTCACCATGTAAATTATGATTACCAATTTTACGAAGAACCACAATATTACGACAAATATTCTCAGGATGATAGAAACTTGGAATACCAAGAATATTATACTAAAAACGGCACACAAACACATTTTCAAAAACCATCCTCCGGAGATCACTACCCAATCGATCAACTCGGTGTCGGAATTGCAGAGTTAGATTCAGACAATGAATTTAGACCCCAATGCCAATTTTCCGGAACAAGCGTTCGTTTAAACCCGTTTCTTACTGTCAACCCCAAGAACCTGTACTATATTAACGAGGCCTCAAATATATTCAAACTTTTAATTGACACCAGAGCAAGGATATCTATTTTTAAAGAAAATACGGTGAAAAAGTTTCCTCTCAGGTCACTAGAAAACGTAACTATTCAGGGAATAACAAATCAGAAATTGTCTATATTTGAATCGACCCTTGTCCCTTTTGAAATAGGTAACCCACACAAGGTATACATTTATAACATAGATATCGATTTTGATGGAATTTTAGGACTTGATTTTCTCGAACATTTTGAGTGTATTATTGATCTTAAATCAAAAAATTTAATAACGAACTTTAAAACGATTCCGTTGCATAAAGTCGGGGCAATTACAACAAAAAAAAGTGTCAATAACAAACGAGATAAACAACAAAATTTCTATTGACGCTCGCACAGAAAAAATTTTTAAATTAACATGTTACCTAAAAAATGCAGACGCCCTATTAATGTCTCAAGAAAAAGAAAAAGTTCGTTTTCCAAATGCTATTGTACATGTTAACGAAAGCGGTGAATTTATGACTTCTATTTTAAATGCCAACGCCATGCCAAAAACCATCGATCTTTCTATCGAACCATTTACCCCTAGTGATGTTGTTCTAAACCTAAACACCCAAGATAATTACGAAGCCGATCAAATCGACAGAATACAGATAATTCGAAACGAGTTAAGAACCGAGCACCTTAATTCCGAAGAAAGGGAAATGATCACAGATCTCTGTCTAGAATAATCTGACATATTTTAGATCGAAGGTGATAAACCAACTTTCACCAATGAAATCAAGCATGTTATAGAAACTAATAATTCAAAGCCCGTTTTCACAAAATCTTATAGGTATCCTCAGATACATAAAGAGGAAGGGAAAACACAGATGGGAAAGATGTTAGACCAGGGAATTATACGGCCTTCCATTTCACCTTGGTCCTCACCTGTATGGGTGGTACCCAAAAAATTTGATGCGTTCGGGAAACAAAAATGGCGTGTATTTATTGACTACAGAAAGCTCAATGACCTCAGTATTGATGACAAATATCCTCTACCAAACATTTCAGACCTTTTGGACCAACTTGGTAAATGTCAATATTTATCCACGCTTGATATCGCGTCCGGCTTTCATCAAATTGAGATCAATCCAGATGACATACCAGAGACAGCATTTTCAGTTGACAATGGACACTATGAATTTGTCCGCATGCCATTCAGTCTAAAGAATGCCCCGTCCACGTCTCAAGGCGTCATGGACAACATTCTCTTGGGCATTCAAAACGAGCATTGCCTTGTATATATGGACGACATAAAACCTTCTACTCGCCCACCATACATGAGCATACAGACCGACTAAAAGAAGTATTTAAGCGTGTCCGAAACGCAAACCTCAAAGTTCAACCAGATAAGTGCGAGTTTTTAAGGAAAGAAGTTGCCTATCTGGGACACCTCATCACCAAAGATGGTGTTAAACCTAAGCCTTCAAAAGTGGAATGCATTCAAAATTTTCTAGAACCAAAAAACGCAAAGGACATTAAATCTTTTCTGGGATTAGCGGGTTATTACCGCCGATTCATTCCAAACTTTACAAAAGTATCCAAGCCATTAACTAAACTCCTCAAAAAGAACATCCCATTCTTCTTTGATTCTGTATGTAAAAGTGCATTTGAAGAATTAAAGAAAGCCCTAATTTCGGACCCCTTTCCAATCTACCCTAATTTTAAAGAAAATTTCCTCCTTACCTCAGACGCAAGCGCATTTGCAATAGGCGCTGTGCTGTCCCAAGGACCAGTCGGAAAAGATCTCCCAAAAGCCTTTGCATCAAGAACATTCTGTAAACTAAATATTTCACCATCGAAAACAAACAAACAAACAAACAACAAAAGTATGCTTTATTGCCGCAGAAAAATTCTACAATTTTATGGACAAAGCAAAATATACCTAAAAATAAGACATATCAAAACATTAATCGAAAATAATTTCGACAAGTCAGTGCTTTTATTTTTAAAATGTAAATTATCAATTTACCAAATCGTAAAACACACGTTAGAATATAGCATAACATTGCAAACAGTAAATGAATCATGATAACCTTATAAAAGTAAACAAACACACATGTACGAGGTGAATAATTTCGATGACATTGAAATCAAAATTGCAACTATGCGACCTTAAACTCTATGTTATTATAGTTATACAAATAATTGTGATGTTAAACAGAAGGTATATTGAACTAGTGCAGAATGTAGTATACAAAAAGAATTAAATTGTTTTTAATCCAATACCTAACAAAAATAATTAAGTTTTAAGTGAATGTTCGACAGTTCTTTTCCCTATATAATGATTTACAAAATTCTATGCTATGAGTTAGGACATGACTCACAAAAGATTTAAGTAAACAAGCGAGTTTAGTGACAATTTAAAGAGACTTACTCACTGAAAAAAAAATCATTAACGCTGTAAAGTGGTCTCTCAATGAGGTATGCTTTGGTGTTTTTTCGAAATTGTGCAAGCATAGGGATAGATTTTAAATGTACTGGCAGATTGTTGTAAAGTTTTATGGCGTTGTAAATAATTGATTTTTTTATTAATTCTGTGGAAGGAATGGGAAGATAAATATCATGCCTAGAGTTTCTGGTAGGGTATACATGTTGTGGCCTTTCTGGGAGGGTGTTTATATGTTTTCTCAGCAAACATACCGTTTCCAAAATAAATAATGCAGGAAGTTTTAATATTTCATGTTTTTTGAAATAGTATTGGCAGTGAGCTCTATTATTTAGACCAAACAAATAACGAATGGCTCTCTTTTGAAGCATAAAAATACTACGAAATTGCTCGGTGGTACAGCAGCCCCAAAAGGGAAGGCCATAGCGGAGGTGGGATTCAAATAAAGAGAAATAAGTAAGTCTGGCAGAAGGAACGTCTAGTTCTTTTGAAACTGATCGAATGGCGAAGCAGGCGGTAGAAAGTTTTTTAGTTAAGGTGTCAATATGATTAGACCATTTTAGGTTGCTATTTATATTTAAACCCAGGAATTTAACCGACTCTACGTATTCAATATTGCTGTTATGTACCTGAAGTGGTTGTAAAGTTCCCTTATAAGATAACGCCACCGTTTTATCGACGTTAAAACAAAGCATATTGGAATCGGACCAAGCCTTAATTATAACCAAGTCTTTGGAGATACTAGAGTGTAAAGACGTTGTATCAAAATCACTCCATGTTATGCTTGTGTCATCAGCAAAAAGGGAGATTCTTCCATTAATTTTAAGGTTCGTGATATCATTAATGTATAACAAAAAAAGAATAGGTCCCAAGACTGAACCTTGAGGAACTCCACTTGTAATCAACTTACAATCAGAATCGGAACCATTAGCCCTTACAAGTTGTTGCCTTTTTCCAAGATAAGATTTGAACCAATTTAAAGAAGTACCACGAATTCCATAAAAATGTAGTTTGTTTATCAGAATTTCATGACTAACACAATCAAAGGCTTTCGCATAGTCACAAAAAACTGAGGCAGTTGGGTGGTTGTTATTGAGAGATGAGTAGACGCCTCTAAGCAACGTGAACATGGCGTCACTGGTGCACTTGTTGGGTAGAAATCCGAACTGCTCCGGGGATATTATCTGATGTTTCAGGAGAAATGGCATAAGACGGTTCTTCAGTAGCCTTTCGATGATTTTTGATAGCACTGGTAGTAGTGCAATTGGGCGATAATTGCAAGAGTTAGTTTTTTCGCCGCCTTTATGAAGTGGAATAATTATAGCTGTTTTAAGGCAATCAGGGAATACACCTTTTATAAAGGACTCATTTATTAATGTTGTAAGGGCCTCTATGACTGGGAGTGGCAAGTTCAGGAATATTCTAATTGATAGGCCATCAGTGCTACACGAAGATTTACTTTTAATATTATGTATTACCTTCAATAGTTCAGTGTTGCTAACGGGACTTAAGAAAAAGCTATCAGCTAAATTTTTTGAAGGAGGGAGAAACGAAAGAGGGTCCAAACTTGGCGAGATACTAGAGGTGACATTTTTGCTTACATTAATAAAATAATCATTTAGATCATTAGCCCCTGGCAAGTTCTGAGTCACAGGGTTTGATTTGTTTCTGAGGTTATTGATGATGGACCAGGTTTCTTTTGAAACGTTATTAGAGTTTGTTAGACGTTTTCGGTAGTGTAATTTTTTTGCTGACTTAATAAGAGTAGTGTAGATCCTCCTATAATTAGAGATATAGTCGAGAATAAGAAAGGAGTCGGTGAATTTTTTTATATATGAGAGCGAGCGCATATTTTTAGCAGAAATTCGTATTCCTTTCGTGGTCCACGGTTTATGCCGCTTAGGTTTGATATTCTTAAGCGGGAAGGCCTTGTTAAAAGCACTTAAAGTTTTATTTAAAAAAGTTCTGAAGTTTGTGTTGACATTATCAGATTCAAAATTCCAATTGGTGTTAAAGCAAATATTATGAAATACTGAGAAATTTGCGGCCGAGAAAATTCTGCCCCGATGGCGAGATCTTGGTAAGGGCCTAATAGGTAAACTAAACCTGGAAATTACCGCCTCGTGATCGGAAAGACCTGAGTTATAGACCTGTGATTGCACCTCTGATGGAGAAAAATCAGACGCCATGTAATCGATGATAGAAGAAGAGTTTTTTGAAATTCTAGTTGGCGAGGATACATGCATTGAAAGACCGAAAGAGTCGAATATAGAAATTAGATATTTCTGGATGGCACAAACAGTAGCATAGTCAATATTAAAGTCTCCGCATAGAATTTTTTTACCTTTAATCGGTAGGCTGTCTAGCAAACTTACCAGGCTATTTAAAAATGATTGTACATCAGAGTTTGGTGATCTATAAATACAAATTACATAAAGATCAAGGTTTTGATTATATACTATAGAGAATTCAAAAGAGCTATCCGCTAACAAATGATCATATTTAGATACCGACATGAAATCTCCATTTAGGGATAGAATCAGTGTTCCCCCATGAGCTGAGTTTTTTCTGTCATATCTAGCTACTGTGGTATACCTCTCAATATAAAAGGGTTCGTTTAGATTCAGCCAGTGCTCAGTAATTGCAACAAGTTGGGGGAACTCCAATTCTTCCAGAAATAGGTACAACTCGTCAGTTTTATTTCTTAGAGAAGCAATATTAATTAGAACCATATTAAGACTAGTAACAACAGGAAGTTTTGAGGAATCTAGTTCCTCAGGACACGTCGTGTTTTCTAAAAATTTTTTTTGGGAGAATTGCTGGTAAAATAATTTTTATGGCATTCTCTGGTCCTCTGAAGATGAATCGATCTCTCCGAAGATATGTAGGATCCATAGGCTGCAAGATCCGCTTCCACTTCTGCTGCGTTAAATCCGTAAGCAGCATGAAAATCGAAATATATCTTGTGTAGGGTTCTATAATCTATAGGAATGCCTTCAGAAGCCAAAAACAGCCTGGTGCTTGTATTTGTAAACCCTTCAAAGTGAATTGGCGCAGGTTGGTCGTGCAGGAAGGCGAGATATAACTTGAAGGCCTTTAAAATGGCTGGTTCTCTTAGTCTAGACATGAGGAAACGGTTATCAGAACTTTTTTCGGTTCGCGTAAGCTTCACTGTTGGGGGAGACATTGGATCAAAAATAGGTTCTTGGTCAGTAGGAGCTTTCTTGGAAAGACTATAGCAGTTGTCGCTCAACAAGACATCTGCTTTGCAGGCAGCAATGGCCTCTTTGTCAGAAGATATTATAGTGCCCTTTTGAGAAATTGGAGAGGAGACAACCAGTGAACTGACGGAGCTCGAGTTGGTGGGCAGTTTTTTCGGTGTGGAGGGAGGTGGGAGGTTCGGTGTAGATTTTTCTGTAAGTTCGGATACAGCTGACCGTTTTATTACTACGCCATGTGGCCATAGATTGCTGTCTAAAAGCTTTTCAGCTGACTTTTTTGACTGAGTTCCAATTTTAAAATCAATGTTTGAGATATGATTTATTATGATTGAAAGGGAGTAATTAGTAAAGCATTTCCGCCCTTATCTTTTTGGACGAAAGTTTACGCTTATTACGGACCACAGGCCACTAACATGGTTGTTTTCAATTAAAGATCCCGGAAGCAGATTTGCGCAATGGCGTCTAAAATTAGAGGGATACAACTATAAAACAGAACATAAACCGGGAAAAATAAACAAAAATTTCCAAGAATGCGCAAGTTTCCGATCAAAATTCCCCAGTTTTGCAGCCAATGAAAATAATAGCAAAAACGAAAATCAAAACCAGCCAGAGTCCAATGACGTCGAAATAGACGATGAGTACATTACACAGGAATACAACAAGTTTGTAGACCTGTACCAAACCAAATCAATAATTGAGTATTCCGAGGTCGAATTTTCAAATTCACAGCTTTTAGATAAACCACATAAACTAATTATTACCTTTTTCTGTCAAAATAAAATAAAAGAATGCATTACAAAATAATCGAAGATATCTTCGAAGAAAGCGTTCATTTTAAATACGCGAGCGTTAACATTGTCTCTAGCAAAACCGCAAAAGACATAAAATACTTTATTATCCCAATACCATTTTATCCGGAAATTGTAGCCCACTTGTTCAATGTCCTATTTAAGGCCCAAAATGAATTCGACCCTTCCAAAACGTATTACGTGAAAAATAACCTAGCACTGCCTATCCTCGAAATTTTCTCATTCATTTTCGCCGACAAAGAAATAAAATTAAAAATCTGCCAAAATGTTGTAAAAACCCCAGACGCTTACAAAATACCCAAAATTTTAGAACACTACCATTCGGGCAAAACTAATTTGCATAAGGGAATTATGCCAAAAGGTAAAAATATGCCAAAAAAACCCTCGTCATAACGGAAACTCCGAAAACCCCATTTGAAAGGATAAACATTGACATCTTCGAATATCCAACGAGATATTACGCACTCACGAATCGAGACGAACTTACAAAATTCACACAGGCTTACGCAGTCGAAGACAAAAAAGCGTCGACAATTGTAAATACCTTATTAATATTTTTCTAACACTTCGATACACCCCTAAGAATATATTGCGACTATGGACGCGAATTTGAACTCATTATTCAAAGATCTTTGTGAACTATTTAACATAAAATTAACTTTCTCTAGTGTCAATCATCCCCAGTCTAACGGGTGCATATAAAACCTGGGAAGCTGCAAATCACTAGGGCGAGGCCAAAAGATCTGCTCAGATGTTCTACCCTACCCGATAGACAGTGAAGCGATTTGCGAGGCTCAGCTACTTAGAGAACCAAACCGTTTACAGACGTGCCAAGTATCTCTTCTTCTTGCAAAGGGATACAACGTTAAGGACATCGACCAAAATTTCTGGTTGATTACAGTATCAAACCCGCTACCAGTTACAATAAAGTGTGAAGGAAAAGAGGTCAGGACAAGTATCATCAATGTCAATTGATGATACTTGATGCCAGGGGTTTCACTAGGTGTTCCTTCCGCAGGTATCTTCGAGTGAGGATGCCTTAAATGTGGTTCTTTTCTTCGTTAAGGGATTGAATCCTCCCTCAACAGTTAGGTTTTCCTTGTTCTGCCGACGTTAAACGAATCCTACCAACTGCGCCAATTTGTAACACTATTAATTCAAAAATTCACTTTATGAACAAAAATTATTATTTAACTTTGAAATCACTTTATACAATATCGAAACTTAAACTGGCACTGCTTAGAATGTATTCCTTGAAATCTTGAAATTGCTATATCGGATAACGTGTGACCGAAGGTCATTGCCTACACGTGTCTATAAACGGATATAACATATATATACATATATATATATATATATATATATATATATATACATATATATATATATATATATATATATATATATATATAACTTTTCTTCACAAAAATGACAAGCTGGGAGAGAACAAATCGCTTATTGCAAAATTCGAATTCAAAAGGAATTTCGTGAAAAGATGGGATTAAAATTTGACAGGCCCAAACCAAGATTTAGAGCTCCAATGATGGCAATACTGCTCGGCGATTTTTTGGCAATCCTGATTTGCCAGCGGAAATCACTGGCGGTGATGAGCAATTAAATAAATATTTTCACATTATTTTGATTGTTTTATCCAGTGGATATTACATATTATATACTTTAAAATTTTGGACCTTTTGTCTTAAAAATAAATTTAACTACTTTTATTTTTACCCACTTAAAATTCCAGCAGCTAGATGTTAATAGCCAAGCAAAAGACACTTGTATTTTTACTGTACTATTACAAGTAGTACAGATATTGCCTTGGCGGAACAGGTTCAATCTATAAGAATAACCTCAGGTTAAATCTCGTCCCTCAATAATGATTAAATAAAAGCTGTATAGTTATTATTATTATTAGGTTATGTATGTACAATATCTCTAAAATTTTGTAATTTCTATTAAATAATATCTTTCGTGTTGTGTTTCGGTAGAAATGTGTCTAAATTATACATTATTTTGTTTCTTGTGAAATACCCGAATTAAATAAACTTAAAAATCGTCTAGGAGGGTCTATATATGTATATTCCCTAAATTCCAAATTTGCAGTGCGGTCCTTTATCTGAGTTTATAATATTATTATAAAATCCCTTTATTGATGTTATAAGTGCAAAATTCAGGCGCAACTATATTTGAATCAATGCCAAATTTTGGTGCATCTTGCTCCTATGTGCGTCGCAGTTGGTCAGTTTGCAGTATAGTGTTCTATTAAATAAATAACATATACAATTCAAAAACCAAAAATGACACTGAAGGACCCGGACCTCTATGGTTATGGATAATGGGTATCTGTGTAACTTTGTTAACTTTTTGGTATAATTATAGTTTCTGTCATCTTTTTCAGAAATTAACATTGCCATACCCACTGTGTATACTACAGGGTATCAAAATATGAGGTCCGACCTAATTGTCACTTGAAGCTTCAGTGCATATAATCACAGAAAATTCACTGTATCTATGAGATTAGAAAATAATATATTTTGAATTAAAATACCCTGACCTACGGTAAAAATAATATATTCTTATATATTATACAGAGTATATCAGGCTGTTTTCACTATATAATACATGATAATTATTAGTGTCATTAGAGCGTTAAAATAAAGTTAATAGCTATTATTTTTGTTCCTTAATCAGTATAAGTAACTCCACAAATTAAAAGGTAGTTAGCCGTTCACGTTGACTTCTGTTTTAGCAAATTACTATTAGAATTATCAAAGCTAAAAAGTCACCTTGAAAACATTTATTTTAGACGTAAAAACTGCCATAAAATATATTTTTAACACTTTACCTATAAACATAATTTGACTCGAATATCTAGAAGGCGTAATCGACTTTTACTTTAAGGATTACAGACTCTGGGTTTTTCTGCTTAGTCTCTCTGTGATTTATTTTTTGCTTTTTGGATTTTCGTCGTTTTAGAAATTTAATACATTTTATAAGAGGACATTGAAGAGTCTTTAGTTTTTAAATAAGCAATTAATTATATGAAAGCTAAAAAAATATCTAACTAATTTACTGCAAAGACGTTCTTACTTTTACTAAAGGTATTTTTTCGTCGTCGATAAATAAGATCTTAAAAATAAATTGCGATATCTTTTAAAATTGAAATTGTAGTACGACCATTAATTTTATATTTCTTAGACCTTCAATTTTTTTTAAAAACTAACTCTTCTCTTTTATATGTTTCCAAGACCTAAAGATTAATTACTACAAACATCAACATATATTGAAAATAAAACATCAATTTAAATACAAAGTTACAATCAGTGGACCAAAGCAAAATATCACAATATTTCAAAATGTTTGCTGAGCAATTTTTTTAAATAAATTTTGATTTTTGCTGCCACATTTTACTGTAATCACTGTGAAAATGCGTTCTTGACGATGTTCTACCTACAGCTGAGATAGCAGCTACGCAACTATTACTTGAAAAATCCTGTACTTCCTAGCATAAAGAGTTCCAAATTTTTGAAAGTGGATGCGTTTAAAAAAAGTAAAAGGAACCGATGAAAACGTCTTGTTGGCTTATTTTCTGCTACAGAAAAAAACTAGCTCATCCTTACAAAACAAAATCGAAATAACTAAAAAACTTCAAGATTCTAGCAAACCATCAAGCAATTGTATCGGCCAGATAGAACCATTATTTTCTTCTACTGGAAACATCGAAGATTTGACAATATCGACTTCTTCTAAAACTATTCCATTCTCATTTAATAATAATAATAATAATAAATGACGGGTTCTTGAAAAGAATTATGCCCAGGGAATTTGACAAATTGAAATATGTATTTGAAAGATTACCTCTTTTTAATAGTTCCAATAAACAAACATTTATGGATGAACTGCTTTTTTTCAAATAAGAATCACAAAAACTAAGTATTTGGAAGGTTGCACTTGTTTTTGGACTATCGCTAAAAATATAATTTTGACAATATATAACGTAAAATATCAATTATATAATGCTTTATAATACAAAAATGTATTATCTCTAACTCAAATTACCTAACTAATATATTAGATATTCTAAAGCGTTGACCATCTTTGATAGTCGCTACACACAATTCAGAATTTAGCTCGATTAAACTACGATTTCTTAACAAGTGCTCCTAATTTGTGAACACGTTTGTTTAAGGTGAATCTAAAATTAACGTAAGTATTAAATGATACTTATTAACTGGTACATTAAATATAATGCTTTAATTTATTTATTATGCTAAAATTTTATATTTTATTTAAAATAATGTTATAATTAATAAAAAATGGTTGGTCGGAATAGGAACAGTCATTATATATAATTTCTTTTTTATCGACCTGTGGGTCAGAATCAGGAGAGTGCACTATTTTATTTTTTTCTAAATGTTTTATTTATTGAAAGAATATTAAAGAACAGTGACTATTTTTTCATATAAATAACAACTTTTAGAATTTATAGAGCTATTACGGACCACCTAAATGTATTTATATTCCTTCATTAAGAATGTATAAAAATAGTAAAATTTGTAGTTTAAACGTCGAAGGTTATATTTTTGTCCGATATAAATTTGCAAATAATAATATCAAATTGGCGCCAATACTTATAATAAAAACGTTTTCTAATACAGATTATGCGTTATTATCCCAATATGATAACAAATTTTGCCCAGTCTGAAAATTTTATTTAAAACGATAAAAAAAAGGTCGGTAAATAGGACTTAAATTTTTTTCGGTTTCCTATGACCGACCAACGGTCGGTAAAACGTACGTCCATGATTTCGGCTGTCTTTATTATCGACTCGTCAGTCGAAATTTGGCGCAAAACTTTTGGCAATGTATAGCTCTCTTAAAAATTAATGGGGATTTCGGACTTTCCCTTTTGAACCAATTAATATTGATTATTCTAAATTACTTCTT
Source organism: Kuschelorhynchus macadamiae (assembly GCA_030620095.1). Lineage (NCBI taxonomy): Eukaryota > Metazoa > Arthropoda > Insecta > Coleoptera > Curculionidae > Kuschelorhynchus > Kuschelorhynchus macadamiae. Next base: position 1,216,115 of record JAUTXW010000070.1, read on the forward strand.
CCAGTAGCAACGAATAATATGCCAAAATAGAATTCAGCTGATTGTGCATCAGATCCTTCCATTACTTTCTCACAAAAAGATCGATAGATGAATCCAAGGAAACTTAAAGAATTTCGAAACAGCGAATCGATTTGGAGTGGTCCAATAGAGAACAAGAATTTGTTCTATTTTTAGAAAATGGTAAAGGAAAAAGGAACATCAGCTATTGTTCCAAATGATGATGTTATTACTGCGCACGACACTACGATAATCAATACTTTACCACTTCTGGATGTCGATTACGTAGATCTAGGCTTGAATTATTCCGACAATTTGCGTATGGACTTGGCAAACGAAGAGTTAATCGATGATCGTGATTTAACGGCATCTACACCACAAAAACATGGTAAAATTAAAATTCTGAAATATGAGTTCATAATCCCGCTGAATCAAGTAATATTTTATAGAAACGTAATATTTTTAGTTTACTTATATAACATTTACTTTTTAGCTTCAAGACCCCGTAAATAAAGTGATAGCTGTGTCCATACGTCCCCTAATTCCCCAGTTACCGTTTCTCCAAACCTTGCCAACAAAGATTTGTGTCTGAACACAAAAGAATTATCTGTTAAAGGAAAGAATGTTAGCGATCACCAATGTACTTTTAAAAAGTAAATACTTATAATTAGTAAGTGTTATGTGTCAATCATGTCCCAAAATATATGAACTCAATTTATTTATTATCCTCTGTTTTTAGATGCAAAGTTCATTGACAATAAAATTCTTGATGCCTGTAAGTCAACCACGAAGGGCAAAGGCTTTAAAGAGCCAACTAATGCGCTTGAAGAAATATTAAAACTCCAGAAGCTCTTTTACCTTGAAACACAATTTAAGACTTACCTCTAAGCCCATTTGACAACTTTATTGATTTTGAAAAGAATAACACCTACAGTTGCTACATCGAAAGAATATATAAAATACCAGAAAAAGATAGATGCAGAAAAAAAGAATGAAGAAGAAAAATCAGAGAGGGCGAAAAAAAGAACAACCTAAGTAACAAACGAAAAAAATCAGAAAAGTAGACAAATCTAAACCAAATATGACGATAGATAATAATGGCACATAGCATTAGCTGACATGCATTAGCGAGATAATGCATGTCACTGTAATGTATGAAGAAAAGTATTTTCCTGGTTTGATCATTGATTCAAGTTCTAATGATATAGTTGTAAAAATAACGGCAAGGAGTGGTGTCAATTGGAAGTGGCCCAAGAAAAATGATATATTTACATACAGTTCAAATGAAATCATATGTAAAATAAATCCACTAAAGTTACCGCCGAGGCATTTATTGTGTACCTGAAATTGATGACCTTGAGAGGGGTTAAGAAAGCAATTTGTTCCCAATGCAATATAGTTATAAGAGTTTTTTGTTTTTTACTTAGATTTGACTTGTTGACGAATTGTTAAATCCTTTTTTGCAATGTTTTTTGTTTTTTTTTATAAACTGAATTATTATAATATTTTGTATTATATTAACACAAACTAAATAAACTAAATAACAATTAAAAAATCAAGGTAAGCATGAGTGATATTCTGCATAAAAATGGCACTCGGTAATAGAAGCCAAAATGGACGATAATAAGAACATCACCTAGGAACGGTCTGTAAAAGTACAGATCAGAAGTTTCAGATAAAAAAAATATTTATTTTTTTTTTCGATAAAAAGATCAATTTTTCCGTTATTTCTTAATCCCTATTTTTTAAAAATATTTCAAACTTCAAACTAAAAATATTGGAAATTTCAGTTTTTATTTACAAACTTTGATATTAAAAGACACATTTAACTTACTGTTTTCTTTTTTTATGCAAATAGCGAATTTTCTGTATTAAACTAATAAAAATAATTATAAAAAGACGTAAAATAAACTTTTTAGTTTTTCTTGCCTTAATGACATAAAAAATTGGAGAACCCTCGAAAAACGGCCGGCCAGCAAATTTTCCTTCATGTTGGCGTCTTGACATTATGAAAAACTAACTAGATACAACTTTAAAAAGAAACATTAATTGATACAAATTAATTATGGACACTTTTGTTACATACATAGGTGACTCAGTACCAGCAGGAGAGCGAACGCACTAGGTTAGGTCCCGTAGGTATCATCGTTAAAGCCCTAACAGAAAAGGTGGACAACATCTCAGGGGGCTGATGCCGAATGTTAGACTTCCGCAAGTAATGCACTTGGCTGTTGATTACTGACTTTTATTGTGTTGGGGTTTTATTGACCAGTGCCAGGTACCAATTCACCTACTATCACCCCCCGCACTTTCGTCTTCCCGCACACCCTGCCTTTTTATGCCCACTGTGACCAAAAAAATCTATTCAAAAATACTCAATTTCGACGGCCAGATCTGAAGACGCTTTTTTTTGTCGTCGTGTGTTATAAAGGATGACTTTTTTTTTGGTCGTGGTTTATTTTTCCTACGTGTTCCTTTCGCCAGTCAGTTATTTTAGTGTGAGTTTTACTTTGGCGCCCTTATTTGTTATTATGACTTCAGATTCGCGATCAGGACCCCAAAAAAGTATAAAATTACCGAAACATTCTGTTATTTTGGGTTTTTTTTATTTGTATATCATTATATTTATTTGCTATGTTAGGTTTGCTGTAAAGAAAGCGCGCGGTAATCCCCTTATTCTTGTAAAATACCTTTCAAGATGCTTACTATAATGTATGTTTGGCAACATTGTAAGACAGTATTTCTTAAATATGTCATAACAAGGAGTTTTCGCATCAAAATGTAGTGAAAATATCGAACCTCTTTTTTTTGGTAATAGAAGTGGTTCATCCATTTATTTTTTCTTTTAAAATTGTTAAAATTGAAAGAAGGTAAACTTTATATTTTATGTTCATAAATTACCAACTTCCGTGGATATAGCCACTAATGATCGTTATTTCGATCTTCTCAACACAATTAATTATATTGTCATTTTGGCACCTGCCAACCTCAGTTCGTATTAAATAATGAATTTTTGTAATAGAAGAGTGGTTCTTCCATTATTTTTTCTTCTAAAATTGTTGAAATTGAAAGAAGGTAAACTTTATTTTATATTCAAAAATTATCAACTTCCGTGGGTATAATTCTTTACAAGATCCAACGCTTGAAAACTTTAAAGATTTTATTTTTGGTAATCTATTAGTGGGTTATGATTTAGAGTCCACTAATGTGTTAATGCCTAGTTTACTTATCTGAGATGACTAATAATAACTTTATAACTGCAAGTGATAGATAAACTAAATTTATTTTCTGGCCTATCAAAATCAAAATGACACATTTTTTTGAGCCGAGTATGCTAGTGTATTCAGTATGGTCCTATGACTGTAGTCTTAAAGCAACGAGAAAACGACTGCCTTTCGGGAATATTTTTTAACAAAATTTGCACAATATTTGACTTAAATGAAGCCAGAAGATAAAGTTTTATATGTTGTTCGAATCGAAAACAACTATTATGAGACACGCCGTGGTATCAGCCTCGGCTGGCAACTCATCTGCTAATATTCACGGCTAATCTCATAATCGTTATTTCGATCTTTGCAACACAAATAATTATATTATCATTTTGGCACCTGCCAACCTCAGTTCGTATTAAATAATGAAGACTAAAACACATAATTTTTTTTTGGTCCATAGGAATTAGAGAGTGGTGAAATAATTTTTACTCATGCATTTTTACATGCTATATAAATATATTTGTAAATTGGTAACTCTTTTTAATATTCTGATATTATGTAAATTCTTTTTGTACTTAAAATACTAGGAAGTTCTAGTTTCCGACATAAAATCAATACCAGATAAATTGTTAAAATGTAATTTAAAGGACTTCGAACTAATAAAAGAGATGCATAATCCGTGTTGGTGTTCATCCTTTTCACTTTCGTATAATCAAGCACAACGAGGCCGGTACTTGTATCGGATTTATCAGATATTTCTGCACACTCCGCCGGAAGCTTAGCATCCTACCGATTTAGGACATTTAAAAGAGATTTTATACTGCAATTTTGATTCATTTACATGTGAATAGAAGTCAGGATAAAGCCTGGCTATGACAGTTCTATCGAGAATAGATTTTTACTCGAATCGATAGGAACATAAGAGAAATAAATACGACAATACAACAGGAGCGAAAACGGATCGTTTTATTCTGATTTATTCATACTAACATTTTATATTTTTTGGAAACGTAAGTACAATTTTTTGTATTATTTACTATACATTTATTTTTTTAACGTATACTTAAAATAATATTTTTCTCATTACACTGAATAATTAATTTTTAAAAATTAGTTTCGCCTGGAGCGGACTCATTACACAAACATTTTTTCAAATATGTTTAAGATTTTATTAGACATTTTTATTACTTCCGATGTAGATTTCAGGGTTCCCAGATGCCGAAAAACATATTTTCTTGATTCTGTCGGTCTATCTGTCTGTCTGTCGGACTGTAGATCTGTTCGCGTCAAAGCGAAAAAACTATTTACCCGATTAACTCCAAATTTTGGTCAAAAATTAAGGGTCATGTGAGGATGACCTGGTAAGATTTTGGTAAAACTCCAATATGGCAAAAAAAATACGGCCTAGTGAAATTAAAAAAAATTATTAGTAAAAAACACGTATTACGTAAGAATCAACTGGTAAAAGATTGGTGCGAATCCAAGGTGGCAGAACACAATGGCGTTTTAATAAAATATTTAAAAATTCATCCTGAAAAAACCACGTAATGGACTGATTTCAAATTCTGTGGCATAAATAATTGTGGTATAGAGATGAAGTAGTAAAACTGTGGTGCTAATTCAAGATCGCGAAACAAAATGACGATCAAATAAAATATTTGTAATCGTGAAAAAATCACCCTCTCAGGTTTTACATATTTTCAGCTTTTAGCGTCCTTAGATGCAAAACGTATGTTTTATCAATTCCGTAGGTCCGTCTGGCGGTTTGTCTGTCTGTTTTTCAGTTCGCGGCACAGCTTAAAAACTACTCCTCAGATTGACTTCAAATTTTATAGGCAAGAATTAAGGGTCATATGGGGATTAACTGGTAATATTTTGGTAAAAATCCAATATGCCGGAACAAGATGGTGACCTAGTGAAACGTTAAAAAAATCATTACTAAATAGACTAATCATCCAAGTGTTACATAGGAATGATCTGGTAACTTTTTGGAATGGATATAAGTTAGCAAGAGAAAATGGCAACCTAATAAAAGATTTAAAAAATCTGCCTGAAAAAATACTTCTCATTAGATTAATTTTAAATTTTGCGCAAGCATTAAATGTGATTTATATCACACTCTATATCAAAGTTGTGGTACGAATTCAAGATGGAGGAACAAAATGACGAACAAATATTTTTTTTAAAATGAACGTAAAAAAATCTTGTTCAATTGATTTAAAATTTCGCAAAAATTTAAATATGATATAGGGATCTATTGGTACGAAGTCAACATGTGTGTCAATGTAAAAACTACTTTTTACTATACTAGCTTATTTTAAATTTTGCCCAAAATTCTAGTATGGCAGAAACTGGTAAAATATTGGTAGAAAAGCAATATGATGCAACAGAATGGCGCCCAGTAAAAATGTTGGATATATATATATATATATATATATATATATATATATATATATATATATATATATATATTACTAAATGACTAAGTACCGAACTAAATTGGGCCACATTTCACTATTCCTAATAAAAGGAAAGATTTATAATAAGAGAAGTTCGGAATAAAAAAATTTATCGATTTTTAGGGTTTATTTTAATATAGGTAACCCTTTATTTGGTATTCGGGAATATTATGTGTAAACGATGTGTGCAAATCCAGTCATTAGTAAAATGTTCAATTAAAACGCTTTAAATGCTCAATGAAACCACTACTGCCATACTCATGAAAGATATTTTTAAGGCAATCATTGGGAAAAACTGCTAATTCAACCGCGAGTGAACCAAACTTCATAAATCTAACAATATCAGAAATGGATTATTATTGTTGTTAAAAAAAAGAGAAATTTAAAGTATTTAAAAATTGCACTATTTTTGATTTACATTGACATCGTAACTTTCGTTTCTTATTGTTAATGTTATATTTACTGTGATGGCGGTTTACATGAATAATTACCTATTAGTGGGATTAAATAAAGCAGCTAACACAACAGTTTATTGTCACAGAAGTTTATAGAATAGTACAATTTTTTTTTATTTTCATTTGGAGCAATAATGTAACAACTACGACATGAAGCAAGGGGCGTGCAGTCCATGGAAGCAAGGGAAGCAGTGCTTCCCAAAAAAAATTACAAAACAGCTTCTAAAATGTAATTTTTGAAATAGTGAACCATTAATTTAGTTTATATTAAAAATGCTAAAATATTATCTTAATTATCAAGCCCATAATAAATGCGGCCTTGACCCCGACCCAGCCACAATAGACAATCGAATAGAACCTATGCGGGTCGCTAGCTTCTCTGCAGCCAACTCCTGTATGTTTGATTTTCTGTGAATCGAGCCAGAGGTTATTGAACTTTCCACCGGCTGTTTGCAATTTTTGCATTTAATACGGACGTGGATATGCAAATACCGTTGGCTGTCGGTAATAACGTTGAAAATGTTGGAGAATTTAGTAAGAAGAGTGTGTGTGAATGTGTGGTGTGTGTCTTAATAATAAAGGGATTTTCAACATTAAACTTCGCTGATAAGCTTCAAATAATTTCCAAAGGAAGGGCAAAACCGCCTATCAAAAATTTAACCACAAAAATGAAAAACTGTATTAGACATTTTTATCCGGAAAAACAATACGAACAATATAAATGGCTAACAGGGTGTGAAAATAATAGTAAATTATTTTGTTGTAATGTATTATGTTTACTTTTTGAAAATAAAAAGGGTCTCTGGAATAAAGCTGGTTTTTCCGATTTAAACAATTTCCATAAAGCATTAAAAAGACACATTATGTCCAAAGCGCATTTGTAGGCCGTCATAAAAGAAAAAGTCTTCGGCAAAACCAGAATTGAACACACCCTTAATAAACAGTTGGAAATTAGTCACCGCCAACACAATGAACTAGTCGATAAAAATAGGCAAATATTAAGAAGACTTATCGATGTTGTTTGTTTTCTCGGACAGCACGAATTGGGATTTAGAGGTCATGACGAAACAAGGGTTTCTTCAAATAGAGGAAATTTTCAAGATTTACTTAGTTTAATGGCTAAATATGATGATTGCTTAAAAAATCATTTAGAGCAGTCTAGCGTTTTTCGCGGAACGTCGAATCGAATCCAGAACGATTTAATTTCCGCTGTTGCAACCATTATTCTAAAAAGAATTAAGCAGGAGATTGGCGAGGCGCAGTTCATTGCTATTGTTCTGGACGAAACAACTGATATCACTAATTTTAGCCAATTATCTATAGTAATACGCTACGTTAAAACAGACGGAAGTATTCAAGAGCGATTTTTAGGATTTAAGAATGTGTCCGAAAATCGTACAGCAGATGAATTATATACCGTAGTTTATAACGTTACTATAGAAATTAATAGAGAGGAAAAATTAGTTGCTCAAAGCTATGATGGAGCTGCAGTGATGGCAGGACAATTAGGGGGTCTGCAAGCTAAAGTCCGAGAAACTTTGCCAAGTGCTGTGTTTGTCCATTGTTTTGCTCATAAATTAAATTTAGTTTTATACCAGTCCATCAATCACATTAAAGAGTGTAAAGTATTTTTCGTTACTTTAAGTGGCATTTTTTCCAAGTCAGCAAAACGTACACAAGCTTTGGACTCCATTGTCCACAAACGATTGCCCAAAGTAGCTCCTACTAGATGGAACTATAATGGAAGACTTGTTTTAACAGTATCTGAAAATCGTGAATCACTGAAGCAATAAATAGTTCGAGAGGGTTTTTGGACTGTTTCAAACGAGATTTTAATTTTAATTATTTGTTGAACATATTTTCAGAAATATTCCCATTCTCGGACAATGTTTTTAATATATTACAAACTAAAACAGATGATATTGCTTTTTGCCTAAAAAAAGTGGATGATTTTAAGTACATTTTAAGCCAAAAAAGAGATGACTTTGACCTATTTTGGAAGAAAACGATGACGTTAAATGTAGAGCCACAAGCCAAGCGTCTTCGAACCGAAAAGGTGGGAGATGTTCAAACATCATACAGACGCCTCTTTTATGAAATAATCGATCAAATTCAGTAATAAATAAACTGTAGATTTGAAGGTTTAAATGATTTTATATTCCTCGAGCTCTGAAATTTTATGCATTTAAAGAGAAAACTTTTCCAGAAGATGCGTTTAAATCTCTTCTTCTTCATTATGGCCAGTTCTTCGACCGAGTGTTACTGCGATCTGAACTAAAAGTGATTTACGAAACTGATGACATTAGCGCAAAAAATAACGCTAAGGAACTAAAACAATTTTTAAAAGACAAGGAGCTGGAAGATGCCTACACCGAAGTGTCGAAATTGTGTGAATTAGTATTGACAATACCTGCCACAAGTTCATCAGTAGAATGCAATTTTTCGGGGGGAGGAGAGACTTTCGCATACATCGCTGTTGTCCATTGAAAATAAACTTCTCCAAAATATGTCGGAGCATCGACGTTTTTATGATGACGTCATTGACGAATTTGCAAAAAATGATCGAAGAATCGAATTACATTACAAATAGGTAAGTTTCTAAAAATTGCTTCCCTTTCTTAAAATTTCACCGCACGCCCCTGCATGAAGCATAATATGATCCTCGTCTACAATATGTCGAGCGAATTAAGTTTTTAAAGCAAGAGACTATATTAAAAAAAACACGTTTATTATTGCTAAAAGTAATTACAACTTACTACTAGCTTGTCTCAAAACCGAATGAATCTAATCTTTTCAAAAGAAAGTCGAAAATAAGCTCTTATCTTATTTATCCTAAATAACACAGTAATTATGATAATTATTGGACTTCGAGTATATTTTCTTAATTAGCTAAACATCGTTAGAAGGCTAATAATGATCTTCTTGGGAAAAGTAAACTATTTGTCTAAGAGCAATGAATAATATATTAGTGAGATTCTTCCAGGTCCGTAATTAGCGCATCAGGCCGTCATATACTATCGAGTCCTGAATACTGCAAATACAAAAAATGAAAGCATGAAAACAACTACTCAGCTATCTCATAGCACGATCGTCATTGGATTATATTAATTATGTTCTTTATTTGTGACTCTCTTTGAAACCGAAGATATGAATATCTTTTTATTTAAAGCTAAATCAATGTAAATAAAAAGGATACTGTGTTCCTCATCTGGAACATGTTTTGGAATACAATAGGAGCAAAAAAATGTAATCAGAGAAATAACTACTCCGTTGCGAATAGGTATCACGACCGGCATTGATTATACTGTTGTTACTACTATAATTCTCGTCTCGAACATATTGTGCAATACCGCGTGTGCAATGATATAATTTTGCGAATTTACCAGAAATGGCCTATTCCTTAGGAAGTACATGAATAGTAAGTTTACTAAGAATCCAATTTGTATCAATACAAGAACAAAATAAAAGAACAACATGTATCAATACATTTGGCAGGCAACGTGCTTACTCATACAGCTAACAACTCTTAAGTTAGAGCTTAGACTATGTTAAATATTTGACACATTGGCATTGAAACGTAGAATTAATTCGAGCGCACCGTAACCGTTTAACCGTCAACCATATAGCGAAGCAGGAAAAAATATTAAAGAAAAGTATTTTATTTTAAGCGACTTCACTTGAGTCATGTAAAGTGATTTCGTACGATATGCAGCTTAGCTACTTTCAGATCTTGATAGGTTTGTTTTTGAACATTCTCACAGCAGTCGTCGAAAAACTATAGATATTTCTGAAACAATTAAATTGGAAAATAGGATACAAACAAATAGCAGCTGGGCAACTAGCAAATATGTATCGATGTGTTAAAGAATTATAGACTATATTATTTCGGGGACCATGCAAAATAAGTATATTTACTATGTGATGGACCGCTTTCATGCCAGTCGGAGAATAAATAAATTACTATGTGCGAATCGCTGACACATTTGCATTACACAATAAATTAACTGTACATTTTACTTGCCTTTCTAGTGGGACACAAAAATAATTAAAATCTCAAATTTTTTTAAGAGTTATATATTTATTAATATTATACATTATTATTTTTTTTTCACATAGGTCGTCGTTTAATCTCCAAGTATCCGGATGTGTAACAAGGATTAGGATAGGATTTAGGATTAAGGTAGTCTCTTATCGGTCCAGGGTACGTCTGACGATTCCTAGAGTTCCCAGTATCACTGCTTTTTGCATCCATACTATTCCATTCGCACGTATACCGAGAACTTCAATATTTGTCGCTAGGCTCTTATGGATCAACCCATTCGCTCTGATAATAAATAGGAGAATGAACACTTTATTTAGCTACTTACCAAATGTTCTTAATTTCAAATGCGAGGTCCTGGTATTTAATCTTCTTTTTTGAATATTTTCATCAAGGGGCACCGAAAAATCTATTATTATGGCCTCCTTAGCTTCCTTCAACCAGAATACCATATCCGGTCGGTTCACTTCCGGTCTGTACGTATCTCCAAATCCCACTAAGGTAAATGTACCTATCACCGACCTAGTACTTATTACCGATTATCACATATTTTTCACTTTAAAACATCAGTTGTTGGCAGTTTAAACATTCAAATCTAAAATTCTAATATTTGAACTTCTTGCCGCGAAAATTGTACGAATTTGCGGTAACCCGCCGAAGAATACGTTAATTACGTCAGTCTTAAGCCACACATCGCGGAAACACCCACGATTTTCTAACAAGTACTCCTAATTTGTGTACAAGTTTAGTTAAGGTGAATCTATAAATTAATGTAAGTATTAAACGATATTTATTAACTAGTGGGTTAAGATTAATTAATTTTTTTATACTAAAATCTTATATTTTATTACAAATAATGTTATAATTAATAAAAAATAATTGGTCGGTTATAGAGGCCGTTATTATATACAATGCCTTTTTTACCGACCAGTTGGTCGGAATCAGGAGAGTGCACTATTTTATTTTTTTTTTATTTTTTATTTATTGAAAAAATATTAAAGGACAGGGACTATTTTTTTCATATAATAACTTTTAAAATTTATAGAGCTATTGCCGACCACTTAAATATTTTTATATGCCCTCATTATGAATGTATAAAAACGGTCAAATTTTTAGTTTAAACGTCGAATGTTATAATTGTATCCGATATAAATTTGCAAATATTGAGATTATTTTGGCGCCAATACTTATAATAAAAACGTTTTCTAACACAGATTATGCGATATTACTCCGATACGAAAAAAATATTTTCCCAGTCTAACTCAAAATTTTATTTAAATCGATAAAAAAAGGTCGGTAAATAGGATCTAAATTCTTATCGGTTTTCTATGACCGACCAACGGTTGGTAAAACGTACGCCCATGATTTTGACTGTCTTTATTATCGACAGGTCGGTCGAAATTTCGCGCAAAACTTTTGGTAATGTATAGCCCTCTTAAGAATTAACGGGGGTTTTGGACTTGCGGATTATTCCCGTTTAAAAACAGAATTCAACTGATTGTGCATCAGATTCCACTACTTTATCACAAATCGAACGGCAGTTGGATCAAAGGAAATTTAAAGAATTTCAACGTAGCGGATCGATTTGGAGTGATCCAATAGTATACAAGAGTTTATTCTATTTTTGGAAAAAAGTAAACGAAAAAGGCACATCAGCTACTGTTATGTTATTACTGCGCACGACACTACGCTAAACAATAATTTACCACTTCTGGATGTCGATTCCTTAGATCTAGGCTTGAATAATTCCAAAAATTTGTGGATGGACATGGAAAATGAAGAGTTAATCGACGATCCTGATCTAACGGCATGAAATTCTGTGTATCAAACCCGTTGGACAACCGGATGCTAAAGTATTAGTTCATAATCTCGCTGAAGCAAATGATATTTTATAGAAACATAATATTTTTAATTTACTTATATAACATTTAATTTTTAGCTCCAAGACCTTGCCAACAAAGATTTGTCTCTGAATCCAAAATAATTATCTGTTAAAGGCAATACTGTTACCGATCACCAATGTATTTTCAATGGTAAGTACTTATAATCAGTAAGTGTAATGTGTCAATAATGCCCCAAAATATATGAAATCAATGGTTTTCATTTATTTATTGTTCTTTATTTTTAAATTCAAAGTTCATTGACAATAAAATTATTGATGCCAGTAAGTCAACCATGAAGGGCAAATTCATTAAAGACCCGACTACTGCGCTTGAAAAAATTTCTGTATCAAACACTATAGAAGAAATCAATTTAAAAACTCCAGAAGCTCTTGTACCTTCCAACACAATTCAGGACTTACCTCTAAGCCCATTTGACCACTTTAGCGATTTCGAAAAAAATAACACCTACTCTTGCTACATCGGAAGAATATATAGAATACCAGAAAAAGATAGATGCGGTTTTTTTTAAGTGATTTATTACAATATCTTGTATTATACTAACACAAACTACAAAAACTAAATAAAAACAACTAAAAAATCAAGGTAGGTCTCAGTGATACTCTGCATAAAATATGACAGTCGGTAATAGGAGTCAAAATGGTCGGTAATAAGAACATCACCCAGGAACGGTCTGTAAAGTGTACATATCAGAAGTTTCAGATAAAAAAAATATTTATTTTTTTTAAAAAAGGTCAATTTTTCCGTTATTTCTTAATCTCTACTTTTTAAAAACATTTTAAACTTCAAAGTAAAAATATTATAAAATTGAATTGTTACTTACAAACCTTAATATTAACCTTTTTCTGAAGAAAAAGCTTAAGTGATAGGTGAAAGGTACATTTACATTAAAGCTTGACATTCCCATTTTCACGAACTGGAGTCAGTGTGTATTGACAGTATGGGGTACATTTTTCTATTAGGTTGTATTTCAAACATAATAGCTGGCTTTACCTATGTTATTATGTCTTGAAAGATAGCTCGTTGGGGCAAAGTAAGTACAGCCGGAAACCAAATGCTAAACAGATTCTTCGTCTTTGATACAGTATCAACACGTTGTTGTTGGAATGTTCCGTTTCAAGATGGCCCTTACAAATGCTCTGGTTGGTATTTCTTGATCTTGAATTGCCATAAGGAAAATCTCTGACTCAGGAAAGGTACTCTGATATAAGGTAAGTATTTGAAGCCTTCAGGTCTGTTTTATTCTTATTTATACTTTCGTAATACCTTTTTTTTTGTTGCTGTAAAGCTCAAAATTTGTTGAGCAATTTTTTTAATTACATTTTGACTTTTACTTCACATTGTACTCACTGCGAAAAAGCTATCAAATTTTGTTGCGAAAATGAATGAAAGCAGTGAAAAGTATGTCCATGACGATGTTCTTACTGAAGCTAAGACAGCAGCAATGCAGATATTACCCAAAAAACCCCCTACTTCCTACAATAAAAAGATCTACGTTTTTAAGCAATGGATGTATTCAAGAAATTATTTTTATAATTATTATTATTGTTAATATTATTATTATTACTTTTTTTTGTTCACGATTTTTTCGGTATCCTTAGAGTAATAAACAAAGTTCTATCAGGCCGACACAATTACTGATGAGGATTTCCTCCCCGTGTAATCATATTAGCTCCTACATATCTCTACAGCTAATATCGTAGAAGGGGACCTTCTCAAATAGTGCCCGGTATACAGCTCTGGATATTTTAGATTAAGAAATTTTGAATGTATTCTTGACATAGGGTTTACACCAACATACTAATTTGTGCATTGCCAGTTTCATAATAGACGAAAAACTGCTTTGAGTAGTGTTTTTTAGGACTTAACGAAATACATTCTTCGAACAAATCGACGGCGTTGCCATAAGCCCGTTATTTGTCTTAAATATTGTCAATTTTCAAGTGTGTTAGTTTAGCTCGGAAGTAACCATGATCCACCACATGATAACCACTCACTGTTAGGTGCTTCTTTTAAAAAATTTTCGATTTCACTTCTGTGTAAAGTGTGAGACATTTTAGACATTTGTATACTTGAGAGTTGGTCTTTAAAAAATTTACTAGTTCGCCATGTTTCGAAATGTTTGGTTTTTATAAAGATTGAGAGCCTACCGAAGCATAGAGTACTTGGTCCATAAAGACTATGAGACTACTTTTTCTGTAGATGCAGAAAATAAGCGGATCAACTTTCGTTCACCTGAAATCAGTTTTAAGGAAACCAAGTAGTTTTATGTCTTCTAGAAGCTTCTCTTAATAGCGTGAAATAAAAATTTTTTACGGAAATGCAGAATTTTCATTTTTCACACTTTAGTATACCTGAAATCAGTTTTATGAAACTTTGCTTTGCTTGCCACTACAAACATTTTTCTGAACATAAAAGCAAAAATGTTCTGCGGAAATTTGTTGTTTCTATTTTCCGACGAAATTTCTATACTTTGGAATACTTGATATACGTTACATGGCGATTTTGCTTAGTTTGTCATTCCAAACACTTTTCTAAACATAAAAATGCAAAAATGTTTTTGCGGAAATTCCTCATTATTTTTATTTTCCTAGGAAATCAGATACATATAGATATTTTAGTTTGATTCACAAACTTAATATTTTTCTGAATATAAAATCATCTATCTCTAATAGGCTATGTTATAGTTGGTTAATTTTGCTTTAAAGAAAGCTCGCCAACAAAATTCCCAGCCTATATTAAAACTAAGATTTTTTTAACAAAATATGTACTGTTACGTGGATCTATTTCGTTAGGTGTTATGTTAGCTCAGGTTCGTAGATAACACCATCGTTAAAGCCATAAACTATTAGTTAAATTATACATTCATATTAATAGAAGTAAACTATAATAAAAATTCGAATTAGGTTAGGTTAAGATCGATTAGGTTTGCTGTAAAATAAGCGCACAGTAGCGCTCCAACAAAATTCCGAGTATGTATTAAAACAAGGATTTTTTAAAGAAAACCTATACTGTTAGGTGGATCTGTCCCATTAGGTGTTAGGTTAGCCAAGGATTTTTTAAAGAACGTCTATACTGTTAGGTGGATCTGTCCCGTTAAGTGTTAGGCTCCAAAGTAGCACAAATAAACTCATGAGCTTTTTTGTCTAACAGTTAGCCATAAAAGACACATAAACACTAGAGATTTTATAGGGTAATTAAACCTCCAACTTTTTTTTGGAATATTGGATTGCCAAAAAGTAGAAATACCTGCCAATTTTGTTGCCACAACATAACCAGATATATATTATAGTAAGTATTGAAATTAAATTATAGTAAGCATACTTATTTAAAATGCCAGAATAGGGCATTTTTAAACAATAAAAATCGAGGGTAGAATATAATCAATAAGTAGGCATTTTTCCCAAATTCCAACCAAACATATTTTAGCGAGTATTTAAGTTTAATTATAGTAATAATAGCTATATGAGAATGCCAGATTATGACATTTTAAAACAAAAAAAATTGAGAGGAAAAAATATGGCTTTTATTATCATATTTTTGTTTCAAAATTAAACTAAAATTGGGTAGTTTTATTTCGATTATTTTTTATATAATATTGCCAAAATATGCCACATTTTCAAATTTACGTTTATAACCTATAAAACTATACTTAACCAAACTAAAGATATATTTAGAATTTTAAATATTCCAGCACATATTATAGAAAAACGCCACCTTGGGATAATCGTCGTTTAATTTTGTTACGCTGGGTCCTGGGTCTTAAATTAGCCATTTTTAAGCGAGTACTAAAGGCAAACCAAGTAGGCATTTTTATTGGCAAATTTTTAGTAAATGTTGGCTACGTTTGAAAATTATTGCCATTTGATAAATATTTACTTACGAAGTGGCCAATTTCAAGAAATATCTGCTTAAAAAATAGCCAAAAACTTTTTATGATCCGCCATGATTGAAATTAAAATTAAACTAATTTCCTACCAGCCATTACTGGACCACTTTAAACAAATATAGTTTTTCTACCTATAAATACGTATTTTCATTCATGTTCTCTTTTACGTTATGAACCCTTTAATCACTTTTCTTTCGGAAAATGGAAATCACGTATTTCCGCGTTATATTTTTGCATTTTTATGTTCAGAAAAATGTGTAGAGTGCAAAGTAAAACAACGTTTCCATATAACAGGTTTTAGATATCCTAAAGTTTGGCAAATGGAAGTAAAATTTCCTCTGAAAATGGAAATGGCGTACCTGCTCAAGTTTGTTTTTACAATTTTGTTCAGAAAAATGTTTAGAATGCAAAGCAAAACAAGTTTCAGGTATTTTAAAGTATGGAAACTGGAAATAATGCATTTCCTCAAAAAAAATTATTATTTCCTGTCATTAAGGAGAGCTTCTAGAAGGCAATGAAAGCAGATTTTTTATATAAATTATTTCAGGTATTCTAAAGTGTATAAAATTTCCGCTGGAAAATGTTGGTCTTTTAGTATTTGGAATGAGATGCGAAGCAAAGTTTTCATGTAACTGATTTCAGGTATTTTAAAGTGTGGAAAATAGAAATGATATATTTCCGCAGAACTATATTTGTTTCCCGTTGCTGCTTTTAGAAAAGTAATGAAAAACATTTTTTTTTTCAAATAACCCATTTCAGATGAACAAAAGTTGCTCCGAATAAGCCAGCAACCCGTTTTCGTTAATCCTTTTACTTTTCTTGAATGCATCCACTGTTCAAAAACTTAGAACTTTTTATTGTAGGAAATACGGGTTTTTTAGGTTTTATTTGCATCACTGCTATCTCAGCATCAGTAAAAACATTGTCATTAGCATAATTTTCATTGTTTTCATTCATTTTCGGAAAAAAAAGTAATCGCTTTTTTACACTCAAGTCAAAATGTATTTAAAAAAATTAAAATGTATCTGAAAAAATTGCTCAATAGATTTTAAGCTTTGTGGTAACCAAAAAAAAACTACTTCATCAATATCAAAAGTCATTGTGAGTTACACTTTGACACTTTTTTTTAACTAAATTTTTTAAAATATATTATTTGTAGTTGTTGGATAAACCTTTGTATGCTACTTGTGTATTATGATTCGTAAGTCACTTGAGAAAGTAACCCACCCGGCTTGACAGTCTTGCCGTATCAACTTTTCTACTACCCATTAGTAACATAAATTAATCCAAACCTTTTCTTTATCTGGCCGTTGAAAGTATTGTAATTGTAAGAAATGTGTTATCTTCTAAGCCCTATAAAAGATATGAAAAACATCTTTATTTAAAAAACCCGCATTATCATTAATAACCATATAGCTTTTACTGACAGAAACTACTAATTTTAATATAAATGAATCATCTGTTAGGCGATTCGAAAAATATCGTGTCATTATAATAAATGCAAAGCCGTATTTCCGATATGACAATCATCATTTATAAAAAACTGTATTTTACATGTTTGATAAAAGCGCCCCGTTTTTAAAACAGAATATATTGGTGTAAAATGTATGGTTTGAACAAAACATTGTGTTGGTAAAAGCATATGTCTGTCATATATACTTTGTATATTTTATTTCAATTGTATTTATTTTCACAACATCAATTAACAAGACTCTGCCGATATACGCGTACTAATCCTTTTGTGAATTTAAATATATCAATTTATATGTCTGAATAAAAATTGTTGATATGAATGTTGTTTCAAAAATTTAGCCTTGTACTGAACCTTTTCACGTTGGAAGAAAAAAGACATCAGTATTGATGCAAGATTTTAAATCGTCTACTTTTTGCTGAGTGCGTTGTTATAATAGGCGATGATTTAGTAAAAACTGTGGAGCATACTGAATGAAATAAAAGTAACATTGTAAGCTGTATGCTTAAAATTCGAAAAACATTCGAGACACTTAGTCATATCTTTCAGGGCACGAAAACGCCAATAAATGTTATTTAAGCTCATTTTTTTTTATCCATCTACCATGAAGGCCTAAGTACTTCGTACCGTTGTTGCTTTAAATAAAGAAAGTTTATTGATGGGGAATTGTGGAATTGGCACACTTGTAGATTGGGAGAGGAAGGAAATACATTTGCTGGTAATACGTTCCATAATCTGGACACTCTGGGAATAAAAGAACGAACAAATTGGGAGGTCCTTGGCTTTTGCAGTTGGACTGCGAGGGAAAATGCATGTGGGTCGAGCTCGTATCTCTGTGGAGTGACTAAGGAGTTAGGTTAGGTTAAAAGTGAGTGGATCAAACCGACCCTCCACTGCAACTCTGTGGTTTATTGTGGCCCACACCTATGTTAACACTTCCCCAAACAACTCAAATCCTCAATGATTCTTATCATTGCATTTGGGGAGATATTCTTTAAGTCCTCGGGCAGCAAGACATCTCTACCGAATATGGAGAACCTGATCCTGGCAGCTGCCGGGCATTCACACAGCAGATGGCTGGCTCCCTCATCATCCTTTATACATAAGCGGCATTCGGACTCGTCCTCAAGCCCCATCCTGTGCATGGGATGTCTTAGACCACAATGGCCAGTGTATAGGCCTATTGCTTGTTGAGCTTAATTCTGTTCATATTTAACAAACTTTCTGTTATCCTCTTCTTCATAGGAAGGGGGATAAATGCCTTTGCATGGGCCAGACCTGGCAGTCCAAGCCAATAGAGATTGGCTTTTTTCTCAACCGAGTCCAAAATCGCGCGCTTGGCCGTTTCGTGGGCTACTCCTAAAGCTGGTGCAGGTCCCACATCTTGTCTCTGCTCCTTTCTTTGTTAGAAGGCCCGCAGCCTCATTTCCCTCCAAAGCAACATGTCCTGGAACCAGATAAGGGCGATTTTACTGTCGCTCCCCAGGCGAACAAGTGCCTTTTGTCAGTTCCAAACTGTTTTGGATGTACAATGACTCGCTTCAAGTGCTTTAAGGGCCGCTTGACTATCCAAAAATATTTTTATCATTTTATGTGTTATTCGTTGGTCCTGCAACATTATTGCACACAATTCGATAGCATGAACTTCTGCTTGGAATATTGAGGTGTTATTGCTCAGGCTTAGTGACAGAGCAACCTTCGGCCTTACCACATAGATTCCAGCTCTTAAACCTTTATTGATTTTGGAGCCGTCTGTGAATAGGCACAGCTCTTCTTTCAGTAGATCAGATTTATTCTGATCTCACTCGTCTCTTCCTGGGAAGATCACGGAATAGGGTTGCTGTGCACTAACAATTTTTGGTTGCAGGTCCGATGGCATTCCCAACACATAATGGTTTTTCACAGATTTCAGCATGTTGGATGGTTCCATGTGGCTAGTGCTATCCACCATGCTGTTGGTGACATGGTGGAGTCTGTATGTTGTACTCATTGCTTCCCCTTCCACAAATAAGTGGAGTGGTGGAAGATTCAAACGGAGTTACATGGACGGAGTGGAGCGAATCGCTCCTGTAATTGAGAAGCAAGCCTGTCTGTGCAGTCCACTCAGCTTGGCTTGGGCAACACTTTGTTGTTCCTTGCTCGACCAGGCTACAGAACCATAGACTATTATGACCGTTAGGTACAGCCAATATAACTGTTTTGGTCTCATACCCCATGACCTCCGGCAGATTTTCCTGGAGGTCCATAGGGATAGTTTAGCTTTCTGAATTATTTTATTCAGATGAGCATTTCAATTCAGCGTTTTATCCAGGATAATTCCCAAATATTTTACTTCACCTGAAAATGGGAAAACACCTGTCCTCGTAAGGAAGGTGGTCGAAGACTTTCCAGATTCCTTTTCTTTGTGAAGGGGACTAAAACTATTTTATTAGGGTTGATAGACATCTCTTCCTTCTCACACCATGTTAGTGTGGTGTCCAATACTTTAGGGTTGCTGAGATTTCCTCTTCCGCCTTTCCTTTTACTATGATGACTAGACCATCGGCATATGCCTGCGGATCAACCTCCTACAGCCAAACCACAGCCAGCAGATTATCCACCAGTAGTGATTACAGCAAGTTCGATAACACTTCTCTCTGTGGACACCATCTAGCAGCTCTAAAGCTTACTGTCTCGTCCTGTAGAGATGTTGTTATTTCTCTGTTTTCAAGCATTGTCTGTATCTAGCCAAATATAAGGGGTTCTACCCCTCTAAGGAGTGCGTAATCTAAGGAGTGCATGATGGATGATATTTGATCAGAACGGAATTTGTGGTAATATCAACACATTAACAGATCGCCCACAATACGACGATGGTCTAGTTTCGACTATCAATCAGACGAATAGCTTCTTTGGACAGAGTAAAGAATATTAAGGATTGAAAGAAAGGCTGCTCCCCATGTGTGCGAGCAATACTCAAGGCAGGGTCTGATTTACGAAGTGTGAAAGGTAAACAGGTTGGCAGAAGAAAAATATTTTCTAGCTCGGAAAAGAAATCCCAATTTCTTTGCGGCATCGACGTAAGATCAGAGCGCATCTAAAAGAACCACGGAGAGGGTAAAACCTATTAAAACAAGAGATAAATATTGTTTTTATCAGCTCAAATAGTCAAGATTTAAAGTAAAAAATATGCATGAGTCAATGACAAACAAAAACACATAGCATGTTGAAACCAAATAAAAAAAAGCACTAAATTTAAATTAAACAAGCACTTCAAAACAATGAATTACCCACAGTAGTACTAAGGCAATGCACGTTTAAAATTAAAACTCTTTCAAATATTACTCTTTACTGGTGTAGGAAGATATCGATTCAGAAGCAACCTATTACAAGTGACAAATGGTAATTTTATATTTTTTTTTAAACTAAAATGTAAAAGATAATACTTGCACTAAGAAGAGTGTATGAAAGACCAAAACAAAATTTATTTTTGTAATTTATAAAAGAAAAATAAATAACAATTACGTACTTTAAATCAATTTATGAATAAAGTAGAAGAAATAATAAGTAGCTTAAGTTCTATTATGTTAACCCAAAATATGGAAGGCGCTGTTTCAGGTCAGTCCAAAATTTACTGGGAAATTTTTAAGAGTAAAATAGAAATTATTAAGCCGTTTGATGGCTATAGTAATATTTTAAATAAATTTGTCAAAAGATGTGACGATTTAGTTAACAAATATATACCATTAAAAGATAACGATTGAGATCAATATATATTCGAACGTATACAAAAAAAAATAACTAGCCGAGCAGAAGCCATTGTGTTGGCAATCGTGTTGTGTTAGATACTTGGGAAAAATTAAAACAAGCTCTTTTACGATATTTTTCTGATCGTATGGATTTAGATTGCTTTGTTCAAGGGCGAAAATTTAATTCATTTTGGTAGTAGTTTACAATTAATAAAAAGTAAGTTAGTACAAAGAATCAGTAACGATGTAAGTTTAAGCAAAGGCGAAAAACTGTTCCATAAAAATTATTAGGATAAAACTGCATTAAACACCTTTATTGCGAGGTGCACTGGTATACTAAAAAATAATATACATTTTAAAAGCCCGTATCTTTAGATGATGTATGATGGCATATGTTGAAAAATTTTGAGACTTTACGGCGGTAAACCAAAATAGTGAAAGAAACATAAAAAATCATATTAACCATACACCAAGCTGTAAAAAAAATAATTTTCAGAATTTTCCCAATACAAGTTTTAACCCAAATAAAAATTTCGTTACACAAAATATGTCAAATACCTAAAATAGAAATTTTTTACCGAAACTAATTCAGTCACAAAATTTTCTAAAACCCACACCAATGTCTACCACATCTATAAACCCCAATATAATGATCAACAAGTGAAATCTGCTGAATTCAAATATTTCAATCCAACATTTTTCGAATCAATTTAGTATTGAAGGAATTTCACTCGAACGAATATTGCGAAGAAACAGAAAATGCCTATGACAAAGCATATAACAGTTATACTAATAATTGTTATTTCCACTCTCAAAATTGGCATGACCCCTATAAAAACGTAAATTCAAAATATGAGCAAAGTTTGAGGAACATGACCAACATACCCAATGTAGACAATCTACAAAATTTTCGAGACACAGGGCCGGACGTCCAGATTTGATGGAAATAAATATTTCATCAAATAAGGCGCTTCCATATATGTAGAAAGAAAAACTTTGCCCATATTTTGTATATCAAACAAATAATACAATAAAGACAGCAATTTGTAGCCAAACAACATGTTTTTAGGCTTCAATATAAGCTTTTACAGAATTTCATACGAATTGTAAGATCAATTTTATTTTATTTGATATTTATGATTATTTTGATGCTATTTTAGGTTTAACAGATCTTGTAGCCATAAATTTATATACTGATTTAACAAATAAAAAACTTGTAAGTAAAAATTTTTGAAAAACCGTTTAATGTGTGAATTTTTGAAACGGAAAAATAAAGAATGTCCTAGTCACAATTTTCGAACGAGATATTTTAACTAAAGCAGGCACGATAAATGGCCTAATTTCGCAATTGACCCATTCAAAAAATGGATTTGCCCACTTGGAAATTCAGAATAATTCTAATAAAATCGTTTCTGTAACGTTAACAAAACCAGATGTAATGTAATGTAGATCCTCTTAAATCGAACCATTTTAAAATTTTCTCTTTGGAAAATGTTCAAAATTTCAAAACAATTTGAAAAATTAGACCTAGAAAAGGCACTTCGCGCAGATCACATGAACAGCTTCGCTCATGAACAGCGCTCATGAACAGCGAAGGAAAATCTACTATTTTTATATTGTGCAGTTAAATTTTAGACATTTTCTACAAACCGGGTTACGTGCTATTTTTGGCTTCAAAAATAAAACACGAAATAAGAAAAACATATAATATTCCTGTCCTTACAAAGGCACTCCTTTGTTCATAAAGCACTTAGCGAGCGAATTTTGAATTCCGCGGGCATTTAGTAACGGTAAAAGGAGTAAAACCCAATAGTAAAAAGATCGCTGCTACTCAAAAATTTCCAATACTGAAGACATAACGTGACATAAAATCATTTTTGGGTTTGTTAGGTTATTACCGAAAAGTCATAAAAAATTGCGCAAAAGTAACTAAACCAATGAAGCAATGAAGGAACATGAATAGGTCGAACACAATAAAGCCTTTGTTGACTGTCACATTCAAAAGTCTCTTTATATCCGAACCCAATTTAACTTATCCCGATTTTCCTGAACCTTCATACTCACCACAGACGCGTCTCAATAAGCTTTTGGCCAATTTTATCAGAAGATCATACTATTTGTTACGCATCTAGAACTCTTAACCCAGTAGAAATATGTTTTCCACTAAACCATTTTTACTGACTATAAGCCTTTCTCTTAAGGAACCAATTCCAGACTAGTAGACTGGCGGCTTAAGTTAGAGGAATTTGATTACATCGTAAAATACAAAAACAGCAAGAATAATCAAGCTGGAGATGGTCTTTCTCAAAATCCACTGGATTCAGATTTAAATGCACTATCCACTACTAACAACCCTATAGATATTGACAAATTAATCGAAGATTTTCTCGACAATACTAACGAAATCCTGCAAGTATATTAATCAATTATCAATGAGATCTTAGAACCGCGATTATCCCCATTATTAAATCCCGCGATTAAATCCCAACAATAAAAACAATATCAAATGTGCAATTAAATCCCCCAAAAGTACCCCCCAACAAAAACGACCAAGATGACTTACAAACCCTACATTCTACTCAAGAAAATACTACATTCGGCATCATTCCTATTTCCGAAAGATCCTTAAATACATTTAAACATCAGATAATAATAACAAACGGAGATATCGATAAAATCAAATGTAGGTTCAAAAAAGTTTTCGAAAATACGCGACTTTACGTAACTATATTAAATAGAGACCCCCAAACTGACATTAATAAACTCTTAAAAGAATTTCCAGACCAAGAAACAACATACGCTAACTATCTCAGATCCTTTAGATTAGCCGAATTCTTCAGGGTCACTTTACAAAATATTGTTGTCAATTATTAAAGTACAGAAAATTCGAATTATACAGTTAGGTGATATACAGTTTCAAACAAAAATCTTATTAATTTTAAACAAAAAGTCCACCGCAATGGATATCCCAAGAAACTAATTAATATAATTACCAACAATACTCTTTCAAATTTCGTCAATATTGTGAATAATTCTTAAACAATATACTCAAGTTAGAAATTAAGTACACTAAAATTTCCTATGTTAAAAATCTTTGAGAACAACCTAAAACAGTTTTAAATAGTGAGATAAGTAAAATTGTTTTTTATCATACGAAAAAGGTAAGTAAGCGAAACATCACTTTTCTTCTTGTCGCGACTTTGATTTTACTTCAGTTATAATATTGGATAAAGAGTCAAACTATTCGAAGAGAGTAATTAAAATGAAATGATTTGTATTAAAAAAGATTTAAATGCGATTACTGAGGAACTTAGTCAAATTTACACCAATATCATATCGAAAATTCAAATATAATAAAATTAAATTCCATAATAATAAAATCACATTCCATATTGACAACGTCGGATACTGATCGGTTTGGTGTGATTCTTTTCCAATAGTAGTTAATTTTAAATTCAGATATTCGTTGAGGTGTAATCTGTGTGGTTGAATATTTATGTCCTATGAACAAAATACATGTTAAATGTGCTGTCCTAAAATGTGTAATTGTGGTCTATATAATTGCTACTTTCACAGGTAAGGATACCTCCTGGAATTTTCCATTTTTCAATTATTATTTATTGTATTTTTACGTGACATACCTGTATTATAGGTTAAAGTTTTAAACATTTTTAAGAAATTTTATATTCCACAATTTTATTTTTAAATTTTAATTGTTAGTAAAAGCTTTATATTTAATATTTTTATTTTATGTATTGCACATACTGGACAGTGCAATTTCTTTCTTTTTAAGATTTTAAATTTTGATTTTATCTCAACTAAATCCACAGTGTTTTGTGTTTCTTATTGGAGCCCTGAAAAACGTTGGCATTGTAAAAAATAAGGTCTTTTATTATCTTTAAAAATAAATGAAAGTTCTTCTGCAATAATTAAGTTAAAGGATACGAATTCTATAAACAAACAATATTGTTTCAATTAAATCTTATTTCGAACCTTAAATAGGCTAATGTTTTTCCGACGATAGTGTATGGAATAATAATATTAAACAATATCCTAATCTAATATCCAGATAAAACTTAACCTTTTTACTTCCCTCGTAAAAGTGAAGTACCTATTGTAATCGTGGAAATTACCCTCCGGAACTTTTTCAGATCTTTACGTTTCATGGTCCCTAGACACCGAAATGTTTTCTCGATTATGTCGGTCTGTCTGTCGGTCACATGGTACCAGACCTGGTAATATTTTGATAAAAATCCAATATGGCGATTGTACATGGCACAAAATGCCAGCCTAGCGAAATGTTAAAAAAATTATTACTAAAAAACTATTTATCCAATTTATCACAAATTTTGAACAAAAATTAAATATTATTTAGATATAGAGATGAGAAAATATTCTGAAAAATTGCTCTTCGATGATGTGGCGTTGTTAGGTTTTCGTTCTGTCTTATGTTGGGTCCATGGATATATACGAAGCGTTAGATGTTCTCGAATAGTGACGGGAGAAAATGGAACTTTAATAGTTTTATTTAGGAATGTCCTGAAAAGTTACTTTTCTGCACGAATTTTTTTTCGTTCGAAAAAGTGGTACTTAAGTTTCTTTTTCGCACGATCGTAGTAAAAAATTATTTAGGTATATATTTTGTGAGTGCTTTATAAACTGTATGCTATTTTTATTCCCAAATAAAAAAATAAATAATTTAGATGGTTTTAACTGTAAATTGTGATTCTTTGAATGATTACTCGAAATAATTAGGCATCATTTATAAAGTTTTCATCCTCAAAATAATCTTTTGAATCAAAACAAGAATATGACCGAATGTCATCAGCGAAAATTTGCACCATTCCTTTAACAATTTAGGGCGTCAGACGTAAAGATCAAAAAAAGCAATAGGCTAGGAACTGAACCTTATTGAACTTCCGAGAGTATGTCTGCCCGATCAGGAAAATTGTTGTTAGAAAATACTGTGTGTGTCTTTTTGACAAGCTTGACCTAATGAAATGAAAAGAATTAACACTATAACGATAATATTTCAACTTTCATTAAAGTAAACCATAATCAATACTTACCATTTTTATTACATGCGCGAATTGTATCATCAATGACATGGATATACGGTAATTTTCTCGAAACCCTTGTTCTCTGGGAATAATTATTCTCTATACAATAATAATACATCTGGTTATATAATACCTTATCAAATATTTTTAAAATAGACGGTAAAATACTTATTACTCCAAGATCATTAAAATTGGAAGGGTTAGATAATGTCTTACGATATTTTCCAAGAGAAATTAGTTTCTATAGTAACAATAACCAAATGGGCTATGTATTGTTCAATACATGAACTGCAATACTTTAAGCATTGCTGGTGAAACCTCATAAACTCCTGTAGAGTCATTTTTAATATTGTTTAAAATTTTATTGATATCGAAAACTTTTGCATGTCAGTTTAAAAGTAAAACCAATATTCGAATCATAAATCTTGTTATACTAATAATTAAAATAGCCTGACTTAACTTAACCTTATTAGTAGTATTTTGAATAAAAGTTGAAAAAAATAGTTTATCGTATTGGGGTCGTAAAGATAATCAAGAATCATATTATCTGTATTGTGATAAATTTTTAATTTTTTTACAGCGGACCAAACCCTTTTTTTGGAGCATAAAGAGTCTAAATAATGATTCTTTTCAATGTAAAATTTTTCAAATATTTATAATTAATCCAATCTTCAGCTAACCTTTTTTCGCAGTTTATGTTATTTGTTAGCTGGAAGCCTTAGGATTTGTTATTCGAGATTCGCGTATTGGATCATGTAAATCAGACAACATTAAAATAAGGATATTAGAAATAAATAATTTGTTATCAGTGTTGTGTATTTTTATTTAAATTAAATTTATTAAAGGATCTATATCGAATTTTACGAGGTATAACCGGCATCCTAATAAATTGACATCACAAAAAAGCATGTTGTGATCTGAATTATTAACTGTAGAGATAAAATCACTCTTATTAATAAGTAACGATTTGTTATAAATATTGCATCAATCAACGTACTTACAGTGCCGTTATCCGAGTTCGTTCATCCATGCTTTGCTCAAAGTTGTACTTTTCAAACATGGAAGTCAAGGAATTGTTTAAATTTAGTAAATTTGTGTTAATATCCCCAAACAAAAAATGTCATCACTAAAAGGGAATAAATAAGAAAATATGTTATCAAAGCCATTCTGAATTAAAATAAAATTTAACTTTGAGACCTATAAAAAACTAAGAAAGAATAAGTCTTTTTGCTAATTTTTATTCTAAAAGCCAGATACACCAACTAAACATTGATGTCAAAATCAAATCTAAATATTTCTTTCTCTCTGTTCTAAAGTCAGCTACCACCCCTCCCTACCCAATCCCGTCTAAAAAACTAGTAACCAGGAATATCAAACAACCTGTCTATATAATATGGACAAACTAGTTCTTTATAATTTTCTTATGAATAGTATTCCAAAATAGTAAAAATTAGATAGATTTTGTTCATTATGTTGTTGATTGAATTTAGTCTGATAATTTTATAGGTGTTGGACATCTATAATAAAATGGGGTATTTAATTTTTACAGGTACAGTATTCTTTTTATTTATTTGCCCATTTTTTTTATTTTTCATTCATAAAGATGTATTTTCGATACGCAAAGTAGTGTCGTAATGGCTCTCTTTTCGACTCCACTTTTGTTGGCAATGCTGAGTCATGGTCACTTCGAATTTAAAACCGATTAGCTCTCAAAATTAAAAAATAAAATGAAGCGCTTGTAATTGTCACTTTTGGAGTGCAATGTTTCCAACTTGAAAATGTTTAAAAGTAAATATTTTTATGAAGATAATATTTTTATTAAATATAGAACGCAAAATAGAAAAAATAGTAAAAAATACTCGTCTTATAAAACTCGCCTGCTGCATGCTATGTTTTCCAACCTAGGACTCGCGCTATAAAATCACATCTTATGAAAATAGTGTTTTAATAAACTATTTTTAATTTTGCAATCATAAAAACGTCTTTTCGATACGTAAATTAGTGTCGTAACGGCTCTCGTTTCTACACTACTTTTTTTCTCTTCGGAGGCATGGCCATCCCGAATTTGAACCAAACCACGTCTAAAAATTGAGAAACAAGAATAGCGCGCATGCACTAAAAGTAGGCAAATTAACTTTATTTGAAATATTCTTCATAATGAACAGAGATAATCAAGTTGAGACGCGCAAGTCAATATAAATAAATTATCTGAGAGAGAGATAACTATATCGCGTTCTCACTCTATCGCCATGGAAAGTGGAAGCAGATGGCGCCGTAGATTAACCCTGCCGTTTGTCCGTGAGATTCAAAACGCTTTTCTTTTTTGTATTCTAAAATTTTCTACAGCTAATTCAGTGTACCAAACGTGCAATTTTAAATATTCTTATTGGGAAATTGTAGATTAGGGACAGTAAATTGCAATAAAATATAATAAAGTCTTTTTTTTAAATCCCTCTCATGCGCCAAAGTTAGAGGTTAAGGATTAATAATATCATCTGATCTACCTGCAAATTGAAATAGAAAAGATACACCAAGTAAAAATTCACCGAAATATATCTTAGTTGCTATCGGGAAAACATTTACCTCTAGGAATGTAATTATATCCTGGCAGATTATTTCATTTTTTGAGTCATCAGTATCAATAATGCCAATATTTCAACACGAAATTTGGCAGATATCAGGGATTTAAAAAAAATTAGACTTTAGGTACATATAAAATATTTAGCCTATTTACAAAATTGTAAATATCTACAGCTCATCACTCATTTTAGTATTACCTTTTATTGTCTGCTGAGAGGGATTACAGTTTTCGAATTTGTAACCTCACCAGAATGTGAATTATGACCAGAATCACAAACACGATATTTTAGTTTACTAATTTATTTTATTTGTTAATGTATATCATTTGTTATATTATATTACCTCTATGCTTTAATATACCCCTCTATTTCCCCTCAAATAGACTTCGACAATATTTTCACTAATTGCGATATATTCGCAATAAATGTACCACGCACATAACTAATTATAGATAAATTACAGTAAGTTATTGTGTTCAAAATTAGCCACTGAAAGGATCCAATTTCACAATAGCATCCTAAATTTCTCCGCTATTATCATTTTATTCTGACTCCCTTCGTTCTATATAAATCTAATTACGACACACGCAGGAAACTGAACATAGTGAATTTGCAATAAATTTTATTACTCGACTGTCTAGCTAGTTTCAATACAATCTTGTCGTTTTTAACCTTTCTGACACTAATTAATTAAAGCATACGCGAACTACTACCTATATTTATTTTTGTCTCTCAGCTCTATTTTAATTTATTCTGAATTAAAATCTTGTCTTCTTTTTAGTCTTACTAAAACAATAACTAAATTTATTTATTCGAACAGTGTATAAATCAATAAAAAAAATATATATATATATATATATATATATATATATATATATATATATATATATATATATATATATATATATATATATATATATATATATATATATATATATATATATATATATATATATATATATATATATATATATATATATATATATATATATATATATATATATATATATATATATATATATATATATATATATATATATATATATATATATATATATATATATATATATATATATATATATATATATATATATATGTGTTTGACAGACAAAATCACAAGTTTCCCACCGATTGCTAGTCTTCCTGTCATTTCTTCGTGGAGGAATATTGCATCGACCAGATGATCTCTCTACTACTGGTTTTATTTGACGCTTACATAACTCAGGAAATACACTAATCATATGATCACGAATTAGTTATTGGATACCTGTTTTCGTACCTTCTAGTTCCCTGCCGAGATATAGCAACAACTTGCGCCTGGCATTCAGATATTATTTGTAGCATACTTTGTTTTCCATAGAATGAATGAGTTTATTCTAGTGTCAAGTAAGTTTGTCATGCGCCGGATAGTATATTCTTTAGTCTTGTTGTAGTGTAACACAATTTCAGGTTTAGAGATGTTTTTTTCTTTACTAATTAGATTCAGATGATATTCAGTGGATAACATGATTACCACCTGATTACTTTTTGCTGAATAAGAAACTAGCATGTGATTCTTAGTAAATGAATCGCGCTCGTCCTTTGATACCTAAAAACTGTTCATCGTCTGTCATATGCATCATTATTATACAATTCTCAAAAATTAGATCAAATTTATTATACAATTCTCAAAGATTAGATCAAATAGACATCTGATCGGTACTAACTTATCCACGGCCTTTCGCTCGGCTCTTGTTTGGTAGTAATCGTTAAAGCGATGTATTCTTTTAGATATCAAAAGCTTTATGTAGGCGTTAATTTTAACGGAGTCAGTATGCATCCAAATCTTTTTGTTATCTGGATTTTTTTTTATTTCATTTTGCCTTCTCAAAATGCCCTCTGTTATTGGTTTCAGTTACAATAATTTCAATGATTTCACCAGTTATGAATAGAAAAAAACCTCCCTGAGTATTTTCACTATGCTATGTGAGGCCTAATTCCTGCCGAATGATGTTTTTTACTGTAGATTTAGTGCCTCTTGTATCGTTTGGGCTTTTATGCCAAACGATACTATCCTTGCTAGTATAGGTAAGCACATAATCTAAATTCTTGTTGCTGCCAATTGGTTCATTATCATTTTTCTCTACTTCTCGTGCCTCAATAATATTATGTATAGTTTGTAATTCCTCAATAATAGCCTTCTCCTCGCTGAGCTCTTCTACAAGTAGCGGCAGATCTTCTAGTTTATTGGAATTTTTCGGTTTTATAACGTTAGCTGTTGCTAAAATTTACAAATATTTAGATATAATAGTAAAACCCAAATTAGAGGCATTACTTACCAATTGTCTTTTATTCTTTCTGATAGTTAGGACATTCAAATTATAACCAACAAACCACGTGTAAAAGCCAAGAACGGACTGATAAATTAACCTTTTACTACGTACTTGTGTTTCTGCCCGACAACGTGGATTTTTGTACCCCGGACATTTTGGGTCCCAAACCTAAACTGATGAATTTTTTTCGTTCAAAATGTCACAATATCAGAAAATACTTGAAAAGAGCATTTCTAAAAAAAATTAATATTAACTACCAAATTTGCAAGATGGGGTACAAAATTACTCCAACTAGTGTTAGGTAGGTTAAATTGTGATAAATGTCGACTTTAGAGAAATCGGTTCACGCCTTATCTATATTATAGTATTTTTCGCTTGTATTTGAACCTAAAACCAAATATTTTCCTAATATTATCACAGTTACTTTTTTGAGGCTGTATGTCATATTGTCAAGGTTTAATAAATAAAATACTTAAGTTATACGAATAGGTTAAAAGTGAGTGGACTTTATCTACTGCGACTCTTAAATTATTGTGGATATATTCTATGCTAACCAATGAATATTAATTTTTTGACTAACGCCAGTACATTAAAAGTCAAAGTGATTCTTAAAATTTTCGACTTCTTGTTAGAAATATTTTTAAACTATGACTTTAAAACCTAAATAAATTTGCACTTACTTCATGTTTTAATATTTTGAATAAAGCATGTATCTTATATAGGCATATGATCTGTTTGGGCCACTTTGAAAACAAGGGTAATTTTGGTAAACGTTCACTTCAATTCTGTGCCGGGTTTAGATTTGCATTACAAAACTGATGACTGTAATTCTGCCGACTTCTCATTAGTTTAGATTTTTAGAGAATTACATTTTACAGGATGTTTTAATTATAAATGCACCCACAGTAACGTTCGTATTTTCAATATTCAAAATAAAAAAAGGTTAAATATTAAAAATTTTATTTTCAAATTGTACAAATTCTTATTTAGTGTAGTTTGAAGATATTCAGGTTTTGTTTTCCTTTAATTAACATTAATAATACATGGCAACTTGAAAATGATTATTATAAAAACTAAACGTCCTTTATATCTGCAAGCTACAATAAAAAAGACTTTATTTAATTTAAAAGAATCTATAAAAATTAAAACATTATTGAGTAACTCGTGTATAATCTTCTGATTGTATCTATTGTTTATTAGCACCTACGGTCTAAACACCTGGAGAGATTTTCATTAATGAATCAATACAATTCTTTGGTATACACCGAGTGTTCTAAACTATATTTGCCTAAAAGTAATATTGCACCATTTTCTCTAACATAAAAAAAATAATAATGCTATAGCCCATCGTAATAGATACAAAATTGAAGAGCTCACCCAGTCAATTTTTAACATAAGTACGTATGTTAATATAGTAAAAAGGGTTTTCAAAACATAAGCAAATTTAAAAAAAATTAGTCTTTTAGAACTCAAACGGCTAAGGGGACTTTAATGATGAGGCGTAAAATACTCTCGTAATACTCTCGCAAGTATCGCCAATTATACATCGATTTACCAGACATTTAGTATGGCGCAACTGATTGGTGTATCACGAAAAAATTATTTTTCTTGCTCCATCATGACAGGTGTCAAATTAAAGAGCCTCTAATTTCAAATACTTTGCGTATATTCTACACAAGGGGTCCGAAATACATAACTACTCAAGTTTTTGTTTTTACTCGCAAGGGGAAGTACTTATTGTAATCGTGAAAAAATCATCCTCCGAGATGTTTGCAGATCTTTACGTTTCAGGGTGCCTAGATGCATAAAAACATGTTTTCTCAATTCCGCCGGTCTAGCTGTATATCTGTCGCGACATACCTAAAAAACTACTTACCTGATTGACTTCAAATTTTGGTCAAAAATTAAGGGTCATATAGGAATAACCTGGTAACATTTTGGTAAAAATCCAATATGCCGAAACAAAATAGTGGCCTAGTGAAATGTTGAAAAAAATGTTATTAAAAAACTACTTATCCAATTAGTCTCAAGTTTTATACAAAGATCAAGTATTATGTTGGAATCAACATTTTGGCACGGATCCAAGATAGCGAAACAAAATGGCGACTTAATAAAATATTTTAAAAGACTGAAAAAAATTACTTAATCGATTGGTTTCAAATTGGGTGCCATAACTAATTGTGGTATGGCGTTTAACTAGTAAAATTGTAGTACTAATTCAAGACCGCCAAATAAAATGACGGCCAAATAAAATGTTTGTAATCGTGAAAAAATCACCCTCTTAGGTTTTATATATCTTCGTTTTAGCGTCCCTAGATGCCAAAATGTTTTATCATTCCGTCGGTCCGTCTGGCTGTTTGTCAGTTCACGGCTTAGCAAATTTTGCACGAAAATCAACTGTTATATAGGATTGAACTGGTAACATTTTGGTATGAATCCAAGATAACAAAATAAAATTGCTGCCTAATAAAATATTTAAAAAATCAGCCCGAAAATACTACCTATTTAATTAGTTTCCGTTTTTCAGCAAGAGTTAAGTATGCCATCTTAGACTATAAAATAGAGGATAGACTCAACATTTTATTGATAAATAGTTTCGAAAGTTGGATCTATTATTGTTTTTTGCGTGCTATGAGTGCGAGAGAAAACATATATCTTCCTCAGTATAGCCGGTCCCAAAAATGCAACCCTGTTGGCACTCACTATAGCCTGAACCCGCGGCGGCTCGTTTCTCTTTAATTTAATATATGTTTATAGGAAGCAATTTAATGTGTGTTTGCCAATTTTAAGTATCTGTCAGACGCGTAGTTAGAAATTCTGACTGGGGGGTTCAAAATCAGAAAGCAGGTGATATAAATATTTTGCTTGTCCTTTTCACTTTCCTTGCAAGAGAAAAGTATTGTAATCGTATAGAAATCACCCTCCGAGATTTTTGCAGATCTTCTCGTTTCAGAATGTTGAAATTCCCAAATCCGTCGGTCTGTCTGTCTGTTTATCTGATTGACCCCAAATTTAAGTCAAAAATTAAAAATCATATGGCGATTACATGGTAATATTTTTGTGAAAATTCAATGTGACGGAGCAAAAAGGGCGTCCTAATAAAAATGTAAAAAAAAATGTTACTAAAAAGCTATTAATCCAATTTTGCCCAATAATCAAGTGTGACTTAGGAATAAACTGGTAAAATTTTCTTGAGGAACCTAAAAACTTAAATGTTTAAAATATCAGTATCAAAACAATATTTGTACAATTAAGTTTAAATCTTACACAAAAATCAAGTGTGAGAAGGGGATGAACCTGTAAAATTTGGTATATCCTATATGGCGAAATAAAATAGCGGCATACTGTTGGAAAAGGCAGTAAAATTCCATTTCCTACAAAAAAATCTTTTTTTATGGAGGAAAATAATAAATATCATAATTGATTTTTTATAGATAAGTAATTATAAAATAATACCGAAAAATAAAACAAAAATTTAAAAATAGTATGTATATTTGTATGTTCGTAAGTATGTATGTATGTATGTATGTATGTATGTATGTATGTATGTATGTATGTATGTATGTATGTATGTATGTATGTATGTATGTATGTATGTATGTATGTATGTATGTATGTATGTATGTATGTATGTATGTATGTATGTATGTATGTATGTATGTATGTATGTATGTATGTATGTATGTATGTATGTATGTATGTATGTATGTATGTATGCATGTACATATGTATATATATATATATATATATATATATATATATTTATGTATGTATGTATGTTAGAAAAGTAAATTTTAAAAAATCAGAGCATTGTTCATTGCCCGGAACATCCCTCATAACAAATTCCACACATTGTATTTGTAATTTCTTATAAGATAAAACTTGGGTTCAAAAATAAATCCTTTTAACAGAACCTTCCTCGTAATAAAAAAAGGGCACATATTGATATTTATGTAATGTGTTAATTTATTACAAAATAAGTATATGGATATATAAACTATGTTATATATATGTACGTTTGTGTTGGCAATAACGCATTTAAGCGTTTGGAGAGCTAGTACGTATTTTAATGTTTACGTTATGTAAAACCCAACCCAAAATTGCCAAAATATTTGTTTTTGTTCAATTAATAGCCATTTTTTCTTGTTTTTCATACCAATTAACATACTAGAATGGCTTAAATATCAAATTAATATGGGTAAATGCTAAGGCCTTACAATTCGGACACCACTGATATCTAACCTCAATTACGTCAAGACTTACTTATGATATGATACTTCCGGACTTAAATAGTCTGTATATCCACACACAGCATACTTCCTCACCACAGTTTTTCATTTATTTAAGTACTACGACACACCGATCTTTCAAAATCATTAAAAAACT
This sequence comes from Kuschelorhynchus macadamiae, assembly GCA_030620095.1. NCBI lineage: Eukaryota > Metazoa > Arthropoda > Insecta > Coleoptera > Curculionidae > Kuschelorhynchus > Kuschelorhynchus macadamiae. Next base: position 1,251,603 of record JAUTXW010000070.1, read on the forward strand.
AAAAAATATATATACACAACAACGGTCGAACACGGTAACAAAAATGACAACAATGCAGCGTCTGTTTTGTAATTAGACTATAAAACAAGAGTGTTATGATGATTGCTATGGATGAATAGTTGTAAAACTACCCGTAAGGGACGTACATTTGGTATAGCGGCGTTACCAGTTCTAATTGGTTTTTATTTTTATTATTACAATTTTGTAACTTTTTAAAGATCTTAGTTAATTTCTCAGACAGTAAAACAATATTTTATAGTATACGGTTAATAATTATGTGTAGTTTTTTGATATACATGTAACTGTGTTATGAAAATATATAAACATATTGGCGAAATTCGATAAAACTTTGCTTAGAATATTTGACAATTTTTAAAACGTGACAACAACCTAACCCTATCGATGTAATGGAGAGGGAAAAAATCCAATCTATGATTCCGTGTTAAATGTAAATAGTTGGGTCTCTTGTTTTTATAGTCTAAGTGTGACATAGAGTTCCACTTGTAAAGTATGGTAAGATTTTTAAGATGGCGAAACAAATTGACGGCTAAATAAAATTTAAAAAAATAATGTGAACAAATCTTGTTCAATTGACTTTAAATTTCGCAGAAAAATTAAAGGTGAGAATAGGATAAGCTACTACGAATTCAACATGACATAACATAACGGCGGTATGTGTCAATGTAAAAACGTAAGTGTGGCATAGGTAGAAAGGAACTGATAAAATATTGGTAGGAATCCAATAGGATGGAACAAAATAGCGGCCAATAAAAATGTTTAAAAAGACAGTATATGTAACATATATACTGTTACTATGTACTAAACTAAAATGGGCACATTTCACTATTCCTAATAAATGGAGAGAATCATAACACGGGAAATTCCGGGTAAAGGAAAT